>LR738713.1:728847739-728923377 GCA_902687465.1 Secale cereale
CCCCCCCCCCCCCCCCCCCCCCGGGCCGCGCCGGCAGGCCGCCTGGACACCCTGGAGCCCGTCTCCGACCCCGCTTTGGTCCGTTACCTTCCTTTCTGTGCATAAATTTTTCCTATATATTTGCCCGGGTTGTTCCGGCAACGTATCTTGCGATTTCGCGTGTTTTCTCTTCGATCTATTTTTGCCAGGAAATCTTTCAGCTAAATTTAGGTGCCATGGCTTCTCCAAGTTCCCCCAAGGACACGTTCGTCGTCAACGTCATCAACCCTTACCTCGCTGAGGTGAAGAAGCACCCTCAGGTTGTTCAGATGAAGGAAGACATCCTTCACCAAGAAGATCTGAAGGGACCTATCAAGGAGGGGAGCGTCCAGGCCAGGCTGGAAGAAGTGGAGCAAGAAGTCTTCAAGTACAAGAAGATGACCGAGCGTGGTGTTGAAGCTAACTTTGACATCACCAACGAGCTGAAGAACTACTTTCTGAAGGAGATGAAGGAGATGTGGGAAAGAATCGCCGCGTCTGAAGACAGAATTATAGAACTCCAAGGGCAAATTAATGATCTACATAACCAGAACTGTGAGTATGAACTAAGGTTTCTACGCATGGGTTTGGGTGCTGAATGCAGGATCCAGGAGACGAGCTTCTCATATGAGACTGGAGAACCCCTTCCATGGAAGAGTTTCGCCAAGAACTACTTGATCAACGCCAACAAGTATGATGAGTGAAATCTCCGTGGTAATGGCATTCCCTTGGCTTGTTCCAAGCTTGGGGGAGTGCCCGGTATCTTTATCTTTTACCTTTTGTCTTTCAGAAGTCAAGTAGAGTCGTATCATGTCTAGGGAAGTTATTATATGAGATAGGTGTGTGCATTGAGGTCTATCGCCCCCTTGGTGAAGAATTGTATCCGTGTGTGTGGAGTCGTTTATGATGGAATATTAATGAGAAGTTTATCGGTTCCTTTTTGCTGCACTCGGTATTCTCTTCACACAATCGACCTTATATGATGATTCTTATGGGGAGTATTGACCTTATGTCAGGTATGGCTATAAAACTTTATTTAATCTTGGCAAATATAGATTTGGTCATAACAACAAGCATGATTTTCTTAGAGTATCAACATAG
Organism: Secale cereale; assembly: GCA_902687465.1. Lineage (NCBI taxonomy): Eukaryota > Viridiplantae > Streptophyta > Magnoliopsida > Poales > Poaceae > Secale > Secale cereale. Next base: position 728,848,859 of record LR738713.1, read on the forward strand.
CCAAAACCTTTATGTTATTATGCTTGAAGTGTTATGTTGACAAGGAAGACAACTTGATGTGTTATGCTTATTTCAATGTTCATGCTTTATATTGCTTTGCATCTTAGTCATCATCAATTGTCTGCTCTCTCAAAACCTTTGCTAGCCTAACTCTGTACTAAGCGGAATTCTGCTTGTGCATCCATACCCTTAAGCCAATACCTTCCATATGAGTCCACCATACCTACCTACTCGTGGTACTCCACTACCACCTCCTAAAAGTATATAATTTATGTGTTATCCTTAAATGTTCAAAATCTTTTATTTTGTGCCTCTGCTTTAGCTCATGAGGAAGTAGTAGCTAATTCATGACCTTTTTGAGTTGAACAAGCTTCACCCCGGGATTGCATGTATAATGTGCAAACCCATAATACGAAAAGGAACTGGCATTGAGTGCGCCCGGCTTAAAAATAATATAACAAACAAACCCTCCTTCACGCTTTGTTCATGAGAAATCAGAAAACTTTGGCAGTGATAAACAAAGGAGAATAAGAGGATGCTATCGTCCTCATACGGGAGCCGTTCCTCGAAACTTGTCCATTTCAAGAAGTAATTGAGTTATCTATTAGCATTCGTTGACGAATCATGCACCTCTCAAAAACTTGTTTTCATTCTGTTTGATTTGAGGATAGCACATGAGTTTTCCCTACTACCCTAGAACAGGGCCTATCTTTTAATTTTAAGTTGAGTCAGTTATTTCTACTTCCCTCTATTTCTCAAAAAGAGCAGACGTTTGATGTTGATAAGGATTCATTCATATAAAGCTGCATTAAAGATTTGTCATATCATATCCTTGTTGACATTATCGTTTGATAAGTAAGTTGTTTGTCATGCCCAGCTAAGGCAAATATCTTCCTTTGTGTTAACACTTTCACTTCTTGCTTATTAACATGTTATTCCAAAAAGCTTCAATTAATCCCATCAAATATAAGAGCAAAAGCTAAAATTATTTGTTGTTCTTTGACCAAAGGACATGTTTGCCATGATATAATGAGTTTCCTTGGTCCTACTTTCAAATATAAGTGTTAACACTCTTTCATAAGAGCCTTATGAGTTGAAGATTGCTGTTGAGGATATTTGAGTTGGTGAAGAGACTATGATGATTCTTGTCCGTATTCTATTTATCGACACTTCACTCTCTAAACTTGTGGACAGGTTTACCGAGTTCATATTCGCTTGGGGACAAGCGAGGTCTAAGCTTGGGGGTGTTGATACGTCCAAAATGCATCACTATTTTGTATCATAATTCATCTTTATTCATTGATATATTTCACATTATGATGATGTTCTTATGTTGTTTTGGTCTATTTTACACAGTTTGCAACTTTCCGGTGCCGGAACAGCAGACGCAGGATTCAGCAGGAAAAAGTGGATACTGAGTTGCTGAAGGAGAACACCTCCAAATTACCTGAAAATTGACGGGAGGTATTTTTCAGATGAATAACGAAGACACGCAAAAGGGGAGTCAGAGGGGGGCCACAGGGTGCCCAGGCGGCCTGGGGGCGCCCCCCTAGCCACGCCGGGGGGGCGCCTGGAGCCCCTGGCCCACCTCTGGTCGCCCCCTTTTGCATATATGCTCTCCGTCCCCCGAAAACCCTAGGCACGGGACTTTTTACGGAGTTCCGCCGCCGCTTCGAGGCGGAAACCTACAGAGAAGAAAAGGGCATCTCCGGCGGGCAGATTCCGCCGGGGAGATCACCTCCCGGAAGGGGAGATCGTCGCCATCGTCATCACCATCATCACGGGCATCATCGAGATCATCATCAACATCATCCTCAACACCATCACCATCTCCATCTTCATCCAAATCTCATCTTTCCATCGCAACTCGTGTTGTAACTTGTACTACCTATCCTCTCTACTCCATCGGTGTTGATTACTACTTTGTGGTGAATGCTATTGAGTTTTGTTGGAGAAATATTATTATGTCCAGATTGTTTATCACATATTTATCCCCACTGATCATGATCTCTTTTATGTCTTGTGAGTAGTTACCTTAGTTCTTGAGGACATGGGGAAAGTCTTGTTGTTAGTAGTCATATGATGTTGAAGTAATATGTGTTGTTTGATACTTAAGTTGCGTTGTCATTCTACTAGTGGTGTTATGTGAGTCGAACACCCAACACTTCGCCTTATTAAGGACCTAGGGGAATGCATTGTGTATAAAGAATGCTTATGGTGGGTTGCTGGAGTGACAGAAACCTGAACCCCAGTTCGCACGCTTTTACATAAGGGAATAATGGATCCTCGATCGTATTGCTATGGTTAGGCTTTTGCCTTAAATTCTATCTTGTATTTGCGGATGCTTGCAAGGTGTTTAATCATAAGAGTGCATTCATCTTAGTCTAGAGAGTGCACTAGCATAGATCCACCCACCAACACTTATCAACACATAACATAGTATCGATACGGAATATGGCGAAAGCACATGAGTACCTCTCCCGTGTGTCCTCAAGAACGCTTTAGTCTATATAAGTTCAGTTGCTAGGCCTCTCCTTTGCTAAGAAAGGATTGGGCCACTTGTTACTCTCAGTACCTTTTCTATTACTTGCCTTTACATTCTTGTTGCTTATATCGAGAAAACCCCTAAAAGTTATCTTTCAGTGCTTGCAGTAATTTCTTGCTCAGAATTGCTTATCAATACCTTCTGCTCCTCGTTGAGTTCGACACTCTTACTTATCGAAAACGCTGCAACAGATCCCTTATGGTTGAGGGTCATCAAGATGCATAGCAACGAGGGGGAGAGTGTGTCTACATACCCACGTAGAACGTAAGTCAAGCGTTTCACAACGCGGTTGATGTAGTCGAACTTCTTCATGCTTGATACGTCCAAAACGTATCTATAATTTCTGCTTGCTCCATGCCTCTTTTGGGTGATATTGCTATGATATTTATACACTTCCATACACTTTTGATCATATTTGGACTAACCTATTAACTCAGTGCACCCCAGTGCCAGTTTCTGTTTTCTGCTGTTTTTGTATTTCAGGTTTTCCCATTACGAAAACTGCCAGAAAAATCTCGGAAAAAATATATAAAAAATCGGCGTTCCAGAAGCTTCCCGGCAGCCATAGTAGAGCTGGAGGGGGGCCACCAGGGCTCCAGGCGCCCTGGTGGCGCGGCCCCCTCCTGGCCGCGCCGGGGGGGCGCCTGGCCCCCCAGGCCTCCGCTGATGCCCCCCTTTGGCATATATTTAACACGCGTCCCGAAACCCTCGAGACGGGAACCCTTTTTCGTGATCTCATCTCTGTTCTGCCGCCGCCGCGCTTCCAAGATCGGGAGCACCAGGAGAACTCTTCCCGGCACCCTGCCGGAAGGGAGGATCACCACCGGGAGCCTTTCCACCACCATGGACGCCTCCCGGATGAGTTGTGAGTAGTCTCCCTTGGACCATGGGTCCATGACCAGTAGCTATGTGATGTTCTCCTCCCCTTCTTGTGCTTCACTAATTAGACCTCGTGAGCTGCCCTACATGATCGAGGCACATATGTAATCCTTATGCTGTTGCTATGTTGAGTTTGCTGGGATCCGATGGATTGTGAGATTATGTTCAGATTGTGTTTGAGTAATATATTTGATTCACCTCTTTTATATTTATGTTCGTAAGTAATTCTTGCATGTTCTCCGTTGCTATTTATTGCTTTGGCCAAGTCGTAGGTAGTGACTCCAAGAGGGAACGTTATGCTTGATTGTGGGTTCATGCCCCTCGATGACTAGCTTGAGTGACAGAAACATGAGTCTAGGGGATGTGCTGTTGCCACAAGGGGGAAAACAACGGTGCTTGTGCCCGCGGGTGCAAGGATTGTTTACTTTACGCAAAGTTCTTTTAATGCAGTTGTCTGTTGCTTTGAGTTTACACTATGGGTGGGACTCGCAACTTAATACCAGCGAGATGTTCTGGATAGATATCTCAAGGTGGATGATTAGTAGTAGATGCAGATGGATTTCGGTCTACTTGCCTTGGCGTACCGCCCATGCTTTGAACCTCTACCTTTCTTGCAACATAGTTAGCATTGGTTTGCGCACATAATTCTGTCAATTGCCCAGCTGTAATTCGTTTACCTCACATAGCTGTTTTATCGTCTTTTGGGAGAGAGACATCACTAGTGAACATCATGGGACCCCGGTCCATATTACCATCACTGATCACATCCGCTATTTACTTTCCGCTTTTACTTACTATTTGCAGCAATACCTATCACTATTATCACTTGCGTTTGATCCTTTGTAAACGACAAGGCCGGAGGGATTGACAACCTCTCTGTACTCGTTGGGAGCAAAGTTATTTGTATCTGTGTGCAGGTCCACGTTGATTGCTAATATCTGGCGCCGTTAGCAGTTGACACCTTCTTGTTGAAACTGGGAGTCTCAGGGGAAATCGATCCTTGGTATCTTTGCCAAGGGAAAACTTCCGCTACACTGCATCTCAAACCTTCCACTTGGGGTAACCAACGAGGGGCGAGAAGCCATCAAGCAAAGTTTTCCGGCGCCGTCGCCGGGGACTCCACTCTTCAAGATAGGGGAGTTGCACGCTATCTTTTACCTTTGTTTTTAGTCTTGTTAGTTTACCTTTCAGTTTTTGCTTTAGTATCTTTTATCGAAAATCACAAAAATAGTTATCTTGCTTGCTTGCTGCTATGGGTTCCATCGAGAACACCAAGTTGTGTGACTTCACTAGTCATAACAACGATGACTTTATTTGCACGCCTATCACTACACCTGCCACTTCAGCACCTTCTTATGAAATTAAACCTGCTTTACTGAACCTAGTTATGAAAGATCAATTCTCCGGTGCTGGAGATGATGCTGCTTTACACTTAAACAATTTTATTGAACTTTGTGATATGCAAAAGTACCAAGAAATAGATGGTAATATTGTTAAGCTTAAGCTTTTTCCTTTCTCCTTGAGAGGAGGAGCTAAAATTTGGTATCAATCTTTGCCTAGAAATAGCATAGATTCATGGGACAAGTGCAAAGATGCTTTTATTGGAAAATACTATCCACCTGCTAAAACTATCCAACTAAGAATAACATAATGAATTTTAAACAATTGGATAATGAACACGTTGCCCAAGCTTGGGAACGTATGAAATCTCTTGTCAAGAACTGCCCTACTCATGGTTTGACTACTTGGATGGTTATCCAAACTTTTTATGCAGGCTTGAACTTTACCTCGCGGAACTTGTTAGATTCGGCCGCGGGAGGAACCTTTATGTCAACTACACTTGGTGCTGCCACAAAGCTTCTCGATGAGATGATGACCAACTATTCCCAATGGCACACCGAACGCGCTCCAACAGGTAGGAAGGTAAACTCTGTCGAGGAGATTTCCTCCCTAAATGAAAAAGTTGACTTGATCATGTCTCTACTTTCGAAGCAATCCTCTGTTGATCCTCGTGATGTTCCTTTAAATTCTTTGATTGCTCAAGAACAAGTAGATGTGAACTTTATCTCTAGAAACATTTTTAATAACAATGCTTATAGGAGTGACTTTGGTGGCAATCCTAGACCGTTCCCCTCTAATTCTTATGGGAACAACAATGCTTATCCTAGCACCAAGAACTCCACTACTGAACTAGAGATTATGCTTAAAGATTTTATCACTACTCAAAAAGCCTTTAATAAGAGTGTAGAAGAAAAACTAAACAAACTAGATGATCTCTCTTCGAAGGTAGAAAATTTAGCCCATGAGGTAGAATTGCTCAAAATTAGAACTTCTCCTCTTGAGGAGAGGAAGGTCACTCCTATGAATGCTATTCAAGTACAAATTAATGAAAACATTAGGATGTTGGCTAAACTTAAAGAGAGTTGGGCTAGAGAAAGGGAGGAAGAAGATAGAATTAAGAACCTTCCTACCCACCACACTGTTGCTACTATCCAAGTTGTTGAGGATATCCAAACTCTTAGCACCCAATGCACTCCTGGTCCCAATGGACCTATTAATGGTGATGCTATGACTATAGAAACTACCAAACAAGTGAGCCTAAAGGACACCACTACCACTTTACTTGATAGTAGTGACCTTGATTTTGATAATTGCACTCTTACCGAAGTTATTGATTTCCTTCACAAGATGTCTAGAGATCCCCGCACTAGCACGCTTAACCTTGCCTTCACAGAGCATATCACTAATGCTCTCATCAAAGCTAGGGAGGAGAAACTTAGAGTAGAAGGCTCCATACCTAGAAAGCTAGAAGATGGTTGGGATCCTATGATAAAAATTAAGTTGAATAACTTCTCTTGCTATGCTTTATGTGATGTTGGAGCTAGTACCTCCGTAATGCCCAAAAGAATATATGATATGCTTAAACTGAAACCTTTTGATTCTTGTTCTTTTGGTGTTCGTCTCGATGATTCTTCCATAAAGAAACCTTTGGGGAGGATCGACGATGTTCTTATCATTGTCAATGACAATTACGTTCCCGTTGATTTTACTATTATGGACATTGAATGTGAACCTTCTTGTCCAATTATTTTGGGACGTCCTTTTCTACGCACCGTTGGTGTTATCATTGACATGAAAGAGGGGAATATAAAATTTCAGTTTCCTCTCAAGAAAGGGATGGAACACTTCCCTAGAAAGAAGATTAAGTTACCTTTTGAGTCCGTTATACGGGCTAGCTATTCTTTTACTCTTGATAAAACTTGATCTCTTTGCATTATGCCTAGCTTAAAGGCATAAAAGAAAGCGCTTTTGGGAGGCAGCCCACTATGAATAAATTTTTATTTTGCTTTTGTTGTGTCTTGATGTTGTTACTACAGTAGCATCATCATTGTATCTTTGCTCTTCAACTTTGTGCCAAGTGTAGCCTCTCTGATTGCAAGAAAGTTCAAAAGTTGTGACGTGCTGTCCAGGAAACAGATTCTGTCCTTGGATAGAAAAATTCGTATAAAATCACCAGATCATCTTTTTGGTCTGAATTTTTTCGACAGCGTGCTCTATACAATTGTCTTTCGGGCGTCTGTTTCGAGTTTTTTGATTAGAGTTGCAGAAGTGCCCCGAAAAAATCATTTACTACCTGCTGTTCTGTTTTTCACAGATTCTGTCCTGTTTTGCCTTTCCATCATTTTGCAGACCTTGAGCTTGCTTTTTCTTTGCAAAAACCTTTTGGCAATCTTGAGAAACAGTAGACCTTCAAGAATATCCTTATTTCCAGCAAGGAACAATTATTTTATTAAGGGGTACTAACCTCGCTAATCAGATTATGATGAGTTATGTATGAAGGGAGTTTTCAAGTGTGCGAGGGAAGATGACAAAAAGATTCAGGAGTGTCAAACGCTCAAGCTTGGGGATGCCCCCATGCACCCCCAAGAAATATTCAAGGAGACTCAAGCGTCTAAGCTTGGGGATGCCCCCGTGCATCCCCTTCTCCATCAACATTATCAGTTCGTCTTTCGTTCCACTATATTTTTATCACTTCATGTGTTATGTGCTATGCTTGGAGCGTCTTGCATTTAGTTTCCTTTTTAGTTTTCCTTAGCTTTTCATATCGAGTTGGAACTCAGCTTTCTTTATGTGGGAGAGAAACACGCTCCACTTCTACCTAGAACATAACATAGAATTTTCATGTCTATCTTTGCTGTGTGTGTTCTTTGTCTTTCAATAGCTACTATCATGCTTAGCTCTTAGTTTTCATGCTTATCTTTTTAAAGAGCTTTTGTTTAGTTGGTTGCTTGAACTCTCTTTAGTTATCATGCTTATCTTATTAAGAGAGTTTGCTTCCGTTGCATTTGTTGGTATGTCTATGATAAAGATGCTACGTGCATAATGGCGCTTAGTAGTTCATGTTTTCTTATGGTTAGTCTCAAATAGCTGGGGGGTTCCCAATGTGTTATTGGAGTACCAACATGATTTGTTTGCTTATGATGTGGTATGGTTTAGTAATATCTTCCTTCGAGAATTTATTTTGATTGACTTGGCGTATGCTCACGCATATTTAAGACTGTAAAGAAAGTCTGTCAAGCCTTGATGATCTTTTCTTTCTGAGTAGCGATATAACTTCCATGCCTGATTCAATGTTGCTTTGTCGCTCTGCATGATTATGACCGTCACTTTATTAGTAGAAAACAGAAACTGGCACTGGGGTGCACTGAGTTAATAGGTTAGTCCAAATATGATCAAAAGTGTATGGAAGTGTATAAATATCATAGCAATATCACCCAAAAGAGGCATGAAGCAAGCAGAAATTATAGATACGTTTTGGACGTATCAACATCCCCAATGTTAATTCCTGCTCGTCCTCGAGTAGGTAAATGATAACAAGAATAATTTCTGTGGTGACACGCTATTAACCATATAGGACTTTTTCATAGTCACATGACAAAAGCTTACTGAGACAATGAATCTGTAGTAATTAAGTTGCCTCATGAGAAAATCACAAAGAACTGAAAGTTTTACAAATATGATACTGAAACATCAAATAGATTTGTAATGAGCATGGTGTGCAAATATGATAAAGTGATATCTCGCTTGCCCCCTTTAGTGAAGCAAAACATAAATGCAGGGGCACCTCCAAGGTTTAAGTGATGACTAGATACAATGATTTTAGAATAAACGATATCACAATCATGCAAAAGACAATGGTACTTTGGGACAATGCACATTACACTCAGAATGACAATCATGCTCTCAGTAGTTGGTGCTTTAAAAGAAGGTGGAGACTCTCGAACCGTGGCTTTTGTTGGCAAGGTTGAAAACCCGTGGTCGGAAACAAAGACAAAGCATGTACCAGAGCTCTTGGTTTTAAAAACAGAAGTAAAAATTATTTTTTAGATTATGCATGTTTCGTCAACGAATGCTAGCAGATAACTCAATTACTTCTCGAGCTGGACAAGTTTCGAGGAACGGCTCCCGAATGAGGACGATCACATCCTCTTAATCTCCTTTGTTTATCACTGCCAAAGTTTTCTGATTTCTCATGAACAAAGCGTGAAGGAGGGTTTGTTTGTTATATTATTTTTGAGCCGGGCGGACTCTATGCCAGTTCCTTCTCATATTATGGGTTTGCGCATTAGACATGCAATCCCGGGGTGAAGCTTGTCCAACTTAAAAAGATCATGAATTAACTACTACTTCCTCATGAGCCTAAATAGAGGCACAAAATAGAAATGCTTTTTTGAATAATTTCGAGATGGTACATGAAAGTCTTTGTTAGGAATGGCAGGTAAATACCATGTATAGGAAGGTATGGTGGACTCATATGGCATAACTGGTTTAAAAGATTTTGGATGCACAAGCAGTCAGTCCGCTTAGTACAGGCGAAGGTTAGCAAAAGACTGGGAGCGACCAACTAAGAGAGCAATGACGGTCATAATCATGCAGAGCGACAAAGCAACATTGAATCAGGCATGGAAGTTATATCGCTACTCAGAAACAAAAGATCATCAAGGCTTGACAGACTTTCTTTACAGTCTTTAATATGCGTGAACATACGCCAAGTCAATCAAAATAAATTCTTGAAGAAAGATATTACTAAGCCATACCACATCATAAGCAAACAAATCATGTTGGTACTCCAATAACACATTGGGAAACCCCCAGCTATTTGAGACTAACCATAAGAAAACATGAACTACTAAGCGTCATTATGCACGTAGCATTTTTATCATAGACATATCGACCATGCAACAGAAGCAAACTCTTTTAATAAGATAAGCATGATAACTAAAGAGAGTTCAAGCAACCAACTAAACAAAAGCTCTTTAAAAAGATAAGCATGAAAACTAAGAGCTAAGCATGATAGTAGCTATTGAAAGACAAAGAACACACACAACAAATATAGACATGAAAATTCTATGTTATGTTCTAGGTAAAAGTGGAGCGTGTTTCTCTCCCACACAAAGAAAGCTGAGTTCCGACTCGTTATGAAAAGCTAAAGAAAACTAAAAAGGAAACTAAAAGCAAGACGCTCCAAGCATAGCACATAACACATGAAGTGATAAAAATATAGTGGAACGAAAGACGAACTGATAATGTTGATGGAGAAGGGGATGCACGGGGGCATCCCCAAGCTTAGACGCTTGAGTCTCCTTGAATATTTCTTGGGGGTGCACGGGGGCATCCCCAAGCTTGAGCGTTTGACACTCCTGAATCTTTTTATCATCTTCCCTCGCACACTTGAAAACTCCCTTCATACATAACTCATCATAATCTGATTAGCGAGGTTAGTACTCATAATAAAATAATTGTTCCTTGCTGGAAATAAGGATATTCTTGAAGGTCTACTATTTCTCAAGATTGCCAAAAGGTTTTTGCAAAGAATAAACAAGCTCAAGGTTTGCAAAATGAAGAAAAGGCAAAACAGGACAGAATCTGTGAAAAACAGAACAGCAGGTAGTAAATGATTTGTTCGGGGAACTTCTGCAACTCTAATCAAAAAACTCAGAACAGACGCCCAAAAGACAATTGTAGAGAGCATGCTGTCGAAAAAATTCAAACCAAAAAGATGATCTGGTGATTTTATACGAATTTTTCTATCCAAGGACAGAATCTGTTTCCTGGACAGCACGTCATAACTTTTGAACTTTCTTGCAATCAGAGGCTACACTTGGCACAAAGTTGAAAAGCAAAGATACAATGATGATGCTACTGTAGTAACAACATCAAGACACAACAAAAGCAAAATAAAATTTTATTCATTATGGGCTGCCTCCCAAAAGCGCTTTCTTTTATGCCTTTAAGCTAGGCATAATGCAAAAAGATCAAGTTTTATCAAGAGTAAAAGAATAGCTAGCCCGTATAACGGACTCAAAAGGTAACTTAATCTTCTTTCGAGGGAAATGTCCCATCCCTTTCTTGAGAGGAAATTGGAATTTTATATTCCCCTCTTTCATGTCAATGATAGCACCAACGGTGCGAAGAAACGGACGTCCCAAAATAATTGGACAAGAAGGTTCACATTCAATATCCATAATAGTAAAATCAACGGGAACATAATTGTCATTGACAATGATAAGAACATCGTCGATCCTCCCCAAAGGTTTCTTTATGGAAGAATCAACGAGACGAACACCAAAAGAACAAGAATCAAAAGGTTTCAGTTTAAGCATATCATATATTCTTTTGGGCATAACAGAGGAACTAGCTCCAACATCACATAAAGCATAGCAAGAGAAGTTATTTATCTTAATTTTAATCATAGGATCCCAACCATCTTCTAGCTTTCTAGGTATGGAGGCTTCTACTGTAAGTTTCTCCTCCCTAGCTTTGATGAGAGCATTAGTGATATGCTCTGTGAAGGCAAGGTTAAGCGTGCTAGTGCGGGGATCTCTAGACATCTTGTGAAGGAAATCAATAACTTCGGTAAGAGTGCAATTGTCAAAATCAAGGTCACTACTATCAAGTAAAGTGGTAGTGGTGTCCTTTAGGTTCACTTGTTTGGTAGTTTCTATAGTCATAGCATCACCATTAATAGGTCCAATGGGACCAGGAGTGCATTGGGTGCTAAGAGTTTGGATATCCTCAACAACTTGGATAGTAGCAACAGTGTGGTGGGTAGGAAGGTTCTTAATTCTATCTTCTTCCTCCCTTTCTCTAGCCCATCTCTCTTTAAGTTTAGCCAACATCCTAATGTTTTCATTGATTTGCACTTGAATAGCATTCATAGGAGTGACCTGCCTCTCCTCAAGAGGAGAAGTTCTAATTTTAAGCAATTCTACCTCATGGGCTAAATTGTCTACCTTCGAAGAGAGATCATCTAGTTTGTTTAGTTTTTCTTCTACACTCTTATTAAAGGCTTTTTGGGTAGTGATGAAATCTTTAAGCATAATCTCTAGTTCAGTAGTGGAGTTCTTGGTGCTAGGATAAGCATTGTTGTTCCCATAAGAATTAGAGGGGAACAGTCTAGGATTGCTACCAAAATTACTCCTATAAGCATTGTTATTAAAATTGTTTCTAGAGATAAAGTTCACAACTACTTGTTCTTGAGCAATCAAAGAATTTAAAGGAACATCACGAGGGTCAACAGAAGATTGCTTCGAAAGTAGAGACATGATCAAGTCAACTTTTTCGTTTAGGGAGGAAATCTCCTCGACAGAGTTTACCTTCCTACCTGTTGGAGCGCGTTCGGTGTGCCATTGGGAATAGTTGGTCATCATCTCATCGAGAAGCTTTGTGGCAGCACCAAGTGTAGTTGACATAAAGGTTCCTCCAGCGGCCGAATCTAACAAGTTCCGCGAGGTAAAGTTCAAGCCTGCATAAAAAGTTTGGATAACCATCCAAGTAGTCAAACCATGAGTAGGGCAGTTCTTGACAAGAAATTTCATACGTTCCCAAGCTTGGGCAACGTGTTCATTATCCAATTGTTTAAATTTTATTATGTTACTTCTTAGTTGGATAATTTTAGCAGGTGGATAGTATTTTCCAATAAAAGCATCTTTGCAATTATCCCATGAATCTATGCTATTTCTAGGCAAAGATTGAAACCAAATTTTAGCTCCTCCTCTCAAGGAGAAAGGAAAAAGCTTAAGCTTAACAATATTACCATCTATTTCTTGGTACTTTTGCATATCACAGAGTTCAACAAAATTGTTTAAGTGTAAAGCAGCATCATCTCCAGCATCGGAGAATTGATCTTTCATAACTAGGTTCAGTAAAGCAGGTTTAATTTCATAAGAAGGTGCTGAAGTGGCAGGTGTAGTGATAGGTGTGCAGATAAAGTCATCGTTGTGGTGACTAGTGAAGTCACACAACTTGGTGTTCTCGGTGGAACCCATAGCAGCAAGCAAGCAAGATAACTATTTTTGTGATTTTCGATAAAAGATACTAAAGCAAAAACTGAAAGGTAAACTAACAAGACTAAAAAGCAAAGGTAAAAGATAGCGTGCAACTCCCCTATCTTGAAGAGTGGAGTCCCCGGCAACGGCGCCAGAAAACTTTGCTTGATGGCTTCTCGCCCCTCGTTGGTTACCCCAAGTGGAAGGTTTGAGATGCAGTGTAGCGGTAGTTTTCCCTTGGCAAAGATACCAAGGATCGATTTCCCCTGAGACTCCCAGTTTCAACAAGAAGGTGTCAACTGCTAACGGCGCCAGATATTAGCAATCAACGTGGACCTGCACACAGATACAAATAACTTTGCTCCCAACGAGTACAGAGAGGTTGTCAATCCCTCCGGCCTTGTCGTTTACAAAGGATCAAACGCAAGTGATAATAGTGATAGGTATTGCTGCAAATAGTAAGTAAAAGCGGAAAGTAAATAGCGGATGTGATCAGTGATGGTAATATGGACCGGGGTCCCATGATGTTCACTAGTGATGTCTCTCTCCCAAAAGACGATAAAACAGCTATGTGAGGTAAACGAATTACAGCTGGGCAATTGACAGAATTGTGTGCGCAAACCAATGCTAACTATGTTGCAAGAAAGGTAGAGGTTCAAAGCATGGGAGGTACGCCAAGGCAAGTAGACCGAAATCCATCTGCATCTACTACTAATCATCCACCTTGAGATATCTATCCAGAACATCTCGCTGGTATTAAGTTGCGAGTCCCACCCATAGTGTAAACTCAAAACAACAGACAACTGCATTAAAAGAACTTTGCGTAAAGTAAACAATCCTTGCACCCGCGGGCACAAGCACCGTTGTTTTCCCCCTTGTGGCAATAGCACATCCCCTAGACTCATGTTTCTGTCACTCAAGCTAGTCATCGAGGGGCATGAACCCACAATCAAGCATAACGTTCCCTCTTGGAGTCACTACCTACTACTTGGCCAAAGCATTAAATAACAATGGAGAACATGCAAGAATTACTTACGAACATAAATATAAAAGAGGTAAATCAAATATATTACTCAAACACAATCTGAACATAATCTCACAATCCATCGGATCCCAGCAAACTCATCATAGCAACAACATAAGGATTACATATGTGCCTCGATCATGTAGGGCAGCTCATGAGGTCTAATTAGTGAAGCACAAGAAGGGGAGGAGAACATCACATAGCTACTGGTCATGGACCCATGGTCCAAGGGAGACTACTCACAACTCATCCGGGAGGCGTCCATGGTGGTGGAGAGGCTCCCGGTGGTGATCCTCCCCTCCGGCAGGGTGCCGGGAAGAGTTCTCCTGGTGCTCCCGATCTTGGAAGCGCGGCGGCGGCGGAACAGAGATGAGATCGCGAAAAAGGGTTCCCGTCTCGAGGGTTTCGGGACGCGATATAAATATATGCCAAAGGGGGGCATCAGCGGAGGCCTGGGGGGCCCAGGCGCCCCCCCGGCGCGGCCAGGAGGGGGGCCGCGCCACCAGGGCGCCTGGAGCCCTGGTGGCCCCCCTCCGACTCTACTTTGGCTGCCGGGAAGCTTCTGGAACGCTGATTTTTTATATAATTTTTCCGGGATTTTTTTTGGCAGTTTACGTGACGGGAAAACCTGAAATACAAAAACAGCAGAAAACAGAAACTGGCACTGGGGTGCACTGAGTTAATAGGTTAGTCCAAATATGATCAAAAGTGTATGGAAGTGTATAAATATCATAGCAATATCACCCAAAAGAGGCATGAAGCAAGCAGAAATTATAGATACGTTTTGGACGTATCACCCCTCCCCATATATATATATATATATAGGTGGGAGTGGAGGGGAGGCAGCCACGGTGCACCCTAGGGCTGGCTGCCGGCCCCCTAGTGCCCTGCCTTGCCCTGCGCCCCCTTCCTTGTATAAATAAGGGGGAAGGAAAGAAGGGGGAAGGGAAGGAAGGGGGAGTCCTACTCCACACTTTCCTTTCCCTTCCCCTCTTTCCTTCTCCTCCTCCTATGGCCGACCCTATAGGGCGCACCAACCCCTTGTGGGCTGGTGTGTTCCTTCACATGGCCCATAAGGCCCATAGGATTGTCGGGGGTACCCGAAAAACCTTCTCGTGACCCGATAAGTACCCGATAACCTCCGGAATACTTATGGTGTCCGAATACCATCATCCTATATATCAATATTTACCTCTCGACCATTTCAAGACTCCTTGCCATGTCCGTGATCTCATCCGGGACTCCGAACAACATTCGGTCACCAAATCACATAAATCATATAACACTATATCGTCATGAACGTTAAGTGTGCGGACCCTACGGGTTCGTGAACTATTTAGACATGACCGAGACACCTCCCCGGTCAATTACCAATAGCGGAACCTGGATGCCCATATTGGCTCCTACATATTCTATGAAGATCTTTATCGGTCGAACCGTTATGACAACATACACAATTCCCTTTGTCCGTCGGTATGTTACTTGCGCGATATTCGATCGTCGGTATGTCTATACCTAGTTCAATCTCGTTGCCGGCAAGTCTCTTTACTCGTTCCGTAATACATCATCCTGATACTAACTTCATTAGTCATTTGCTTGCAAGGCTTATTATGATGTGTACTACCGAGAGGGCCGAGAGATACCTCTCCGATACTCAGAGTGACAAATCCTAATCTCGATTCATGCCAACCCAACAAAACACCTTCGGAGATACCTGTAGAGCATCTTCATAATCACCCATTTACGTTGTGACGTTTGATAGCACACAAGGCATTCCTATGGTATTCAGGAGTTGCATGATCTCATAGTTATAGGAATATGTATTTGACATACATGAAAGTAGTAGCAATAAACTATACGATCACATCCTAAGCTAACGGATGGGTCTTATCAATCACATCATTCTCATAATGATGTGACCCCGTTATCAAATGACAACTCATGTCAATGGTTTATGAAACCTCAATCATCTTTGATTAACGAGCTAGTCTAGTAGAGGCTTATTAGGGACACGCTATTTGTTTATGTATTCACACATGTATTTAGGTTTTCGATCAATAAAATTCTAGCATGAATAATAAGTCTTTATCATAAATAAAGAAATATAAAGTAATAATAACTTTATTATTACCTCTAGGGCATATTTCCATCATTTATTTCTTACCTCCTTGAGGTCATGATTTCTGGTTAGTTAGTTTCTCTCTTTTCTCCTTTCTCCTTTCTTTTTAGTTGTCTGATTACCACTTGTAATCCATGTAACTTGTAACTCCTTAAGTCAATAAAGTTCAAATGATGTGGGGTTTTTTCCCTACAGTTTCTTGTAAAAAACACTACTAGTCACCCATAGCTACCAACCTAAGGATTTGACACAAATATTGAATACTAGAGATGAACTAGGGTTTTGAGATGACATGGTGCTGGTGAAGATGTTGGTGAAGATTGATCCTACCATGATGAGAGGGTTGTTGGTGATGATGATGACTCCAATTTCCCCCTTCCGAAGGGAAGTATCCCCGGCGGAATCTCTCCGCCGAAGAGCAAAAGGGCACCTACCCAAGTTCCGCCTCGAGACGGCGGTGTTTTGTTTTGAAAGTCCTCTCTTGAATATTTTTTCTGTAGGGCAAATGGTCTTATATACCAGAAGATGGGCACCGAAAATGAGCCAGGGAGCCCACTACCCACCAGGGCGCGCCAGGGGGTAGGCGCGCCCTGGTGCCTAGTGAGCACATGTGTGCGCCCCTCTCATATCTCTTTCTTCAATATTTTTATATATTCCAAAATAATTCTCCATAAAAATTTAGCTCATTCAGAAATGTGCAGAATAGGTATCTCTAACATAGCTTTTTAAGGTCCGGAATTGTAGTTCCCGACAATCTCCCTCTTTGTGTAAACCTTGCATATTATGAGAGAAAATGCATTAGAATTACTCCACAAGGTGTTATATTAGTTTAAAACACTATAAATAGTAGTAGGAAAACATGATGCAAAATGGATGTATCAGTAGGCCACTGAGAAAAAATGGATCTTTAAGAAGAGGACACATGCGGATGGAAATGTCACCGTCTACAACAAAGTGATTGGGAACTATGTAGCATTTCTAATACTATATGTGGATGACATATTATTGATTGGAAATGATATAGAATTTCTGGAAAGCAGAAAGGGTTATTTGAACATGAGTTTTTCAATGAAAGACCTGGGTGAAGCTGCTTACATATTGGGTATTAAGATCTATAGAAATAGATCGAAACACCTGATATGACTTTCACAAAGCACATACCTTGATAAGACTTTGAAGAAGTTCAAAATGGACTAGTCAAAGAAGGGGTTCTTGCATGTGTTGCAAGGTGTGAAGTTGAATCAGACTCAAAGCCCGACCACGACAGAAGAAAGAGATTGGATGAAGGTCATCCCCTGTGCCTAAGCGGTATGCTCTATTATGTATGACATGCTGTGTACCAGACCTTATGTGTACCTTGCCATAAGTCTGGCAGGGAGGTACCAAAGTAAGTCAGGAGTGGATCACCGGACATCGATCAAAAATATCCTTAAGTACCTAAAAAGGACTAAGGACATGTTTCTCGTTTATGGAGGTGACGAAGAGCTCGTCTTAAAGGGTTATGTCGATGCTAGCTTTGAGATTGATCCGGATGACTCAAAGTCACAAACCGGATTCATATTTATTTTGAATGATGAAGCAGTCAGTTGGTGCAGTTCCAAGCAGAGCGTCGTAGCAGGATCTACATGTGAAGTGGAATATATAGCTGCTTCGGAAGCAACGCAAGGAGTCTGGATGAAGAGTTCATATCTGATCTAGGAGTGGTACCTAGTGCATCGGATCCAATGACTATCTTTTGTGACAACACTGGTGTAATTACCATTACATGGGAACTCACGTTTCACAAGAAGACCAAGCACATCAAGTGTCACTTCAACTCCACTCGTAGGATGGATAGATAGAACTTTGCAAGGTACATACAGATATGAATGTGGAAGACCCATTGACTAAACCTCTTCCACGAGCTAAACATGATCAACACCAAGACTCCATGGGTGTTAGATTCATTACGGTATAATCTAGATTATCGACTCTAGTGCAAGTAGGAGACAATTGGAAATAAGCCCTAGAGGCAATAATAAATTGATTATTACCATATTTCCCATTCATGATAAATGTTATTATTCATGCTAGAATTGTATTGACCGGAAACTTGAATAGATGTGTGAATACATAAACTACAATGTGTCCCTATTAAGCCTCTACTAGACTTGCTCGTTGATCAAAGATGGTTAAGGTTTCCTAACCATAGACATGAGTTATCATTTGATAATGGGATCATGTCAATAGGAGAATGATGTGATGGACTCAACCATGAGCTTAGCATCAGATCGTTTAGTTATTTGCTACAGTTTTCTTCATGTCAAGTGTCAGTTCCTTAGACTATGAGGTCATGCCACTCCCGGACATCGGAGGCATAGTTTGTATGATATCAAACATCACTTTGCAACTGGGTGATCATAAAGGTGCGCTACAGGTATCTCCGAAGGTGTCCGTTGGATTGCATGGATCAAGACTGGGATTTGTCACTCCGTGTGACGTAGAGATATCACTCGGCTCTCTTGGTAATACAACATCATAAGAAGCTTAATGTCACAGGATCATGTATTACAGAACGAGTAGAGAGACTTGCTAGTAACAAGATTGAACTAGGTATGGAGATACTGACGATCGAATCTCGGGCAAGTAACATATTGCCGAACAAAGGGAATTGCATGCATAATAGACTGAATCCTTGAAATTGTGGTCCAGCCAATAAAGAACTTCGTTGAATATGTAGGAATCAATATGGGCATCCAGGCCCCGCTGTTGGTTATTTATTGGAGAGGAGTCTCGGTCATGTCTACATGTTCCAAAACCCATAGCGTCGCACGCTTAACGTTCGATAGTGCTAGGGTAGTAATGAGATATTAATAGCGGAATGTTTGAAGGTTGTTAGGAGTCCCATATGAGATCTGGGATATCACGAGGAGCTCCGGAATGGTCCGGAGGTAAAGATTCACATATGGGAAGTCTTATTTTGGCCATCGAAAAAGTTCAAAGGCATGCCGACAAGTGTACCGAAGGCACCAAAGGGTTCCGAGGGTCCACCGGGGGGTTCCACCATCCTGTGGGACCCACGCGGGCTATAGGGGGCGCCTTGCCTAGGGCCAGGCGCACCAGCCCCCCACCAGGCCCCTGCGCATAGGGAGGGCAAACCCTAGGGGTGGGAGGCGCCTCCCTTAGCTTGGGGGGCCAAACCACCTCCTAGGGCCGCCGCCCCTCACTCCTATATATAGTGGGGAGGTCGAAGGGCAGCCGCACGCCTCCACTCTTGCCCTCCGTCGCTCCCAACTTCTCCCACATCTCCTCCGGTACGCGCTTGGCGAAGCCCTGCTGTAGGATCGAAGAAGGTGAGAGTGTCTAGAGGGGGGGTGATTAGACTACTCGACAAGATAAAAATTCTGTCTTTTATCAAAAACAGTTTTTGGCAGATTTTGCAAAACACACAAGTCAAGTAGCACACTACACATGCAATTCTAAAGTATAGGCAGCGGAAAGTAAATTGCACGAGTAGTAAAGAGAGGTGGAGAAGATCAAACGCAGTTTGGAGACACGGAGATTTTTGTCGTGGTTCCGATAGGTGGTGCTATCGTACATCCACGTTGATGGAGACTTCAACCCACGGAGGGTAACGGCTGCGCGAGTCCACGGAGGGCTCCACCCACGAAGGGTCCACGAAGAAGCAACCTTGTCTATTCCATCATGGCCTACGCCCACGGAGGACTAGCCTTACTCGGGGTAGATCTTCACGAAGTAGGCGATCTCCTTGCCCTTACAAACTTCTTGGTTCAACTCCACATCTCAAAGACGGAGGCTCCCAAGCGACACCTAACCAATCTAGGAGGCACCACCCTCCAAAAGGTAATAGATGTTGTTGATGATGATGAACTCCTTGCTCTTGTGCTTCAAATGATAATCTCCCCAACACTCAACTCTCCTCACTGATATGGCTGTGATGGAAGAAAGGATTGAGTGGAAAGCAACTTGGGAAGGCTAGAAATCAAGTTTCATATGGTAGGAATGGAATAACTTGATCTCAACACAAGGGTAGGTAGTTCTCTTCTCAGAAAGTGTAAGGTAGGAGTGGTAGACTTTCTGATGGCTCTCCTCACGAATGAAGAGGGGGTGGAGGGGTATATATAGCCTCCACACAAAATCCAACCGTTACACACATAATTGAGCAATCTCGGTGAGACCGAAGTGAAAACTCGGTCAGACCGAAAGTTCAAATATAGTGAACGTTGGGGTTTTCGGTGGGACCGAAAATACCATCTCGGTGAGACCGAAAGTGTAAAAGATATGAACGTTGGAGTTTTCGGTGGGACCGAGAAAGAAAACTCGGTTAGACCGATTTGAGAAAGGGCAGGAACATGCCAGTATCGGTGAGACCGGAAATGCAATATCGGTGAGACCGATTTGAGCCAAGACAGAAGCTTGCCAATCTCGGTGAGACCGATAATGCAAACTCGGTTATTCCGATATGATGTCAAACGGTTACAGAAGGTTGGCAGTCCAGTTTCGGTGAGACCGATCTCAAACTCGGAATGACCGATTTTTCTAGGGTTTGGAATATGGCTGAAGTGGTTCATCTCGGTGTGACTGAGTTGGAAGAATCGGTTTGTCCGAGATTACTTATGGGTGTGTATAGTAGTGAAAGGTGCTGATAGTTGAAGGAGCTAAATCACTAAGCACTTGAGCAACCAGATCATCAACACAACCTCATCCCCTTTTAATAGTATTGGCTTTTCCTATGGACTCAATGTGATCTTGGATCACTAAACCAAAAATGGAGTCTTGAGCTTTTGCCAATGCTTGCCTTAGCATTTTGAGGGGTCCACTTCTTCAGTCATTTCCATAGCCAATGTGATTGGATTTCCTGAAACATACTTGATAAAAGCATTAGTCCAACCACAAAGTATGTTGTCATTAATTACCAAAACCACCCGGAGAGCAAATGTGCTTTCAATCTCCCCCTTTTTGGTAATTGATGGCAACACACTAAAATCACACTAAACAAGACATCAAAGCTTATTGAAAGAAAGACAGAATTATCATGAAAGCTTTGACAAGCATGTAGTACACAGGCTCCCCCTACAAGTGTGCAAGATTTTCATAAATTTTGGTTTTGGACTACCACAAGCACACAAGAGAGATAAGCAAGATGTGCTACATGCAGCTTGGCTATATGCATCAGAGCAGAAGAAAAGGAAGTGAGTGATAATGCATATGTGCATGGTGATTTCTTGCAAACAAGTATTTACAAGCAAGTCACCATCATGCACATTCTGCAAGATGCATATACTTACCTTGAGGTTCCTTGGCATTGTACCTGAAGGGATAAACTTGAGAAAACAAGGTTAGATAACACAAGAGTATTCCTTCAACCAACTGCAAGAACATCAAGAGTACCAAGCCAGGGAGAACATGTACAAAGAGTGTCTCATATTGAGCACAAGCTTGAATCAGCAAACATGTCTCCGAAACTAAAAGATTTTCAATGAACTCTGAGAGATTTTGCTTTCCATAAGATATCAATTGTGAAGATTCCTCTAAGTCTTCTCCCCCTAAACTAAAAGATTCCATAAGATATCAGAACAAGGGGTTTTGATGGAAAGAGCAAAATCAAAAGAATGATGCCAAAAGAGAATGATGTCCAAATGTAAAATACGGCAAAGCTTTGATGTGATTCTCTCCCCCCCTTAAGATAAGATTGCTTTTCTTCTCCCCCTAAGTCTCTACTCCCCCTACTCCCCCTAAGTCTTCTCCCCCTTTGACATCAAGTGCCGAAAAGGACAGCAAGCTAGGTAGGGCAGGAAAGATGGAAAGAAAGAGAGTAAGAAGTGGGATCCTTAAGAATCACAACAGGGCAATTTAGAACATTCACAGAGAAACAAATTGAATTTAAATATGAGTCTTCTCCCCCTTAAGATTTAAATTTGAGTGGAGCTGCAGAAGATGATATCCTGGAAGATAAATCGGTGACACCGAATTAGATGGATCGGTGGGTCCGAATCCTTTTCGGTTAAACCGAAAATTTGAAATCGGTGACTCCGAGTTTAATTCCAAGGAAATACAGAAATAATTCAGCTCACTTTGCGAGGAATGCTCCAAAGGATTTGCAATGAATTTGTAAAAGATTTTCAAGGAATTGATCAGAGCCAGAAGGATATTCACAAAGAAACATAAGAAAAGAAATAAAAAGAATTCTAGATGAAGTTTTTTTTTTTAAAGAAAACTCAATGAGAGAACACAAGAGAAAACAGAAAGACTCCAAAAGCATATGTACTTCATCTAGATAAAGGTCGGCGACAATGTCACCTATGTTTGAGTATATTGACTTAGGAGTCAAATAAGGACATTTGATCATGGGTCATACTCATTATTTAAGCTCAAAATGGGGTTGCCATTTTTCGATTAAGCATTTGATGTGATCACATCTTATGAAGCTGCTTGTACTCATGACTTTGAGCAAAGCTTCTTAAAGATGTGAAGAACATACCTTGGGCTTGTTGTTGCTTTACTCATGTAGGTAAGCTTGATGTAGGTGCTCATTGAATGTGAAGTTGGAGCGCCATTTCTACTTGTGTAGTTTATCTTCCTACATGGGTTAGGCAAGCAAGGAAATACTCGAGAATATCCAAGATGACAAGAGTGAAATACTAGATGTAAGATGTCAAAAAGGATATGTGGAATTTTGTTCCTTGAACTCAACATCCCAAAGGGCTAGATACTTGGTCAAATGACAAGATTACTCATGATTTGAGTGTGTGGTAATCTTGTGGAACGTAGATCATCCAAGTACCTGCAAGGAGTTAGATGCAATACAAGGAGGCAAATGTGTCCAAGACATATGATCATCATCATAAGAGAAATATCAAGGATTAGTCAAGTAGGCTCATGCCTTGCATGCATCAATGGAGTTCTCACTCCAAGTTTGAAGCATCAATGATGTTCAACTCACTTCTTAAGCGACAAAACACTTTCTCATCAAGAGGTTTTGTAAAGATATCAGCAAGTTGTTTGTCAGTACGAACATGCTTAAGATTAATATCACCCTTGGCAATATGATCACGAATAAAATGGTGACGAACTTCAATATGCTTTGTTCGAGAGTGTTGCACTGGATTGTGTCCAATTTTAATTGCACTCTCATTGTCACAAAGCAAGGGAACACGTCTCACATGTATCCCATAATCCTTAAGCGTTTGTGTCATCCATAGTAATTGAGCACAACAGGAACCAGCAGCAATATATTCCGCTTCGGCAGTGGATAATGATACCGAATTTTGTTTCTTGGAGGACCAAGATACAAGGGATCGACCAAGAAATTGACACGTACCCGAAGTTGACTTTCTATCAACCTTGTCACCGGCATAGTCCGAGTCGGAATAGCCAACAAGGTCGAAAGAGGCCCTCTTAGGATACCAAATGCCAAAGTTTGGTGTGTGAATCAAATATCTCACTATCCTTTTAACAGCTTTAAGATGACATTCTTTAGGGGCTGCTTGATATCGCGCACACATGCATACACTCAACATTATGTCAGGACGAGAAGCACAAAGATATAGTAGAGAACCAATCATAGAACGGTAAACCCTTTGATCAACGGGTTCTCCATCTTTTGTCAAGTCATTATGTCCACTAGTAGGCATGGGGGTACTCATACCTTTGCTTTCTTGCATGTTGAACTTCTTGAAGAGATCTTTGGTGTACTTTGTTTGTGAGACAAACGTACCCTCCTTAGATTGCTTGATTTGCAACCCAAGGAAGAATTTGAGTTCACACATCATGGACATCTCATACTTCTCCGACATGAGCTGTCCAAACTTCTTGCTAAAATGGGGGTTAGTTGAACCAAAGATAATATCATCAACATATATTTGGCACACAAATAGTTCACCATTAACCCTTTTTGTGAATAGCGTTGAGTCTATCTTTCCAATTTCAAAGCCTTTTTCAAGAAGAAAGCTAGTTAAGCATTTGTACCAAGCTCTAGGAGCTTGTTTAAGACCATAAAGAGCTTTGTGCAACTTGTAAACATGATTAGGCTTTTTAGGATTCACAAAACCGGGAGGTTGTTTCACAAATACTTCCTCCTCAATTTCACCATTTAGGAAAGCACTTTTGATGTCCATTTGATAGAGAGTAATATCATGGTGATTGGCATAAGCAAGAAGAATGCGAATGGACTCAAGTCTAGCAACGGGGGCATAGGTCTCACCATAGTCCATACCTTCGACTTATGTGTAACCTTGAGCTACGAGACGAGCCTTGTTGCGGATGACTTGTCCATCTTCATCTTGCTTGTTCCGAAACACCCATTTGGTTCCAATGATGTTTTGATCATCGTTGGGCTTCTCTACCAAAGTCCATACCTTGTTCCTCTCGAAGTTGTGTAGTTCTTCGTGCATAGCGTTCACCCAATCCGGGTCTTCAAGTGCTTCTTCTACCTTCATAGGTTCAATACTAGAGATAAATGAGTAATGCTCACAAAAGTTAGCTAAGCGAGTTTTAGAGCGAGTGATTCTCCCGGAGTTGATGTCGTTCATCATTTGTTCCACGGGATGATTTTTCTTGACTCTTGCTCGGACTCGGGATAGCTTTTGTTGATGTTGTGGCTCAGCTTCCTCATCATCTTCATCTTCCTCTTTTTCTTCTTCATTGTTGTTGGTGTTGTCTTGAGGCGGTGGAGAAGGAGGTTGTGGTGGATCTTCTTGTTGCATTTCCTCATCTTGGTGAGTTCCACTTGTGGAGGCCTCCATGTTGCCTTGAGGTTCATCTCGTCGTGAGGTAGGGGGCTCCACATATGTAGATGAGGTACTCTCCTTCACTTCCATGGGACGAATCTTTCCAATAGATAAATCTTGGATTGCTTCCGATGGGTCCTTGTCTCCTACATCAATAGGCATTTGCTCTACTTGCGAGCCATTAGATTCATCAAACTTCACGTCTACCGTCTCTTCAACCTTTCGGGTGAAATTATTGTAGACACGGTAGGTGTGAGAGTTTGATCCATAACCAAGGAGAAAGCCTTCATGAGATTTAGGAGCAAATTTAGACCGACGATGCTTATCAAGGATATAGCATTTTGAACCAAAGACACGAAAGTATCCAACTTGGGGTTTGTTACCGGTGAGAAGCTCATATGATGTCTTGCCGAGGAGCTTATGGAGATAAAGCCTGTTGATAGCATGACAAGCTGTCTCGACCGCTTCTCCCCAAAAGTGCTTCGGTGTCTTGTATTCATCAAGCATCGTTCTTGCCATCTCTATGAGCGTTCGGTTCTTCCTCTCAACAACTCCATTTTGTTGAGGAGTGTACGTAGCCGAGAACTCATGTAGAATCCCTTCATCATCGAGAAAAGAGTCTACATTGGCGTTCTTGAACTCCATTCCATTGTCACTCCGAACTTTCTTGATCTTCACCTCAAATTGATTTTGGGCCTTTTTGGCAAAGGTCTTGAAGATCCTCTGAACCTGCGATTTATCATCAAGGAAAAATACCCACGTGAATCTGGAATAATCATCAACTATAACTAGACCAAAGGAGTTACCACCAAGGCTTTTGTAAGCATTGGGACCGAAGAGATCCATATGAAGAAGCTCAAGCGGTCTCCTTGTGGTCATGATGTTTTTCACGGGATGACTTCCACCAACTTGTTTTCCTGCTTGACAAGCACTACAAAGTCTATCTTTGTCAAAGAAAACATCTTTAACACCAAGAATATGATCACCTTTGATCAGCTTGTCTAGATTACGCATACCAACATGTCCTAGCCTTCTATGCCATAACCACCCTTTAGAGGATTTAGCAATGAAACAAGCTCTAGGTTGGGCTTTCTTAGTGAAATCAACAATATATAGATCACCTCTACGGATACCGGTAAATGCCATGTTTTGATTGTCACGACGAAAGACTTGGCAATCTACTTTGGTGAATAGCACATTGAATCCAAAGTCAGCTAATCTAGACACGGAAAGTAAATTGTATCCAAGAGATTCTACAAGCATGACATTTTGAATAGAGCTATCATGAGATATGGCCACCTTACCAAGGCCAAGTACCTTACCCTTGGAGTTGTCTCCAAAAGTCACATACTTGCGTGGGCCATCATTTTTTGCAAGCTCTCGAAACATGTCTTTGTCTCCGGTCATGTGGTCGGTGCATCCGCTATCAAGAATCCACTCTTTTCCGCCGGACATGTAGTCTCTCATATTTGCCATAAGATTGAGACTCTTCATGACCTTGTCTAGCTCGGTGTCCGAATCGGAGTAATCATCATCATGCTCATGCTCATCATCATATTGACCCATAGATTGTTCATCATCAACACCTAGGTCAATTTGATAAGTACTTGCATTAGTTTGGTCAATGTGACAATAATCTTCGGAGTGCAATGCAAGAGCATTTCTAATTATAACATTGATAAGACCGGGATCACCCTTCTTTTTCATAAGATCACGAAGCTCAAAGAAGCATTTATCAAAGTTGGGATCATTGGGGTGCAACTTATCAAATTCAATAGTCTTGTGTAGAATTTCATCAAGACTTCTCAAAGAGTAGTCCGGATAAAGTTCTTCCAAGAATTTCCACATAGCATAGGCGCACTCAAAGTTTGTAACAAGATTAAGCAAGTCATCGGGTAACCCTCTAATGATAAGATTTACAGTTCTAAGGTTACGAAGCAAATCAAGCTCTTCATCCATGGTAGGGTGCAAGGGATCAACAGGAGGCACATAGGGGGTCTCAACATATTTGCACAAATTGTACATTTTAAAGATACTAAGCATTTCAGACCTCCAAGAGTTATAGAACCTTCCATTAAGAACAGGCACTCTATGGCTAACACTCCCAACCGTAGACACGTCCATCTTCCTCCAATGGTGTGTAAACCAAAGCAATGGAGACCAACGCTCTGATACCAATTGTAGGATCGAAGAAGGTGAGAGTGTCTAGAGGGGGGGTGATTAGACTACTCGACAAGATAAAAATTCTGTCTTTTATCAAAAACAGTTTTTGGCAGATTTTGCAAAAACACACAAGTCAAGTAGCACACTACACATGCAATTCTAAAGTATAGGCAGCGGAAAGTAAATTGCACGAGTAGTAAAGAGAGGTGGAGAAGATCAAACGCAATTTGGAGACACGGAGATTTTTGTCGTGGTTCCGATAGGTGGTGCTATCGTACATCCACGTTGATGGAGACTTCAACCCACGGAGGGTAACGGCTGCGCGAGTCCACGGAGGGCTCCACCCACGAAGGGTCCACGAAGAAGCAACCTTGTCTATTCCATCATGGCCTACGCCCACGGAGGACTAGCCTTACTCGGGGTAGATCTTCACGAAGTAGGCGATCTCCTTGCCCTTACAAACTTCTTGGTTCAACTCCACATCTCAAAGACGGAGGCTCCCAAGCGACACCTAACCAATCTAGGAGGCACCACCCTCCAAAAGGTAATAGATGTTGTTGATGATGATGAACTCCTTGCTCTTGTGCTTCAAATGATAATCTCCCCAACACTCAACTCTCCTCACTGATATGGCTGTGGTGGAAGAAAGGATTGAGTGGAAAGCAACTTGGGAAGGCTAGAAATCAAGTTTCATATGGTAGGAATGGAATAACTTGATCTCAACACAAGGGTAGGTAGTTCTCTTCTCAGAAAGTGTAAGGTAGGAGTGGTAGACTTTCTGATGGCTCTCCTCACGAATGAAGAGGGGGTGGAGGGGTATATATAGCCTCCACACAAAATCCAACCGTTACACACATAATTGAGCAATCTCGGTGAGACCGAAGTGAAAACTCGGTCAGACCGAAAGTTCAAATATAGTGAACGTTGGGGTTTTCGGTGGGACCGAAAATACCATCTCGGTGAGACCGAAAGTGTAAAAGATATGAACGTTGGAGTTTTCGGTGGGACCGAGAAAGAAAACTCGGTTAGACCGATTTGAGAAAGGGCAGGAACATGCCAGTATCGGTGAGACCGGAAATGCAATATCGGTGAGACCGATTTGAGCCAAGACAGAAGCTTGCCAATCTCGGTGAGACCGATAATGCAAACTCGGTTATTCCGATATGATGTCAAACGGTTACAGAAGGTTGGCAGTCCAGTTTCGGTGAGACCGATCTCAAACTCGGAATGACCGATTTTTCTAGGGTTTGGAATATGGCTGAAGTGGTTCATCTCGGTGTGACTGAGTTGGAAGAATCGGTTTGTCCGAGATTACTTATGGGTGTGTATAGTAGTGAAAGGTGCTGATAGTTGAAGGAGCTAAATCACTAAGCACTTGAGCAACCAGATCATCAACACAACCTCATCCCCTTTTAATAGTATTGGCTTTTCCTATGGACTCAATGTGATCTTGGATCACTAAACCAAAAATGGAGTCTTGAGCTTTTGCCAATGCTTGCCTTAGCATTTTGAGGGGTCCACTTCTTCAGTCATTTTGCCATAGCCAATGTGATTGAATTTCCTGAAACATACTTGATAAAAGCATTAGTCCAACCACAAAGTATGTTGTCATTAATTACCAAAACCACCCAGGGAGCAAATGTGCTTTCACCTGCCGGAATTTCGCTGCTGCCAGCACCACCATGTCGGCGTGCTGGTTCCGATCTCATCTACCTCCTCTCTCGCTTGCTGGATCAAGGAGAGGACGCCATCGAGCTGAACATGTGCTAATCTCGGAGGTGTCGTCCGTTTGGCACTAGATCGGATTGGATTGTGTTTGGATCGTGAAGAATACGATTACATCAACCGCTTTACGACGCTAACGCTTTCGGTCTACAAGGTTACGTATACACACTCCCCTCTTGTTGTTTTGCATCTCCTAGATTAGATCTTGGGTGTTTATAGGTTTTTTTTTTTTGATTTTCATGCTTCGTTCCCCATCATTCCGTACTTGGGAGAACCAACTGTAAGAGACGCTGAGAGGTTCTTGGCAATCTCAGAAGTAAGATGGTGGCTAGGTTTGTTTGGATATCTTGACTGCAAGCATGGAATTGGAAGAACTGCCCAAAGGCTTTACAAGGGCAATATCAGTGTCATGTTAAGTAGCCCATCATCATTCATGAAGCAGTTGCATCATAATATCTTTGGATTTGACACGCTTTTTTTGGCATGTCCAAGTCTCACAATGATATCAATGTGGCGCAGTGATCTAGAATTGCTAAAAAATCATCAACGGAGTATACAGAAAGAAATGCATGCCTCAATCTTTACGATGTAGCCATACAAATAGATACTCGTTCCTTGGAAAATGTTCTGGAGAGCGCACTTTTGGCAATGTAGGGCATGCATGTACGAGGTGACGTGTGCATTACTAGTATAAACCTAGCAAAGAGCACATCCGCAAATCTTTTACCACTTCATCCATGATGGGAGACATTGGCCCTGTTTGGATACTCTAACTTAGCTAGAGGTTAGAGTTAGTTTCTAGCTTAGGACTATCCCTGAACTAACTCTAGCCAAAAAGGCGTTTGGATGACAGGGTTAGATTTACAATAAATGCACTTTCTCAATCATTTGGATGGAGGGGGTGATAGAGAGATAGAATTTTTTTGTGTTTTTTTAGAGGGCCCCAAAAGAACTAGCTCCAATTAGCACCTCTTGGGTGGGATAGTTTTTTTGGATGGGTTAGATGCAACTAGCTCAAACTAGCCCTCATGTTTGGATACTTTAGGGCTATATGAACCCAAACTAGCTCAAACTAACTCTAACCCATGGATCCAAACAGGGCCATTAGCCTAGCTTGCATGTCGGAGAGGCATCCTTCACGACTTGTCTAATCGCATGGCATGCAGTGGACGGCGGGTCCGGCCGGGGACCCCCGACGCACCATTCTCCTGCATCTGCATCTGCATGGCAACGCCCCGACGTCACACAGTACACAGTAGCGCGCACATTATCAGCGTCCAAGCCCCAAACGGAGCCATCCGTCCGTCCGTCCCCATACTGTAATGTCACTATTCCAGCGTCAGGACATTAACTGTCTTTTCCGTCCCGGTATATTCTTTTCCTAGAAGAAACCTCTGTCTCCTCCTCCTCCTCCTCCTCGCAATAACCGGCGTACGACCGTCCATGCACCCCATTCATGCAGAACAGAATTTCTCAAGCAAATTTGTTTATGAGGGCACAGCGCTGCCTGCCCATCTCCTGTCTGACCGGAGACAAACTGTGCGTCCATAGTCCTCTCGCATCGCATTCGCATGGCCTGGGCCGCGCTGTTGCCCGCCATGAATCCCCATCACTCCTCTCGCAATAAAACCCCGGCATGGAGGTCTCCGCCACTAAATTCGACGGAGTAAAATCGAGCTGAGCTGAGCTGACCACGACGAGCTGCATGGAGGGTTGAAGGCGGAACCTGGCCCCGATCGGGCGACTTCCCCTGTGCGAAAGGGACGGGAGGGATGGGTCTCTCCTCTTCCATCGGTTTGCCGTTGGGACCTCAAGCTCACTCACTCCCGGGCAAAAGTGCTTGTGTGGGGCGTAGCTGCTCGCTGCCGGGGCTGCCCACTCGCCATCATTGCATTAATCAACGTTTGGCCAGCGAGACTGTGCGAGGGAATGTGAGGATCCCTAGTTTCATTTCAAAACGTCGGGTTTGGGATCCTTTGTGGCAGTCTCACGGCTCGCGTAGTGCTACCAGGAACTCATGCGTGTGGCTACTAAGTGTTTTCAATTTTGCTAAGTTTCACTTGACTTAGACTCCGTTATGTCTCAGTCGATATTATATTTCATTGATCTTGCATTGAGATTTCTACAAAAATTTCTTTTCAGTTTTTTCTTTCTCTTCCCATAGACTATATCGCTTAACTGAGACTTGGTTAAGTCTCAATCGACTGAGACATAGACACATCCAAATATTTTCTGTTTACAATCTTATGTGATTAATTGGACTAGATTTTTTTCCTGTTTATAATCGAATGAACATAGAATCGTATTTTAGTATTCAACAGGTCATGGATCTGAACACTTCATTCACATGTTTTTCCTATTCTTGTTTTCAGAACTCTTGTAAACCAAAGAGGCCCTCGAATGGAACAAAAGAAAATGTGTGAGGATATCAGAAAAAATAACACATACTTGATTTAATTACATATTTAATGATGATAATATATGGTATCAATGGATGTATCGATTGTTCTAAGGTTTTCCTTTTTTAAGAAAAGGCTCTAAATTTTTTTTAAGTTAGAAAAGGCTCCAACTCAACTATCAGAATACTTATGTCTATGTAGAATACTTATGTCTATGTAGAATACAATAATGCTATATTTACCAATGTTTTGTATAGAGTAAATCTCTGGGATGTCGTGTTCTATATTGCATGGCCCTTGCAACCAACCGTTCTTATTTTTGCGTAAAGGCCGAGGGCCATATATTGATCAAACCAGCCCTTACAATAATAAGAAATTACACGCAAGAAAAATCAGGACAGTGTACCTTTTGTGTCCATCGGCGGCCAATCATGAGCAAAACTCGTTGTCACCTCTGACCCTCCGTCTCAGTGTAGATGCGTCGTTACTACGTGTACTGTACTATACATAGCACAAACCGACGAGTGGATTGATACAGAGCCCAAAAAGTATTTCCTCCATTAATAAAAAGAAAAAGGAACGGATTGATCTCCTATTTTTCGAATTGGCATCTACTCGAATGACATGCGAACATAAGCAAAATACCAAGTGGGGCACAGATCTGAGAAAGCATCTGCATCACTCTCACGGAAACAACCTATTGACCGACATCTTTTTCTTTTTGGCTGCGGCGGTTGACCAGTTGACCACGGCATGCACAGACTCTTCGACAGCGCCGTAGGTCAGGTCCTATACGGGTTTGCGAACCACTGCCGTGTCCCGAAACCGGTCGGTGGGCATGCATGGCCAGCATATGCAATGCCGTTGCAGTTTCTGAAAATCATCTTCTTCTTTTTTAAGAATTTGTAAGAGCATCTACAGCGGGCGCCTCAAACTCGCCTTATACATTCGGGTGGGCAGCCCGGTCACTGATCGGTCACGATTTTTGAGTCAGGCGGCCCCTCAAACGTTCGGGCTGGCTGGCACCCCTCATATCCATCCCAAATATGGGGCGAATATAGAGCGTCCGGACGTGTCCGTGCACGCCCGCTACGTTGGACCTAACAGCCCGACCCTACCTCAAATTCCACAAAATCCACCAACCCAGAGCTGCTGAATCCATTTGCTCTCTCCTCTCTTCCTCCTCCCCGTCGTCCGGCTCGCAACTCCGCCGCCGTTCCTAGCCTCTGTGCGGGCAGCTCCGGCAGAGCAGTCCTCTCTTCCGTCCTCGCCACAGGGGACGTCATCTCCAGTCTAGACGCCACCTCGATACATCCGGTAACTCTCTGGCTACGTCTTGCGCTTGGTGTGTTCGACACATCGTCTGACCGGATTTTTTGAAATTTTGTTAGGGAAAACGGTAGATTCCGATGCTTCGTTGGACGAGGAGTATGAACGGACGAGCTTGACCAAATGATTCAAGATGAGTTATTACATTCCTCGGATTCGGACGAAGAAGTGGACATGATTATGCTCATGAGAATGCAAG
The DNA here is from genome assembly GCA_902687465.1 of Secale cereale. Classification (NCBI taxonomy): domain Eukaryota; kingdom Viridiplantae; phylum Streptophyta; class Magnoliopsida; order Poales; family Poaceae; genus Secale; species Secale cereale. The sequence goes on from LR738713.1 coordinate 728,881,299, forward strand.
AGGAAATGGACCACAAAGCGGAGGATATTCTCAACTTCGAGGGCTCAATCAAGCGAAGAAGAGTGATCAACCGAGATAGGGTGTCTGGAGCAAAGCTACTATGCATGGACTACTTTGCTTTTCCGGATGATCCATGATTTCATCGTCGTTTTCGCATGCGGAAAGCATTGTTTTTTCCCATTATGGAGGGAGTAGAGGCACACGGCGATTACTTCAAGCTCATAAGGGATTCCTGCGGACAACTCTCTTTCTCTCCCAAGCAGAAGTGCATGGCTATTTTTAGGATGCTTGCATTTGGTACTACCGCAGAGGCCGTTGGTGAGATGGTCAGAATGGAGGAGAGCACGCGCTTGAAGACTACTATCAAGTTTGCCCGCGCTATGGTGGAGGTGTTTGGATCTGAGTATCTCAGAGAACCAAATCTGTAGGACACGGAGAAGTTGTTTGCTATTGGAGAAGCAAAGGGGTTTTCAGGAATGCTCAGATCAATTGATTGCATCCATTGGCAATGTAAGAACTGCCCCAAAAGTTTGTGAGAATGTATCAAGGTCACACCGGAGAGGCCACCATCATACTAGAAACGGTGACATCACATGACTGATGGATTGGGGATGCTTTCTTGGGAATGTTGGGTTCTCACAACGACATCAACGTGCTTCAATGATCTCCGGTGTTTAGGAGGCTTTACAATGGGGAATCACCGTTGTGCAACTACACCGTCAATTGTTGAGGCTACAACCTGGGATACAATCTTGCCGATGGTATTTATCCTCAGTGAGCGGCGTTTGTGAAGACCATATCCAAATCGCATGGCAAGAAACATAGCTACTTTGCAACAATGCAGTAAGTAGCTAGGAAGGATGTGGAGAGGGCATTTGGTGTGCTTCAAGCTCGTTGGGGAATTGTGCGGAGACCTGCAATGATGTGGGAATCAGAAACTTTGTGACAACTGATGACATGTTGTGTTATTCTGCACAATATGATCGTCGAGGATGAGGGTGATGGTGTATGCCAAACCCATGATTTTGAAGCACCTGGAGAACAAGTTGAAATCCCGGAAGATCAAGATGCGGCTCAGCTCATGAACTTCCTGCAGATGCATCAGAATCTTCGAGATCATCAGGTGTACACGTAACCACTCAATGATCTTGTGGAGCACATATGGGCCCACAATGGCAACCAAGGAGCCAATGTTTGAGTTTGGCACTTAAAATAAATTTTATGTAAACGCTATCTATGCAGTGCTTTGTATCAAATGTATGATCAACATGCATGAATTTGTATGGATTTGAGAGTCCGGATTTGAGATATATGGATACCAGGAGGGAAGTATGAGGGCTCGTCCAAATGCGCCCACGGGCGTGCCCGGGCGCGTTCGCGGACGTATAGGAGATCGGATTTATCAAGTCCGATTGCAGATGCTCTAAGCCACCTTCGACTGCAAACATATAGCGAAGGATCGTACATAAATTTATTCATAAAGTTTGAAGAACATTCGTTTAGAATAAATGTGAAATAAATTAGTCTTGCAATATCACAATATTCGGAGAAAAGTAATCTTAAGTCCCTTTATTCTTGGCAAAGTTTACTTTTTGATCCTATTGACAAGTTTTTAAATCCCGATCTTCTAAAACCATTTTCCATGCCAAATTTTCTCTGTCAGCTTCATCTATCGAGTCCGGATCGGGATATGTCGTCCCACAGTACTGCCGCTTGAGCTTCACCCAATAGTGTATGTGCGTGAATGGCCTTTCGGCGGTCATGTAGTACAACAAGTGCATGCTATGCAATATGTAGAGTAACATTGAGGGAATGAATGAATTAATCAATATGTAGAGCAATAAGAAGCAAAACTTATGATCTCGATGATTGACGAGGCCAATGGCCACATTGTCTCCACTCGGTGAATCGCACCACAATACTTCCTGATGGGGTTACACATGGTATACCATCGATGCGATATCGACTTCACATAGCGTTCATAGATGCCGTGCATGTCGTAGGGCACTCATGAAATGATGCACACGCTGCCAAAAGGGAGCCCCTTCGGCTTCTATCTACAAAGTCCACAAACATGACCCACCACGCATCGCACAGTAACTCATCCTCGATCACCGAAACAACCAAAAACCCAACAAAAAAGCTCAATGGCATTTGAACGAACACCTGTCGGGCATGGTGTCCGCCATGAACGGCGTCGGCAGGGGGAGGGGGGTACTTGGCAACGGAGGGATCCTGGGTGTACGACGACGTCATCCAAAACGGGCAGACGTGTTGGTGGGGCTGAGGACATCCGAGGATACCTAAGCGGTGGCCGAAGGGGTACAACGGCGGCGTGAGACGAGGAGAGTGCGGATGCAAAGCAAGGGGGAGTAGGGATGGGGTGGAAAAAAAATGAACCGACGGAGGAATTTGAGTGGACCGGCGTGTCGGTTTCCTATGTGGCGAGGGTACGGACTCCCGCAAAGCCCTCCCCCTCCCCCCCTCCCCCCGCCCCCATTTTGCTTTCGGTTTGAGGAAAAACGGACAACTGGATGTTTCAACGGACCAATGAAGTACCTCATTGGATGCCACTTTGCTTCTAAATCGAGCGGGTCCGGACGCTTACGGATGATTTGAGGGTCCGCGTTGGAGATGTCTTAAGGCTTGTATTTATACATCCGAAAAACTGCAATCAAATATAGCTTATTGTAAACATATACATGTTGCTCAAATTAATGGGCGTGTGGTCCATGAATTTTATTTCTACTGGTTTTGCATAAAAGGCTACAGCCCGTTACTATTGAGAGTAATGTACACAAGCTATTGAGATATGGATCTGTATAGTGAGTTGTACTGGGGTCTACAGAACAGCATATAATACATGCATCTTTTTGGACCCGTGGAAAATAATGCGTGCGTTTTATTTAGCACGCATGGAATATAATACGTACATATTAATCTTGCATTTTCACCACATTCCAAATTTTCAAATTACAATAACAGGTGTATTTGAATTGCAAAACTATATCATGATGTTTTTTACGAAATCTTGAAATTATATTCGTATTTCCAGAAATTAGAAACTATCGCCCTGTTGTTGCCACCTCCTCCAACGAAGAGAGCGTCTTCATTGCCATCGCCGTGGTCTACGCCCCGCTCACTGGGCAAGACACTGGTTGTGTAACACGGCGCCGCTGTGGCGGTGGCCTTCGTGGGATCCAAGCGGCGGCCTCCTCCCATGATCTACTTTTTCTCGATGTCCGTGGTTGTTGCGGGCGTCCCAGCCTATGCCGGCATGACTTCTTTCCCCACCTACTTGATGAATTGCTGCCATTAGTCGCGGTGGATTTGCCGGCAGACGGCGTTCTCCAGTTTGGACGAGCGATGGCGATGCTAGTGGCGTCGGATCTGAGCTGGCTTGTCGGGCAACCCAGGCTGCAATAATGGGGAACTCCTTTTTTCGCCTGAGGCCATGGCGGGTGTTGTGCAAGGAGGAAATGGAGAGAGTGGAGGTGAGGTGTGTTTCTTGCCCGACGTCTGGACACGTTTATATAGCGGGCGGTGCGAGGAGTCAACTGGGGAGGTGTTTCATACTCGCTGGCACAGAAACAGACGTGTGGCGCTCGGGGCGCCAGAGTAGGTTCCTCGGCACACGCTTCAGTTTAATGGAAGTAGGCGGGCAGACGGATGTCGTTGCAATGCAGAAAGAAGGCATGTGCAATGGGCGAGCAGCACTCTAGGCCGGTGAGCCACTTCAATGTCGGCTTCACTGAGCGGGTGCGTTCGCTCTGGGCCGACATGAATGCAGGCAGCTAGCTTTAGGCGGGAACGCGCGCGGGCATGGGAAAATGGTTTTGGGTAGGGCTGGTTAGTCAGACGCGGGCGTGGCAGTGGTTCAGACGCTCGCAAAACCCTGCAATCTATTTTTTGTTTACGAGTAAGGGTGCATCTAGACCGCCCAACGAATCGATGCAGAATCGCATTGGATGACAGAATATGTGTGAACTGCATGATCCAAACGGTTATGGGTGGTTTCAAGGTCTTGGAGATACCTAAGAAGGCTTTGTTACAATATGAGCGGAAGAGGGCATTCAGTCCAGTGACGTACGTACGCCAACGACGCCGTTGTCAAAGCATAAACGCGTAACAGTAATGCTGTCCAGGACAGTGGACGTAGCCACGGGAATTATACGAGCATGTCGAAACACGTGGGAGTACTTACGTAGACATAAACGATTCCGTCTAGGCAACTCTTCCGGTGGCCATACGTACGTACTACGTAGCCGCTACCTCTCTACAACAGTGCGCAGTACTTGTCGGCCTTTTTGGCCACCACAGGAAGATCACATCATGGATGCAACCAACAAGATTTTGTACTTGCGTCTCGACATGCAAATACTTGCGTCGTATTTGCACGTCGACGACATGTACAGGACGTACGTACGTACGCCACAAAGCTTCAAATCGTTTGCGTGGCGTTACATGCAAGGGTATACATCAAGCTAGGCCTGCGACGTTGTAAAAGCAGCTTAGTAGCTAGGGGGAATAAAACATACGCATCGACGTGACCTTGGTATCTATATACCTATACGTTACGCTACTCGCGCGCCGGCCGCTGCAAGCACTTTTCCAATGAGATATCAACGTCACGGAATAGTTTTATTCCTACACGTGGTATTATTACTCACTCGTATCTATATTCCATGTATTTTCAACGTCTACTATATATAGCTCTCGCCATCAATCTAGTCCACTGCTCTCTCTCTCTCTCGCTTCTCTTCTCTTGAGCTATAATTTCTGCGGAGATGAGGTGTGTGAGCAGGGGGCTAGTACAGTAGGGGTGTAAATTCCATGCAAGTTGTTTTAAAGCCCGGTCCATCAGCTGCCGTTGCAGGCTGTACAGAGCTGGCGGAGGACTACTGTTGTGAAGTGACAAGCTGTGCAGAAGTATACGCACAAAACACATTCACTCTCTCCCACTCCCTCTCTGCCTCGCCTCTCTCCCGTAGAGAGTTCATCCTATGTCAGAGCAAGAAAAGCGGGTTTCATGGATAGCTTGTATTCGCAAACTGCGCCAGTCCTTGATGTACCATTTTCACTGTTGAAGCATATACTCGACGTGCTCTAGCCTTTGACGAATGGGAAGTCATATGCATAGTATTCGTGATTAAAAGATGACACTTCTCGCTGCGCCATAAAATGGATATGTCCACTGATGTGCTCTAGCCGTATGAGTCCTATTTATCAGATTGACATCATGTATCTATGACCTTCGAAACCTGGTCACCAACAGATATATAACCTGGTCTTCGAATATATAAGTGTCCCATATCATCAATTATTGGGGATGGTTAGGATATCGTCATATAACACGGAGTCTCATGGAAACATCACATATTCGCTAATCCATGTCAAGGCGACATTAATGGACACTATATAGTAACTCATGAATACACCAACATTCTTTTACCTAATTTATTTGATTCATATATGTGGGATTGACGAAATCCTAGACCTTAAACCTAAGGCTCATTCCCAACATTCTTTTACCTAATTTATTTGATTTCTAGGACTGAAACCTTTTCTTGTAATGATCCATAGGAAAATTTCCATTCGCGTAAATCTCCTGGAAACAATCATTTTATTTTTCCCGTGGTGCAATCAGATGTGCAAATAAAATCGTGTTTGATTCATATGTCATTGCAATTTTAAGTTTGTTCACAATCATCTTAATTATATATTATTCCTTAAAAGAGAATGATTCCCCCCATGTTTCTTCATCAAGATGATACACCAAACGGATAATTATTACCGTATCAACCAAAGATGCACATGTAGAAATTATCTCTCCTACTTAGAAAAAGTGTAAAGCTCCACAAGGTACATCCTCACCCCCTCCTTCCCCATTTTGATTTTTCCAACATGATGTCATATTGGGGTGTTTTCGGGATTTTGGAATTTGTAGACAATCCCTTGCCTTTTGTAGATGATTGCTTGCTATTTTTTAAAGGATCTCTAGATCAAGCATCGACTCTCAAAAAAATCCTGACATGCTATGAAATGGGATGGGGGGAAATTAAGCGCGACCAAGTGTTCTATCAAATTCGGCAAAAAAGTGCAGTTTGGGGTCGAAGTAGCTATCGTCGGACAGTTCGGCAAAAAAAATTGAGATTTTTTTTTTGGGGTTTCCGGTTCTCGTGGGGGCTTATGAAACGTGTTCAGTTTAATTATATTAAGGATAAATTCGTGAAACGACTACTAGACTCGGCAGAGAAGTACCTATCTAGTGCAGCCAAGGAGATTTCGGTAAAATTCGTGATGCTGGCTGTACTGACTTATGCAAGGGGTTTTTCGGGTTCACTGTTATGTTTTGAAATGATCTGTTGAAAATATCGCAAGAAGGTACATGGTGGTATGGGATTTGGTGATTTATATTTATGTAACATGACTCTTTTTTACTAGAAAGACTCAGTTAAAGGCAAAAAAATACCCCAATGATCACCTATTGGATACCGCTATCCCACGTTGTTCCTGTCGTGGTAAGGTATTGTGCGTAAGTTGGAGTTATTTAAGAAAAAGTGTCATTTGGAGAATGTATGTGACATACTAGCTTAAAATGAATGATGGAGTACATATATAACCAATATTATTCTCTTGTCTCCAAGCTCGTCTCGAAAGAACCACTAGGTTAAGCGTGCTTGGCTAAACCCATCATAGAAGAATAACCAATCATGTCAGAGAATAATCCAATGAAACAATATCGATAATAATGTGGAGATCCACAATAAGATGAATGATCTAACAAGTCTCAATCTCCAAATGAGTATGAATAGATTTATACACTTTGATCTTACAATTTGGAATTCCTCTTACAATGGTGATGAAATAATGAAATCGAGATGGGAAAACAAAACAAAGAAGATCTTCGATAATTCTTCCGGATATTTTCTCTCTTTGTTCTAGATAGAGTGGTGGCGAGCAGGTATCTCTCATGTCCAACGCCCTTTTACAAAATTTGTTGTTGTAGATGAGGGGAAGCGTGCAACACTTGGAAAGAACTGTTGGTCATCTTGCGCTCTGTAGCCGCAGGCGCAAAATCTTCCAATATGAAAGTTGCTTCAAATGGCTTGATTTCGAATATTATTGCTTGCTTTCCTTCCAAAAATGTATTTTCCTGCCAAACAATGGAAAACAAGTTATGTTCTTTCTCAAAGGATTAGCGTTAGAAATAACTGGGAAATAGAGAAAACACGGTGAAAACCAAGTCAAAACTCCTCATAAAAAGTGATAAATTCTTGAGCCATCAATTCCCCAAGCTTAAGTTTTGCTCGTCCTTGAGCAACTATAAAATAAGAAGAATGAAAGGGAGTTTGGCAATTGAGTGAAAGAAGTTTACCTGCTCGCGAAGATGTAATATTTCCATTCTCACAAACCCTATAATCTTAATTAGGAGAATACTTGCATTTGAATGATTGCACTTAGCCCGCTACCTAACCACGTGGAGCTTCATATCAATAGCTATAACTCTCAAGTTAAATCTTCCGTAGTTAACTAGGTGTAGAGCAAGCAAAAACTTTTAATTCACTCAAGAGCATGGATTTTCTTTGGAGCTTTTTCAAACGCAGATTTAACCAATGAGTTTTGGACGAGAAGCAAATGTAGTACTCATGAATTCATTAACACCCACAAGTCCCTCCAAATCATGTCTCCAAAATACTTCCTTCAATCGTTGTTTATCGGAACTTCAATCTTTGGTGACGGGGTTATGCCAAAAAATGATAGATGCAATTGGGTTTCTATTGTGGCTTAAATTTTCACTCTATTGATCAAAAGTTTGTTTCTTCTAAGAGCAATCAATGTTCGCATTTACCAGATACACACCTCTCCAGAAAAGGCCTATCAGTTTCAGCTCAAGCTCTAGAGCGGTGACGGGGTCCCATTTACGTGCAGTATTGCCACATATAGTGATAGTAGATGGAACCCGCAAGAAGCTGAAGCACCATGATTTTAAATTACGGACAAGCTTTGGCACAACCTCGATCACCTCAAATATTCATTCCTCAAAACAACTCTACCGGTAGGTACCATTTAAGCAATCAAAATTAGTTCCATGTAGTTGAAATACATAGGTGTTTGTTCTTTTCAAAATCCGAGCCCACGAGTTTCCTTTTAAACTTTCATTTCTCACTTTTTTATTTTTGAAGTGAAAGCCATGCTTTACATCAAAGTTTCACTAGCAAGATATGTAAATGGGAATATTGACTAAATGATATCCAACTAACGCAGGGAGCGAAACTCGAGTGCAACCAGCCAAATATAAGTATTAGCTTAATTAAATTTGTGAGCAAACTAAATATGAATATGAACATAGTATACTGTCTCACGATGGTGTGCTCTTTACTCGAGTCATTTTTCCATCTCATTATTTTCATTTCCAACTTTGTAGCAATGAACGAACCTATGGGCTCACACAAAGAAAACACCAATGAAGTGAATTCCAAGGGACAAGAACAAAATTTCCTCTTAAGAATTTATTGTAGGGAAACGTTGCAAGGAAAATAAAAAAATCCACGCACATGAATCATCTATCCATGGAGATGCATATCAACGAGGGGGAGAGTGTGTCTACGTACCCTCGTAGACCGAAAGCGGAAGCGTTAGACAACACAATTGATGTAGTCGAATTTCTTCGCGATCCAACCGATCAAGTACCGAACGTACGACACCTCCGCGTTCAGCACATGTTCGGCTTGGTGGCGTCCTCGCCTTATTGATCAAGCAAGACGGGCGAAGTAGTACACGAGTTCCGGCAGCACGCCAGCATGGTGACGATGATGGTGATGCGATCCCTGCCGGGCTTCACCTAAGCACTACGAAAATATGACCGAGGGAGTAAACGATGGACGGGGACGCCGCACACGGCTAAGACAATGCGGTGTGTACTTGTGTGGCGCCCCCTCCCCACATATATATGGGTGGGAGGGGAGGGGAAGCAGCCAGGCGCGCCCTAGGGCTGACCGCCGCCCCCTAGTGCCCCTGCCTTGCCCTGCGCCCCCCCCCCCCGGCCATATTTCCCCCAAGGGGAAAGGAAGGAGGAGGAGAGGGAAGGAAAGGGGAGACCTAGATTTCTTAACATCTTCAGCTTTAATACATTTTTCTTTCATAGATTTCTTTGCCTCTTGCATATCTTCACGACTTGGAAATAGAACACCCCTTTTCTTCGGAGTTGGCTTATGGGCTAGTTCAGGAAGTGTGCAATTGTTTTCATTGGTCAACATATTATTCAATAGTAATTCAGCTTGATCAACATTTCTTTCCCTGAAAACACAACCAGCACAACTATCCAGGTGGTCTCTGGAAGCATCGGTTAGTCCATTATAAAAGACATCAAGAATTTCATTCCTCTGAAGAGGATGATCAGGCAAAGCATTAAGTAATTGGAGAAGCCTCCCCCAAGCTTGTGGGAGAGTCTCTTCTTCAATTTGAACAAAATTATATATTTCCCGTAAGACAGCTTGTTTCTTATGAGCGGGAAAATATTTAGCAGAGAAGTAATAAATCATATCCTGGGGACTACGCACACAACCCTGATCAAGAGAATTAAACCATGTCTTAGCATCACCCTTTAACGAGAACGGAAATAACTTAAGGATATAGTAATAACGAATCTTTTCCTCGTTGGTAAACAGGGTGGCTATATTATTCAACTTAGTAAGATGTGCCACAACAGTTTCAGGTTCATAGCCATGGAAAGGATCAGATTCAACCAAAGTAATTAACTCAGGATCAACAGAGAAATCATAATCCTTATCGGGAACACACATAGGTGAAGTAGCAAAAGCAGGGTCATATTTCATTCTAGCATTCAAAGACTTTTCTTTCAGCTTAGCTAATAATTTCTTAAGATCATATCTATCGTTGCAAGCAAGAAAGTCTCTAGCAGTTTCTCCATCCATAACATAACCCTTAGGAATAACACGCAATTCATATCTAGGGGGAGAATCCTCATCATCACTGTCATCTATATTATCAGTTTCAATATTTGCATTCTCCCTAACCTTAGCAATTTGTTCATCAAGAAATTCACCTAGTGGCATAGTATTATCAAGCATAGAAGTAGTTTCATCATACATAGCAGAAGTGGCATCATCAAGAACATGCGACATATCAGATTCAATAGCAGGAGTAGGTGTCGCAAGCTTACTCATAACAGAGGGTGAATCAAGTGCAGAGCTAGATGGCAGTTCCTTACCTCCCCTCGTAGTTGAGGGATAAATCTTGGTTTTTGAGTCTTTCAAGTTCTTCATAGTGATAAACAGATATAAATCCCAAGTGACTTAAAGAATATAGCTATGCTCCCCGGCAACGGCGCCAGAAAATAGTCTTGATAACCCACAAGTGTAGGGGATCGCAACAGTTTTCGAGGGTAAATTATTCAACCCAAATTTATTGATTCGACACAAGGGGAGCCAAACAATACTCTCAAGTATTAGCAGTTGAGTTGTCAATTCAACCACACCTGGAAAACTTAGTATCTTTAGCAAGGTAATTTAGTAGCAAGGTAATATGGAAGTAACGGTAACGGTAGCAAAAGTAGTGATAGTAGTTTTGTAGTGATTCTAACAGTAGCAGCGGAAAAATAAATAAGCAACAAGCAATATGTGAAAAGCTCGTAGGCATTGGATCAATGATGGATAATTATTTTGGATGTGATTCCTCATGTAATAGTTATAACATAGGGTGACACAGAACTAGCTACAGTTCATCAATGTAATGTAGGCATGTATTCCGAATATAGTCATACGTTGCTTATGGGAAAGAACTTGCATGACATATTTTGTCCTACCCTCCCGTGGTAGCGGGGTCCTAGTGAAAACTAAGGGATATTAAGGCCTCTTTTTAATAGAGTATCGGACCAAAGCATTAACACATAGTGAATACATGAACTCCTCAAACTACGGTCATCACCGGGAGTGGTCCCGATTATTGTCACTTCGGGGTTGCCGGATCATAACACATAGTAGGTGACTATTGACTTGCAAGATAGGATCAAGAACACACATATATTCATGAAGACATAATAGGTTCAGATCTGAAATCATGGCACTCGGGCCCTAGTGACAAGCATTAAGCATAGCAAAGTCATAGCAACATCAATCTTAGAACATAGTGGATACTAGGGGTCAAACCCTAACAAAACTAACTCGATTACATGGTAAATCTCATCCAACCCATCACCGTCCAGCAAGCCTATGATGGGATTACTCACGCACGGCGGTGATCATCATGGAATTGGTGATGGAGGAAGGTTGATGGCGACGACCTCCCCTCTCCGGAGCCCCGAACGGACTCCGGATCAGCCCTCCCGAGAGAGATTAGGGCTTGGCGGCGGCACCGTATTGTAAAACGCAATAATTCCTTTCTCTGATTTTATTCTCCTTGAAAGTGAATATATGGAGTCGGGGAAGACGACGGTGAAGCAACAGGGGGCCCACGAGGCAGGGGGCGCGCCCCCACCCTCGTGGACAGGGTGTGGGCCCCCTGGTCTGGTTCTTTCCACAGATATTTTTTATATATTCCAAAATTTATCTTTGTTGAATTTCATGTCATTCCGAGAACTTTTATTTCTGCACAAAAACAACACCATGGCAGTTCTGCTGAAAGCAGCGTCAGTCCGGGTTAGTTCCATTCAAATCATGCAAGTTAGAGTCCAAAACAAGGGCAAAAGTGTTTGGAAAAGTAGATACGTTGGAGACGTATCAGACCACCAAAGGGAAAGAAATGACTACATGTTCCCAAATAGCATCCACATGTTATCGCTTGCCATCTAGAGATCCATTTGGATCCCTGCACTATGTTGTGCCAGCTACTGGTACTCATGTGTGGGCACATACTCACCCGTGTAGCCATGGGTCTGCTGAGGTGGTGCGCCCCAATGGGCCGCCCCTTCCCATGCCTACCAACCATGCCCAATGCCTTCTGCTGCGTGGTCATGCTCAGGTGAAGGCTCGGGATGGAACATTTCCCTCGAATCCTGCTCCATTCCTATACTCATTAAGCTCACCAAGAGTGAGCAGCCACTATGGTTGCTCACAGAAAAAGCTTGCACTAGTGGCAAGCGAGCGTTCACGCCCACTGTGCCTAGCATAGGGAACTTGTAAGAGTGATCCCCTCCATGTACGGGATTAGACCCAACGAAGTGCAAGTTAGCCACGACTCTCCTATCAAGCATAATGTGCCTTGGAACACAATTGAGCTCTTCCAAGTTAATGTGGAAACACTTAGCAATGTGAGTAACCAAACCACCAATCTCCATATCTCCCCTTCTCAGCCTGCCTATCGAATTGTGCAATAAGTAGAGCTTTCAAGGTTGGTTTTGGAACCGCTTGGGGGTGGAGTGACGCATGGAGCACACACATGTCCGCACTAGTCATGCCCCCCATGAGTTGACTATCAAAGACAGTGTTTGAAACAAAGATCATAAAGGAGCAGATAGTGGGGTTCTGGATGCTAGCTACCTTCCCCTTACCGAACGAGTGCTTGTGTTCGACGAAGATGACATCCTAGGTGTCGGATGCCTCAGCCGTGGGATTCCCAGTGGTGAAGAGGAAGCCCTCGTTCTCGAACTCAAAGTAGTCACACGCCTCCTGGAGCATCATGGAACGTGACATTCCCCCCGACGAGAAAGTGCACACGGGAGGGATGTCGAAGTACTCGAGGGTGTTGATGTCTACTACGCACCCTTCTTCTTGTAGACGTTGTTGGGCCTCCAAGTCCAGAGGTTTGTAGGACGGTAGCAAATTTCCCTCAAGTGGATGACCTAAGGTTTATCAATCCGTGGGAGGCGTAGGATGAAGATGGTCTCTCTCAAACAACCCTGCAACCAAATAACAAAGAGTCTCTTGTGTCCCCAACACACCCAATACAATGGTAAATTGCATGGGTGCACTAGTTCGGCGAAGAGATGGTGATACAAGTGCAATATAGATGGTAGATATAGGTTTTTGTAATAGGAAAATATAAAAATAGCAAGGTAGCAAGTGGTAAACGTGAGCATAAACGGTGTTGCAATGATAGTAGAGAAGGCCTGGGGTTCATACTTTCACTAGTGCAAGTTCTCTCAACAAGGATAACATAATTGGATCATATTACTAGCCCTATACATGCAACAAAGAGTCACACCAAAGTAACTAATAGCGGAGGACAAACGAAGAGATTATGGTAGGATACGAAACCACCTCAAAGCTATTCTTTTTGATCGATCTATTCAAGAGTCCGTAGTAACGTTCAATCTATCATAGAGTTCGTACCAGAATAACACCTTAAGACACAAATCAATCAAAACCCTAATGTCACCTAGATACTCCATTGTCACCTCAAGTATCCGTGGGCATGATTATACGATATGCATCACACAATCTCAGAAACATCTATTCAACAAACACATAGAACTTCAAAGAGTGCCCTAAAGTTTCTACCGGAGAGTCAAGACAAAAACGTGTGCCAACCCCTATGCATAGATTCCCAAGGTCACGGAACCCGCAAGTTGATAACCAAAACATACATCAAGTGGGTCACATGATATCCCATTGTCACCACAGATAAATACGCGCAAGACATACATCAAGTGTTCTCAAATCCTTAAAGACTCAATCCGATAAGATAACTTCAAAGGGAAAACTCAATCCATTACAAGAGAGTAGACGGGGAGAAGAAGATCCAACTAGAATATCAAAGCTCACGATACATCAAGATCGTGCCATCTCAAGAACACAAGAGAGAGAGAGAGAGAGAGAGAGAGAGAGAGAGAGAGATCAAACACATAGCTACTGGTACATAACCTCAGCCCCGAGGGTGGACTACTCCCTCCTCGTCATGGAGAGCGCCGGGATGATGAACATAGCCACCGGAGAGGGATTCCCCCCTTCGGCAGAGTGCCAGAATGGCTATAGATTGGTTTTCGGTGGCTACAGAGGCTTTCGTCGGCGGAACTCCTGATCTAGGTTAGTTTCCGAAGGTTTCAGTATTTATAGGAATTTTTGGAGTCGGGGCCAAGTAAAGGGGAGCTACAGGCTGTCCTTGAGATAGGGGGGCGCGCCCCTTGCCCAGGGTGTGGGGCCCACCCTCGAGGGCAGCCCGTGGCTCTCCTGGCCCAACTCTTCTGCTTCGGGGGCTTCTTTATGTCTAGAAAAAATTGTCAAAATTGGCTCGTCAATTGGACTCCGTTTGATTTTCCTTTTCTGTAAAACCCTAAAACAGGAGAAAAACAGAAACTAGCACTGGGCTCTGGGTTAATAGGTTAGTCCCAAAATCATATATAAGTGTATAATAAAGCCCATAAGACATCCTAGAAGGATAATATAATAGCATGGAACAATCAAAAATTATAGATACGTTGGAGACGTATTAGCACCCCCAAGCTTAATTCCTGCTCGTCCTCGTGTAGGTAAATGATAAAGAAAGAATTTTTTATGTGGAATGCTAACCAATATAGTTTTTCAATGTAATTATCTTAATTGTGGCATGAATGTTCAGATTTGAAAGATTCAAGATAAAAGTCTATATTGACATAAGAAATAACAATACTTCAAGCATACTAACAAAGCAATCATGTCTCCTGAATACTATGGCTAAAGAAAGTTATCCCTACAAAATCATATAGTGTTGGCTATGCTCCCTCGTTATCACGCTAAATATTCATATCATGCACAACCCCGATCATACTCTATCTTTTCAAACCTTTCAACTTTCACGCAATACATGAGCGTGAGCCATGGACATAGCACTATGGGTGGAATAGAGGTGGTTGTGGAGAAGACAAAAAAGGGGGGAGATAGTCTCACATCAACTAGGCGTATCAACGGGCTATGGAGATGCCCATCAATAGATATCAATGTGAGTGAGTAGGGATTGCCATGCAACGGATGCACTAGAGCTAAATATGAATGAAAGCTCAACAAAAGAAACTAGGGGGTGTGCATCCAACTTGCTTGCTCACGAAGACCTAGGGCATTTGAGGGAGCCCATCGTTTGAATATACAAGCCAAGTTCTATAATGAAAATTCACACTAGTATATGAAAGTGACTAAGCATGAGACTCTTTACAAAGAAGAACATGGTGCTACTTTGAAGCACAAGTGTGTAAAAAAGATAGTAGCAATTGTCCCTTTTTTTGCGCCTTTCTTTTTTCTTTGGCCTTTTTTTCTCTTTCTTTTTTTCTTTTTTTTTTGCGGAGGGGCTTTATAGATTTAGCCTTTCCTCCCATGGGACAATGCTCTAATAATGATGATCATCACATTTTCATTACAACTCGATATTACAACAACAAAGTATGACTCTATATGAATGCCTCCGGCGGTGTACCGGTATGTGCAATGAAACAAGAGTGACATGTATAAAAATTATGCATGGTGACTTTGCCACAAGTACGATGTCAACTACATGATCATGCAATGGCAATATGACAATATGATGCATGTCATATGAACAGAACGGTGGAAAGTTGCATGGCAATATATTTTGGAATGGCTATGGAAATGACATGATAGGTAGGTATGGTGGCTGTTTTGAGGAACAATATGGTGGCTGTTTTGAGGAAGGATATATAGTGGGTTTATGGCACCGGCGAAAGTTGCGCGGTACAAGAGAGGCTAGCAATGGTGGAAGGGTGAGAGTGTGTATAATCCATGGACTCAACATTAGTCATAAGAACTCATATACTTATTGCAAAAATCTACGAGTCATCAAAACAAAGCAATCAACGCATGCTTCTAGGGGGGAGGTTGGTAGGAGTTAACCATCGCGCGCCCCCGACCTCCACACAAAGGTTGACACTTTACAAATACCTCATGCTCTAACTTAGTCACACAACGGTTCGCCATACGTGCATGCTACGGGAATCACTAACCTTAACACAAGTATTTCTCAATTTCATAATACCTCCAATAGCATGACTCTAATATCACTATCCTCATGTCTCAAAACAATTATCAAGCATCCAACTTCTCATCATATTCAATGCACTTAGTTGTGAAAGTTTTTACTACATTGATCTTGGATGCCTATCATGCAAAGGATAGTTTTATAGCCTAAACACATTACCATGCTGTTTTAATAGACTCTCAAATGGATATATGTGAAGCATGAGAGTTCATATATTTCTTCAAAATAAAACCACCGACGTGCTCTAAAAGATATAAGTGAAGCACTAGAGCAATAACAAACTACTCCGAAAGATATAAGTGAAGATCAATGAGTACTTGAATAATTATGTAACTATGTGAAGACTCTCTAACATTTAAGAACTTCAGATCCTGGGATATTACTCAAACAACAAGAAAAACAAAATAAACTAAATTGACGCTCCAAGCAAAACACATATCATGTTGCGAATAAAAATATAGCTCCAAGTATAGTTACCGATGGATGAAGACGAAAGAGGGGATGCCTTCCCGGGGCATCCCCAAGCTTAGGCTTTTGATTATCTTGAATTTACTTGGGGTGCCATGGGCATCCCCAAGCTTAGGCCTTTGCTACTCCTTGTTCCATAGTCCATCAAAGCAATACTCAAAACTTGAAAACTTCACAACACAAAACTTAGACAAAAATTCTCGTGAGCTCCGTTAGTATAAGAAAGCAAACCACTACTCAAAGGTATATCAATGAATTATTTATTTATTTATATTGGTGTTAAACCTACTGTACTCCAACTTCTCTATGATTCATATCCTCCAATACTACTCATAGATGCATCGAAATAAGCAAACAACACACGAAAAACAGAATCTGTCAAAGACAGAATAGTCTGTAGTAATCTGCAGGGTTCGCCTACTTCTGGAACTCCAAAAAATTCAAACTAAATTGGTAAATCTGAGAAATTTGTCTACCAATAATCTGCAAAAATAATCAACTAAAAAGCACGCTCCAGTAAAATTCCACGACTACTTTAGCGAGCGCTAACAATTCTGTTTTTCACAGCAAGATCATATAAACTTCACACAAGACTTCCCAAAGGTTCTACTTGGCACAAACACTAAACAAAATATGAAACCACATCTAATCAGAGGCTAGATGCAATATTTATTCCCTAACAGCAACAAAAACAAGAAATATAAAATTGGGTTGCCTCCCAACAAGCGCTATCGTTTTACGCCCCTAGCTAGGCATAATGATGCTCACATAAAAGATAAGAATTGAAACATAACGGGAGCATCATGAAGCATATGAATAGCACATTTAAGTCTAACCCACTTCCTATGCATAGGGATTTTGTGAGCAAACAACTTATGGGAACGATAATCAACTAGCATAGGAAGGGAAAACGAGCATAACTTCAAGATTTTAAGCACATAGAGAGGAAACTTGATATTATTGCAATTCCTACAAGCATATGATACTATCTCATAATAATTTTCAGTAGCATCATGAATTAATTCAACCATATAACCAGCACATAAAGCATTCTTTTCATGATCTACTTGCATAGAAATTTTACTACTCTCCACATAAGCAAAATTCTTCTCATTCAAAGTAGTGGGAGCAAACTCAAGAAAATAACTATCATGTGAAGCATAATCCAATTGAAAACTAAAATCATGATGACAAGTTTCATGGTTATGCTTATTCTTTATGGCATACAAGTCATCACAATAATCATCATAGATAGCAACTTTGTTCTCATAATCAATTGGAACCTCTTCCGAAATAGTGGATTCATCACTAAATAAAGTCATGACCTCTCCAAATCCACTTTCATCAATATAATCATCATAAATAGGAGGCATGCTTTCATCATAATAAATTTGTTCATCAAAACTTGGGGGACTAAAAATATCATCGCCATCAAACATAGCTTCCCCAAGCTTGTGGCTTTGCATATCATTAGCATGATGGGAATTTAAAGAATTCATACTAACAACATTGCAATCATGCTCATCATGCACATATTTTATGCCAAGCATCTATGTAATTCTTCTTCTAGTACTTGAGCACAATTTTCCTTCCCATCATTTTCACGAAAGATATTAAATAGATGAAGCATATGAGGTAACCTTAATTCCATTTTTTTGTAGTTTTCTTTTATAAACGAAACTAGTGATAAAACAAGAAACTAAAAGATTCGGTTGCAAGATCTAAAGATATACCTTCAAGCGCTAACCTCCCCGGCAACGGCGCCAGAAAAGAGCTTGATGTCTACTACGCACCCTTCTTCTTGTAGACGTTGTTGGGCCTCCAAGTGCAGAGGTTTGTAGGACGGTAGCAAATTTCCCTCAAGTGGATGACCTAAGGTTTATCAATCCGTGGGAGGCGTAGGATGAAGATGGTCTCTCTCAAACAACCCTGCAACCAAATAACAAAGAGTCTCTTGTGTCCCCAACACACCCAATACAATGGTAAATTGTATAGGTGCACTAGTTCGGCGAAGAGATGGTGATACAAGTGCAATATGGATGGTAGATATAGGTTTTTGTAATAGGAAAATATAAAAACAGCAAGGTAGCAAGTGGTAAACGTGAGCATAAACGGTGTTGCAATGATAGTAGAGAAGGCCTAGGGTTCATACTTTCACTAGTGCAAGTTCTCTCAACAAGGATAACATAATTGGATCATATTACTAGCCCTCAACATGCAACAAAGAGTCACTCCAAAGTAACTAACAGCGGAGAACAAACGAAGAGATTATGGTAGGGTACGAAACCACCTCAAAGCTATTCTTTCTGATCGATCTATTCAAGAGTCCGTAGTAACGTTCAATCTATCATAGAGTTCGTACTATAATAACACCTTAAGACACAAATCAATCAAAACCCTAATGTCACCTAGATACTCCATTGTCACCTCAAGTATCCATGGGCATGATTATACGATATGCATCACACAATCTCAGAAACATCTATTCAACCAAGACATAGAACTTCAAAGAGTGCCCTAAAGTTTCTACCGGAGAGTCAAGACGAAAACGTGTGCCAACCCCTATGCATAGATTCCCAAGGTCACGGAACCCGCAAGTTGATCACCAAAACATACATCAAGTGGGTCAGATGATATGCCATTGTCACCACAGATAAACACGCGCAAGACATACATCAAGTGTTCTCAAATCCTTAAAGACTCAATCCGATAAGATAACTTCAAAGGGAAAACTCAATCCATTACAAGAGAGTAGAGGGGGAAAAGAAGATCCAACTAGAATAGCAAAGCTCGCGATACATCAAGATCATGCCATCTCAAGAACACGAGAGAGAGAGAGAGAGAACAAACACATAGCTACTGGTACATACCCTCAGCCCCGAGGGTGGATGATGGGCCTCGAACCCCTCGTTGGTTACCCCAAGTGGAAGGTGTAAGATGCAGTATGTAGAAGTGTTTTCCCCCTTAGCAAAGATGCCATGGATCGAATCCCCAGAGACTCCTAGGTTCAACAAGTAGGTGTCAACTGCTAACGGCGCGTATTAGCAATCAACTTGGACCTGCACACAGATACAAATAACTTTGCTCCCAACGAGTACAGAGAGGTTGTCAATCCCTCCGGCCTTGTAGTTCACAAAGGGTTAAAAGCAAATGATAGTAGTGATAGATAATGTTTTGCAATAGTAAGTAAAAGAGAAAAGTAAATAGCGGATGTGATCAATGATGGTAATATGGACCGGAGTCTCATGATGTTCACTAGTGATGTCTCTCTCCCAAAAGACGATAAAACAGCTATGTGAGGTAAACAAATTACAGCTGGGCAATTGACAGGACCACGAACGCAAACCAATGCTGATTACATTGCAAGAAAGGTTGAGGTTCAAAGCATGGGCGGTACGCCAAAGTAAGTAGACCGAAATCCATCAATATCTACTACTAATCATCCACCTTGAGATATCTATCAAAAACATCTCGCTGGTATTAAGTTGCGAGTCCCACCCATAGTGTAAACTCAATGCAACATACAACTGCATTAAAAGAACTGTGCGTAAAGTAAACAATCCTTGCACCCGCGGGCACAAGCACCGTTGTTTTCCCCCTTGTGGCACCAGCACATCCCCTAGACTCATGTTTCTATCACTCAAGCTAGTCATCGAGGGGCATGAACCCACAATCGAGCATAACGTTCCCTCTTGGAGTCACTACGTATTACTTGGCCAAAGCAATAAATAACAACGGAGAACATGCAAGAATTACTTATGAACATAAATATAAAAGAGGTAGATCAAATATATTACTCAAGATCAATCTGAAAATAATCTCACAATCCATCGGATCCCAGCAAACTCAACATAGCAATAGCATCAGGATTACATATGTGCCTCGATCATGTAGGGCAGCTCACGAGGACTAATTAGTGAAGCACAAGAACGGGAGGAGAACATCACATAGCTACTGGTCATGGACTCATGGTCCAAGGGAGACTACTCACGACTCATCCGGGAGGCGTCCATGGTGGTGGAGAAGCTCCCGGTGGTGATCCTCCCCTCCAGCAGGGTGCCGGGAAGAGTTCTCCTGGTGCTCCCGATCTTGGAAGAGGCGGCCATTGCGGCGGAACAGAGATGGGATCGCGAAAAGAGTTCCTGTTCTAAGGGTTTCGGAGGACGCTTTAAATATATGCCAAAGGGGGGCATCGGGGAAGCTTTGGGGGGCCCAGGCGCCCCCCCCCCCCCCGGCTGCCCTTCGGACACACAGTAGTTTCCGGAACGCTGATTTTTTATATAATTTTTCTGGATTTTTCCTGGCAGTTCTCGTAACGTGAAAACTTGAAATACAAAAACAGCCGAAAACAGAAACTGGCACTGGGGTGCACTGGATTAGTAAGTTAGTCCAAGTATGATCAAAAGTGTATGGAAGTGTATGAATATCATAGCAATATCACCAAAAAGTGGCATGGAGCAAGCAGAAATTATAGATACATTTTGGACGTATCAACATCCCCAAGCTTAATTCCTGCTCGTCCTCGAGTAGGTAAATGATAACAAGAATAATTTTTGTGGTGACATGCTATTAACCATATAGGACTTTTTCATAGTCATATGACAAAAGCTTACTGAGACAATGATTCTATAGTAATTAAGTTGCCTCATGAGAAAATCACAAATGACTGAAAGTTTTACAACATGACATTGAAGCATCAAAAAGATTTGCAATGAATATGATGTGCAAATATGATAAAGTGATATCTAGCTTGCCCCCTTTAGTGAAGCAAAACATAAATGTAGGGGCACCTTCAAGGTTTAAGTGATGACTAGATACAATGATTTCAAAATAAACGATATCACAATCATGCAAAAGACAATGCTACTTTGGGACAATGCACATTACACTCAGAATGACAATCATGCTCTCAGTAGTTGGTGCTTGAAGAAATAAGGTGGAGACTCAACATAAAAGTAAGAATGGTTATGTGCTAGAGTTTTTTTATTTTGAAAACATGGAAGCAATTTTGTCAACGGTAGTAGTACTTCATATGTGTCGTGCATAAAACATCCTATAAGTTGCAAGCCTCATGCATCGAATACCAATAGTGCTCGCACCTTGTCCTAATTAGCTCGGATTTCCATAGGTTATCATTGCATTACATATGTTTCAACCAAGTGTCACAAAGGGGTACCTCTATGCCACCTGTACAAAGGTCCAAGGAGATAAATCGCATTTGATTTCTCGTTTTTGATAGATCTCAACTTGAGGACATCCATACCGGGACAACATAGAAAATAGATGATGGACTCCTCTTTAATGCATAAGCATATTCTCATAAGAGATTGAGGATTAATGTCCAAGCTAAAACTTCCACCATGATGCATGGCTTTGGTTGGCGGCCCAATGTTCTTCTCTAACAATATGCATATTCATTCAACCCATGGCAAATCACCCTTACTTCAGACAAGACGAACATGCATAGCAACTCACATGATATTCAACAAAAGTGTGACAGTTGATGGCGTCCCCAGAAACATGGTTACCGCTCAGCAAGCAACTTATAAGAAATAAGATACATAAGCAACATATTCTTTACCATAATAGTTTTTAAGCTACTTTCCCATGAGCTATGTATTGCAAGGTTAGTCTTAGTACAGGTGGAGGTTAGCAAAAGACTGGGAGCGACCAACTAAGAGAGCAATGACGGTCATAATCATGCAGAGTGACAAAGTAATATTGAATCAGGCATGGTAGTTATATCGCTACTCAGAAATAAAAGATCATCAAGGCTTGACAGACTTTCTTTACAGTCTTAAATATGCGTGAGCATACGCCAAGTCAATCAAAATAAATTCTCGAAGGAAGATATTACTAAACCATACCACATCATTGGCAAACAAATCAAGTTGGTACTCCAATAACACATTGGGAATCCCCCAGCTACTTGAGACTAACCATAAGAAAACCTGAACTACTAAGCACCATTATGCACGTAGCATCTTTATCATAGACATATTAACCAATGCAATGGAAGCAAACTCTCTTAATAAGGTGAGCATGATAATTAAAGAGAGTTCAAGCAACCAACTAAACAAAAGCTCTTTGAAAAGATAAGCATGAGTACTAAGAGCAGAGCATGATAGTAGCTATTAAAAGACAAAGAACACACACATCAAAGATAGATATGAAAATTCTATGTTATGTTCTAGGTATAAGTGGAGCGTGTTTCTCTCCCACATAAAGAATGCTGAGTTCCGACTCGTTATGAAAAACTAAAAAGAAAACTAAAAGCAAGACGCTCCAAGCATAGCACATAACACATGAAGTGATAAAAATATAGCGAAACGAAAGACGAACTGATAATGTTGATGGAGAAGGGGATGCACGGGGGCATCCCCAAGCTTAGACGCTTGAGTCTCCTTGAATATTTCTTGGGGGTGCACGGGGGCATCCCCAAGCTTGAGCGCTTGACACTCCTGAATCTTTTTATCATCTTCTCTCGCACACTTGAAAACTCCCTTCATACATAACTCATCATAATCTGATTAGCGAGGTTAGTACCCTTAATAATATAATTATACCTTGCTGGAAATAAAGATATTCTTGAAGTTCTACTGTTTCTCAAGATTGCCAAAAGGTTTTTGCAAAGAAAAAGAAAGCTCTTGATTTGCAAAATGAAGGAAAGGCAAAACAGGACAGAATCTGTGAAAAACAGAACAGCAGGTAGTAATTGATCTGTTCGGGATACTTCTACAACTCAAATCAAAAAACTCATAACAGAAGCACGAAAGACAATTATATAGAGAACGCTGTCGAAAATTTCAGACCAAAAAGATGATCTGGTGATTTTATACGAATTTTTCTATCC
Organism: Secale cereale; assembly: GCA_902687465.1. NCBI lineage: Eukaryota > Viridiplantae > Streptophyta > Magnoliopsida > Poales > Poaceae > Secale > Secale cereale. Next base: position 728,904,544 of record LR738713.1, read on the forward strand.
AAGGACAGAATCTGTTTCCTGGACAGCACCTCACAACTTTTGAACTTTCTAGCAATGAGAGGCTATACTTGGCACAAATATGAAAAGCAAAGATACAATGATGATGCTACAGCAGTAACCAACATCAAGACACAACAAAAGCAAAAATTTATTCATGTGGGCTGCCTCCCAAAAGCGCTTTCTTTTATGCCTTTAAGCTAGGCATAATGCATAGAGATCAAGTTGTATCAATTGAACCATCATCAAGATCATCAAAAAGCTCTTCAATAATACAACTAGTCTTAAGAGGACTCTCAAATAAAGGCCTCATAGAGATACTCCTAGGTAGAAGACCAAAAGGATAAAAGTCAAGGGAAGATTCATTTATAATTTTGTCAAAGACAGGTGTTTCTTCCAAGGTCTTTACAGTTTCAACCCCTTTGGCAATAGATGGATTACTTTTAGAACGGGGAGCCTTTGGAACGTGAACGAACTCAGGCTCCCTCTTTGCCGGAGTTTCTACCTTTTTGGTTTTGATTGAGGAGAAGGTAGTTCCTAGGGTATCAAATATTTCCTCAATCTTGTCTATCCTAGAAGAGTCCAAGTCATGGAATTTGACAGTCTCCAAAATTTTGAAAATTTTATGCATGGAGCTATCAAGTCTATTCAAATTCCCTTGGATCTTATGATCCAACTCATTTATCTTATTAATGCTTGGCATCTCTAGCTCTATCTTTTCAAGTTTTTTCATAATGTGAGCTAGGGTGATGTCCTCTCGAATGCTAACAACAGGGAGATTCCCAACAAGATTTTCAATAATACTAAGAGACTCCCAAACTGGGGCCTCTACGAAATTCCCATTAATAGCAGTATCTAGAATAAACTTATTCCAAGAAGTAATTCCAACACAAAAATTTCTAAGCAAGATAGTAGTAGGTTGCTTCTTGGTGGCTCTTTTTTGTGAATCATTAATTCTATACCAAGCATCTTTCAAACTTTCCCCACCTCTTTGTTTAAAGGTGAGAACTTCTGCCTCGTCAAAGACAAAAGGACCCGACATAATGATAACTAAAGAACAAGATAACTATTTTTGTGATTTTCGATAAAAGGTACTAAAGCAAAAAACTGAAAGGTAAACTAACAAGACTAAAAAGCAAAGGTAAAAGATAGCGTGCAACTCCCCTATCCTAAAGAGTGGAGTCCCCGGCAACGGCGCCAGAAAATACTCCTTGATGGGCCTCGAACCCCTCGTTGGTTACCCCAAGTGGAAGGTGTAAGATGCAGTATGTAGAAGTGTTTTCCCTTAGCAAAGATGCCAAGGATCGAATCCCTAGAGACTCCTAGGTTCAACAAGTAGGTGTCAACTGCTAACGGCGCGTATTAGCAATCAACGTGGACCTGCACACAGATACAAATAACTTTGCTCCCAACGAGTACAGAGAGGTTGTCAATCCCTCCGGCCTTGTAGTTCACAAAGGGTTAAAAGCAAATGATAGTAGTGATAGATAATGTTTTGCAATAGTAAGTAAAAGCGAAAAGTAAATAGCGGATGTGATCAATGATGGTAATATGGACCGGAGTCTCATGATGTTCACTAGTGATGTCTCTCTCCCAAAAGACAATAAAACAGCTATGTGAGGTAAACAAATTACAGCTGGGCAATTGACAGGACCACGAACGCAAACCAATGCTGATTACATTGCAAGAAAGGTTGAGGTTCAAAGCATGGGCGGTACGCCAAAGTAAGTAGACCGAAATCCATCAATATCTACTACTAATCATCCACCTTGAGATATCTATCCAGAACATCTCGCTGGTATTAAGTTGCGAGTCCCACCCATAGTGTAAACTCAATGCAACAGACAACTGCATTAAAAGAACTTTGCGTAAAGTAAACAATCCTTGCACCCGCGGGCACAAGCACCGTTGTTTTCCCCCTTGTGGCAACAGCACATCCCCTAGACTCATGTTTCTGTCACTCAAGCTAGTCATCGAGGAGCATGAACCCACAATCGAGCATAACGTTCCCTCTTGGAGTCACTACCTATTACTCGGCCAAAGCAATAAATAACAACGGAGAACATGCAAGAATTACTTATGAACTAAAATATAAAAGAGGTGAATCAAATATATTACTCAAGATCAATCTGAACATAATCTCATAATCCATCGGATCCCAGCAAACTCAACATAGCAACAGCATAAGGATTACATAGGTGCCTCGATCATGTAGGGCAGCTCACGAGGACTAATTAGTGAAGCACAAGAACGGGAGGAGAACATCACATAGCTACTGGTCATGGACTCATGGTCCAAGGGAGACTACTCACGAGTCATCTGGGAGGCGTCCATGGTGGTGGAGAAGCTCCTGGTGGTGATCCTCCCCTCCGGCAGGGTGCCGGGAAGAGTTCTCCTGGTGCTCCCGATCTTGGAAGCGGCGGCGGCGGCGGAACAGAGATGGGATCGCGAAAAGAAGTCCTGTTCTGAGGGTTACGGGGAACCCTTTAAATATATGCCAAAGTAGGGCACCGGGGGAGCCTCGGGGGGCCGAGGCGCCCCCCCGGCGCGGCCCAGGGGGGGCGCCCACAGGGCGCCTGGAGCCCCTGTGGCCCCCCCAGGCTGCCCTTCGGACGCAGTGTTGTTTCCGGTTCGCTGATTTTTTATATAATTTTTCTGGATTTTTCTGGGCAGTTCTCGAAACGTGAAAACCTGAAATACAAAAACAGCCGAAAACAGAAACTGGCACTGGGGTGCACTGGATTAGTAAGTTAGTCCAAATATGATCAAAAGTGTATGGAAGTGTATGAATATCATAGCAATATCACCCAAAAGTGGCATGGAGCAAGCAGAAATTATAGATACGTTTTGGACGTATCAACATCCCCAAGCTTAATTCCTGCTCGTCCTCGAGTAGGTAAATGATAACAAGAATGATTTCTGTGGTGACATGATATTAACCATATAAGACTTTCTCATAGTCATATGACAAAAGCTTACTGAGACAATGATTCTAAAGTAATTAAGTTGTCTCAAGAGAAAATCACAAATGACTGAAAGTTTTACAACATGAAACTGAAACATCAAAAAGATTTGCAGTGAACATGATGTGCAAATATGATCAAGTGATATCTAGCTTGCCCCCTTTAGTGATGCGAAACATAAGTGCAGGGGCACCTTCAAGGTTTAAGTGATGACTAGATACAATCATTTCAGAATAAACGATATCACAATCATGCAAAAGACAATGCTACTTTGGGACAATGCACATTACACTCAGAATGACAATCATGCTCTCAGTAGTTGGTGCTTGAAGTGCTAGAGCTTTTTATTTTGGAACATGGAAGCAATTGTGTCAACGGTAGTGGTACTTCATATGTGTCATGCATAAAACATCTTATAAGTTGCAAGCCTCATGCATCGAATACTAATAGTGCTCGCTCCTTGTTCTAATTAGCTCGGATTCCCATGGGTTATCATTGCATTGCATATGTTTTAACCAAGTGTCACAAAGGGGTACCTCTATGCCACCTGTACAAAGGTCCAAGGAGATAGATCGCATTTGATTTCTCGTTTTTGATAAATCTCAACTTGAGGACATCCATACCGGGACAACATAGAAAATGGATGATGGACTCCTCTTAAATGCATAAGCATATTCTCATGAGAGATTGAGGATTAAGGTCCAAGCTAAAACTTCCACCATGATGCATGGCTTTGGTTGGCGGCCCAATGTTCTTCTCTAACAATATGCATATTAATTCAACCCACGGTAAATCACCCTTACTTTAGACAAGACGAACATGCATAGCAACTCACATGATATTCAACAAAAGTGTGACAGTTGATGGCGTCCCCAGAAACATGGTTACCGCTCAGCGAGCAACTCATAAGAAATAAGATACATAGGCAACATATTCTTTACCACAATAGTTTTTAGGCTACTTTCCCATGAGCTATGTATTGCATGGTTGGTTTGCTTAGTGCAGTTGGAGGTTAGCAAAAGACTGGGAGCGACCAACTAAGAGAGCAATGACGGTCATAATCATGCAGAGCGACAAAGCAATATTGAATCAGGCATGGTAGTTATATCGCTACTTAGAAACAAAAGATCATCAAGGCTTGACAGACTTTCTTTACAGTCTTGAATATGCGTGAGCATACGCCAAGTCAATCAAAATAAATTCTCGAAGGAAGATATTACTAAACCATACCACATCATAGGCAAACAAACCAAGTTGGTACTCCAATGACACATTGGGAACCCCCCAGCTATCTGAGATTAACCATAAGAAAACCTGAACTACTAACCACCATCATGAAAGTAGCATCTTTATCATAGACACATTAACCCATGCAACGGAAGCAAACTCTCTTAATAAGGTGAGCATGGTAATTAAAAAGAGTTCAAGCAACCAACTAAATAAAAGCTCTTGAAAAGATACCATGAATACTAAGAGCAAAGCACGATAGTAGCTATTAAAAGACAAAGAACACACACAACATAGATAGACAATGAAAATTCTATGTAATGTTCTAGGTAGAGGTGGAGCGTGTTTCTCTCCCACATAAAGGAATGCTGGGTTCCGACTCGTTATGAAAAACTAAAAAGAAAACTAAAAGCAAGACGCTCCAAGCATAGCACATAACACATGAAGTGATAAAAATATAGCGGAACGAAAGACGAACTGATAATGTTGATGGAGAAGGGGATGCATGGGGGCATCCCCAAGCTTAGACGCTTGAGTCTCCTTGAATATTTCTTGGGGGTGCACGGGGGCATCCCCAAGCTAGAGCGCTTGACACTCCTGAATCTTTTTATCATCTTCCCTCGCACACTTGAAAACTCCCTTCATACATAACTCATCATAATCTGATTAGCGAGGTTAGTACCCTTAATAAAATAATTATACCTTGCTGGAAATAAGGATATTCTTGAAGTTCTACTGTTTCTCAAGATTGCCAAAAGGTTTTTTCAAAGAAAAAGCAAGTTCTCAATTTGCAAAGTGAAGGTAAGGCAAAACAGGACAGAATCTGTGAAAAACAGAACAGCAGGCAGTAATTGACCTGTTCGGGATACTTCTGCAACTCAAATAAAAAAACTCAGAACTGACGCACGAAAGAAAATTATATAGAGAACGCTGTCGAAAAAATTCAGACCAAAAAGATGATCTGGTGATTTTATACGAATTTTTCTATCCAAGGACAGAATCTGTTTCCTGGACAGCACCTCACAACTTTTGAACTTTCTAGCAATCAGAGGCTATACTTGGCACAAATATGAAAAGCAAAGATACAATGATGATGCTACAGTAGTAAACAACATCAAGACACAACAAAAGAAAAAAAATTATTCATGTGGGCTGCCTCCCAAAAGCGCTTTCTTTTATGCCTTTAAGCTAGGCATAATGCATAGATCAAGTTGTATCAATTGAACCATCATCAAGATCATCAAAAAGCTCTTCAATAATACAACTAGTCTTAAGAGGTCTCTCAAATAAAGGCCTCATAGAGATACTTCTAGGTAGAAGACCAAAAGGATAAAAGTCAAGGGAAGATTCATTTATAAATTCATCAACGATAGGTGTTTCTTCCAAAGTCTTTACAGTTTCAACCCCTTTGGCAATAGGTAGATTGCTTTTAGAACGGGGAGCCTTTGGAACGTGAACGAACTTAGGCTCCCTCTTCGCCGGAGTTTCTACCTTTTCGGTTTTGATCGAGGAGAATGTAGTTCCTAAGGTATCAAATATTTCCTCAATCTTTTTCATCCTAGAAGAGTCAGAATCATGGAATTTGACGGTCTCCAAAATTTTAAAAAAATTATGCATGGAGCTATCAAGTCTATTCAAATTCCCTTGAATCTTTCGATCCAACTCATTCATCTTATTAGTGCTTGGCATCTCTAGCTCTATTTTTTCAAGTTTTTTCATAATGTGAGCTAGGGTGATGTCCTCTCGAATGCTATCAACAGGGGGACTCCCAACAAGATTTTCAATAATACTAAGAGACTCCCAAATTGGGGCCTCCAGGAAATTCCCATTGATAGCAGTATCTAGAATAAACCTATTCCAAGAAGTGATTCCAACATAAAAATTTCTAAGTAAGATAGTAGTAGGTTGCTTCTTGGTGGCTCTTTTTTGTGAATCATTAATTCTATACCAAGCATCTTTCAAACTTTCCCCACCTCTTTGTTTAAAGGTGAGAACTTCTGCCTCGTCAAAGACAAAAGGACCCGACATAATGACAACTAAAGAACAAGATAACTATTTTTGTGATTTTCGATAAAAGGAACTAAAGCAAAAATGAAAGGTAAACTAACAAGACTAAAAAGCAAAGGTAAAAGATAGCATGCAACTCCCCTATCCTGAAGAGTGGAGTCCCCGGCAACGGCGCCAGAAAATACTCCTTGATGGGCCTCGAACCCCTCGTTGGTTACCCCAAGTGGAAGGTGTAAGATGCAGTAAGTAGAAGTGTTTTCCCTTAGCAAAGATGCCAAGGATCGAATCCCCAGAGACTCCTAGGTTCAACAAGTAGGTGTCAATTGCTACGGCGCCAGATTAGTAGCAATCAACGTGGACCTGCACACATATACAAATAACTTTGCTCCCAACGAGTACAGAGAGGTTGTCAATCCCTCCGGCCTTGTAGTTCACAAAGGATTAAAAGCAATGATAGTAGTGATAGATAATGTTTTGCAATAGTAAGTAAATAGCGAAAAGTAAATAGTGGATGTGATCAATGATGGTAATATGGACCGGAGTCTCATGATGTTCACTAGTGATGTCTCTCTCCCAAAAGACGATAAAACAGCTATGTGAGGTAAACAAATTACAGCTGGGCAATTGACAGGACCACGAACGCAAACCAATGCTGACTATATTGCAAGAAAGGTTGAGGTTCAAAGCATGGGCGGTACGCCAAAGTAAGTAGACCGAAATCCATCAATATCTACTACTAATCATCCACCTTGAGATATCTATCCAGAACATCTCGCTGGTATTAAGTTGCGAGTCCCACCCATAGTGTAAACTCAATGCAACAGACAACTGCATTAAAAGAACTTTGCGTAAAGTAAACAATCCCTGCACCCGCGGGCACAAGCACCGTTGTTTTCCCCCTTGTGGCAACAGCACATCCCCTAGACTCATGTTTCTGTCACTCAAGCTAGTCATCGAGGGGCATGAACCCACAATCGAGCATAACGTTCCCTCTTGGAGTCACTACGTATTACTTGGCCAAAGCAATAAATAACAACGGAGAACATGCAAGAATTACTTATGAACATAAATATAAAAGAGGTAGATCAAATATATTACTCAAGATCAATCTGAACATAATCTCACAATCCATCGGATCCCAGCAAACTCAACATAGCAACAGCATAAGGATTACATATGTGCCTCGATCATGTAGGGCAGCTCACGAGGACTAATTAGTGAAGCACAAGAACGGGAGGAGAACATCACATAGCTACTGGTCATGGACTCATGGTCCAAGGGAGACTACTCACGACTCATTCGGGAGGCGTCCATGGTGGTGGAGAAGCTCCCGGTGGTGATCCTCCCCTCCGACAGGGTGCCGGGAAGAGTTCTCCTGGTGCTCCCGATCTTGGAAGCGGCGGCGGCGGCGGAACAGAGATGGGATCGCGAAAAGAGTTCCTGTTCTGAGGGTTTCGGAGGACACTTTAAATATATGCCAAAGGGGGGCATCGAGGAAGCTTCGGGGGAGCGCCCCCCCGGCGCGGCCCAGGGGGGGGGGGCGCCGCCAGGGCGCCTGGAGCCCTGGTGCCCCCCCCCCCCGGCTGCCCTTCGGACGCACGGTAGTTTCCGGAACGCTGATTTTTTATATAATTTTTCTGGATTTTTCCTGGCAGTTCTCGTAACGTGAAAACCTGAAATACAAAAACAGCCGAAAACAGAAACTGGCACTGGGGTGCACTGGATTAGTAAGTTAGTCCAAATATGATCAAAAGTGTATGGAAGTGTATGAATATCATAGCAATATCACCAAAAAGTGGCATGGAGCAAGCAGAAATTATAGATACGTTTTGGACGTATGAGTGGACTACTCCCTCCTCGTCATTGAGAGCGCCGGGATGATGAAGATAGCCACCGGAGTGGGATTCCCCCCTCCGGCAGGGTGCCAGAACGACTGTAGATTGGTTTTCGGTGGCTACAGAGGCTTTCGGCGGCGAAACTCCCGATCTAGGTTAATTTCCGAAGGTTTCAGTATTTATAGGAATTTTTGGAGTCGGGGCCAAGTAAAGGGGAGCTACGAGCCGTCCTCGAGATAGGGGGCGCGCCCCCTACCCAGGGTGTGGGGCCCACCCTCGAGGGCAGCCCGTGGCTCTCCTGACCCAACTCTTTTGCTTCGGGGCTTCTTTTGGTCCAGAAAAAATCGTCAAAAATTGGCTCGTCAATTAGACTCCGTTTGATTTTCCTTTTCTGTAAAACCCTAAAACAGGAGAAAAACAGAAACTGGCACTGGGCTCTGGGTTAATTGGTTAGTCCCAAAAATCATATAAATGTGTATAATAAAGCCCATAAGACATCCTAGAAGGATAATATAATAGCATGGAACAATAAAAAATTATAGATATGTTGGAGACGTATCAGGTGTCCCTGAAGCTGGTGAGGAACTGATGCATGAGCCCATGGTATGTCAAGTAGTGGAACATATTGAAAACTCTGAGGCCATCATTGGTGGCCATCTGAGCGAAGTCATCAAAGAGCCTTGCTCACGTAAGAACGCTTCGCAACTCCACCTAGTGCGATGCACCTTGAGATGGCTCTGTGCTACTTCTTGAGCTTGCGTTGGTTTTCCCTTGAAGAGGAAAGGGTGATGCAACAAAGTAGAGATAAGTATTTCCCTCAGTTTGGGAACCAAGGTATCAATCCAGTAGGATATGAACACACAAATCACCAATACCTACACAAACAATCAAACAACTTGCACCCAACGCGATAAAGGGGTTGTCAATCCCTTCACAGTTATTTTCAAAAGTGAGATTTGATAGAGATAGATAAGAAAAAGGTAAAATATTTTTGGGTTTATGGTTTATAGATTGGAAATGAAAAGATTACGAAATAGTAGATCGGAAACTAATATGATGGAAAATAGACCCGGGTGCCATAGGTTTCACTAGAGGCTTCTCTCTTGATGGCAAATAATACGGTGGGTGAACAAATTACTGTCGAGCAATTGATAGAAAAGCGAAAGTTATGAAGATACTTAAGGCAATGATTATGCAATATAGGCATCACGTTTGTGTCAAGTAGACCGACTCCAGCCTGCATCTACTACTATTACTCCACACATCGACTGACTCCTATCTACATCTAGAGTATTGAGTTCATGAAGAACAGAGTAACACTTTAAGTAAGATGACATGATGTAGAGGAATTAACTCAAGCAATATGATGAAAACCCCATCTTGTTATCCTCGATGGCAACAATACAATATGTGCCTCGCTACCCCTTCCGTCACTGGGTGAGGACACCGCAAGATTGAACCCAAAGCAAACTTCTCCCATTGGAAGAAAAACCAATCTAGTTGGCCAAACCAAACCAATAGTTCGAAGATAATTACTAAGATACGGAATCATGCGTATGAGAATTCAGAGAAGATTCAAATAATATTCATAGATAAGCTGATCATAAATCCACAATTCATCGCATCTCGACAAACACACCGCAAAAGAAGATTACATCGGATAGATGTCCAAGAACATCGAGGAGAACATGGTATTGAGAATCAAAGAGAGAGAGAAGAAGCCATCTAGCAGCTATCTATGGACCCATAGGTCTCTCGTAAACTACTCACGCTTCATCGGAAGGACAATGGTGTTGATGTAGAAGCCCTCCGTGATCGAATCCCCCTCTGGCAGACTACTAGAAAAGGCCTCCAGATGGGATCTCACGGGTACAGAAGGTTACGGCGGTGGAAAAGTGGTTTTGTTGCCTCCTCTGGTGTTTCTAGAATATATGAGAATATATAGGCGAAAGAATTAGGTCAGGGGAGCTGCTGCTGGAAATATGCCCTAGATGCAACAATAAATTGGTTATTATCATATTTCCTTGTTCATCATAATCGTTTATTATCCATGCTAGAATTGTATTGATCGGAAACTCAAATACATGTGTGGATACATAGACAACAAGATGTCCCTAGTCAGCCTCTACAGGATTAGCTCGTTGATCAAAGATGGCTATGGTTTTTGAGCCATAGACATGAGTTGTCATTTGATAATGGGATCACATCATTAGGAGAATGATGTGATGGAAGAGACCCAAACTATGAACGTAACATATGATCGTGTCAAGTTTATTGCTATCGTTTTCTGCATGTCAAGTATATGTTACTATGACCATGAGATCATGCAACTCACTGACACCGGAGGAGTACCTTGTGTGTATCATACGTCGCAACGTAACTGGGTGACTATAAAGGTGCTCTACAGGTATCTCCGAAGGTGTCTGTTGAGTTGGATGGATCAAGACTGGAATTTGTCACTCCGTATGACGGAGAGGTATCTCAGGGCCCACTCGGTAATACAACATCATAATAAGCTTGCAAGAAATGTGACCAATGAGTTAGTCATTGGATCTTGTATTACGGAACGAGCAAAGAGAATTGTCGGTAACGAGATTGAACTAGGTATGGAGATACCGATGATCGAATCTCGCGCAAGTAACATACCGATAGACAAAGGGAACTACATACATGATTGACTGGATCCATGACATTAAGGTTCGACCGATAAGATCTTCGTAGAGTATGTGGGAACCAACATGGGCATCGAGGTCCCGCTATTGGTTATTGAGCGTAGAGGTGTCTCGGTCATGTCTGCATAGTTCTCGAACCTGCGGGGTCTACACACTAAACGTTTGGTGACGATATAAGTATAGTTGAGTCATTACAGGTGACGATATACTGTTGAGCAATTGATAGAAAAGCGCAAAGTTATGACGACATCCAAGGCAATGATCATGAATATAGCCATCACGTCCGTGACAAGTAGGCCGACTCCTTCCTGCATCTACTACTATTACTCCACTCATCGACCGCCATCGAGCATGCATCTAGAGTATTAAGTTATGAAAACAGAGTAATGCCTTAAGCAAGATGACATGATGTAGAGGGATAAACTCATGCAATATGATATAAACCCCATATTTTTATCCTTAATGGAAACAATACAATACGTGCCTCACTACCCTTTCTGTCACTGGGTGAGGACACCGCAAGATTCACAAAGCACCTCTCCCATTGCAAGAAAAACCAATCTAGTTGGCCAAACCAAATCGATAGATAGAAGAGAAATACAAAGCTATCTTAATGATGCATAAAAGAGTTTAGAGAAGACTCAAATAATATTCATAGATGATCTGATCATGAATCCACAATTTATCGGATCTCAACAAACACATAGCAAAAGAATATTACATAGAATAGATCTCCAAGAACATCGAGGAGAACATTGTATTGAAGATCAAAGAGAGAGAAGAAGCCATCTAGCAACTCGCTATGGACTCGTAGGCCTGTGGTAAACTACTCAGACATCATCGGAGGGGTGGCAAGGTTGATGTAGATGCTCTCCGTGATCAAATGCCCCTTCGGTGGAGTACCGGAAAAGGCCCCAAGAGGGATCTCACGGGAACAGAGACCTGCGGTGGTGGAAAAGTATTTTTTGTGACTCCTCTAGGGTTTTCGGAATATTTGGGAATTTATAGGCCAAAGAGTCGATGCAGGGGATTCTCAAGGGGGGCCACAAGCCCAGGGGCGCACCCCTACGCCTTTTTATTCCTCGTGTCACCCTTGGCCCCCACTCTAAGTCTCATATGTGTCTTCTGGTCCAACAAAAAATCATCGTAAAGTTTTATTCCGTTTGGACTCTGTTTTTTTTTTTCCTATGAAAGTCTAAAACAAGGAAAAAACAGAAACTGTCACTAGGCATTGGATTAATAAGTTAGTCCCAAAAATAATATAAAATAGCATAATAATGCATATAAAACATCCAAAGTTGATAATATAATAGCATGGAACAATCAAAAATTGTAGATACGTTGGAGACGTATCACGGCACGTTCATAATTCTTGCTACTTTTTTGGAAGATGTGGCATATCAGGATTAGCGATACCTTTGGGGTGGTAAGGCTTCCATCTCAATGTCGGTTATTTGCGGGAAGATTAAAATCAATGTCGATGCCAGCTTCATGGATGATGAAGGTTTTGCTAGTGTATGAATTGTCACCAGTGATCATGAGGGCGTAGTTATTTTGTCATAGTGGTATGTACTTAGATATAGATTTGCTAGCATAGTGGCTATTTACCTCCCATCATGTTCAAGTCTGGACGAAGCTGAACTATGTGTATGCTTGCGGAACTCTGGGTGGTTTGATTGCTTGCATTGCATGGGTGGACTGTTTGACCCTGGCTAAGCTAATGCAAGTTCTAAACCATATACTGCAATTCGGTTGGTTGCCCACATGACCCGAGGGTCACACTAGAGAGACATTATCACGATGTTTGGTTGCAACCATGTGCTCCCCAGATGCAATGTGCTATAGTTTGGTTACATGTGCACCGACGATTTATCTCACATAGTGCCAAAGTGATAAACTTACCTCACACAACCACACATAAATAACTTTTTCTATGAGCGTCGAAACAAAAATAACTTACACATGGGAGGTTTGTGGAACAACGAGGTGAAGCTAGTGTTCAATGAAAAACTCAAACGATCGACCGTGTGTTCGCCAAAATTCCTCCAAACAGACATGCAGACATTACCACATTACAATACTAAAATAGGAAGATACATATACTCATCTACAAGCATCAAAACAGAAAACTTACAACACGGAAGTTCTGTGAAAGAACGAGAAGAAGCTACTCCTACGGAAATTTCAAATGGTCGACCCCGTGTGACGAATTTTACAAAATTTGTCATAAGAGTTCAAACATGAACATGAAATTAAATATTTACCATAAATGGAACTAGGAATAGAACGCACAAATGGAATCACATCGTCGATGTGCATCTTTTTTGTTTACATTAGAAGGAGGTTAAGGAGCTGAGGAAAGACGAACATGTGCACACCTACCTACCTGGCCGCAACGTCAGAGGCACCACGTGCGCTTGGTGGATCCTTTTTGCGTCGGCTTGGTCATGGCTCGCTGAAATGACCGATTCGAGCGTTCCTTGTGGAGTTGGCTGACCGGTGCTTTAAGAACTGTCCTATGTAGACCCAATAGTGCTCACAAGCAACCAAACATGCAAAATTGCATCCCTAGAGTTCAACTTGGAATGTGGGCAACCTACCACATCTTATTGGTCTTTGACCGTGCATACCTTGATCATCCCCGAGACTCAGTGCATCTTTATTAAAAATTATTTTTCATATGATTCAGTGGACACATCAATTTCGGCAATTGTAAAGAAACAATAGCTTTGGAGGTCTTTGAGCTTCTACAGAATTATTTTTATGGTAAAGAATAATTGAGTGTCAACATTGTTGTTCATTAGATTACTAAGTTTGTATGAATTCTGAAGTGGATTAGTAATTGGTAGGGTGTCACATTATGTTAAAATATAAGTTTTTTCTAGAAAAGTTAAGGAGTAGCAAAACTACGGGAATAGCTAGGGACAATTCACATGAGAAAATAATTTGGCAAAGTCATTTCTTCTCATAACCAAATTGAATTGCACCAATTTGGGTAAGTTGAGTTTTATCTTCTCATAATCAAAACCGACCTGCACTAACTCTGGTAAGTGAATTCTTTCTCGAAATCAAAATCAACTTGCATCAGTTTGGGTATGTCGATTATTTTAGAGGGACACTCGGCCCTTGTAACCACAAAACAACAAACCCACCAACGGCTTGGTCCAAAACATAATAGAAACTAACCCGATACCTGGTAAGAAAGAAGCCAAAAAAAAAACAAAAAAAATAAAAAATGATGTGTCTAAATGTAATGAATTTGTAATTTTGTTTAATGACATTTTCTTTGACAAGAGGGCACACCTACGGAATAGCCGGCAGTGACCCACCTGAGTGGTGCATGCTTCACACGCATGTTTTCCTCGCACATGCCTAGCTAGCTATAGTAATATATTTTGTTGAGCAGATCACGAAAATCACACACAAGTGTTGGATTTCATGGTTATATCTTCTATGTGTAAGTATCAATCTAATGGAACTTATTATGGTATGAGGTTTGTGCATATATACAATGTTAGAGTTTAACTAATCCTCACATGAGGATGATGATCTAAGGCGTAGGCATGCCTATTATATCTGTAGTATTCTAAATGAACAAAATAAAATAAAAACTAGAACACAATAAAATAATGAAGTTTTCTAAGTAAAAATGAACTAGTGGCATTGGTATGACCCTTTAAGAAGAAAAATGAAACAAATAATGACAAAATTTGTTTAAAATTTACAATTTTTTTGCCCCTTTTCATATTATGCAAGAATAAGCATATAATAGGGGAATTTTTGCAAAAAAAGAAGAAGTTTCCTATGGAGGTACAAATTTGTGACATTTATATTTTACTCTTAAAAAGGAAGAAAATGAAATAAAAACTAAAACTAAATCAACATAATAAAGTTTACTAAGGAAAATTGAAATTGTGGTATTGGTATTGCCCTTTAAGAAGGAAACAAATGACAAAATTTGCACCCAATTTACACATATTTTTTGATTTTTATCATATGGAAGAACATGCATATAATAGTAAAATTTTCGAACAAAGAAGTTCTGTAAGATGCAACGAATTACTGGCATAGATATTACCATTAAAGAAGAACGAAAATAAAACAAAAATCAAAATAATAAAGTTTATCTAAGTAAAAGAGAATTAGTGGCACCGATATCACCCATTATGAAGAAGAAAAACAAAAAAATAAATTACGAAGAACGAAAACAATAAATAAATAAAAAACAGATAATGACCACATACCTTATACAAAACTATATTTTTTATAACATGCAATAATAAGCATATAATACTAGAATATCGCCATTTCCCCCAAAAAAGAATGAATTAGTGACAGTGGTATTACCCTTAAATAAAAAACAATTGACATAAAACGAGAACAAAATCAAATAATGAAGTTTTCTAAAAAGAATTAACTAGTGCCATTTGTATTACCCTTTAGGAAGAAAGAAAAGAGAAAAACAATGGCAGAATTTACACACAATTTACACCGGATTTGAATTTTTTATAATATGTACAAATAAGCAAATAATAGTGAAATCTCGCAAAAATATGTTTCCTAGCAATAAATGAATTAGTGAAATTATTATTGCCATTAAATAAAAAAGAAAATTAAACAAATCCAAATAATGATCATTTCTAAGGGTGTGGGTGGTGGTGGGGTGAATTAGTGGCATTGGTATTACTCCCTATATTCCCTAATATAAGATGTTATTACAACCAATATGAGTACCTTGTAATAACATCTTATATAGGATGAAGGAAGTATTAGTTCGGTTGTGTTGCTTTATTTATAAAGCGGGGCGGAAGACATTTTCGGTAAGAAGAAAGAAAATGACAAAAAACTTTACAGACGTGCACACAAGTTTGCACTGAAATTGCATTATTCTAATATGAAATAACTCATACATACGAAAAAACAGACATTGTGTAACGGGCTCAAGCCCATAAGAAAATCGACTTACCCCGGGCAAAGCAAGTAAAAAAATCAACCTATGGAAAAAGAACATAGGCAACTCTCATGAAACAACACAAGGGAAAAACACACATGGATGTTGAAAAAATCAACGGACAGAAAATCGATTTATGATTTTTTTTCTTAAATCATGCAACTTATTACATATAGCTAAAGTGTCTTTATTCAATGAAAAATCCTTCCTATCGACCGGTGGATCGTTTGCGCACCATCAACCGTTCGATCAACACTTCATCATGCGACGCACAACGCCCTCCACACTGCACTAGTGTTTTGCAACATTGGTCTTGTTGCAAAGCAACCAAATGCAACACAGGGCATGTTACGGAACGCCCAACCCATCTACGTTCTCGCTGCCTCGTCCCATCCACAACCGTCGTCGAACCAGGAAGATGCGCCTCATGCCACCATGCCCCACGACGGACGGCGAGATCGCCCCACCGCGCGCATCCCTGCCTCCATGTCAGATCTCCGCCATCAAATGCCCCCCGGCAACCAAATCGAGTGTTGTCAACCTCGTCGTCGACTTGGACGACCGCTAGCGAGATCGACCTACCGCGCACCTCCATGCCGGATCTCCACCATCGAATTCCTCCTTGTTGACCGTGTCAGCGGATCCGGTGAGTAGTGTCGCCAACCTTGCCGTTGACGTGGACGACCGCCGGTGAGATCGCCCCACCGCGCGGGTACTCGCCTCCATGCCAGATCTCCACCATCGAGGGCCTTCCCGTCGACCAGATCAACGGATCCGGCAAGGAGCGTCGCCAACCTCGCCATCATCCTCTCACCAGTTTCAGCAACAACAGAGTTTTTGCTGAATGGTGGTGGTGAACACGACGGTGTTAGTGCACGAGGCGGCGTCAATGTTTCTGCAACAGTATATTTGCCGCATTTTTTTTTATAATAAGAGTCTTTTTTTCTGCGAGAAAAACTTCCAATTTTTTCATCTTCAATAATGGTAGTATAAAGAACACTATAAATAATAAAAATTACATCCAGATCCGTAAACCACCTAGCGATGACTACAAGCACTGAAGCGAGCCGAAGGCGCGCCGCTGTCATCGCCCCTCCCTCGCCGGAGCCGGGCAAACCTTGTTGTAGTATACAGTCGGGAAGTCGTCGTGCTAAGGCCCATAGACACACCAGAACAGTAACCATCGTGGATGAATAGTGTAGATCAGAAGAATCCAACCTGACACAAGAACGTAGACGAACGACGAGCAGATCCGAGCAAATCCACCAAAGATAGATCCGCCGAAGACACACATCCACACGCCTACCGACGATGCTAGACACATCAACGGAACGGGACTACGCGGGGAGACCTTTATTCCGTTTTCAGGGAGCCGCCGCCGCCTTGCCTTCCTGAGCAGGACACAAACCCAAACAAAACTCGAAAAAAGTTTTAAAAACGGAGCCCTCCCATCGGCAAGGGCCGGGATCCACTCCGCCTCCATGACCCTAAGGCCACCGGAGACGGGATGGATCGGCAACGGCGCCAGCGGGAGGCGGAAAAACCCTAGCTTTATAACAAGAGTCTTGTTGCAGGAATACAGAGAAGAGACTAGAGATGTTGTTGCAGTTTTTGCAACAAAGGTTTTGTTGCAGGAATTTTGCACCAAAAGTCTTCTTGTAGAAATACAATATTTTGCAACAAAAGTCTTGTTACAGAAAAACAAAGAAAAAGTAGAGACAGCTCGCATCATCGAATCGGATGGCTCGCAAGGCGGCGGAAAGATCCACCGATCAACGAGTAGCACGCCCCTTATTCAATCATGCGTCTTATCCAAAATTTTCCCCGTTTCAAACTGGCCTTTGTACCACAAACCGCTAAAGCAAGTGTTCCAGACCAGTCGCAAGCTCTGAGTTAGGCCAACTCCACCGCGCGACCCCAAACGGACGTCTGTTTTGTCCGGATTCTATCCGTTTGGGGAGGGATTTAGGGTCGTGTCCGGTCCTGTCCTGGGATGCGGTGGCCGTGCGCCCAGCGCGCGGACGCATCCATTTGCCCCATCCTGTCCGCGTGTATGTAAAAAAAAACAAAATCAACGTTTCGAATGCCAAGCCCTAGTTCAGGTCAGCGGCCCCCGGTTCATCACGCCGGCAACAGAGCCAGCGGCCTACACGGCCATCGCCGGCATCAGCCAGCGGCCGGCAACACAGCCAGCCTCCAAAATGAATAGTTGTCCTCGTCGGCAACACAGCCAGCGGCCGGCAACACAGCCGGCCACCCAAATGAATGTTTTCTCGCCAGCACACTGCCAGCGGCCCAGCGGGCGGGCGGCACACATGCGAGCCTCCAAAATGAACGCCCACGCCGATCGGACGACCTAGTTCAGGCCTTCGACGTCGAGCATCTCCTTCTGACTGGCCTCGAACCAGGCCCTCGTCTTGTCGCTCATCTTCGACAAGCCCACGCTCATGATCGCAAGGGCCACCTCCTTCGCTTTGGTGGCGGCATTGGTGGCCTCGATGTCGAGCTGCCTTTGCCGGGCCGCCTCCTCCATGTCGATCTTCCTCCGCTTGGCCGTCTCCTCCATCTCAAGCTTCTGTCTTTGGAGGTCTAGGTATTGCTTCATTTGCTCCTCCTTGCTTTGCCGCTTCTTCTCGTCCCTCACATCCTTTTGGGACATCATGCCATGCAAAGTCTCATGCAAGGCCATGGATGAGGCATCACGTATGTCGTCAACCTTGGAGTTGGTCTTGCCCCTCGGCCTTTTCAACACCTCGCCATCTCCACCTCCGACGAACTTGGCCGTCTTCTTGCCTCTCTTCTTTTGTAGTTCACGGTATTGGTCCTTGAACTTAGGACAATTGTTGATGATCGTCCAACAATGCGTAAGAGTGAATGGCTTGTCATTCTGCCGGGTCTTGAATGCCTCCAAAGATTGAAATGCCTACGCCACATGATCAACAACAAGTGAACATGCAAACATATACATGGCCGATGTCTCATGGCCGTAGTAAGGAAAGGGCTAGAAAGAGGAGAGCATACCATGTCCCCAACGCCTTGGCCGCCTTCTTCTTCACCTTTGCGGGCGGGTCGACGGTCAGGCCGCCGGAACTCGGCGGGGCGTCGGCCATGGACGGGGGAGAGAGGGGGCGGCGGAGGGACGTGGGAGGGTTTTGGAGAAATGGCGCCAAATGGCCGTGGGG
>LR738713.1:728923418-728937782 GCA_902687465.1 Secale cereale
GGTTGGTTTCTCCCACCGACAGGCGGGCCAGGGAGGACAAGCGCGCGCGTCCCGCCCGTCTGCGCGCTGTCCGTTTCACCCCAAAACCGGCGCAAACTTAGGCCGGGAATGGGTCGAAAACGGACACAAAGCGGACAAAAGTCCGTTTGCGCCCGCGCGCTGGGCCGTCTCGTTTGTCCATTTTACCCCAAACGGACGGCGGCGGACATGATAGGGTCGCGCGGTGGAGTTGGCCTTAGAGAATGTTTGTGCCGGTCCCTTATCCGACCATTTATGCTCCTTATTTCTTGTTCGTAAAATGTGTAGTGAGGTCAAAGACCAAGAGCAACTCATTCGCTTTGCATACACACGTTAAAAGCCAAGCCCAGTATTCGGCCCTCTCCGCCGATCACACCATACCCGACTCTCCCTCTTCCTCCTCCCCGCTCCGCTCCGCTCCCCACGGGGTACAAGAAGCGCCGAGCCCGGCACATCCCGCACACGCGCACGCACAGACCAAAGTCCCCCTTCAAACCCGCTGAGCTAGCAATGGAGAGCAGCGGCATCATTGCGACATGTACTCCCCAATGATTGATCGCCTCATTCCCATCTAAGCTAGATCTTCTTGAATCTTGAGACCACCACAGCCTCGTCCAAGCTCGTGCTCGTGCGCCCTTGCTCCCATCCGCTCCCCCCGATGACCAACGGCGGCCACAACATGAGCGGCGCAGGCGGCTGGCTGGGGTTCTCGCTGTCGCCTCACGCGGCCGCCGCGGCCATGGACGCGGCTGCGGGCTCCGGCATCGTCGACGTCGCCGGCCACCACCACGCGCACCACGGCGGGGTCTACTACCATCCTGACGCGGTCGCGTCTTCCCCCATGTCCTTCTACTTCGGCGGCGGCGACAGTGTCAGCGCGGCGAGCGGCGGGTACTACTCCGGGATCTCCGCCCTGCCTCTCAGGTCCGACGGCTCCCTCTGCCTCGCCGACGCGCTCCGGAGGAGCGAGCACAAACACCACGGTAAATATCTGCACAGTACTACGGTTCTTACTTTGCTACAGTTTGGGTTTCCTGAGCTCTTGGCTTGTAGCTGCGCGTGTCTCTTTATGTTTCTTGGTTGGGCTTGCGGTCTGTGCAGGGGCGGAGGTGTCGGCGCCGCCGAAGCTCGAGGACTTCCTCGGCGCGGGTCCCGCCATGGCGCTCAGCCTGGACAACTCCGGCTACTACTACGGCGGCCACGGCCACGGCCACGACAGCGGTGCCGCTGGAGGCGGCCAGCACCAGTTGCCCTACGCCATGATGCCTGGCTCCGGTGGCCACCACATGTACTACGACGCCCACGCGGCGTTGCTGGACGAGCAGGCTGCAGCCACGTCGGCCGCAATGGAAGCGGCCGGCTGGATGGCGCGAGCCGCAGACGTCTACGACGTGGACGCCGGCAACGGCGAGGACGGCGGGGGCGCCATCGTGGCGACCGGCCACGACAACCACGGTGGGTACGTACACCCGCTGACGCTGTCCATGAGCTCCGGGTCCCAGTCCAGCTGCGTCACCATGCAGCAGGCGGCTGCACACGCCCACGCCTACGTCGGTGCCGGCGGCGAGTGCGTTGGCCAGGCGACCGCGGCCAGCAAGAAGCGCGGGGCCGGCGCCGGCGCCGGGCAGAACAAGCAGCCGGTCGTCCACCGCAAGTGCATCGACACGTTCGGCCAGCGCACGTCCAAGTACCGGGGCGTCACCAGGTAGCCGCACGGCACAACCCATCACCCATTGCGTGTCATTTGTCTGTCGCCATCGTCTTCCTCCTCGCGCTAACCCTCGCTTGCTAGCAAAAGCAGGCATAGGTGGACGGGGAGGTATGAGGCGCACCTCTGGGACAACAGCTGCCGGAAGGAAGGCCAGACCAGGAAAGGCCGGCAAGGTACTTCCAACTTCAAACCTTAATCAATCAAGCTCCCTAAGTTGTAGTAGCACTTTGTCCCTAGTACCATTTTAGTTAGTGGAAGTACGTACTGGTAGTAGTAGTACTAAGTAGTGATGTGATTGCACTTCCAAGTCTAACTAATGAACTGCTCTTTGCATGTCCTTTGCTGGACCTTTTGTCTGGGGATCGATCGTGCTGCTTCTCGTCTCCATCTTCAGTTTATCTTGGTGAGTAGCACTGGGAGTGATGCTCCTACCTAGTACATTCACTTTGCTTAATCTTGCTGGGATTAGTACTTGTGCATGTTTAATCAGAGAGAGTGGTGGTGCCTAAAACTAATAGAGCTTGTTGATTTGGGCAGGTGGGTATGACATGGAGGAGAAGGCGGCGAGGGCGTATGACCTGGCGGCGCTCAAGTACTGGGGCGCGTCTACGCACATCAACTTCCCGGTACGTCCTCCTTCTCGATCCATCCCCGATGAACATTGCAGCATACTTGCATTGCTTGCTTGCTTGTGATCGGAATGTAGCCAGTGATTTTGATCATTTTTTGTATGTGTGCGTGCGTGCAGGTGGAGGACTACCAGGAGGAGCTGGAGGTGATGAAGAACATGACCAGGCAGGAGTACGTGGCTCACCTCAGAAGGTACATGATCACATGTTTGCCTGAGTCCTGAGAGAAATGTGCTATCGATCGCTTGGTGGACAGACACTCACGCCGCGACCGCCATTGGTGCAGGAAGAGCAGCGGGTTCTCGCGCGGCGCTTCGATGTACCGGGGAGTCACCAGGCACCACCAGCAGGGGCGGTGGCAGGCGCGCATCGGCCGCGTCTCCGGCAACAAGGACCTCTACCTCGGCACATTCAGTACGTGCCCAGCCCCAGCTACTACTTCTTCTTCCCCATATTTCCCCCCGCGTTCACGACGCAATCTCGCCATGCGCATCACAAGACGCAATCTAGCTGCAGATGCATCATGATCACCGATTCACCAATGTGACAGCAGCAACTAGTTGGTTGTCGCCGCAGCAGCGAAATAAGGCTGCAGAGGCTTGTCACGGTTTAAGGACGCAGGGCGTCCTGTCACAATGATCATAACCTCTGATGTAGCTCAATGATGCCCCTGCGCGCCCTGGCCCTCCCGAAAGAATGAACGTAGCATCGCAGCCCTGCCGATTCCTTGCGTGCTTTTGGCCGCACTTTTGCGCGTGCGAGGGAGGAGCAAGGCCGTCCCCAGTTTGTAGTGGGTTTGCGTTGCTCGCCTTTCTCATAAGGCTGGCCCGGCCGGCTCTGTGCATGCATGATGCATGCTCTCGTCGCTTTCGCGCTCTGCTTGGCTCCTCTCCTGTCCTTTGACCGCCGGGAAAGCTCGCCTACTGTTTGTTTGAAGCTGCGTGTGTGTGTGTGTTTGATCGTTGGATGTGTGATTGTTGCGTGCGTGCAGGCGCGGAGGCGGACGCGGCGGAGGCGTACGACGTGGCGGCGATCAAGTTCCGCGGCCTCAACGCGGTCACCAACTTCGACATCAACCGGTACGACGTGGACAAGATCATGGAGAGCAGCACGCTCCTGCCCGGCGACCAGGTGCGGCGCAGGAAGGACGGCCCCGACGAGAGCGCCGCCGTGGTGGCCAGCGCGGCGGCCGCGCTCGTGCAGGCTGGCGGCGCCGCGGACTACTGGAGGCAGCCCGTTGCCGCGGCGGCGGTCGCGCCGTGCGGCGACGAGCACAGCCGCCACCACCTCGACCTCCAGTCGAGCGAGTCCTTCTCCCTGCTGCGCGGCGTGGTGTCCATGGACGGCGACGCGGCCGGTGCTCAGCAGGGGCAGGGCAACCACATGTCGGGCGCGTCGTCGCTGGCCACCAGCCTGAGCAACTCCCGGGAGCAGAGCCCGGACCAGGGAGGCGGCCTGGCCATGCTGTTCGCCCGGCCCGCGGCGCCGAAGCTGGCGAGCTCGCTGCCCATGGGCTCCTGGGTCTCATCGCCGGCGCCGGCCAGGCCCAGCGTCTCCGTGGCGCACATGCCAATGTTCGCCGCGTGGGCCGACGCGTGACTTGCTCGACGATAGCGACAGCGTCGTCCTTTTGGTGCTGCATCCACGAGGAGATAGCAAGACTGTTTAACTAGGACTGGTTACTTAGCATTAGTAGCTGCATTAGCAAGGAACTGTAAGGTTTATTAGCCATATCTAGCTGGTAGCTTAGTGGCGCATGCATCTGCCTGGGCTCTCGTGGTTCCTTCTCCAGCTGCGTCTGGGACGAAGGGTTTTTGTAGTATCGAGCCATGGACGGCAACAGCAGCGTCGCCTCCGGCGGAGAGCCGCCGCTAATCGGAGCCGCCTCCGATGGGTAGTGGTAGCTCCTGTCTGTAGACCTCCTAACTTTCATCAAACCAAAATGTTCGACCTTCGTGTTCGTGTGAGTTTGCGGCGTGTCTGAACCTCTGAACTTTCTGGGTTTCTATTTGCTCGGGCTTGTGTAGTCACGGACTCGTCAGTGCGTGCCCTCTTCCCCGGGATCCTCATGTTTGATGCAGCTTCAGTGTCGTACCGGAATCGCTGGCCGTCCTCGACAGGATTTTACACTGTTGGATTGGAAGGCGGCCGGGTCATACGGACCCCGTACGTACGTGCGTTCCGCTGGTAACGCACGGCACGGCAGACACTGTTGGCCGCGTGTGTCGGTCCGGCACCATGTACGCCGCCGCCCGCCCGCCCGTGCCGGGATCCGCTCGGGCACGACACCCCGGCGTGCGTGCAGCCCGCTCCGCGCTCCCCGGCTGTTTGTTGGGCGACGACCCGACTCCCACGGCCTGCGCCCCAGGCGAGTCTTGTCGATCTCGTGCCGTGCGCGTCGGCTTCTCGCGCTCTGGTGCCCACTGCACGCTCCTCCGGATGCAACAACGCGCAGCCATGAATACTACCAGGCCCCGGCCCCGGCCACCCGTTCATGTGCGGTGGTGTGCCGCCGCAGCCCGCGGGCGGCGCGTGCGGCCCTCCGAGGGGTGACGGCGGACGATGTTCGGCGTGCATTGTCCGGGGCCGAGCTGCGTTTTCCGGGGATGATGGAGAAAACGAGGAAAAAGTTCATTTTAAACATTGAACTTGTAGATATCAGCCGGAATAAACCTTCAATTCGAAATTCCGGTCGATTGCACTTTAAACTATGCAATCCCGGTCTAAATTAAACCCTGTCACTATAATAAAAAAGCTAATGTGGCAAATGTCAACTCGGATCCATGTGGTGGACCGGACCATTTTAGTTTTTTCGTTGAGGAACAAAATTTCCAAAAGGCACCGTATATTATGAAATTCCGTTGGACACGCCCGATTTATTTATTTTTCCATCATAAAAAACCCAAATAAATAGCGTGCGCGGGTGGCTCGAACAGAAGACCCAATTATCATGCGTCGAGTGAAAAATCATAATAAGAAAGAAGCACTCAAGTTGGATTGAACCTTCAAGTCGAAATTCCAGTCGATTGCATCTTGAACTATGCAATCCCGCTCTAAACTGAACCATGTCACCATAAAAAGGCTAATGTGGCAAATGTCAACTGGGATTAGTTTGGTGGGCCGGCCCACTTTAGTTTTTTTGTTCAGAAACAAAATTTCCACAAGGCACCATATATTATGAAATTTCGTTGGACAGGCCCAATTTATTTATTTTTCTGTCATAAAAAACCGAAATAAATAGCGTACGCGGGTGATTCGAATAGAAGACCCAATTATCATGCGCCGAGTGAAAATCATAATAAGAAAGAAGCACTCAAGTGGGATTGAACCTTCAAGTCGAAATTCCGGTCGATTGCACCTTGAACTATGCAATCCCGGTCTAAATTGAACCATGTCACCATAAAAGGCTAATGTTGCAAATTTCAACTGGGATTCGTGTGGTGGGCCGACCCACTTTAGTTCTTTCGTTCAGAAACAAAATTTCCAAAAGGAACCGTATATTATGAAATTCCGTTGGACATACCCGACTTATTTATTTTTCCGTCATAAAAAACCCAAATAAATAGCGTGCGCAGGTGGCTCGAACAGAAGACCCAATTATCATGCGTCAAGTGAAAAATCGTAATAAGAAAGAAGCACTCACGTGGGATTGAACCTTCAAATCGAAATTCCGGTCGATTGCACCTTGAACTATGCAATCCCGCTCTAAATTGAACCCTGTCACCATAAAAAGGCTAATCTGGCAAATGTCAACTGGGATACTTGTGGTGGGCCGGCCCACATTAGTTTTTTCGTTCAGAAATAAAATTTCCAAAAGGCACCGTATATTTTGAAATTCCGTTGTCAGGTCCGATTTATTTATTTTTCTGTCATAAAAACCCAAATAAATAGCATGCGCGGGTAGCTCGAGCAGAAGACCCAATTATCATGCGTCGAGTGGAAAATCATAATAAGAAAGAAGCACTCAAGTGGGATTGAACCTTCAAGTCGAAATTCAGGTCGATTGCACTTTGTACTATGCAATCCCAGTCTAAATTGAACCCTGTCACCATAAAAAGGCTAATGTGGCAAATGTCAAGTGGGATTCGTGTGGTGGGCCGGCCCACTTTAGTTTTTTCGTTCAATTTTTTTTTCCAAAAGGCAGCGTATATTATGAAATTATGTTGGACATGCCCAATTTATTTATTTTTCCGTCATATAAAAAACCAAACTAAATAGCGTGCGCGGGTCGCTCGAATTGAAGACCCAATTATCATGCGTCGATTAAAAAATCGTAATAAGAAAGAAGCACTCAAGTGGAATTGAACCTCGGACCTCATGCTAGATTCTAGCGAGAGCTAAGCCAACTGATCTAGGCACCTAGAATGATAAAAGGTCAACGCCGCGCTTAAAGTAGCATATACAGCGGCATATTTTTTTTTGAAAACCAACATTTTATAAATATACATTGAACAAATTTTAAAATACAGTTAACCATTTTTACAGAAAACACTGAACATTGTTTTACTATATATTGAACAATTCCTGAATATATGTTGATTAATTTCATAATATAAGGTGAACAAATTTTAAATACACACCGAACATTTTTTTAATATATGTTAAACAATCTCATAATATACATTGAAGATTTCTTAATATGATGAAGATATTTGTAAATACATGTGAACTTTTTATGTAATACGCAACAAAGATAAAAAAAGAAACAGAAACTACAAATGAAAATTAACAGAAAAAAAGAAAGGAAAAATTAATCGAAATAGGAAATAAAAAAGTTCACGAGCCTTTGCTGAAGGCAAACAGGAATGGGCCGGCCCATTTGGAGTTATCGTATTTCAGGCGCGCAAAAAAATATTCGTTGAACAATTTTCGAATACACATTGAACATTTGTGTAGTATACCACTGAACAAATTTCAAAAACATAGGGACCAGTTTATATTCATTGAACAATTTCTAGTATATGATGAACATTTTATAATGCATGATGAACTTTTATAATGCTTAAGAAAAATAAAATAATATAAATATAAATAGTAACAAAAATAAAATGGAAAATGAAAAGAAAAAAGAAACAGAAAAGAAAAAGGAAACAGAAAAAAGAAAAAATAACGAACGAAAGTACTGAAGCAACAACGTGGAGCACGTGATGCGGTGAACTGGGCAGGTCCACCAGCGGGTGATGTCGACGCGAGCGGCAAATAAGAATGGCCCCAATCCCGGTCATCCTTTGCCCCAATCCGGGATTGCATAGTGCAGTGTGCAATCGATCAGGATTTCGACTTGAGGGTTCTTTCCGCCCGACATCTATGAGTTCATGGTTTAAAATTGACTTTTTCCGAGAAAACGAAGATCGTCTCCAGTCTCAACACGTTGTGGCGCAACAGAAAAAACAATAATAATCAGGGTGAAAGTTTTATATGGTATTTATAGACCATCGGGCACCAGAGGAACCCATGGGGATGCCCACATGCCACAGGCACCCTAGGGCCCAAGGTGCCTACACCAGGCGCCTAGGCACGAGGGGTGGAGCCTTGGTCCTCTGGTATTCTCTCGGTTTGAAACTTCTGAAAGTATTTTTGTTGATTTTTTCTTAGAATTTTTGTGGGATGTTTCCTTGAAAAGCCGAAAACAACAGAAACTGCTACTGGACATTGGATTAATATGTTAGGCCAATAAAAGTTGATAAAAAGTATGCTCAAAGTTTTGGAATTGATGGCAAAGTGGCACGAATCATCTTTTGGAACATTCGACAACTCACGAGTTAAGAGAACATTCAACAACATACATGACCATTTTCCAAAACATTGAAACACACAAGTTTTTCAAACATATAGAGGATTTCTAAGATGTATCGTATAAATATTTATGACTCATCTTGAACACGTTAAACAATACTCCCTCCGTCCTTGAAAGAGTGTACTTCCAACTTTGTTGAAAAGTCAAACTTTTTAAGTTTGACCATATTTATACAATAATACACAAATTTTTATGCCATTAAATTTGTAGCATTAGACTCATGATAAAAAATATTTTCATCATATACCAATTTGGTTTCACACGCATTGATATTAGTCCCAGTTAGAGCAGGGCGGCGACGGCCTGCGCAGAGCGATGGACTGGTAGTCGCGCCGACGACGACCCTGATAGGTTGCCGTGTCGCACGTGGCCGCTTGGTCGGAGAAGAGGCCGGGTGGTCGCGCAGGTGTTGGTGTAGAGGCGCGGGGGTCAGCGACGGCAGCGGGCAAAGCAAACTGATCTTAGATCGGAAAATCAAAAAAGAAAATGTCCGGCGGGAGAAAGACGGATCAAGGGATCGAAAAAGAGTCTTTAGGGCAGTCGACCAACGGACAACGCCTCCTTGGATGGCGACCAAGGAGATCGACCGTCCCGGGGGCGGCACGATGCAGAAGCGGTGGCGGCTGATGCCATGTAAGAGTAGTAGAGGGGATTTGTGGAATTGTCGATGTAACAGTTGAGCCTCATGGGCATATATAGAACTTCATGACTATCTTAAAATACAAGACAAGATAGAATAAATCAGGTGCTATCCTAAATTTCCTAAATAACCATGATACTCAACCCACGCCATTCCAAATGAATGTCTAACAGTTTCAAAACCAATCTTGTCAAGGTGGACATGACGGTTGCCCTTCGCGAGGTACGGCCGCAACTAGTCCATACACCCTCATACACTCACTCGTTTTTTTTCTTCAAAATGTATCAACATTCTTTTAATAACAAAAACACTTTTGAAATCTCATTGTTTTTTAATGAGAATTAATATTTTTTGAATTACGAATATATTTTTAGCATGTGAGCACTTAGAATTGCATGACTTTCTAAGAAAAGGGTTAACAATTTTTGAATTGTATGAGTATTATTTTAATACATGAACACTATTCTTAAAACTACAAAAACATTTTAAAATGCATGGACAGTTTTAAAAATTACACAACATTTTCCAGAACGCACAATCACATTTCAAATAACACAAAAATTAGAGCTCATGAAGGTTATTACACGTACGATGTGCCTAGATTTTTCTTCTTGATTAGTGAGTTGCATGTGCTTTTCACGTGAATTGCGAGATATCATTGCAATTGACACGTACATATTACATCATTGAGAAGGAAAACTGTAGCCGCATTGTGTTCCAATACATGTATATAACACATTATATGTATGGACCTTAAGGTTAAAGATAGCGTTGTGACATTTTGCTAAAATTCTCTGAAAAGATATATGGACTGTAAGAAATGGTTCATCAGGAGTCTTTCACCATGAGTAAAATTCACACGTAATCTCATACACTTTTATTCAAGAGAGAACTCTAATGAAGCAAAAGTATACATGGAAGATTCTAGACTAAATCATAAATGAATACACTTCTATTCAAGCGAGACCTCTAATGGAGCAAGATCATACATGAAGGGTTCTAGACTAAATCATAAATGTATACACTTTTATTCAAGCTAGAAACTCTAATGGAGCAAGATCATTCATGGATGGTTCTAGAATAAATGAGAAGTGTGTAAAGATAGTACATGTGACAAATACAAGGGTGTACACATGGCAGAATCAGATGTAATTGATAGAAAATCGAATGGTCATCAATGCTTGGATTTGCCACCTCTTGTCCGTCAGATTGAGTTCATCCAATGATCCGTATTCAAACTTATTCACGATCTATATAGTGGTATAGATATAGATACAACATACCTGACCCCCGCCCAACTCAACTCCAGCGGTCACAGGGAAATAGAAGAGGGGCCGGTGGTGAGGAAACTTGGAGGGGTTATAGAATAATCTGTCTCACATTCTCATGAGAGAAGAATAAACTTCCAAACTATCATGTTTTGGTGGTTGGCTTCGCCAAACATGTCTCATCTCAATCTCAACCTTAGATTCAAGATAGAATGGTACATATGGCCCGAAGACAGGCACACCATCATCACCAACTCATTTTTTGATAGGAGTAGAGATATAGTGAATGAGAAGAGAGCTATTCTCAAAGAGCAACATGACAATAATTCGCCCATGGTCTGGTCGGACGGAGCAACATGACAATAATTCGCCCATGGTCTGGTCGGACGGCGAACTGCAGACATTTTTTAGTTCCTTTTGGTCCTTCAGAATTTTTCCTTCTTTTAATTTACCTTGGCACAACGATGTTTATCCATATTTTAATTTCTTTTAATTGCATGTTGACGCGGCGGCCCATAGGTGGGGCACTGAAGAAGCGGTAGACAGTCTGCTATGTAAAAAACAACATTGATGAGAAGGAAGTGACAAACATGATGGACTTCTTTTGCACATTTTATTGGGTTCAACCCATGTGCTTGAAGCAAAACAACAGATGCAACGGATTTTAGTACCACCTCGGGCGATTCCTATTTGGCGCCTTCAGCGCCCGTTAACGTGCATTTTGTTAACTGGCGCTGAAGGCGCCCTTACCTAGGCCGACCCATAACCCATTATATTTTCCTGTAAACTACCAAAAAAAAAGATGCACGCGGCTAGCTTTGAACACGCAACATCTGCCTTATAAATGAGTGCACGAACCAGTATGCCATCCGACCTTTTTGTGAAACAATTGTTTCTTTTTCCTTTTATTTCTTTGCGTAGTTCCTGAGTTTTCGTTTCACCTTTTTCCCTTTTCTTTTTATTTTTTCTTGAT
Source organism: Secale cereale (assembly GCA_902687465.1). Taxonomy (NCBI): domain Eukaryota; kingdom Viridiplantae; phylum Streptophyta; class Magnoliopsida; order Poales; family Poaceae; genus Secale; species Secale cereale. The sequence continues at coordinate 728,934,455 of LR738713.1, forward strand.
TTTTTCAAATGCATGAACTTTATTCGGAATCAATATTTTTTTGAATTTTGTGAAATTTTCTTAAATATTGATGATTTTTCCCCAGATTGGTGAACTTTTCAAAGTCGATGAACTTTTTTGAAATTTTCGTGAACTATTTTTTTCCAAAAGCGATGAATTTTCTTTCAAAATTGATGAACGTTTTCAGATATGTGATTTTTTTTCAAATTCGATGAACTTTTCTGTAATTCCAAGTTTTTTTTTGAAATTTGATGATTTTTTTTAGATTCAATGAACATTCTTAATTTTGTTGAACTTCTTTTCAAATTCGATGAACTTTTCTTTCGAATTCAATGAATTTTTTTCAAATTCGATGAACTTTGTTTTCCAAATTTGATGAAAATTTCTTTCCAATTTGGTGAACTTATTATAAATTTGATGAACTTTTTTCAAATATGGCAAACTTTTTTAAAATTCGATGAAATTTTTGAAATTCACAAACTATTTCCATTTTTGTGAACTTTTTTCAATTTGTACCACCTTTTCTTTTATTCAAATAATTTATAGCGGGTATATAATACATATGTTCTAAGTTTTGTACTGAAAGAAGGCTCAAATAGCAGTGTTTACTCTAGTAATCAACAAAATGAGGTTGGCCGGGTGGTTAACGTGATTGCTATTTGGTATACGGTGGACAGGCCAAAAATTCTAAGAAACACACCATACTTTATTATTAGGTATAGATATAGATTTTAATTATATGGTGATGGGGCGGCCCATATATAGGTGAGTTGCTGCGGAGGTGGAAGACAGTCTACTATGTGAAAAGACAACATCAATGAGGAGGGAGGTGACAGGCATGGTGGACTTCTTTTGCACATTTTATTTGGCTTGGCCCAATGCTTGAATCAAAACACCGGACGTGCAGAATTTTAATACCACCTCAGATAGCAAAATAATTATATACGGTGGACATACCAAAAATTCGAAGAAACGGACCGTCCTCTATTATTAGGTATAGATATAGATATGGATTTAGTTACTAGCGGCCATCCAAATTATAAAAAGAAATATGATCATTTTATCCCACATTTTGCAGTTATTCATACGTGTTTTCACACACCAATTCTTTCCGCTCTTTCTTGGGTTTGACAACCTTCCGTTTGGACAACACCAGTAGAGAATTACAATATAACATATGATCAAACCCGGAACATTATTGCAAATTTACATGAAACATATCAACTATAGCTTTTACCCATGTCCTCAAGAATGTAATGAACTACTCACAGGTCACAACATAAGGATATGTGGGAGCATATCAATATGAATAGCAATCTGAATGCATGGATCTCATACCAATAGAACATAAAGCATCAACTAACATACATAAATTAAGACATGGGGATGACATTGGAGATGTAGACGGTGTTGTTTTTGAAGATAGTGCACATGAAGATGCTCCCCGCAATGCCTTTTGTTGGTGACGACTATGACTTTTATTAGTGACACGATGAAAATAATTTATACGGTTGGAGATGGTGGATCCAACATGATCAGTCCATGAAAAGAAAGATCTAGGTTTTTTTTTTCCGCCTCTGTGAAAAATGAGAAAGATTTAGGTGTCTGCAAGACAATGAGAGAAATCGCCAAAGGAAAGCAAGCAAGTTAGGGATCTTATGGAACCCTCAGGGTCGAGGGCACGAGTGCTCACTTGTGAGCAAGCGAGCCCAGCTGAGAATCTGATTTCTCAGCTGTTGAATGACCTCTGCGAGTTGCAGTCGAGGTTGCTCCCGTAGCCGACACCGAGAAAGTCGCAGTAGCGTTTATAGAAGCCGATCCTGTCGGCCACCCGTGGGTCCGGCCCGATCCCGCACTCGAGCCCGCCGTTGATGATGTTGGTGATCACGCCGTATCCGGGAAGCCGGCGGCCGGCCAGGTCTGCGGCCGTCGGCACCCACTGCCCCGTGATCACGGCGTGGGAAGACGGCTTGTTACCCTGAGGGGTCATCCAGAACCATAGGGCCGTCTTGAATGAGACCACCGGGTCTGTCTCCACCAACTCCGGCTGGTTCAGCAGGTCCTTGCCGATCGCGCGGCCGGCCGGTCCGTAGTTGTAGTTGTAGGAGAGCTGGATGGGGCCGCGGCCATAGTACTGCTTGTTGGGCGCGCACGGCCACTGCTCCCTGGGCTCGCAGTAGTTGGACGACGGGTTCCTCTCCCGCTTGAAGCAGTAGCCCCATGAGTAGGGGCCGTCGGGCGCCGTCGGCCACCCGCCGGTGGTCTCATGGGATGTCTGGCCCAGGAACGCGGCCACTTCCCGCTTCCGCGTGTTGGTGCTCAACGCCGTACCGGCGAAGGCAGGGAACGCCGCGGCAGCCGCGAGGAACGCATTGTACGTGTAGAACCCGCTGGCCGGGCACGCCGCGTCGTTGCGGTGGAGGAGGAGCCGCTCGAAGAGGTCCCTGGACAGGATGGACGCCACGCCCTGGCCGCCGGGAGAAGCGGGCGGGCCGCAGCCGCTGCACTGGCTCTGGCAGCCGGCGCAGCAGTAGTCGGCCGTGCTGCCGCAGAACCCGAAGCGGCTGCAGCAGAGGTTGTTCGGGCACTTTGCGCCGTTGGCCTGCGCGCCGCACATTTGCGCGCGAGCTCCCGTGGTGACGAGCGCCGCGGCCAGGACGGCCAGGATAGCCGTCGCCGCCGTGGCCAGACTCGGAGGAGCTCTCCGTGTCGACATGGTCTGAAGGGTCTGGCTGGCCTTTGCTGCTTGATAAGGCGCGAGAGGTCGTCCTTTTATACACCAGATTATGGAGGGAAGTCGTCGGCTTGCATGCATGTAGTGGCCTTGTACTCTGTTCGATTCAAAAAACTTATCCTAAATCGCATCTTGACAACTTATAATTCGAAGTCAGAGCATTAGCAGCCGGCCATGTGAGTGAACTGGCGATCTGTTTACAGCTTATTATTGCATCTTGAAAAATTATAATTCGAAGTCAGACTGTCAGAGCATTAGCAGCTGCCATCCGGTTGCTAAAAGCTATAAACAACGAGGCACTTCTTTGACATGGACGAATTTTAGAGGAGCTTCATTCTAGGCACTAACATGTCAAGATGCTAGCCTGCGGAATCTGCGGCATCAGATGTCTAAATTGCACAAAATCACCACTTTGAAGGCTAGGTTTGTGAAAAACACTACAACACATTTTTTTTGCAAAAAAACACCATGTCTACGCTAATCTTTTTGCAAAAAACACTGATCGACGGATATGGCTCTTTTAACTTTGTTTATGACAAATGGGATCCGATTTCTGCTTACGTGGCATAACAGTTTAGATTTAATGTGAAACAC
>LR738713.1:728937834-728981415 GCA_902687465.1 Secale cereale
CCCCCCCCCCCCCAACTTTCTCTCCCTTTCCCCCAAATCGACCTACAATTCATGAAGATCAGGCCAACAATAGGGTTTATTCAATTCGTGAAGATTATCTGGGCTCACCTTGGCCAAGGTCAGCAGGCTATAGCTGAGTGAAAGCACATTTTTTCCTGTTGTGGTTTTTGTAATTTATGTCAACATACATGTTGTTGGACGAACACTTTCAACTACTACATTTTAGGAAAATTTCAACATTGGTGTGGCAAGTGCTTGGAGATGTGGATCCCTCAAAATGCTAACGACGTGGATGGGCAAAAGCTTCATGGCTCCATTTTTGGTTAAGTGACCCCGGACCACATTGAGTCTATAGGAAAGCCAATACTATTAAAATGGGGTGAGGTTTTGATCATGACTTAGTTGCTCAAGTGCTTGAAAATATTGCTCCAAAGCCCTCAACCATATTCTCCAAATCCTAACTTTCCAGAACCCTAAAAGTTAAACTCGGTTCAACTGATACACATACACCTAGACCCACCGAGTTACTTCAGATTGAGCCACCAACCAAACCCTAGACATGTAGTTTCACAGAGATGGCATTCGGTCCCAAAGGAGTGCAGTGACCAACTTCCTGTAGCCCTTCATGTTCATTTAGAAATCACCGAGATGAACCTATTGGAACTAGCGAAATGAGGTTTTGCTTAGGTCATCGCAAATTGGTCTCACCAAGTGGATCCATTCAGTCTCACCGAAAATTTGAATGTTCAAATCTTTTACACATGTCGTTCTCACCGAGATTTCGTTTCGGTGACACCGAGTTGAGTCAAAAGGTTGTAAATGTTGGATTCTTGGTGAAGGATATCGAAAGATAGTGGATGTCGCCTAGAGGGGGGGGGGGGGTGAATAGGCGCTTTATAATAATTATGGTTTAGGCTTGAACAAATGCGGAATAAACCTAGCGGTTAATTTGTCAAGCACAAAACCTATAACAACTAGGCTCACCTATGTGCACCAACAACTTATGCTAAGCAAGATAAACAACTAGGTGATAGCAAGATATATGATAGGAGACAATATGGCTATCACAAAGTAAAGTGCATAAGTAAAGGGCTCGGGTAAGAGATAACTGAGGCACGTGGAGACGACGATGTATCCCGAAGTTCACACCCTTGCGGATGCTAATCTCCGTTTGGAGCGGTATGGAGGCACAATGCTCCCCAAGAAGCCACTAGCTAGGGCCACCGTAATATCCTCACGCCCTCGCACAATGCAAGATGTCGTGGTTCCACTAAGGGACCCTTGAGGGCGGTGACCGAACCCGTACAAATGGCAACCCTTGGGGGCGGTCATCGAACCCGTACAAATTGCTCGGGACGATCTCCACAACCTAATTGGAGACCCCGACGCTTGCCCAGAGCTTTACACCACAATGATTGAGCTCTGAACACCACAAAGGTTGGGGCTATCTCCCCAACGACACCACGAAACTTCACCACAATGGAATATGGCTCCGAGGTGACCTCAACCGTCTAGGGCGCCCAAGCACCCAAGAGGAACAAACTCAAGGGTACCAATAACCCAAGAGTAATAAGCTTCTCAACTTGTAACTTCCACGTATCACCGTGGAGAACTCAAACCGATGCATCAAATGCAATGGCAAGGGCACACGGAGTCTCACTTTCAGAGCATTAGCAGCTGTCATCTGGTTGCTAAAAGCTATAAACAACGAGGCACTTCTTTGACATGGACGAATTTTAGAGGAGCTTCATTCTAGGCACTAACATGTCAAGATGCTAGCCTGCGGAATCTGCGGCATTGATACGTCCAAAACGTATCTATAATTTCTGCTTGCTCCATGCCTCTTTTGGGTGATATTGCTATGATATTTATACACTTCCATACACTTTTGATCATATTTGGACTAACCTATTAACTCAGTGCACCCCAGTGCCAGTTTCTGTTTTCTGCTGTTTTTGTATTTCAGGTTTTCCCGTCACGAAAACTGCGAGAAAAATCCCGGAAAAATTATATAAAAAATCAGCGTTCCGGAAGCTTCCACACGGCCGAAGTAGGGCCGGAGGGGGGCCACCAGGGCTCCAGGCGCCCTGGTGGCGCGGCCCCCCTCCTGGCCGCGCCGGGGGGGGCGCCTGGGCCCCCCAGGCCTCCGTTGATGCCCCCCTTGGGCATATATTTAACACGCGTCCCGAAACCCTCGAGGACGGAACCCTTTTTCGCGATCTCATCTCTGTTCCGCCGCTGCCGCGCTTCCAAGATCGGGAGCACCGGGAGAACTCTTCCCGGCACCCTGCCGGAGGGGAGGATCACCACCGGGAGCCTCTCCACCACCATGGACGCCTCCCAGATGAGTTGTGAGTAGTCTCCCTTGGACCATGGGTCCATGACCAGTAGCTATGTGATGTTCTCCTCCCCTTCTTGTGCTTCACTAATTAGATCTCGTGAGCTGCCCTACATGATCGAGGCACATATGTAATCCTTATGCTGTTGCTATGTTGAGTTTGCTGGGATCCGATGGATTGTGAGATTATGTTCAGATTGTGTTTGAGTAATATATTTGATTTACCTCTTTTATATTTATGTTCGTAAGTAATTCTTGCATGTTCTCCGTTGCTATTTATTGCTTTGGCCAAGTAGTAGGTAGTGACTCCAAGAGGGAATGTTATGCTTGATTGTGGGTTCATGCCCCTCGATGACTAGTTTGAGTGACAGAAACATGAGTCTAGGGGATGTGCTGTTGCCACAAGGGGGAAAACAACGGTGCTTGTACTCGCGAGTGCAAGGATTGTTTACTTTACGCAAAGTTCTTTTAATGCAGTTGTCTGTTGCTTTGAGTTTACACTATGGGTGGGACTCGCAACTTAATACCAGCGAGATGTTCTGGATAGATATCTCAAGGTGGATGATTAGTAGTAGATGCAGATGGATTTCGGTCTACTTACCTTGGCGTACCGCCCATGCTTTGAACCTCTACCTTTCTTGCAACATAGTTAGCATTGGTTTGCGCACATAATTCTGTCAATTGCCCAGCTGTAATTCGTTTACCTCACATAGCTGTTTTATCGTCTTTTGGGAGAGAGACATCACTAGTGAACATCATGGGACCCCGGTCCATATTACCATCACTGATCACATCCGCTATTTACTTTCCGCTTTTACTTACTAGTTGCAGCAATACCTATCACTATTATCTCTTGTGTTTGATCCTTTGTAAACGACAAGGCCGGAGGGATTGACAACCGCTCTGTACTCGTTGGGAGCAAAGTTATTTGTATCTGTGTGCAGGTCCAAGTTGATTGCTAAGTATCTGGCGCCGTTAGCAGTTGACACCTTCTTGTTGAATCTTGGAGTCTCAGGGGAAATCGATCCTTGGTATCTTTGCCAAGGGAAAACTTCCGCTACACTGCATCTCAAACCTTCCACTTGGGGTAACCAACGAGGGGCGAGAAGCCATCAGGCATCAGATGAGTAAATTGCACAAAATCACCACTTTGAAGGCTAGGTTTGTGAAAAACACTATAATACATTTTTTTATAAAAAACACCACGCCTACGGTAATCTTCGCAAAATACATTGATCGGCGGATATGGCTCGTTTAACTGTGTTTATGACAGATGAGATCCGATTTCTCCTTACGTGGCATAACAGTTTAGGTTTAATGCGAAAAAGCCCCCCAACTTTATCTCCCTTTCCCAGGCCCATCCCGACCCCGACCACGGCCATGATCCATCCCAACCCTCGGTCGCCCCCATCCCAATCCCCGCAAAGGCCCGCTGTCGCTGTTCCTGCACCGAGGGCGAGGCAGAGGCCCATCTCTACCCCCACTCCCCCCACCCCCACCCCCGCGCCTGGCCGAGGAGCGGCCAGAGTCGGCGTCCCCCGCCCCTTCCTCCCTAGTCCGCCATCATGTCCCATCCGGATCTAGCGACATCGACTTTCTGCCAATGGTCTACAAACAGTGGCAATGGCGCCTTGCTCCGGCACAGCACCGCCCGTGAGTCCCCACAATTGGAGACGATGATGTGGGACGAGCAGACGACCGCGGTCACCACCGTTGTCCCCGCGGTGTCCGGCGCCTCGACCTCGGCGTCCATGCGGCAGAAGCAGTCCACAAACGCCTTCCCACACTGCTTCTTGGAGTCCACAGATCTCAGATCGTCGCAGCCGCCGACACGGTCCTCTGCGGCGCGCCACTCCTTAGCGAGTGCGGCATGGAGCCTGTCTTGGCAGTAGTCGGCGACCTGGGCATAGCTCCGTGTGGTGAGCGGGTGGGGCTACAGCGAGAGGACGACGACCAGAGCAAAGGCGTTCTGCACCCACCGCCGACGGACAAATCGGACAATGCGCTGCCGATCTGCTGCAGAACGACAACCGGGGGCTAATTGCGTTTTTCATTTTTGATTTAGGGGTGTCTATGTAAAATTCTAGGGTCTAGTTTGTAATTTTAGATTAAAATTCATCTGGCACAGAAAGTCACGCCACGTAGGCAAAAAATGGACCCCACCTGTCATAAACTTACTTAACTGAGCCATATCCGGCAATCAGTGTTTTTTGCCAAAAGATTACTGTAGACGTGGTGTTTTTTGCAAAAAATGTATTGTAGTGTTTTTCGTAAACCTAGCCTTCAAAGTGGTGGTTTTGTGCAATTTACTCGCATCAGATTGACAAATGCTAATCCATGCGATTATTCCCCTTCGCTGCCGCTGAGAGTTCTGTCCGCTGCCGCTACGGGTTATCCGCGGAGCCCAACGAGGACGAACGGCTCCTCATGTGGGTCTACCGTCGGTCACTTATGACGGCAGAGACAGACGTCCGGCGGATCCACCGAAAGAATGCGAAGACTCTCCGGGTAGCTATAGAGCAGTCCGAGCGCGAGGCCAGGGAGAAGGCGATGGAGGCGGCTCGGCTGGCGAAGCTGAAGCGGCAGAAGGACCAGGCCGTCCGGCACCCCAAGGGCCTCATCATCGTCTCCTCCTTCTCCGACGACGATGGCTCCTCGTCCAACGACTCAGGCGATCCTCCACCAGACGCCGACGGCTACAGCTGCGCCGGTGACCGGAAGGGGAAGGGGTCGGCCTGGAAGTGGTGAAGATATGCTTTTCTTCACTTTAATTTCAAGTTTTAGATGTAGTTTCAAGTTGTCCGGCATTCATGTGAACTTTGATGGTCGTTTGTACATCCGATATTTTGATGAAAGTTGTGGTTTCCTATGTCCGTTTGCTGATCTACGTAGTTCGATTGACATTGCATGGTTTAATATGATTATAGGGGATCAGATATAAGATATATGGATGTGGACGACGCTATTTGAGAAGTGCCCGGTCAGTAACCACGGGCGCGTCCGCGAGGGTTTAAGGGGCCATATTTGACATATCCAGTTGTAGATGCCCTAACATGACAAGATGTTAGCCTGCAGAATCTAGGGCATCAGATCGACAAATGCTTCAAAGTAGACACAGAGCTCAGAATCCATGTGATTCTTCCCCTTCGCTTTTCTTGTCCGGTCGATTACACGATCCCCAAGTATGAGCCGCTCATGCACAAAAAGGAATAAATCAAAACCATTTACCCTCTTCAGGCTCTCTGAGCAACGACGTGTAGTAGGTCTTTTGGAGGTGATGACTTTTGGTTTCGTCATGTCTGCTCCCGCTATCGGCAGGGCGAACCCTAGCGGCGCCACTCCACCTCCCCTCCCCCCGTCCCCATGCTGGCGTCGGCCGGGCCCTCTTTATCCCTTGATGGGCGGTCTGCAACGACTTTGCGGGGTGATGCTCGGCTAGTGCTCTGTGTGACGGCGTTCGTGCAGGGGCTGTCGATCAGGTAGTCACACCATTGCAGTCGGCACGGGTGCTAGTGGCTGCTAGGCTTCTCGCCCCTCGTTGGTTACCCCAAGTGGAAGGTGTGAGATGTAGTGTTGCGGAAGTTTTTCCCTTGGCAAAGATACCAAGGATCGAATCCCCAGAGACTCCTAGGTTCAACAAGAAGGTGTCAACTGCTAACGGCGCCAGATATTAGCAATCAACGTGGACCTGCACACAGATACAAATAACTTTGCTCCCAACGAGTACAGAGAGGTTGTCAATCCCTCCGGCCTTGTAGTTCACAAAGGATTAAACGCAAAATGATAGTAGTGATAGATATATTGTTTGCAATAGTAAGTAAAAGCGAAAAGTAAATAGCGGATGTGATCAATGATGGTAATATGGACCGGAGTCTCATGATGTTCACTAGTGATGTCTCTCTCCCAAAAGACGATAAAACAGCTATGTGAGGTAAATGAATTACAGCTCGGCAATTGACAGGACCACGAACGCAAACCAATGCTGACTACATTGCAAGAAAGGTTGAGGTTCAAAGCATGGGCGGTACGCCAAAGTAAGTAGACCGAAATCCATCAATATCTACTACTAATCATCCACCTTGAGATAGCTATCCAGAACATCTCGCTGGTATTAAGTTGCGAGCCCCACCCATAGTGTAAACTCAAAGCAACAGACAACTGCATTAAAAGAACTTTGCGTAAAGTAAACAATCCTTGCACCCGCGGGCACAAGCACCGTTGTTTTCCCCCTTGTGGCAACAACACATCCCCTAGACTCATGTTTCTGTCACTCAAACTAGTCATCGAGGGGCATGAACCCACAATCGAGCATAACGTTCCCTCTTGGAGTCACTACGTATTACTTGGCCAAAGCAATAAATAACAACGGAGAACATGCAAGAATTACTTATGAACATAAATATAAAAGAGGTAGATCAAATATATTACTCAAGCACAATCTGAACATAATCTCATAATCCATCGGATCCCAGCAAACTCATCATAGCAACAGCATAAGGATTAATATGTGCCTCGATCATGTAGGGCAGCTCACGAGGACTAATTAGTGAAGCACAAGAACGGGAGGAGAACATCACATAGCTACTAGTCATGGACTCATGGTCCAAGGGAGACTACTCAAAACTCATCCGGGAGGCGTCCATGGTGGTGGAGAGGCTCCCGGTGGTGATCCTCCCCTCCGGCAGGGTGCCGGTAAGAGTTCTCCTGGTGCTCCCAATCTTGGAAGCGGTGGCGGCGGCGGAACAGAGATGAGATCGCGAAAAAGAGTTCCTCTTTCGAGGGTTTCTCGAGACGCTTTAAATATATGCCAAAGGGAGGCATCGGAGGAGCCTCGGGGGGCCCAGGCGCCCCCCCGGCGCGGCCCAGGGGGGGCGCCGCCAGGGCGCCTGGAGCCCTGGTGCCCCCCCGGCTGTCCTTCGGGCGCACGGTAGTTTCTGGAACGCTGATTTTTTATATAGTTTTTCTGGATTTTTCCAGGCAGTTCTCGTAATGCGAAAACCTGAAATACAAAAACAGCCGAAAACAGAAACTGGCACTGGGGTGCACTGAGTTAATAGGTTAGTCCAAATATGATCAAAAGTGTATGGAAGTGTATAAATAACATAGCAATATCACCCAAAAGAGGCATGGAGCAAGCAGAAATTATAGATACTTTTTGGACGTATCGACATCCCCAAGCTTAATTCCTGCTCGTCCTCGAGTAGGTAAATGATAACAAGAATAATTTCTGTGGTGACATGCTATTAACCATATAGGACTTTTTCATAGTCATATGACAAAAGCTTACTGAGATAATGAATCTGTAGTAATTAAGTTGCCTCATGAGAAAATCACAAAGAACTGAAAGTTTTACAACATGACATTGAAACATCAAATAGATTTGTAATGAACATGGTGTGCAAATATGATAAAGTGATATCTAGCTTGCCCCCTTTAGTGATGCAAAACATAAATGCAGGGGCACCTCCAAGGTTTAAGTGATGACTAGATACAATGATTTCAGAATAAACGATATCACAATCATGCAAAAGACAATGCTACTTTGGAACAATGCACATTACACTCAGAATGACAATCATGCTCTCAGTAGTTGGTGCTTTTAAAAGAAGGTGGAGACTCAACATAAAAGTAAAAGGATGGCCCTTCGCAAAGGGAAGCAGGGATTACTCATGTGCTAGAGCTTTTTATTTTGAAAACAAAGAAGCAATTTTGTCAACGGTAGTAGTACTTCATATGTGTTATGCATAAGACATCCTATAAGTTGCAAGCCTCATGCATTGAATACCAATAGTGCTCGCACCTTGTCCTAATTAGCTCGGATTTCCATGGATTGTCATTGCATTACATATGTTTCAACCAAGTGTCACAAAGGGGTACCTCTATGTCACCTGTACAAAGGTCCAAGGAGATAGATCGCATTTGATTTCTCAGTTTTGATAGATCTCAACTTGAGGACATCCATACCGGGACAACATAGAAAATAGATAATGGACTCCTCTTTAATGCTTAAGCATATTCTCATAAGAGATTGAGGATTAATGTCCAAGCTAAAACTTCCACCATGATACATGGCTTTGGTTGGCGGCCCAATGTTCTTCTCTAACAATATGCATACTCAAACCATTAAACCCATGGCAAATCACCCTTACTTCAGACAAGACGAACATGCATAGCAACTCACATGATATTCAACAAAAGTGTAACAGTTGATGGCGTCCCCAGAAACATGGATACCGCTCAGCAAGCAACTTATAAGAAATAAGATACATAAGCGACATATTATTTACCACAATAGTTTTTAAGCTACTTTTCCATGAGCTATGTATTGCAAAAACTGAAGGTTTTAAAGGTAGCACATGTAAATTTACTTGGAGTGGCGGTGAAATACCACATATAGGTAGGTATGGTGGACTCATATGGCATAACTGGTTTAAAAGGATGTGGATGCACAAGCAGTCAGTCCGCTTAGTACAGGTGGAGGTTAGCAAAAGACTGGGAGCGACCAACTAAGAGAGCAATGACGGTCATAATCATGCAGAGCGACAAAGCAACATTGAGTCAGGCATGGAAGTTATATCGCTACTCAGAAATAAAAGATCATCAAGGCTTGACAGACTTTCTTTACAGTCTTAAATATGCGTGAGCATACGCCAAGTCAATCAAAATAAATTCTTGAGGGAAGATATTACTAAACCATACCACATCATTGACAAACAAATCATGTTGGTACTCCAATAACACATTGGGAACCCCCCAGCTATTTGAGACTAACCATAAGAAAACATGAACTACTAAGCGCCATCATGCACGTAGCATCTTTATCATAGACATATTAACCAATGCAACGGAAGCAAACTCTCTTAATGAGGTGAGCATGGTAATTAAAGAGAGTTCAAGCAACCAACTAAACAAAAGCTATTTGAAAAGATAAGCATGAATACTAAGAGCAGAACATGATAGTAGCTATTAAAAGACAAAGAACACACACAACAAGGATAGACATGAAAATTCTATGTTATGTTCTAGGTAGAAGTGGAGCGTGTTTCTCTCCCACATAAAGAAAGCTGAGTTCCGACTCGTTATGAAAAACTAAAAAGGAAACTAAAAGCAAGACGCTCCAAGCATAGCACATAACACATGAAGTGATTAAAATATAGTGGAACGAAAGACGAACTGATAATGTTGATGGAGAAGGGGATGCACGGGGGCATCCCCAAGCTTAGACGCTTGAGTCTCCTTGAATATTTCTTGGGGGTGCACGGGGGCATCCCCAAGCTTGAGCGCTTGACACTCCTGAATCTTTTTATCATCTTCCCTCGCACACTTGAAAACTCCCTTCATACACAACTCATCATAATCTGATTAGCGAGGTTACTACCCATAATAAAATAATTGTTCCTTGCTGGAAATAAAGATATTCTTGAAGTTCTACTGTTTCTCGAGATTGCCAAAAGATTTTTGCAAAGAAAAAGCAAGCTCTAGGTTTGCAAAATGAAGGAAAGGCAAAACATGACAGAATCTGTGAAAAGCAGAACAGCAGGTAGTAAATGATTTTTCCGGGGCACTTCTGCAACTCTAATAAAAAAACTCAGAACAGACGCACGAAAGACAATTATATAGAGCACGCTGTCGAAACAATTCAGACCAAAAAGATGATCTGGTGATTTTATACGAATTTTTCTATCCAAGGACAGAATCTGTTTCCTGGACAGCACGTCACAACTTTTGAACTTTCTTGCAATCAGAGGCTATACTTGGCACAAAATTTGAAAAGCAAAGATACAATGATGATGCTACAGTAGTAACAACATCAAGACACAACAAAAACAAAATAAAATTTATTCATTGGGCTGCCTCCCAAAAGCGCTTTCTTTTATGCCTTTAAGCTAGGCATAAGACTTTAATGATGCTCTCGTAGGAATAAGAGTTGAAGAACAAAAGAGCGCATCAAGAAGCAAATACCAAACACAATTTAAGCCTAACATTCTTCCTATGCATAGGAATATTGCAATAGAATAATTCATTGAAGCACAAAGCAATAAGCATAGGAAGACAAAACAAGTGCAGCTTCAAAACCTTCAACATAAAGAGAGGGAACTTAATATTATTGAAATATCTATAAGCATATGTTCCCTTCTCATAATAATTTTTAGTGGGATCACGAATAAACTCAACAATATAAGCATCACATAAAGCATTGTTACCATGATCCACATGCAAAAAGGTACTCTTACTCCCCACATAAGCATCATGAAGAGGATAAAACTTAGTATAAAAGAGAGACATAAGCTCTTGCCAATCAAGCAAGTGCGAGTTATCGAGAAGCTTATACCAATCTGAAGCTTTATCTATAAGTGATACGGCGAACAATGTCCTCATGACAAACTCCCTTGATACACCTGCAAGCTTAAATAATGAACATAATTGTGACAGATATAGCAAGTGTTCACCGGGATGTCTGTCTCCTGCATAACGATTAGCCAAAACATAATCGATAATACCAGCTGGTATTTTATAGGGCACAATTTCAGTAGGGGGAGGAGCAACCACCATAGGTGTGGGGCGTCTTCCCGCAAGCAACGATCCAATAGCAAGGTTGTCCATAAACATAACTAGTGAAAAGACATAAAGAAAACTGAAAGGTAAACTAACAAGACTAAAAGCAAAGGTAAAAGATAGCGTGCAACTCCCCTATTCTGAAGAGTGGAGTCCCCGGCAACGGCGCCAGAAAAACTCTTGCTAGGCTTCTCGCCCCTCGTTGGTTACCCCAAGTGGAAGGTGTGAGATGTAGTGTTGCGGAAGTTTTTCCCTTGGCAAAGATACCAAGGATCGAATCCCCAGAGACTCCTAGGTTCAACAAGAAGGTGTCAACTGCTAACGGCGCCAGATATTAGCAATCAACGTGGACCTGCACACAGATACAAATAACTTTGCTCCCAACGAGTACAGAGAGGTTGTCAATCCCTCCGGCCTTGTAGTTCACAAAGGATTAAACGCAAAATGATAGTAGTGATAGATATATTGTTTGCAATAGTAAGTAAAAGCGAAAAGTAAATAGCGGATGTGATCAATGATGGTAATATGGACCGGAGTCTCATGATGTTCACTAGTGATGTCTCTCTCCCAAAAGACGATAAAACAGCTATGTGAGGTAAACGAATTACAGCTGGGCAATTGACAGGACCACGAACGCAAACCAATGCTGACTACATTGCAAGAAAGGTTGAGGTTCAAAGCATGGGCGGTACGCCAAAGTAAGTAGACCGAAATCCATCAATATCTACTACTAATCATCCACCTTGAGATATCTATCCAGAACATCTCGCTGGTATTAAGTTGCGAGCCCCACCCATAGTGTAAACTCAAAGCAACAGACAACTGCATTAAAAGAACTTTGCGTAAAGTAAACAATCCTTGCACCCGCGGGCACAAGCACCGTTGTTTTCCCCCTTGTGGAAACAGCACATCCCCTAGACTCATGTTTCTGTCACTCAAACTAGTCATCGAGGGGCATGAACCCACAATCGAGCATAACGTTCCCTCTTGGAGTCACTACCTATTACTTGGCCAAAGCAATAAATAACAACGGAGAACATGCAAGAATTACTTATGAACATAAATATAAAAGAGGTAGATCAAATATATTACTCAAGCACAATCTGAACATAATCTCATAATCCATCGGATCCCAGCAAACTCATCATAGCAACAGCATAAGGATTACATATGTGCCTCGATCATGTAGGGCAGCTCACGAGGACTAATTAGTGAAGCACAAGAACGGGAGGAGAACATCACATAGCTACTGGTCATGGACTCATGGTCCAAGGGAGACTACTCACAACTCATCCGGGAGGCGTCCATGGTGGTGGAGAGGCTCCCGGTGGTGATCCTCCCCTCCGACAGGGTGCCGGGAAGAGTTCTCCTGGTGCTCCCGATCTTGGAAGCGGCGGCGGCGGAACAGAGATGGGATCGCGAAAAAGAGTTCCTCTTCCGAGGGTTTCTCGAGACGCTTTAAATATATGCCAAAGGGGGCATCGAAGGAGCCTCGGGGGGCCCAGGCGCCCCCCCCGGCGCGGCCCAGGGGGGGGGGGCGCCGCCAGGGCGCCTGGAGCCCTGGTGCCCCCCCGGCTGTCCTTCGGGCGCACGGTAGGTTCTGGAACGCTGATTTTTTATATAATTTTTCTGGATTTTTCCTGGCAGTTCTCGTAATGTGAAAACCTGAAATACAAAAACAGCCGAAAACAGAAACTGGCACTGGGGTGCACTGAGTTAATAGGTTAGTCCAAATATGATCAAAAGTGTATGGAAGTGTATAAATAACATAGCAATATCACCCAAAAGAGGCATGGAGCAAGCAGAAATTATAGATACGTTTTGGACGTATCAGTGGCCGCCCTCGTTCTCGTTGGGTCGAGCAGGTGGTGTGCGCGGATGGTGTGCTGACTATGGTGCTTTGCACGCACAAATGCCTCGTGCTCATGCTCGGAGGCTTCGATCGGGAGTCGTGCTCGAGCGGGCATGGTGCGAAGCACCTTACGGTCATCACCATGGACTTGGACCCATCGCCAATGAACATGCCATGCGTATCACATACTAAGGTGAATTCTCTCATTTATGTGTGTCTACTTGTTATCTCATGAATGATATATTACTTGACCCTCCCTTGTGCACGTATAGGTTTGAACGGAGCTTCACGCATGACGAGGAGAGGTGAAAACACAAGCGTACGCCTACTCCATCCACGAGGGAAGCGTGTAAGCGGAGGCAGAAGTACACGACGAAAACGGTAGAAGAAATGCGAAATCTACAACAGTTGGACGTCCGATCAGCAACTCGGGCGTCCGGCCTGAGGAGACCGTAACATCATAAACATTTTTGGCGAAGCCGGACGTCTGTCGCTACCTAGATTTCCGACCCTTGGATCATGCACCGAGATAGCCGCACAGACTCAAACGTGCATCAGCCATCGGGCTCCCGGCCTGCCTGCACAACGAATTTGGCCAATGCATATTTATCTTTCCGTTTTTGTGCCTTATTTTCCCCTTCATGCCTTGGACTTATATATACCTCCTCCGCTCATATATTTTAGGGTTAGCGAATAGACAAACTTGAGAAAACTTTGCTCATCTACCTCTTCTCCATTGGGGACCAAGGATTTCATTAGGATAAGAACTCTAAGGGATACCAAGACCTCCATATCCATAGGATTGGGGAAGATCTACCTCTCAAGACCTCACTTCTCTTAGAGATATGGGGCAAACTACCCAGTTATCTGTACGCTCCTTTGTTGTTGTTGAATGCTTGAGATCTATCACTTTTCCTTGTGATTTGAGTATTTGTTTATGGATCTTGTCTAGCTGAGTGTTTACTCTTGTGTTTCCTCCAATATTCGTGATTCCCCACAAATCCACCTACAATTCATGAAGATCAGGCCATAGGGTTTGTTCAATTGATGAAGATTATCTGGGATCACCTTGGCCAAGGCCAGCGGGCTATAGCCGACTGAAAGCACATTTTCTCCCGTCGTGGTTTTGGTAATTTATTTCAACATACATGTTGTTGGACTAACACTTTCACCTAGTACATTTCAGGAAAATTTGAACATTGGCATGGCAAGTGCTTGGAGTTGTGGATCCCTCAAAATGCTAACGACATGGATTGGCAAAAGCTGTGTGACTCTATTTTTGGTTAAGTGATCCCGGATCACATTGAGTCCATAGTAAAGTCAATACTATTAAAAGAAGGTGAGGTTTTGATCATGACTTAGTTGCTCAAGTGCTTGAAGATATTGCTCCAAAGCCCTTAACCATATTCTCCAAATGCTAACTATCCAGAACCCTAAAAGTCAAACTCGGTCCAACTGATACACCTACACCTGGACCCACCGATTTACTTCAGATTGAGACACCAACCAAACCCTAGAAATGCAGATTCACAGAGATGGCATTCGGTCCGACCGAAGTGCAGTGACCAACTTTCTGTAGCCCCTCGTCTTCATTTTGAAATCACCGAGATGAACCTATCGGAATTAGCGAAACGAGGTTCTGCTTAGGTCATCACAAATCGGTCTCACCAAGTGGATCCATTCGGTCTCACCGAAAAGCCGAATGTTCAAATCTTCTGCATGTCGGTCTCACCGACATTTCGTTTCGGTGACACCGAGTTGAGTCAAAAGGTTGTAACAGTTGGATTCTTGGTGAAGGATATTTATACCCCTCCACCCCACTCACTCTGTAAGAGAGCCATCAGAACAAAGCTACACTTCCACCATTCATTTTCTGAGAGAGAACCACCTACTGATGTGTTGAGATCAAGGTATTCCAATCCAACAATTTGAACCATGATTTCTATCTTCCCCAAGCTGATTTCCACTCCAATCCTTTTCCTACCCAAGCCAAATCTGTGAGAGAGTGACTGAGTCTTGAGGAGACTATCTTTTGAAGCACAAGAGCAATGAGTTCATCATCATCACACAATCTATTACCTTTTGGAGAGTGGCGTCTCGTAGATTGGTTAGGTGTCACTAGGGAGTCTCCAAGATCATGAGGAGTTGAACCAAGGAGTTTGGAAGGGCAAGGAGATTTCCTACTTCGTGAAGATCTACCCTGAGTGAGACTAGTCCTTTGTGGGCGTAAGCCATGGCGGAATAGACAAGGTTTCTTCTTTGTGGACCCTTCGTGGGTGGAGCCCTCGGTGGACTCATGCAGCCGTTACCCTCCGTTGGTTGAAGTCTCCATCAATGTGGATGTATGATACTTCTACTTCTTGAGCTTGCGTTGGTTTTCCCCTTGAATAGGAAAGGGTGATGCAGCAAAGTAGAGATAATTATTTCCCTCAGTTTGAAAACCAAGGTATCAATCCAGTAGGAGAAGAATGCGCAAATCACCAATACCTGCACAAACAATCAAACACTTGCACCCAACGCTATAAAGGGGTTGTTAATCCCTTCACGGTTATTTGCAAAAATGGGATCTGATAAAGAAATATAAATAAAAGATAAAATATTTTTGGGTTTTGATTTATAGGTCTGAAAGTAAAAGATTGCAAAATAGTATATCGGAAACTAATACGATAGAAAATAGACCCGGGGCCATAGGTTTCACTAGAGGCTTCTCTCATGATAGCAAATAATACGGTGGGTGAACAAATTACTGTCGAGCAATTGAGAACAAAAAGCGTGAAGTTATGATGATATCCAAGGCAATGATTATGTAATGTAGGCATCACGTCCGAGACAAGTAGACCGACTCCTGCCTGCATCTACTACTATTACTTCACACAACGACCGACTCCTACCTGCATCTAGAGTATTAAGTTCATGAAGAACAGAGTAACGCCTTAAGTAAGATGACATGATTTAGAGGAATAAACTCAAGCAATATGATGAAAACCTCATCTTTTTACCCTCGATGGCAACAATACAATACGTGCCTCGCTACCCCTACTTTGTCACTGGGTGAGGACACCGCAAGGTTGAACCCAAAGCCAAGTACTTCTCCCATTGCAAGAAAAACCAACCTAGTTGGCCAAACCAAACCGATAATTCGAAGAGACTTACAAGGATATCAATTCATGCATATAAGAAGTTCATTCAAATAATATTCATAGATAAGCTGATCATAAATCCACAATTCATAGGATCTCGATAAACACACCACAAAAGAAGATTACATCGGTTAGATCTCCAAGAACATCGAGGAGAACATGGTATTGAGAATCAAAGAGAGAGAAGAAGCCATATAGCTACTAGCTATGGACCCATAGGTTTGTGGTAAACTACTCACGCTTCATCGGAAGGGCAATAGAGCCCTCCGTGATCGAATCCCCCTCCGGTAGGATGCCAGAAAAGGCCCCAAGATGGGATCTCACGGGTACAGAAGGTTGCGGCGGCGGAAAAGTGTTTCCTGGCTTGTTCTGATGGTTTTGGAATATATGTGAATATATAGGAGGAAAAAGTAGGTCAGGGGGATCACTAGGGGCCCGTAAGGTATGGGGGGCGCCCACCCCCGTAGGGCGTGCACTCCCCCCTTGTCGCCGTATCGTGGCTCTTCTGACTTGGTTCTCAAGTCTCCGTGGTGTCTTCTGGTCCAAGAAAAAACGACATAAAGTTTCATTCCGTTTGGACTCTGTTTGATATTCCTTTTATGTGTAATTCAAAAACAAGGAAAAAAAACAAAAACTTGCATTGTGCTCTAGATTAATAACTTAGTCCCAAAAATAATATAAATAACATATTAATGCATATGAAACATCCAAAAAAAATAATATAATAGCATGGAACAATAAAAAATTATAGATACGCTGGAGACGTATCAAGCATCCCCAAGCTTAATTCATACTCGTCCTTGAGTAGGTAAATGATAAAAACATAATTTTGGACGTGGAATGCTACCTAACATATTTATCAATGTGATTCTTCTTTATTGTGGCATGAATGTTCAGATCCATAAGACTCAAAACAAAGGTTTATCAATATCAAAACAGTAATACTTCAAGCATACTAAAAAGCAATCTACGAAGCTTTAAAAATAACATGGCTAAAGAAAGTTATCCCTACAAAACCATATAGTCTCATTATGCTCCCTCTTCTTAACACAAAGTATAAATCATGCCCATCCCGGTGTCCGCCAAGCAATTGTTTCATAATTTTTAATGTGCTTCATCTTTTTCAACTCTTCACGCAATACATGAGCGTGAGCCATGGACATAGCACTATGGGTGGAATAGAAGGTGGTAATAAACAGAAGGAGGGAGAAAGTATCACATTAACTAGGCAAATCAATGGACTATGGAGATGTCTATCAATCGAAATCAATGTGAGTGAGTAGGGATTGTTGCCATGTAACGGATGCATTAGAGCTATAAGTGTATGAAAGCTCAAAAGAAAACTAAGTGGGTGTGCATCCAACTTGCTTGCTCATGAAGACCTACGGAAATTTGAGGAAGCCCATCGTTAGAATATACTAACCTATTGACATAGTGCCAAGTGCTAGTTGCTGTTTTCTGCATGTTTTTTACATCGCAGGAAATCAATATCAAACAGAGCCCAAACAACGCGAGACTTTTTGGAGATTTTTCTGGGCCAGAAGGAACACTATGGGCCCTGGTGGCACCTAGGGGGAGTCCCGAGGAGGGGACAACCCACCAGGGCGCGCCAGGAGGCCCAGGCGCGCCCCGGTGGGTTGTGCCCACCTCGGGTGCCCCCCAGACCGCCTCTTTGCTCTATAAATACCCCAATATTCTAGAAACCCTAGGGGAGTCGACAAAATATTCATCCAGCCACCGCAGAGTCCAGAAACACCAGATCAAATCTAGACACCATCACGGAGTGGTTCACCACTTCCATTGGTGCCTCTCCGATGATGCGTGAGTAGTTCTTTGTAGAGCTACGGGTCCGTAGTTAGTAGCTAGATGGCTTCCTCTCTCTCTCTCTCTCTCTTTTGATTATCAATACAATGGTCTCTTGGAGATCCATATGATATAACTCTTTTTGTGGTGTGTTTGTTGGGATCCGATGAACTTTGAGTTTATGATCAGATCTATCTTTTTATATCCATGAAAGTTATTTGAGTTTCTTTGATCTCTTATATGCATGATTGCTTATAGCCTCGTATTTCTTCTCCGATATTGGGTTTTGTTTGGCCACCTTGATCTCTTTATCTTGCGATGGGAAGAGATGCCCGGTAGTGGGTTCGATTTTACGGTGCTTGATCCTAGTGACAGAAGGGGAACCGACACGTAAGTATCGTTGCCACTAAGGATAAAACAACGAGATCCATATCTAACGCCACAGATAAATGGATCTTGTCTACATCATGTCATCATTCTTAATGCATTACTCCATTTTTCCATGAACTAAATACACTAGATGCATGCTGGATAGCGATCGATATGTGGAGTAATAGTAGTAGATGCAGGCAGGAGTCGGTCTATTAATCTTGGACGTGATGCCTATATAATGATCATTGCCTGGATATCGTCATGATTATTTGAAGTTCTATCAATTGCCCAACAGTAATTTGTTCACCCACCGTTTGTTATTTTCTCGAGAGAAGCCACTAGTGAAACCTACGGCCCCCAGGTCTTCTTTCTCATATATTTGCCTTTGCGATTTATTTGCCTTTGCTTTTATTTTCAGATCTACTAAACCAAAAACCCAAAAATGCCTTGCTGTAATTTATCTTATTTATCAACCAATCTACCAATATTTATATCTCTCTCATGTTCGTTACACGAAAGGGATTGACAACCCCTTTAACACGTCGGGTTGCGAGGTGTTGTTATTTGTGTGCAGGTGTTGTTTACGTTGTGTTTCTTGGTTCTCCTACTGGTTCTATAACCTTCGTTTCACATCTGAGGGAAATATCTACCGCCGTTGTGCTGCATCATCCATTCCTCTTTGGAGAAAAAACCAACGTAGCTTTAAACGACATCAAAAGGAATTTCTGGCACCGTTGCCGGGGAGGATCTTCAACATAACCAGGTTCCTAATCACAAATCTCATCTCCTCGCAATTTACATTATTTTCCATTTGCCTCTCATTTTCCTCTCCCCTACTTCACAAATATTTGCCGTTTTTATTCTCCCTCTTTTTCATTCACTGTTTTCCGGTCGGATCTATCGCCTACTTGTGTTCTTGTTTACAACCGGTCAAGATGACGCAGGAGAACACTAAGTTGTGTTATTTGTCCAATACCAAAATAATGTGTGTTTGTGTTGCCATGTCTCTTCTATTTGCTTGCATCTTCGCTTGCAAAAAATCTATTGTTATGGATCCTCATCCACTTGCCAATCTTTTTAAAAGATCCAATTATGTTGAACCAATTGCTAGTGAATTGAGCGCACTAGATTATCTTTATGAAGTATTGCTTGAGATTCATGAATCTGATAATTGTGATGAAGTGATAAAAGAAGAAATTTATGAAGTGATTCATCAGAGCTCCTTGTATGAAAAGCATGATTGCAATGGTGTTATAATAAATTCTATTAATGTCAATTATGCTAGTAATATGCAAAACCCCAAGCTTGGGGATGCTAATTTTGATATGTCTTCTACTTATTGCAATGATCATGATTGGGGTGATTCTTGTTACGATCTTGAAGTTTTTTTTAAGCCTCGTGATGAATATGTTTGCGATAATACTGAAGGTGTGTTTGGAGAGGTCATGACTTTATTTGATGTTAGTCCCACTATCTTGGAAGATTATAAGACTTTTACGCATGTAGATCATGAAAAGAAAATTTTATATGATTGCTATATTGTTAAATTTGAGTATGATCCTACATGTAATTAATATGAAATAGGAAAATATGGTTCTAGAAATTTTCATGTTAGTAGATCACCTCTCGTTATGTTGAGATTTTCAATGTTTTTTTCCTCTCCTTTGCATATGCTAGACATTTCTTGTCTTGATAATTTGTTTGTTTATAAAATTCATGTGCATAGGAAGTATGTTAGACTTAAATGTGTTTGTCACATATTTTATGATGCTCTTTTTGTGCTTACTTGTCTTTCATGTGAGCATCATTGAAATTCCAAGCCTAACTTAATGGCTATAAAGTAAGAGCTTGTTGGGAGGCAACCCAATGAATAAAATTTATTTTTTTCTTTTTGCTTTCTGTTCTTGAGTGTTTACATAATTATGCTACTGGTATGATTGTGTTTTTTGTGTTTTAATTAGTGTTTGTGCCAAGTAGAACCGATAGGATCTTCTTGGATGATAGTTGTTTGATCTTGCTGAAAAAGACAGAAACTTTGCGCTCACGAGAAAAATTCTCATTTTTAACAGGAAAATGATTTTTAGTTGATTCTTTTTGCAGAAGATTAATATACAAATTGCTCACGTGGCCCTATTGTGGCTGTTCTTTGAAACCGTAGGGGGGTAGCTTTGGCGGGTGTAGCCGAAGTGTTTGATCACGCATCTAACCCTGCAGCGGCGGAGGCTATGGCGATTCGGAGGGGCCTCCAACTATTACATGATATTGCTTGCTCCAGAGTTATCGTGGAAGCTGGTAGTTTGGAGATCATCAATGCATGTAATGGAGTCAGTGATGTTTTGGCACCATATTCAGCTATCATGGCAGATTGCTTCCAAATTGCTCATGGAATATCATCGATTCGATTTTAGTACCGTCCTAGGGAAGCCAATGGCTTGGCACATTTTTTAGCTAGACATGCTTATGACAATAATACAATGTATTTGTGGGATAGTGATCCACCTACGTTTTTTATTACCCATGTACTGAATGATGTAACACTGTCATTTTCGCAATAAAGTGCCAAGTGGCTTTTCCCTTCAAAAACCGGATGCAACGAGCTAAAGGCGCCCTTACCTGGACCGACCCATAACACATTCTATTTTTCTGTAAACCCCCAAAATACAGATGCACGCGCCCAGCTTCGAACACGCAACATCTGCCTTAGAAATGAAGTGCACGAACCAGTATGCCATCCGACCTTTTTGTGAAACAATTGGTTTTTTGCCTTTTATTTCATTGCGCCCAGCTTCGACCTTTTTTTCCTTTTCTAATTTTTTCCTTTTTATATTTCTGTTTTCCTTTTTGCTGATTTTTTCAAATTCATGAACTTTATTCAAAATCAATAAACTTTTTGAATTTTGTTAACTTTGTGAAGTTTTATTAAATATTGATGGACTTGTTTCCAAATTGGTGAACTTTTCAATGACAATGATTATTTTGTGAAATTTTCGTGATTTTCTTTCCAAAAATTGTGAACTTCTTTTCAAAATTGATGAACATTTTTCAATATTTTGAATTTTTTTTCAAATTCAATGAACTTTTTTGTAATTTCATGAATTTTTAAACTTTGATGAACGTTTCTAATTTTGGTGAACATCTTTTCAAATTCGATGAACTTCTTCGAAGTTCGATGATTTTTTTTCAAATACGTGGGCTTTTTTCAAATTTGATGAACTTTGTTTTCCAAATTCGATAAACTTTTCTTTAGAATTCGATGAGCTTCTTCCAAGTTTGATGAGCTTTTTTCAAATACGATGAACTTTTAACAAATCCGATGAACTTTTTTCAATTTGACGAAAAGTTTCAAATTCACGAACTATTTCCATTTTGTGAACTTTTTTCAATTGATACAACCTTTTCTTTTATTCAAATAATTTATAGCGGGTATGTAGTACATGTGTTTTAAGTTTTGTACTGAAAGAAGGCTCAAATAGCACTGTTTACTCTAGTAATCAACAAACTGAGTTTGGCTGGGTGGTTAACGTGATTGCTATTTGGTATACGATGGACAAACTAAAATTTCCGAGAAACACATCGTACTTTATTATTAGGTATATATATATATATAGATTTTAATTGCATGGTGATAGGGCGGCCCATAGATGGGTCGCTGCGGAGGTGGAAGATAGTCTACTATGTAAAAAGACAACATCGTTGAGGAGGTGACATACATGGTGGACTTCTTTTGCACATTTTATTGGGCTTGGCCCAATGCTTGAAGCAAAACAGTGGTTCTACAAAAAAATTATACCACCTTGGATAGCAAGATAATTATATAGGGTGGACAGACCAACGCACGGTTCTTTATTATTATTAGGTATAGATTTAGATTTAGATTTAGTTACTAGTGACCATCCAAATGATCAAAATATTACGACCACTTTATCCAACATTCTGCATTTATTCCTACGTGTTTTCGCACACCAATTCTTTCCGCTCTTTCTTGGGTTTGACAACCTTCCGTTTGCACAACACCAGTAGAGAATTGTAATATAACATATGATCAAACCGGGAACATTATTGCAAATTTACATGAAACACATCAACTATAGCTTTTACCCATGTCCTCAAGAACGTAATGAACTAGGTCACAACATAAGCATCTGTGTGAGCATATCAATATGAATAGCAATCTGAATGCATGGATCTCATACCAAAAACATAAAGCATCAACTAACATACATAAACTAACACATGTGTGTGACATTGGAGATGTAGACGGTGTTGTTTTTGAAGATAGTGCAGATGAAGATGCTCCCCACATTGCCTTTTGTTGGTGACGATGACAGAAATAAATTATACGATTGGAGATGGTCGATCCATCATGATCAGTCCATGGAAAGAAGATCTAGGTTTTTTTTCCGCCTCTGTGAAAAATGAAAAAGATTTAGGTCTCTGCAAGACAATGAGAGAAATTGCCAAAGGGAAGCAAGTTGGGGCCCTTATGGAGCCCTCAGGGCCAGGGCACGAGTTCTCACTTGTGACCAAGCAAGCCCAGCTGAGAATCTGCTTTCTCAGCGGTTGAATGGCGTCTGCGAGTCGCAGTCGAGGTTGCTCCCGTAGCCAACACCGAGAAAGTCGCAGTAGCGTTTATAGAACCCGATCCGGTCGGCCACCCGTGGGTCTGGCCCGATCCCGCACTCGAGCCCGCCGTTGATGATGTTGGTGATCACGCCGTATCCGGGAAGCCGGAGGCCGGCCAGGTCTGCGAGTGTCGGCACCCACTGCCCCGTGATCACGGCGTGGGAAGACGGCTTGTTACCCTGGGGGGTCATCCAGAACCATAGGGCCGTCTTGAATGAGACCACCGGGTCTGTCTCCACCAACTCCGGCTGGTTCAGCAGGTCCACGCCGATCGCGCGGCCGGCCGGTCCGTAGTTGTAGTTGTAGGAGAGCTGGATGGGGCCGCGGCCATAGTACTGCTTGTTGGGCGCGCACGGCCACTCCTCCCTGGGCTCGCAGTAGTTGGACTGCGGGTCCCTCTCCCGCTTGAAGCAGTAGCCCCACGAGTAGGGGCCGTCGGGCGCCGTCGGCCATCCGCCGGTGGTCTCGTGGGATGTCTGGCCCAGGAACGCGGCCACCTCCCGCTTCCGCGTGTTGGTGCTCAACGCCGTACCGGCGAAGGCAGGGAACGCCGCGGCAGCCGCGAGGAACGCGTCGTACGTGTAGAACCCGCTGGCCGGGCACGCCGCGTCGTTGCGGTGGAGGAGGAGCCGCTCGAAGAGGTCCCTGGACAGGATGGACGCCACGCCCTGGCCGCCGGGAGAAGCGGGCGGGCTGCAGCCGCTGCACTGGCTCTGGCAGCCGGCGCAGCAGTAGTCGGCCGTGCTGCCGCAGAACCCGAAGCGGCTGCAGCAGAGGTTGTTCGCGCACTTTGCGCCGTTGGCCTGCGCGCCGCACATTTGCGCGCGAGCTCCCGTGGTGACGAGCGCCGCGGCCAGGACGGCCAGGATAGCCGTCGCCGCCGTGGCCAGACTCGGAGGAGCTCTCCGTGTCGACATGGTCTGAAGGGTTTGGCTGGCCTTTGCTGCTTGATAAGGCGCGAGAGGTCGTCCTTTTATACACAGATTATGGTGGGAAGTCGTCGGCTTGCATGCATGTAGTGGCCACTGCAACATGGCGCGCTGTACTCTGTTCGATTCAAAAAACTTATCCTAAATCGCATCTTGAAAACTTATAATTCGAAGTCAGAGCATTAGCAGCCGGCCATGTGAGTGAACTGGCGATCTCTTTACAGCTTATTATTGCATCTTGAAAATTTATAGTTCGAAGTCAGACTGTCAGAGCATTAGCAGCTGCCATCCGGTTGCTAAAAGCTATAAACAACGAGGCACTTCTTTGACATGGACGAGTTTTAGACGAGCTTCATTCTAGGCACTAACATGTCAAGATGCTAGCCTGCGGAATCTGCGGCATCAGATCGACAAATGCTTGGAAGTAGACAGAGAACTAGGAATTCATGTGATTCCTGGTTGAGTATTCTTTGAAGGAGTATATTAGCTCCTCGAGAAAAGTGTCGTTTCTAACTGAACCCTTATACTTAACTCCTGGGGAAAAAATAGGTGCAAATTTCATTCAAACTCCTTCATCAAACTAGGTTCAAACTCGATTCAACGAGTTGCATAAACTATTTTACATAACTTAAACAAAATTTAAACTACATTGTATAAAAGTTAGAGAAACTATTAGTTATCGCTCTTGTTTATCAAGCTCTCCCGTTCCGATTTGGTCACGGTCTCCTTGCTCGTTGTGCCGCCGCTGCCTTGACCCTTTACGCCGGCACCGCCCTGGCCCGCTCAATCACCACCGCCATCGTCATATCCGTTGCCGATGTAGCCGGAGTCGTCGTCGGAGCAAAGACAAATGACAGGCGCCGCATCGGACTTGCACAGCTCATACAGCCGACGCTCCTCCTTGACGTGCTCTAGGTACAAGCAGCGAAGCTCCGTCATGTACACCTCTCGGCTTGCTGCGCCTCTAGGTGCTCGCGGGCCTTCTGGTCTTCCCGCATCTCCATACGATGGCCACCTGGAGGTTGACGGGAGTCAACTGGAGTAGTGAAGGAAATATGCCCTAGAGGCAATAATAAAGTTGTTATTTATATTTCCTAATATCATGATAAATGTTTATTATTCATGCTAGAATTGTATTAACCGGAAACTTAGTACATGTGTGAATACATAGACAAAACAGAGTGTCCCTAGTATGCCTCTACTAGACTAGCTCATTGATCAAAGATGGTTATGTTTCCTAACCATAGACATGAGTTGTCATTTGATCGACGGGATCACATCATTAGGAGAATGATGCGATGGACAAGACCCATCCGTTAACTTAGCACTATGATCGTTTAGTTTTACTGTTATTGCTTTCTTCATGACTTATACATGTTCCTATGACTATGAGATTATGCAACTCCCGAATACCGTAGGAACACCTTGTGTGCTATCAAACGTCACAACGTAACTGGGTGATCATAAAGATGCTCTACAGGTGTCTCCGAAAGTGTTCGTGGTGTTGGCATAGATCAAGACTAGGATTTGTCACTCCAAGTGTCGGAGAGGTATCTCTGGGCCCTCTCGGTAATGCACATCATAATAAGCCTTGTAAGCAAAAGACTAATGAGTTAGTCACGAGATGATGTATTACGGAACGAGTAAAGAGACTTGCCGGTAACGAGATTGAACTAGGTATAGAGATACCGACGATCAAATCTCGGGCAAGTAACATACCAATGACAAAAGGAACAACGTATGTTGTTATGCGATTTGACCGATAAAGATCTTCGTAGAATATGTAGGAGCCAATATGAGGATCCAGGTTCCGCTATTGGTTATTGACAGGAGATGAGTGTCGGTCATGTCTACATAGTTCTCGAACCCGTAGGGTCCGCACGCTTAACGTTTGATGACGATCGGTATTGTGAGTTTATGAGTTTTGATGTACCGAAGGAGTTCGGAGTCCCGGATGAGACCGGGGACATGACGAGGAGTCTCGAAATGGTCGAGACGTAAAGATCGATATATTGGACGACTATATTCGGACATCGGAAAGGTTCCGAGTGATTCGGGTATTTTTCTCAGTATATGGGCCTTATTGGGCCATACGGAAATAGAGGAAAAATGCCAGAAGGAAGGAGGCGCGCGCCCCCCCTCTGGTCCGAATTGGACAAGGGGTGCATCCCCCTTTTCCTTCTCCCTCTCCACCTCTTTTCTTCTTTCCTACTCCGGAAAGGAAAGGGGAATCCTACTAGGACTTGGGAGTCCTAGTAGGACTCCCCACACTTGGCGCGCCCCCTCTAGGGCCGGCCTTTCCCTTGCTCCTTTATATACGGGGGCAGGGGGCACCCTAGGACACACAAGTTGAATTGTTTTAGCCGTGTGCGGTGCCCCTCTCCACAGAAACACACATCGGTCATACCGTTGCAGTGCTTAGGCGAAGCCCTGCGCCGGTAGATACATCATATCTGTCACCACGCCGTCGTGCTGGCGAAACTCTCCCGTGAAGCTCAACTGGATCAAGAGCTCGTGGGACGTCATCAAGCTGAACGTGTGCTGAACGCGGAGGTGCCGTACGTTCGGTGCTTGATCGGTTGGATCGCGAAGAAGTTCGACTACATCAACCGCGTCACTTGACGCTTCCGCTCCCGGTCTACGAGGGTACGTAGACACACTCTCACCCTCGTTGCTATGCATCTAGTAGATAGATCTTACGTGATCGTAGGAAAATTTTGAAAATACTACGTTCCCCATCATTGGCATCATGAGCCAGGTCTATGCGTAGATGATATGCACGAGTAGAACACAATGAGTTGTGGGCGATACTAGTCATATTGCTTACCAGCATGTCATACTTTGCTTCGGCGGTATTGTGAGATGAAGCGGCCCGGACCGACATTACGCGTACGCTTACGCGAGACTGGTTTCACCGTTATGAGCACTCGTT
Organism: Secale cereale; assembly: GCA_902687465.1. Taxonomy (NCBI): domain Eukaryota; kingdom Viridiplantae; phylum Streptophyta; class Magnoliopsida; order Poales; family Poaceae; genus Secale; species Secale cereale. The sequence continues at coordinate 728,964,380 of LR738713.1, forward strand.
GCTTAAAGGTGACTGGCGGGAGTCTGTCTCTCTCACTTTAGCTGAATCAAGTGTGCCTACGCACGGTCCTTGTGAAGGTTAAAACAACACATACTTGACGAAACATCATTGTGGTTTTGTATGCGTAGGTAAGAATGGTTCTTGCTAAAGCCCGTAGCAGCCACGTAAAACTTGCAACAACAAAGTAGAGGACGTCTAACTTGTTTTTGCAGGGCATGTTGTGATGTGATATGGTCAAGACATGATGAGTTATACGGTTTTGTATGAGATGATCATGTTTTGTAAAGTTATCGACAACTGGCAGGAGCCATATGGTTGTCGCTTTATTGTATGAAATGCAATCACCATGTAATTGCTTTACTTTATCACTAAGCAGTAGCGATAGTCGTAGAAGCAATAGTTGGCGAGACGACAACGATGCTACGATGGAGATCAAGGTGTCGCGCCGGTGACAAAGGTGATCATGACGGTGCTTTGGAGATGGAGATCAAAAGCACAAGATGATGATGGCCATATCATGTCACATATTTTGATTTGCATGTGATGTTTATCTTATTATGCTTCTTATTTTGCTTAGAACGACGGTAGCATTATAAGATGATCCCTTACAAAATTTCAAGGTACAAGTGTTCTCCCTGAGTATGCACCGTTGCGAAAGTTCTTCGTGCCGAGACACCACGTGATGATCGGGTGTGATAAGCTCTACGTTCAAATACAACGGGTGTAAGACAGTTTTGCACACGTAGAATACTCGGGTTAAACTTGACGAGCCTAGCATATGCAGATATGGCCTCGGAACACTGGAGACCGAAAGGTCGAGCATGAATCATATAGTAGATATGATCAACATAAGATGTTCACCATTGAAACTACTCCATCTCACGTGATGATCGGACATGGTTTAGTTGATTTGGATCACGTGATCATTTAGATGACTAGAGGGATGTCTATCTAAGTGGGAGTTCTTAAGTAATATGATTAAATTGAACTTTAATTTATCATGAACTTAGTCCTCGTAGTATTAGCATATCTATGTTGTAGATCAATAGCTCACGATGTTGCTCCCCGTTTATTTTTTATATGTTCCTAGAGAAAACTAAGTTGAAAGATGTTAGTAGCAATGATGCGGAATTGTTCCGTGATCTGAGGATTATCCTCATTGCTGCACAGAGAATTATGTCCTTGATGCACCGCTAGGTGAAAGACCTATTGCAGGAGCAGATGTAGACGTTATGAACATTTTGACAAAAGCTCGGTATGATGACTACTTGATAGTTTAAGTGCACCATGCTTTACGGCTTAGAACCGGGACTTCAAAAATGTTTTGAACGCCACGGAGCATATAAGATGTACCAAGAGTTGAAATTAGTATTTCATACTCATGGCCGTGTCGAGAGGTATAAGACTTCTGACAGTACTTTGCCTACAAGATGGAGGAGAATAGCTCAACCAGTGAGCATGTGCTCAGATTGTCTGGGTACTAAAATTACTTGAATCAACTGGGAGTTAATCTTCCAGATAAGATAGTAATTGACAATGTTCTCTAGTCACTATCACCAAGTTAGTAGAACTTCGTGATGAACTATAATATGCAAGGGATGACGAAAGGAATTCCCGAGCTCTTCGCGATGCTGAAGTCGGCGAAGGTAGAAATCATGAAAAAGCATCAAGTGTTGATGGTTAACAAGACCACTTGTTTCAAGTAAAGGGCAAAGGGATAGAAGGGGAACTTCAAGAAGAATGACAAGCAAGTTGTCACTCCCGTGAAGAAACCCAAAGCTAAAACTCAAGCCTGAAACTAAGTGCTTCTACTGCAAAGGAAATGGTCACTGGAAGTGGAACTGCCCTAGATACTTGGCGGATAAGAAGGATGGAAAAGTGAACAAAGGTATATTTTGATATACAGATTATTGATGTGTACTTTACTAGTGTTCATAGCAACCCCTGGGTATTTGATACCGGTTCAGTTGCTAAAATTAGTAACTCGAAACGAGAATTGCAGAATGAACAGAGACTAGTTAAAGGTGAAGTGACGATGTGTGTTGGAAGTGGTTCCAAGACTGATATGATCATCATCGCACACTCCCTATACTTTCGGGATTAGTGTAAAACCTAAATAAATGTTATTTGGCATTTGCGTTGAGCATGAATATGATTTGATCATATTTGTTGCAATACGGTTATTCATTTAAAGTCATAGAATCATTGTTATTCTGTTTACATGAATAAAACCTTCGATGGTCATACACCCAATGAAAATAGTTTGTTGGATCTCGATCGTGGTGATACACATGTTCATAATATTGAAGCCAAAAGATGCAAGGTTAATAATGATAGTGCAACTTATTTGTGGCATTGCCGTTTAGGTCATAATGGTGTAAAGCGCATGAAGAAACTCCATAGTGATGGACTTTTGGAATCACTTGATTATGAATCACTTGGTGCTTGCGAACCATGCCTCATTGGCAAGATGACTAAAACTCCGTTCTCCGGAACAATGGAGCGAGCAACAGATTTGTTGGAGATCATACATACAGATGTATGTGGACCAATGAGTTTTGAAGCTCGCGGCGGGTATCATTATTTTCTGACCTTCACTGATGATTTGAGCAGATATGGGTATATCTACTTAATGAAGAACAAGTCTGAAACATTTGAAAAGTTCAAAGAATTTCAGAGTGAAGTGGAGAATCATCGTAACAAGAAAATAAGAGTTTCTACGATATGATCGTAGAGGTAAAATATTTGAGTTAGCGAGTTTGGCCTTCAGTATGAACAATGTGAAATAGTTTCACTACTCACGCCACCTGGAACACCACAGTGTAATGGTGTGTCCGAACGTCATAACCATACTTTATTAGATATGGTGCGATCGATGATGTCTCTTACCGATCTACCACTATCGCTTTTGGGGTTATGCATTAGAGACAGCTACATTCATGTTAAATAGGGCACCATCTAAATCCGTGGAGATGACACCATATGAACTGTGGCTTGACGAGAAACCTAAGCTGTCATTTCTTTAAGTTTGGGACTGCGATGGTTATGTAAAAAAGTTTCAACATGATAAGCTCGAACCCAAATCGGAGAAGAAAATCTTCATAGGATACCCAAAATAAACTGTTGGGTACTGTCGTGGTTCTAAGTCTGACAGTGAGGGTAGGGGGTACGAATAGAGAGGCAAGGTTCTAGCTATGGCGAGGTTGTACACAGAGTGTTTAACGAGTTCAGGCCCTTCTCGGAGGAAGTAAAAGCCCTACGTCTCGATGCCCGGAGGCTTGGTCGACTGATGTGTGTATGTATGTGTTACAGAGGTGCGAACCCTTGTTCTGGAGGAGGGGGTGGCTTATATAGTATGCCAAGACCCCAGCCATGCTCCACGTTACCAAGGGCTTAAAGGTACATTAAGGCAGACGTTACTGATAACGCCTGCAGTAAAGGGTAGTTAAGGAGTTTACTACAGTGAGTAAATATAGGACCGTTGCTGTTCCGAGAGGCGCTTAGTTTTCGGAGGTCGAGTGCCTGATCCAGTCGAGTGAAGTTGAGTCGTCCTGGGTACATGAGTCAGTCGAGTGAAGTGTCACCTTGGACCGTCTCAGTCGACTGTCTCCACTGTCATGGGTCTTGTCTTTTGATCTCCTAGGATAGTTTCCTTGGGTGGGGCCCTTTGGCCAGGCCTATGACCCTACCCTAGGTCCGTAACCTCGTTAGTAGCCCCCGAATGGATTGGGGCTTGAGCAAGGGGATGCTGAGGGAAGCTTTGGTCTTGATTCGTCGTCCTTGGGGCATATGGTTCTGGAGCTCATGACTCGGGCGGGCCCCCTCAGTTGTGTCTTGGTCGCCATGATCGATTCTGAAGCCATTGGTGAATTAGTTGCTTTTGCGTCGACTGGATGTCTTGCGTCGACTGGGTGTCTTGCCTCGACTGGGTCTTGCACCAGGCGTCGGGCACCATGAGTGCATGCCGTTTTCGACGGAATCGGTTGCCTCGTGTCCGCCGGATCCGGCAGGACTTTCGAATTTTGGGGAAGCGCACGGGACGGGGCGTGCCGCATCAATCGGAGGGGTGCGGTTCGAACGCCTCGATTCCCGCGCCCCCCTTTTTCGCCACGTATCGCGTCAGCGCCTGTTACGGGATCGGATAAGATCGCCCGGGGCCACCGGTCAGCCACTCGACCGAGCCGTTATAAAGGCGCGCTGAGTCCGCTGCGGGGGGTACTGTGCGCCTAGTCTTCCCCCGTTCGCCTTGTCTTCTCCGCGGCGACCTTGCTTCTCTGCCGCGCCCCCAATCCTCCCTGCTTCTCTCCGCCGCAACTGCCGTCTCGCGAGCCATGGTTAAGGACAAGACTGCGGCCATGGAGCGCTCCAAGAAGGCGGCGTCGTGGAAGGGGCAGCGAGTCGGCCGGGTCGGTTCGTCGTCGAGGTCCGGACTCCCCGCTGGATGGATCCAGGGGGATTGGATCCGGTCCACCGTCGTGGTGGAGGATCTGGAGGAGCTGGAGGAGGAGGGGCTGATCGCCGGTGGCTCCTGGCGGGCGCCGGGAGGAGAGCTCGAGCCCCGGCCGCAGGAGGTGAGTGTGTACTCCACGCCACCCACGTCGACTGAGGTTTCTCTACTCTCCCGCACCCTTTCTTCCGCGCATTTCTGATCTTCTTCGGTGCCCAGCTGCATTATTTTACGCCCAACTCCATCGCCTTTCTCTCCGCTTTCGTTTCCATGTGCGAGAACTTCCTCGGTTGCCGACCGCACTAGGGTTTGTTCAAGCACATCTTCACCTGCCGCTCCCAGACTGTCAAGAGAGTGAACCCGAGTGACGGCAAGATGCACGTCCTCCAGGCGTGCGGCGGGCTCGGGATTCAGCTTAGGAATAGGAGCGCCTTCCCTCCCATGAACCTTCCAGAGTCGATCCGGGGCTGGCAGTCGACCTGGTTTTATTACAGGGACAGTCTGACCCCGGGTCAGTCGACTGGCCTTCCTCCATTTACCCTAGGTCGAGCCAGCCCGCCTCCTTCGATGGTAGTGAGCAAGGCCGAGAGGGCCGAGGTAGACATGCTGATGGAGAGGGTCGTCCAGCTAGTCCGCGAGGGGGTCACGGGGATGGACTTGTTCGAGGTGTACATCACGCGGAGGATTCAGCCGCTTCAAGCCCGGGACCACCCGATGTGGCTGTACTCTGGTACTGACGACTCGTCACGAGTCCACCCGGAGGCGGCCCACCCAAAGTATGTGGTGCGGTGCTTGAAGAGCATCACCGGGAACAAGGACAACCCCAGGGGGTCGGGGAGGATCATCCCATTCGACGTTGACCACCTGCCAGACAAGGTTAGCCTTCCGCTTCCGAATGACGTATCCGTCGATTGATTTGTGATCTTTATTGATCGTTCCGACTGGTATTTGGTGAACTTCCTTTCTTCACAGATATATACAGAGATGTACTCGCTGCCCAACGGAGACTCGGGCCAGGAGATCGAGGAGGGTACGGGCGACGCCGCCGAGTGGAAGTCGGAGGAGGAGACCGAGGAGAGCGAGGAGTACAGCAGCGGGGAGGAGGTCGAGTCACCTCCCCGTGTCGAGCGCCGATCCAAGGAGAAGAACGACCCAGGGGCCGCTCGACCTCATGTGGGTCCCTCGGGATCCCGGACACCCAAGCGTACTCGCACGACCACCCCCGAGCCAGCTGAGAAGACGCCTAAGCAACCCAAAGTCACCACCACCAAGCCCCGGAAGGCCCTGCCAAGGATTAAGGTGGACGTACCCATCGCTTCCACGTAAGTGTCGCTCGGGCTTGCTTTTCTCTGTTTCTTGGGGGTCGACTGCAGTTTTGGTCGACTCATTTCTTGACTGAATCTTTCAGAGCCGCCGCTTCCACGACCTCGATGGACATCGACCGGGGTCGAGATGACGAGGAGATCACGGATGCCGCGACATCTCGAGCAGGTATGGGCTCTATGAGACTCGTTTTTGTCCTTCTTTTCTTTCGCGGGAGATAGTCGATTGACTTGGCTCCCTGTTTGATCCGAAGCGCCGCGCCTTGTCATAGAGCTGCCGGACGACGACGAGGACGAGGAGCAACTGGGGGAGGACCGTCGGCGCGCAAGGAAGAAGGGCCGGAAGGCGCCTTCTGGCTCGGGGGCCCAGCGACCAGAGGACGCGGCCCGAACCGCGGTCTCATTTGCCATCCCTGTGTCGACCGCGCCCGTCGTCGACCCACCGACTGCGCCGAGTATCGACCCAGTGCCCGCCTCGGTTGTCAACCCAGCGTCTGCCTCGGTCGTCGACTCAGCGCTGATTCGCACCGTCGATCCAGCGCCTGCGCCTGCGGCCGGCTCGACGCCCACTGCTTCGTCTGTCCTTTTCTCCACCTACCGCCTCCCGGAGGACCCTGTGGGGGTGGCACAAGAGGCCGTTCGCCAGGCGGAGGTGATGATGGGGCGGACGAAGGCGGCGTATGAGGCCAGCATGGCGGCTTACGACGCCAGCTCTGCTCTTTGGGCTAACGTCCAGGTATGTTGTCGGAGTACTTTCTGATTTCGAGAAAAATCTGCTTGTTTTGTTTTGTGAGGTATCACACCCACTGGTTGTTCTTCTTTTCCTGTCTTCCTTGAGCTCGCGCCGGACTGGTCTTGGCCGAGTGAAACCAGTGGGGGCACGCTCAGTGCACCCACTGGGTGTAGCCCCCGAGACCGTGGTCGACTGATTGCAGTCGGCCATGGTCTTACTATAGAATTTCCATGCTGTTTTCTTTTGAGCTCGCGCGGGACTGGTCTTGGCCGAGTGAAACCAGTGGGGGCACGCTCAGTGCACCCACTGGGTGTAGTCCCCGAGGCTGCGCTTGAGTGATCTGACTCGACTGTAGTCTTATAGTCTTTGCTTTGTCTTGTCGATGCAGAAATCTTGCGAGTTCGGGGCCAAGTTTGCAGATCTTGAGCAGAAGCAAATCCAGCTTAATCTTGACTTGCAGTTGGCCCGGGACCATCTGAAGAAGACGCAAGACGATGCGGCTGGTAACTTACTTCTGTCTCCTGTCGACTGACTTTTCGCTAGAGTGTTCCTTCATGTTCATCTGTCCAGTGGCGGCCTTGGTAGGTCAACTGAGGGCAGCTTTGGAGCAAAAGGATCTTGACTTGGCGGCGGCGCAGCAGGCGGCCGAGGAGAAGTCGGAGCTGGCGGCGAAGAAGCTGGCTTCCGTGGGCGCACTCAAGGCGGAGATTATCCGACTGAGAGGCTCACTCGACGCGGCCAACCAGGAGGTGACTCAGCTGAAGAAGTCCAGGGCCGACTTGAACGACAAGTACGAGGCTCTGTTTCGGAAGAGGCTCGATCTTGAAGCATATCTGGGCGACATCACCAAAAAATGGTACCTCGTGCTCGAAGGTATGTCCTCTTTGGTTGAAATTGGACTGGTCGACTCGTGTTCCATCTGCTGACTCGACTTGCCGTTCTTGGTGTAGAGTTCTGTCGTAATTTCGAAGAGGAGACTGGCCGGGTCGAGCCTGGCTTGGACCCCACCAACTCCATTGTGAAGGACAGGGTTTCCATGAACATACTGAGGCTGGAGTCCCGCCTTACTGCGGCCACTGATTACCTAGGACGACTGAAGGCGGTGATGGCCCGAATCGACGCTGCGCTCTGGAGGGGAATCGTGCAGGAGAACGACCTCGAGTCCTTGATGACTCGACTCAATGAGGTCCCTGACCGAGTGCAGGAATGGAAGAAGTCGGCCGCCCGGGGAGGAGCAGACGTGGCGCTGGCTTTGGTCCGTGTGCACTGCAGGGAGGTGAAGGAGAGGAAGCTTGCTGCGCTGAAGGTCGCGAACACGAAGGAGCTCCAATTCCAGTCTTTCATGGAGACTTTCTTGGAGGCTGCCACTCGTATCGCCGATGGGATTGATTTGGATGAATTTGTCGCGCCTACAAGCCCGCCTCCTCCCGAGCCATGACTTTGATACATTAACCTTTATTTGCCGCGGAATGCCGCGTGGATTTGTACTCGTTAAACTCTGGTGGGTCTGTGGCCCAAGTACTCTTGCCCGAACCTTGCGGGGCTTTAATTTGATTTTGATCTTTTGGTTCCTCGCTCTTCTTCTGACTATCTGAATCTTTGAGTCGACGTCTTTGACTAAATTCGCCCCCGAGTGAGAGGGTCGCTCTTCACTCGGAGTAGAATGTTTATAACTTAGGCGATTCCAAGCTACGTTGTACTTGTGGCGGGGTTCGGAGGACCGAACCGCTTTGTACTTGTGGTGTAGCTCGGAGGACCGCAGCTAAGCCCCCGAGTGAGAGGGTTGCTCTTCACTCGGAGTAGATAGTTATAACTTAGGTGAGTCACGGGGTCGCAGCTAAGCCCCCGAGTGAGAGGGTCGCTCTTCACTCGGAGTAGAATGTTTATAACTTAGGCGATTCCAAGCTACGTTGTACTTGTGGCGGAGTTCGGAGGACCGAACCGCTTTGTACTTGTGATGTAGCTCGGAGGATCACAGCTAAGCACCCACTGGGGGATTGAGAGGACACCAATCGTTAGGGAATCATTGCTATCTTGCTTTTGAAACAAATTGGGGAATCTTTATTACAACTCGACCATCGAGTGCTTCAAGTGAAAAAACGGCGGAGTAGGTCCGCATTCCACGAATGAGGTTCGTCTTTCTTCTGGGCTACATTGTAGAGGTGGTAAGCTCCGTTGCGCAGCACCTTCGTGATGATGAACGGGCCTTCCCAGGCTGGGGCGAGCTTGTGCGGACGTTTCTGATGCACTCGGAGGACCAGGTCTCCTTCCTGGAATGCTCGACTTCTCATGTTGTGAGCGTGGAATCGACGCAGGTCCTGTTGATAGATGGTCGACCGGATCAGGGCCATCTCTCTTTCCTCTTCCAAAAGGTCGACTGCATCCTGACGAGCTTGCTCTGCCTCAGCTTCAGAGAAGAGTTCTACTCTGGGGGCATTGTGTAATAAGTCGCTCGGCAATACAGCTTCGGCCCCATAGACCAGGAAGAAAGGGGTACGGCGAGTCGACCGATTCGGAGTTGTCCTCAGACCCCACAGGACGGAGGGCAGCTCGGTTACCCAAGCCCCGGCGGCATGCTTGAGGTCGCGCATGAGCCGTGGCTTTAAGCCTTAGAGAATCAGCCCATTTGCTCTTTCTGCTTGTCCATTCGACTGAGGGTGTGCTACAGAGGCGTAGTCGACTCGCGTCCCTTGGGAAATACAGAAAGCTCTGAATTCATCCGAGTCAAAGTTGGAGCCGTTGTCTGTGATGATGCTGTGGGGGACACCATATCTGAATATTAGTTCCTTAATGAAGCTGATGGCGGTGCTCGACTCGAGGTTCTTGATGGGTTTGGCCTCAATCCACTTGGTGAATTTGTCGACTGCCACCAGAAGGTGAGTGAATCCGCTCCTGCCTGTCTTGAAGGGGCTGACCATATCTAAGCCCCAAACAGCAAAGGGCCAGACTAGTGGGATGGTTTTGAGGGCGGATGCTGGCTTGTGCGACATGTTGGAGTAGAACTGGCACCCTGCGCATTTATCCACAATATCCTTGGCCATCTTGTTGGCGTGGGGCCAGTAAAATCCGGCTCGGTATGCTTTGGCCACGATAGTCTGAGAAGAAGCGTGGTGGCCGCAAGTTCCCGAGTGGATTTCATCCAAGATCAGTCGACCTTCCTCTGGATCGATGCAGCGCTGGGCGACTCCAGTGACGCTTTCTCTGTAGAGCTGACCTTGAATGACTATGAATGTTTTGGATCAGTGGACGATCTGGCGCACTTCTTCTTCATCTTCTGGGAGTTCTTGCCTGAGCAGATATGATATATATGGCACAGTCCAATCAGGTGTGATTACTAGGACCTCCATGATCAAGTCGACCACGGCAGGCACTTCGACCTCAGTCGGATCGGTTGCACTGACTGGCTGCGGGGGCTCTTCCGTGAAGGGGTCTTCCTTGACAGAGGGAGTGTGCAGATGCTCTAGGAACACATTCTTGGGTATGGACCTCCGAGTCGACCCAATTTTTGCGAGATCGTCGGCTAGCTGATTCTTTGCTCTGGGCACATGATGGAGCTCTAAGCCTTCAAACTTCCTTTCAAGCTTTCGTACTGCACTGCAATAACTGGTCATCGCCGGGCTCCTGACGTCCCATTCTTTCATTACTTGGTTCACCACTAGGTCGGAATCACCGTAGACCATCAGGCGACGGACGCCGAGTGAGATGGCCATGCGCAATCCATACAAAAGTGCTTCGTATTCAGCCTCGTTCTTTGATGAATCAAAATGGATCTGAAGGACGTAGCTGAGCTTGTCGCCCTGGGAGAGATCAGGACCACGCCTGCACCGGATCCGTTCAGCATTTTGGACCCATCAAAGAACATAGTCCAATGGTCCGACTGGACTTGAGTCGGAAGCTCTTGTTCTATCCACTCAGCCACAAAATCCGCTATGGCCTGAGACTTGATGGCTTTCTTCGCTTCGAACTTGATATCTAACGGAAGAAGTTCAACCGCCCATTTTGCCACTCGACCGGTTGCATCTCGGTTGTTTAGTATCTCTGATAATGGGGCGTCGCTGACGACTGAGATTGAGTGATCCGAGAAATAATGGGCAACCTTTTTTGCAGTCAAGTAAATCCCGTACACAAGCTTTTGGTAATGTGGATACCTTTGCTTGGAGGGAGTCAAAACTTCGGATATGTAATAGACTGGGCGTTGGACCTTGTATGCCTTGCCCTCTTCTTCCCGCTCGACCGTGAGTAAAGTGCTGACGACTTGTCCGGTGGCAGCAATGTACAGCAGAAGAGGCTCTCCGCTGACTGGGGCAGCGAGCACCGGCTGGGTGGACAGCAGGGCTTTGAGTTCCTCAAACGCTGCTTCGGCTTCGGGATTCCACTCGAACTTGTCGGATTTCTTCATGAGTCGGTAGAGAGGCAGTGCCTTCTCCCCGAGCTGAGAAATGAATCGACTCAATGCGGCCAAGCAACCAGTAAGCTTCTGGACGTCGTGTATACGCTCGGGGCGTTTCATTCGGAGGATGGCGCCAACTTTTTCTGGGTTGGCCTCGATTCCCCGTTCGGAAACAAGAAAACCAAGCAACTTGCCACCAGGAACTCCGAATGTACACTTTGACGGGTTGAGCTTGATATCGTAGCTTCTGAGGTTCGCGAATGTCTCAGCAAGGTCAATCAGTAGGTCGGAACCTTTCCGTGACTTGACCACGATGTCATCCATGTACGCCTCGACGTTCCGACTGATTTGCTTTATTAAGCACTTCTGGATCATGCGCATGAAGGTGGCGCCGACATTTTTGAGGCCGAAAGGCATGGTGACATAGCAAAAACACCCGAAAGGGGTGATGAAGGCTGTCTTTATTTCATCGGGCCCATACAGACGGATCTGATGGTATCCGGAATATGCGTCCAGAAAGGACAAACGCTCACATCCCGTAGTCGAGTCGACTATTTGATCGATGCGGGGAAGAGGAAAATGATCTTTCGGGCAGGCCCGATTGATGTGCTTGAAATCGATCCACATGCGGAGAGACTTGACCTTCTTGGGGACCATGACGACGTTGGCGGGCCACTCGGAGTGCTATATCTCGCGGATGAACTCTGCTGCTAGGAGTCGAGCCACTTCTTTGCCAATCGCCTTTCGCTTCTCTGCAGCGGATCGACGGAGATGTTCCTTCACAGGTTTCTCCTTCGGGTCGACTCGCAAATGGTGCTCAGCCAGCCCCCTGGGCACACCCGGCATGTCTGATGGTTTCCATGCAAAGATGTCCCAGTTCTCACGGAGGAACTGGATGAGCGCTTCTTCCTATTTGCTGTCGAGGGTGGTGGAGATGTGGGTCGGCGCTGCGTTGGGGTCGGTAGGGTGGATGTGCACGGGTTTTGTGTCCCCGGCCGACTGAAAGGCTGACTCGGAAGCCGGCTTCTTTGCCCTTAGTAGGTCGCCTGGATCCACTTGCTTCTGGTACTCCTCCATCTCTACTGCTGCCATCTGCTCGTCGGCGATATTCGAGCCTTTCTGGAAGCATTCTTTCGCTTTCTGTCGGTTCCCAGTGATGGTAATGACACCGTTGGGTCCCGGCATCTTCAGCTTGAGGTAGACGTAACATGGTCGAGCCATGAACCTGGAGTAGGCTAGCCTACCCAGGATGGCGTGATAGGCGCTGTTAAAATCTACCACTTCGAACGTCAGCTTCTCCTTTCGATAGTTCTTGGACTCACCAAAGACGACGTCGAGTGAGATCTGACCAAGTGAGTCGGCCTTCTTCCCGGGGATTACCCCATGGAACCTCATGTTACTTTCCTTAGCTTGGACATCGGAATGCCCATATCCCGGAGGGTTGCTGCATACAGGATATTCAAGCCACTGCCTCCATCCATAAGAACTCTGGTCAGGCGGGTGCCTTCGACCACTGGGTCGACCACCAACGCCTGCCGCCCAGGGGTGGCAATGTGCACCTGGATGATCGGACTGGTCAAATGTGATGGGAGTCTTCGACCATTTCAGGAATGTGGGGGTCGCCGGAGCAACCATGTTCACTTCTATGTTGATGATCTTCAGTCGACTCTTGCTCTCGACGTCTGCGAAAATCACCAAGGTGGAGTTGATGCGGGGGTATCCTCCGTCCCCTTCCTTGTCTTCGGACTCTTCTGATTCTTTCTCTTTCTTAGTAGACTGGTCCTTCTGGAAACTCTAGATCAAGAGTCGACACTGTTGAGTGGTGTGCTTGGGATACACCAAGTTTCCCTCTTCGTCCTTCTTTGTGTGTATGGGACACGGCTGGTCGAGCATATCATCTCCAGCCTGACCCTTTCCTTTCTTGGGGGCCCAGGAGCCTTTGGGCTTTCCTTTGCCCTTCCCTTGGTTGACCACTGCGGCCTCCCCCTGAGCAGCTGGGTCGGCCTTACGCTTGTTCTTCCAGTTGTGATTCTGGTCGTCCTGCCCGACTGGTTTCTTGCCGCTACGGAGCCGATTGGCTTCTTCGCCATTGGCGTACCGACTGGCAATTTCCATCATTCGCGACAGGGACATGTCGCCTGTTCGCCCAAACTTCAGATTCAACTCTCGATTGTGCACGCCTTCCTTGAAAGCGCACACCGCCTGGTGCTCGGAAACGTTTTCCACTGTGTGATGCAAAGTGGTCCACCGCTGAATATAGTCCCTCAAAGTTTCACTCGGCTTCTGTGTGCAATGTTGAAGCTTTGCGAGCCCGGCAGGTCGCTTGCAGGTGCCTTCGAAGGTCCGAACGAACACCCGAGCGAGCTCTTCCCAACTGTATATGCTCCTGGGGGCTAACTGGTTGAGCCACGCCCGAGCGGAGCCTCCCAGCATCAAGGGGACGTGTTTCATGGCCACGTCATCGTTGCCTCATCCGATCTGCATGGCCACTCGGTAGTCTTCCAGCCACGTGGCCGGCTTCGACTCACCGGTGAATTTGCTTACTCCGGCCGCCAGCCTGAAGTTCGGGGGGATCTCCGCGGCCCTGATTGCGCTGCAGAAGCACTCTGGCCCGGAGGCCGGCGCTCGGCTGCCGGAGGGTTGGTCTCCGCCTCGCTCGTCCCTGGATGCCCGGTTGCGGTCGACCCGACCCTGCACAAGGATGGACCTCGCGTCGAAGCCCGGCCGCCGGGGATCCGGGGGAACCCTACGCTCGTCGTCTCGCAAGCGCCTGCCCATGTGCCGCGGGGGCGAGTGTGACCCACTCCCCGGAGGAGGGGTAGGCGCTCGACGGCGGTCGTTGCGTCCGTGTCGACGGTCGAGTGGGTCGTCGTTCCGACCCAGGAGCCGGTCATGTCGCGGACCACGTTCCTCACGCCTCAGGGGCGATCTTGGACTGTGGGCCGACCATATGGTGTCTGCAGCCACCGATCTGCTGTGAATCCTGTTGCGCGATTGAGAGACAGCCGCGTTTTGCTCTTCGGCTGTTTGGAGCAAAGCTCAGATCTGCTGAAGGCCTCTTCCAGCTTCCGACTGGGAGGGCTGAATCGACTCCGCGATACGAGCCGCAGCTTCGAGGTTTTGGACTGGTGTGCGGAACACCTGAGTCTCACGCTGACGTGATTGCCGCGGCCGTCGACTGGACTCGGGGGCCAGTCGGCGGGCCTGTTCGTCGAGTGAACGTTGGACGTTTTCCAGGCGCGCGCGCTCGGCCAAGGTGGCCACGCGCGTGGCTTCGAGGGCCAAAGCTTCCGGGGAATCTCCCACGATGGGGGTGAAAAGCGCGTCTCCGTTGCGGCGACAAAGCTCAGCTCGTTGCTCGGAGGTGAGGGGCTGAGGGATGTAACCATCATTGTCGTGCGCCCGATCGCCACCTCTGCCGCCGTTCTCCCCGCGAGGAAAACCTGGCGGGTGATACGTCCAAAATGCATCACTATTTTGTATCATAATTTATCCTTATTCATTGATATATTTCACGTTACGGTGATGTTCTTATGTTGTTTTGGTCTATTTTACACAGGTTGAAACTTTCCGATGCCGAAGCAGCAGACGCAGGATTCAGTAGTAAAAAGTGGACACTGAGTTGCTGAAGAAGAATACCTCCAAATTACCTGAAAATTGACGGGAGATATTTTTCAGACGGATCACGAAGGCACGTGAAAGGGCAACCAGAGGGGGGCCACAGGGTGCCCAGGCGCCCTGGGGGCGCCCCCCCCCCTGGCCGCTCCGGGGGGCGCCTGGAGCCCCTGGCCCACCTCTGGCCGCCCCCTTTTGCATATATGCTCTCCGTTATCCAAAAACCCTAAGGACGGGAATTTTTACGGAGTTCCGCCGCCGCTCCGTGGCGGAAACCTACAGAGAAGAAAAAGCCATCTCCGGCGGGCAGATTCCGCCGGGGCGATCACCTCCCGGAAGGGGAGATCGTCGCCATTGTCATCACCATCATCACGGGCATCATCGAGATCATCATCAACATCATCCCCAACACCAGCACCATCTCCATCTTCATCCAAATCTTATCTTACAATCGCAACTTGCGTTGTAACTCGTACTACCTATCCTCTCTACTCCATCGGTGTTGATTACTACTTTGTGGTGAATGCTATTGAGTTTTGTTGGAGAAATATTATTATGTCCAGATTGTTTATCACCTATTTATACCCACTGATCATGATCTCTTTTATGTCTCGTGAGTAGTTACCTTAGTTCTTGAGGACATGGGGAAAGTCTTGTTGTTAGTAGTCATATGCTGTTGAAGTAATATGTGTTGTTTGATACTTAAGTTGTGTTGTCATTCTACTAGTGGTGTTGTGTGAGTCGAACACCCAACACTTCGCCTTATTAAGGACCTAGGAGAATACATTGTGTATAAAGAATGCTTATGGTGGGTTGCCGGAGTGACAGAAACCTGAACCCCAGTTCGCACGCTTTTGCATAAGGGAATAATGGATCCTCGATCGTATTGCTATGGTTAGGCTTTTGCCTTAAATTCTATCTTGTATTTGCGGATGCTTGCAAGGTGTTTAATCATAGGAGTGCACTCATCTTCGTCTAGAGAGTGTACTAGCATAGATCCACCCGCTTAACACTTATCAACACATAACATAGTATCGATACGGAATATGGTGAAAGCACATGACTACCTCTCCCGTGTGTCCTCGGGAAAGCTTTAGTCTTTATAAGTTCAGTTGCTAGGCCTCTCCTTTGCTAAGAAAGGATTGGGCCACTTGTTACTCTCAGTGCCTTTTACATTGCTTGCTTTTACCTTCATGTTGCCTATATCGAGAAAACCCCTAAAAAGTTATCTTTCAGTGCTTGCAGTAATTTCTTGCTCAGAATCGCTTATCAATACCTTCTGCTCCTCGTTGGGTTCGACACTCTTACTTATCGAAAACGCTGCAATAGATCCCTTACGGTTGTGGGTCATCAAGTACCGTTTTCTGGCGCCGTTGCCGGGGAGCGTAGCGCTATTGGTAAAGTGAAACTGGTAAGGAAGTTTTTTTTATATAATTCTGTTTTTGTTTTTTCTATTGCTGCTCTTTGTCCTTATGGATAACCCTGTTATTGGAGTGTTGCTTGCGGGAAGACGCCCCACACCCGTGGTGGTTGATCCTCCCCCTACTGAAATTGTGCCTTATAAAATACCAGCTGGCATTATCGATTATGTTTTGGCTAATCGTTATGCAGGAGACAGACATCCCGGTGAACACTTGCTATATCTGTCACAACTAAGTTCATTCTTTAAGCTTGCAGATGTATCGAGGGAGTTTGTCATGAGAAAATTGTTTGCCGTATCACTTATAGATAAAGCTTCGGATTGGTATAGGCTTCTCGATAACTCACACTTGTTTGACTGGCAGGAGCTTATGTCTCTCTTTTATACTAAGTTTTATCCTCTTCATGAAATTCATCGAGACAGGAACTATATTTATAACTTTAGGTCTCGTGACGGAGAAAGCATTGCTCAAGCTTGGGGGAGATTGAAGTCCCTAATGCTCAAGTGCCCTATTCATGAGCTTCCCAAGGAAATTATACTTACAAATTTTTATGCCAGGCTTTCTCGTCAGGATAAGGAGATGCTAGATGCCTCCTCTAGTGGGGTATTTCAGAAAAAGAGTGTTGAAGAAAGGTGGGATCTCATTGAAAGGATCCAGAGGAATACCGAAGATTGGGAAATTGATAAAGGTATTGAACCCGCTATAAATTATGAACATGATTATATTGAGAGCTATGTGAAAACTGATTACTTCAATACTTTTTGCTCTAAGATTGGTCTTGATTCCCATCTAATGATTGATTTCTGTAAGAATTTTGCCTCTCACGTTGATTCTTTTAAAAAGAAGAGAGACCAACACCATGAACCTTTTAAAGAGCCACCTATTGATATTTATGTTGCTGACCCTATTTTGCCTACAGTTATATATGAAAAGCCTCCTTTTCCCGCAAGGATAAAGGAGCACTCTCTTGTGACAGGCATAATAAATAAAAGTGAGAGAAGAGTTGATGAGCCTGAGGACCAGATCAGGGTCGATCCTCAAGTTGCATTGATTAAAGACCTTGCTACTAATGATGTTTTGGATTCCAATATAAATTTTTGTGCTGTTT
>LR738713.1:728981425-729101468 GCA_902687465.1 Secale cereale
AAAATAGGAGATCACAATTATTATGGGCTATGCGATTTGGGATCGAGTGCAAGCGCTATCCCCTATTCACTTTATGAAGAAATCATCGGTGAGATTTCCCCTTGTGAACTTGAAGAAGTTGATGTTACCATTCATCTTGCAAACAGAACAACTATCTCTCCTATCGGGATTGTGAGGGACGTTGAAGTCCTATGTGGAAAGGTAAAATACCCTACCGACTTTCTAGTACTTGGTTCAGAGAGGGACAATTTTTGTCCAATTATTTTTGGTAGACCTTTTCTTAGGACTTGTGGAGCTATAATAGATTGCAAGAAAGGTAAAGTTTCTGTTGAATTCGATGGTGAGCCATATGAATTTAATTTTTCTAAGTTCTCTAAGCAGCCTCGTGGTACTGACTTACCCAGTGATGATAAAATTATTGAAAGTATTGCCTCTATTGCTATTCCCCCTAATGATCCTTTGCAGCAATACATGGAGGACCACGAGAATGATTTGCATATGCAAGAAAGAAATGAACTAGATGAAATATTCTTGAGGCAGCCTGCTATCCTGAAGCACAACCTTCCGGTTGAACCTTTGGGAATTATATCAAAACCGAAAGAAGACCCGGTGTTCGATCTTAAACCTCTGCCCGATATGCTCAAGTATGCTTATTTAGATGAAAAGAAAGTATATCCTGTTATTATCAATTCTAACCTTTCAGGATATAAAGAAGAGCGATTATTGGAAGTACTTCATAAACACCGAGGCGCAATTGGCTATACCCTTGATGACCTTAAGGGGATTAGTCCATCTATCTGTCAACATACTATCAACCTTGAGCCTGATGCTAAACCAGTTGTTGATCATCAACGACGGTTGAACCCGAAGATGATGGATGTTGTAAGAACTGAGATTCTCAAGCTTCTAGCCGCAGGTATTATTTACCCTATAGATGATAGTAAGTGGGTAAGCCCGGTAAATTGTTTTCCTAAGAAAGGAGGTACAACTATGGTTCCTAATGATAAAAATGAACTAATACCTCAGAGAATTATTATTGGATATAGAATGTGTATTGATTGCAGGAAGTTGAACAAGGCAACCAGGAAGGATCACTACCCGTTGCCGTTCATCGACCAAATGCTTGAAAGGTTATCCAAAAATACCCACTTTTGTTATCTCGATGGTTATTCTGGCTTCTCTCAAATTCATGTTAACACTGCTGATCAAGAGAAGACAACTTTTACTTGTCCCTTTGGTACTTATGCTTACAGGCGTATGCCTTTTGGTTTATGTAATGCCCCTGCTACTTTTCAAAGGTGTATGTCTGCTATCTTTCATGGGTTCTGCGGGGATATTATGGAAGTCTTCATGGACGATTTCTCCGTCTATGGAACTTCTTTTGACCATTGTCTTCACAATCTTAATAAAGTTTTGCAGAGATGCGAGGAGACAAATTTGGTACTCAACTGGGAAAAGTGCCACTTCATAGTTAATGAAGGAATTGTTCTTGGTCACAAGATTTCCGAAAGGGGAATTGAAGTGGACAAGGCTAAGATCGAAGCTATTGAGAGGATGCCCTATCCAAGGGACATCAAAGGTATTCGTAGCTTTCTCGGTCATGCAGGTTTTTATAGAAGATTTATTAAAGACTTTTCTAAAACCTCAAGACCCCTCACTAATCTTCTCCAGAAGGACGTTCCTTTTGTATTTGATGAAAATTGTAAGGAAGCTTTTGAAGTCCTTAAGAAAGCTTTAATAACCGCTCCTATAGTACAACCACCTGATTGGAATTTACCTTTTGAGATTATGTGTGATGCAAGTGATTTTGCTGTTGGAGCTGTTTTAGGACAAAGAGTTGATAAGAAATTGAATGTTATACATTATGCTAGCAAAACTCTTGATAGTGCTCAAAGGAATTATGCTACTACTGAGAAGGAATTCTTAGCTGTAGTTTTTGCTTGTGATAAATTTAGACAGTATATTGTTGATTCCAAAGTTATTATTCATACTGATCATGCTGCCATTAAGTACCTTATGACAAAGAAGGATGCCAAGCCAAGGCTTATCAGATGGGTACTCCTTCTTCAAGAATTTGATTTGCAGATTGTTGATAGGAAAGGAGAAGACAATCCGGTAGCGGACAATCTTTCAAGGATGGAAGATATACCGCATGATCCCATCCTAGTTAACGATAGTTTTTCAGACGAGCAACTTGCCGTTGTAAAAGTACAATCTCTTTCCGATCCTTGGTATGCAGATTATGCTAATTTTATTGTTGCAAAGTATTTGCCTCCAGGTTTAGCACTTCAGCAAAGGAAGAAGTTCTTTCATGATTTGAGGCACTACTTTTGGGATGACCCACATCTTTTCAAAGAAGGTCCCGACGGGATCGTGAGGAGATGCATTCCGGAACATGAGCAGAAGGACATTCTCAGACGGTGTCATGATAGTCCCTATGGAGGACATCATGCCGGTGAGAGGACTGCACATAAGGTTCTTCAATCAGGTTTTTATTGGCCTACTCTCTTTAAAGATGCTAGAAATTATGTTTTAGCCTGTGATAAATGTCAGAGAGTTGGTAACATTAGTAGAAGGAATGAGATGCCTATGAATTACTCACTAGTGATTGAACCTTTCGATTGTTGGGGTTTTGATTTTATGGGTCCTTTTCCTTCTTCGCACAAGTACACTCACATTTTAGTAGCTGTTGATTATGTGACCAAGTGGGTTGAAGCAATCCCCACTGAAAGTGCTGATCACAAGACATCTTTGAAAATGCTTAAAGATGTAATTTTTCCTAGGTTTGGTGTACCAAGGTATCTCATGACTGATGGGGGATCACACTTCACGCACGGAGCTTTTAGAAAAGCTTTGGCCAAATACGATGTTAATCATAGAATTGCTTCACCATATCATCCTCAAACTAGTGGGCAAGTTGAGCTCACCAATAGAGAGATTAAGTTGATTTTGCAGAAGACAGTAAACAGAAATAGAAAGGACTGGTCAAATAAGTTAGCAGATGCTTTGTGGGCATATAGAACTGCTTACAAAAACCCCATGGGCATGTCCCCCTATAAGATGGTGTATGGCAAGGCTTGCCATTTGCCATTAGAGTTAGAGCACAAAGCTTTCTGGGCTATTAGAGAGCTTAACGCTGACCCAAAACTAGCTGGTGAGAAGCGTCTCATGAACTTGACTTCTCTAGATGAATGGAGAAGTGAAGCTTACGAGAGCGCTAAAATGTTCAAGGAAAAGGTAAAAAAGTGGCATGATAGGAAGATTCTGAAACGTGAATTTAATGTTGGTGATAAAGTTTTGTTGTTCAGATCCCGTTTCAGGTTTTCTCCAGGTAAACTACTTTCCAGGTGGGAAGGACCATTTCATATTGAAGAAGTTTATCGGTCTGGAGCAATTAAGATTAATAATTTTGAAGGCACCAAACCTCAAGTTGTGAATGGGCAAAGGCTTAAACATTACATAGCAGGAGACCCTGTCAATGTTGATGTGAATATAATATACACAACAACCCACGAAGAACATGTTGCAGCCCTGTTTCAGATGCCAGCAGAAGCAGAATAAAGAAAAGGTATGTAGTACGGTAAGGAAACATCGCGAACCGCCATAAAAGTTCCGTATTACGAGTTTCTGCAAAATTAGTAAAATTCCGAGTCTAAGTGGAGCCGGAGACGACCTCCAGGGAGTCCAGGCGCCCCCCTGGCGCCCCCCCTGGGCCGCGCCGGGAGGCCGCCTGGACACCCGGGAGTCCGTCTCCGACCCCGCTTTGGAACGTTACCTTCCTTTCTGTGCATAAATTTTTCCTATATATTTGCCCGGATTGTTCCGGCAACGTATCTTGCGATTTCGCGTGTTTTCTCTTCGATCTGTTTCTGCCAGGGAATCTTTCAGCTGAATTTAGGTGCCATGGCTTCTCCAAGTTCCCCCAAGGACAAGTTCGTCGTCAACGTCATCAATCCTTACCTCGCTGAGGTGAAGAAGCACCCTTAGGTTGTTCGGATGGAGGACGGTGTCCTTCATCAAGAAGATCTGAAGGGACCTATCAAGGAGGGGAGCGTCCAGGCCAGGCTGGAAGAAGTGGAGCAAGAAGTCTTCGAGTACAAGAAGATGATCGAGCGTGGTGTTGAAGCTAACTTTGACATCACCAACGAGCTGAAGAACTACTTCCTGAAGGAGATGAAGGAGATGTGGAAAAGCATCACCGCGTCTGAAGAAAGAATTATAGAGCTCCAAGGGCAAATTAATGATCTACATAACCAGAACTGTGAGTATGAACTAAGGTTTCTGCGCATGGGTTTGGGTGTTGAATGCAGGATTCAGGAGACGAGCTTCTCATATGAGACTGGAGAACCCCTTCCATGGAAGCGTTTCGCCAAGGACTACTTGATCAACGCCAACAAGCATGATGAGTGAAATCTCCTGGGGTAATGGCATTCCCTTGGCTTGTTTCAAGCTTGGGGGAGTGCCCGGTATCTTTATCTTTACCTTTTGTCTTTTAGAGTCAAGTAGAGTCGTATCATGTCTAGGGAGGTTATTATATGAGATAGGTGTGTGCATTGAGGTCTATCACTCCTTCGGTGAAGAATTGTATCCGTGAGTGTGGAGTCGTCCATGATGGAATATTAATGAGAAGTTTGTTGGTTCCTTTTGCTGCACTCGGTATTCTCTTCATGCAATCGACCTTATATGATGATTCTTATGGGGAGTATTGACCTTATATCAGGTATGGCTGTGAAAACTTTATTTAATCTTGGCAAACATAGCTTTGGTCATAACAACAAGCATGATTTTCTTAAAGTATCAACATAGCCAAAACCTTTATGTTATTATGCTTGAAGTGTTATGCTGACAAGGAAGACAACTTGACGTGTCATGCTTATTTCAATGTTCATGCTTTATATTGCTTTGCATCTTAGTCATCATCAGTTGTCTGCTCTCTCAAAACCTTTGCTAGCCTAACTCTGTACTAAGCGGTATCCTGCTTGTGCATCCATACCCTTAAGCCAATACCTTCCATATGAGTCCACCATACCTTCCTACTCGTGGTATTCCACTACCACCTCCTAAAGTACAGAATCTATGTGTTATCCTCAAATGTTCAAAATCTTTTATTTTGTGCCTCTGTTTTAGCTCATGAGGAAGTAATAGTTAATTCATAGTCTTTTTGAGTTGGACAAGCTTCACCCCAGGATTGCATGTATAATGTGCAAACCCATAATACGGGAAGGAACTGGCATTGAGTGCGCCCGGCTCAAAAAGATAATATAACAAACAAACCCTCCTTCACGCTTTGTTCATGAGAAATCAGAAAACTTTGGCAGTGATTAACAAAGGAGAATAAGAGGATGTGATCGTCCTCGTGCGGGAGCCGTTCCTCGAAACTTGTCCAGCTCAAGAAGTAGTTGATTTATCTATTAGCATTCGTTGACAAATCATGCACCTCTCAAAACTTGTTTTCATTCTGTTTGATTTGAGGATAGCACATGATTTTTCCCTACTACCCTAGAGCAGGGCCCATCTTTTAATTTTAAGTTGAGTCAGTTATTCCTACTTCCTTCTATTTCTCAAAGAGAGCAGACATTTGATGTTGATAAGGATTCATTCATATAAAGCTGCATTAAGATTTGTCATATCATATCCTTGTTACATTATCATTCGATAAGTAAGTTGTTTGTCATGCCCAGCTAAGGCAAATATCTTCCTTTGTGTTAACACTTTCACTTCTTGCCTATTAACATGTTATTTCAAAAAGCTTCAATTGATCTCATCAAAATATAAGAGCAAAAGTTAAATCTATTTGTTGTTCTTTGACCAAAGGACATGTTTGTCATGATATAATGAGTTTCCTTAGCCCTACTTTCGAATATAAGTGTTATCACTCTTTTATAAGGGCTTTATGAATTGAAGATTGCTGTTGAGGATATTTGAGTTGGTAAAGAAACTATGATGCTTCTTGTCCGTATTCTATTTATCGACACTTCACTCTCTAAACTTGTGGATAGGTTTACCGAGTTCATATTCGCTTGGGGACAAGTGAGGTCTAAGCTTGGGGGTGTTGATACGTCCAAAATGCATCACTATTTTGTATCATAATTTATCCTTATTCATTGATATATTTCACGTTACGGTGATGTTCTTATGTTGTTTTGGTCTATTTTACACATGTTGCAAACTTTCCGATGCCGAAGCAGCAGACGCAGGATTCAGCAGTAAAAAGTGGACACTGAGTTGCTGAAGAAGAATACCTCCAAATTACCTGAAAATTGACGGGAGATATTTTTCAGATGGATCACGAAGGCACGCGAAAGGGCAACCAGAGGGGGGCCACAGGGTGCCCAGGCGCCCTGGGGGCGCCCCCCCCTGGCCGCGCCGGGGGGCGCCTGGAGCCCCTGGCCCACCTCTGGCCGCCCCCTTTTGCATATATGCTCTCCGTTATCCAAAAACCCTAAGGACGGGAATTTTTACGGAGTTCCGCCGCCGCTCCGTGGCGGAAACCTACAGAGAAGAAAAAGCCATCTCCGGCGGGCAGATTCCGCCGGGGAGATCACCTCCCGGAAGGGGAGATCGTCGCCATCGTCATCACCATCATCATGGGCATCATCGAGAACATCATCAACATCATCCCCAACACCAGCACCATCTCCATCTTCATCCAAATCTTATCTTACAATCGCAACTTGCGTTGTAACTCGTACTACCTATCCTCTCTACTCCATCGGTGTTGATTACTACTTTGTGGTGAATGCTATTGAGTTTTGTTGGAGAAATATTATTATGTCCAGATTGTTTATCACCTATTTATACCCACTGATCATGATCTCTTTTATGTCTCGTGAGTAGTTACCTTAGTTCTTGAGGACATGGGGAAAGTCTTGTTGTTAGTAGTCATATGCTGTTGAAGTAATATGTGTTGTTTGATACTTAAGTTGCGTTGTCATTCTACTAGTGGTGTTGTGCGAGTCGAACACCCAACACTTCGCCTTATTAAGGACCTAGGAGAATACATTGTGTATAAAGAATGCTTATGGTGGGTTGCCGGAGTGACAGAAACCTGAACCCCAGTTCGCACGCTTTTGCATAAGGGAATAATGGATCCTCGATCGTATTGCTATGGTTAGGCTTTTGCCTTAAATTCTATCTTGTATTTGCGGATGCTTGCAAGGTGTTTAATCATAAGAGTGCACTCATCTTCGTCTAGAGAGTGTACTAGCATAGATCCACCCACTTAACACTTATCAACACATAACATAGTATCGATACGGAATATGGTGAAAGCACATGACTACCTCTCCCGTGTGTCCTCAGGAACGCTTTAGTCTTTATAAGTTCAGTTGCTAGGCCTCTCCTTTGCTAAGAAAGGATTGGGCCACTTGTTACTCTCAGTGCCTTTTACATTGCTTGCTTTTACCTTCATGTTGCCTATATCGAGAAAACCCCTAAAAAGTTATCTTTCAGTGCTTGCAGTAATTTCTTGCTCAGAATCGCTTATCAATACCTTCTGTTCCTCGTTAGGTTCGACACTCTTACTTATCGAAAACGCTGCAATAGATCCCTTACGGTTGTGGGTCATCAGCGGGCTACGGCGCGGATCGACCATGAGGATTTCCGCCGTGGGGTCGCTGCTTCCGCACTCGAAAACGAAATCTTCGAGCCCGGTCGACTGATCGGCCGGCCCATAAAGGTAACCGTCGGGCTCGATGGCCGCGACTTGCGGGGTGGCCTTTTGGCGGGCCACCGCATGTTTCACCCACCGCTGGAGCCGTGAACGACCGGATCGCTTACGGCAGCATCCAGCGGGGATAACTGCCGAAGAGTATCAGGTCGACGGCTGCAGAAGGAGGACGCCGCCGACTCCGGCGCGAAAGTGCTTGGCTCCGCGGGCGGGTAGAGCCTCAACGTCGAGCGGGGCTTCCTGAAGCAACGCGGAGTCGTCGGCAACGAAGACCAGTGCGCCGAGCCGGATCTCGTGGCCCGACGCCAAAGCGCCGCCTGACACCATGATGAAAGTGGTCGGGGAATGGATTTCAACTTCACCAAATGTCGCTAAGACGCCTTGCCCCACTGTGGGCGCCAACTATCGTGGTTCTAAGTCTGACAGTGAGGGTAGGGGGTACGAATGGAGAGGCAAGGTTCTAGCTATGGCGAGGTTGTACACAGAGTGTTTAACGAGTTCAGGCCCTTCTCGGAGGAAGTAAAAGCCCTACGTCTCGATGCCCGGAGGCTTGGTCGACTAATGTGTGTATGTATGTGTTACAGAGGTGCGAACCCTTGTTCTGGAGGAGGGGGGTGGCTTATATAGTATGCCAAGACCCCAGCCATGCTCCACGTTACCAAGGGCTTAAAGGTACATTAAGGCAGGCGTTACTGATAACTCCTGCAGTAAAGGGTAGTTAAGGGGTTTACTACAGTGAGTAAATATAGGACCGTTGCTATTCCGAGAGGCGCTTAGTCTTCGGAGGTCGAGTGCCTGATCCAGTCGAGTGGAGTTGAGTCGTCCTGGGTACATGAGTCAGTCGAGTGAAGTGTCACCTTGGACCGTCTCAGTCGACTGTCTCCACTGTCATGGGTCTTGTCTTTTGATATCCTAGGATAGTGACCTTGGGTGGGGCCCTTTGGTCAGGCCTATGACCCTACCCTAGGTCCGTAACCTCATCAGGTACACCTTCTATCATAGATCCGAAGGCAAGGTCTTTGTTGCTAAGAGTGGATCCTTTCTAGAGAAGGAGTTTCTCTCGAAAGAAGTGAGTGGGAGGAAAGTACAACTTGATGAGGTAATTGTACCTTCTCCCGAATTGGAAAGTGGAACATCACAGAAACTAGTTACAGTGATTCCTACACCAATTAGTGAGGAAGCTAATGATGATGATCATGAAACTTCAGATCAAGTTTCTGCTGAACTTCGTAGATCAACCAGAGTTCGTTCCGCATCAGAGTGGTACGGCAACCCGGTTCTGGAAGTCATGTTACTAGACCTTGATGAACCTACGACCTATGAGGAAGCGATGATGAGCCCAGATTCCGCAAAATGGCTTGAGGCCATGAAATCTGAGATGGGATCCATGTATGAGAACAAAGTGTGGACTTTGGTTGACTTGCCCGATGATCGGCAAGTCATCAAAAATAAATGGATCTTCAAGAGGAAGACTGACGCTGACGGTAATGTTACTGTTTACAAAGCTCGACTTGTTGCGAAAGTTTTTCAACAAGTTCAAGTAGTTGACTACGATGAGACTTTCTCACCCGTAGCGATGCTTAAGTCTGTCCGAATCATGTTAGCAATTGCCGCATTTTATGAAATTTGGCAAATGGATAACAAAACTGCATTCTTTAATGGATTTATTAAAGAAGACTTGTATATGATGCAACAAGAAGGTTTTGTCAATCCTAAAGGTGCTAACAAAATGTGCAAGCTCCAGCGATCCATCTATGGACTGGTGCAAGTATCTCGGAGTTGGAATATACGCTTTGATAAGTTGATCAAAGCATATAGATTTATACAGACTTGCGGTGAAGCCTGTATTTACAAGAAGTGAGTGGGAGCACTACAACCTTTCTGATAAGTATATGTGAATGACATATTGTCGATCGGAAATGATGTAGAATTTTCTGGAAAGCATAAAGGAGTGTTTGAAAGGAGTTTTTCAAAGAAAGACCTTGGTGAAGCTGCTTACATAATGGGCATCAAGATCTATATAGATAGATCAAGACGCTTGATAAGACTTTCGGTGAGTACATACCTTGATAAGATTTTGAAGTAGTTCAAAATGGATCAGTCAAAGAAGGAGTTCTTGCCTGACTTGTAAGGTGTGAAGTTGAGTAAGACTCAAAGCCACACCACGGCAGAAAAATATAGAGAGAATGAAAGTCATTCCCTATGCCTCAGCCATAGGTTCTATAAAGTATGCCATGTTGTGTACCAAACATGTTGTGTACCTTGCCATGAGTTTGTCAAGGGGGTACAATAGTGATCCAGGAGTAGATCATTGTACAGCGGTCAAAATTATCTTTAGTAACTGGATGACTAAGGAAATCTTTCTCGATTATGGAGGTGATAAAGAGTTCGTCGTAAAGGGTTACGCCGATGCAAGCTTTGACACTAAATCCAGATGACTCTAAGTATCAATCTGGATGCGTATTGAAAGTGGGAGCAATTAGCTAGAGTAGCTCCATGCAGAGCATTGTAGACATAGAAATTTGCGAAATACATACGGATCTGAATATGACAGACCCATTGTCTAAACTTCTCTCACAAGCAAAACATGATCACACCTTATTACTCTTGGGTATTAATCACATAGCGATGTGAACTAGATTATTGACTCTAGTAAACCCTTTGGGTGTTGGTCACATGGCGATGTGAACTATGGGTGTTATTCACATAACGATGTGAACTATCGGTATTAAATCACATGGCGATGTGAGCTAGATTATTGACTCTCGTGCAAGTGGGAGACTGAAGGAAATATGTCCTAGAGGCAATAATAAAGTTGTTATTTATATTTCCTTATATCATGATAAATGTTTATTATTCATGCTAGAATTGTATTAATCGGAAACTTAGTACATGTGTGAATACATAGACAAAACAGATTGTCCTTAGTATGCCTCTACTAGACTAGCTCATTGATCAAAGATGGTTATGGTTCGTAACCATAGACATGAGTTGTCATTTGATCGACGGGATCACATCATTAGGAGAATGATGTGATGGACAAGATCCATCCGTTAGCTTAGCGCTATGATCGTTTAGTTTTACTGCTATTGCTTTCTTCATGACTTATACATGTTCCTATGACTATGAGATTATGCAACTCCCGAATACCGTAGGAACACCTTGTGTGCTATCAAACGTCACAACGTAACTGGGTGATCATAAAGATGCTCTACAGGTGTCTCCGAAAGTGTTCGTGGTGTTGGCATAGATCAAGACTAGGATTTGTCACTCCGAGTGTCGGAGAGGTATCTCTGGGCCCTCTCGGTAATGCACATCATAATAAGCCTTGCAAGCAAAAGACTAATGAGTTAGTCACGAGATGATGTATTACGGAACGAGTAAAGAGACTTGCCGGTAACGAGATTGAACTAGGTATAGAGATACCGACGATCGAATCTCGGGCAAGTAACATACCAATGACAAAAGGAACAACGTATGTTGTTATGCGGTTTGACCGATAAAGATCTTCGTAGAATTTGTAGGAGCCAATATGAGCATCCAGGTTCCGCTATTGGTTATTAACCGGAGATGAGTCTCGGTCATGTCTACATAGTTCTCGAACCCGTAGGGTCCGCACGCTTAACGTTTGATGACGATCGGTATTATGAGTTTATGAGTTTTGATGTACCGAAGGAGTTCGGAGTCCCGGATGAGACCGGGGACATGACAAGGAGTCTCGAAATGGTCGAGACGTAAAGATCGATATATTGGACGACTATATTCGGACATCGTAAAGGTTCCGAGTGATTCGGGTATTTTTCGGAGTATATGGGCCTTATTGGGCCATACGGGAATAGAGGAGAAAGGCCAAAAGGAAGGAGGCGCGCGCCCCCCCTCTGGTCCGAATTGGACAAGGGGTGCAGCCCCCTTTTCCTTCTCCCTCTCCACCTCTTTCCTTCTTTCCTACTCCGGAAAGGAAAGGGGAATCCTACTAGGACTTGGGAGTCCTAGTAGGACTCCCCACACTTGGCGCGCCCCCTGATGGCTTCTCGCCCCTCGTTGGTTACCCCAAGTGGAAGGTTTGAGATGCAGTGTAGCGGTAGTTTTCCCTTGGCAAAGATACCAAGGATCGAATTCCCCTGAGACTCCAAGGTTCAACAAGAAGGTGTCAACTGCTAGCGGCGCAACTAGCGATTGACCGGACCTGCACACAGATACAAATAACTTTGCTCCCAACGAGTACAGAGAGGTTGTCAATCTCTCTGGCCTTGTCGTTTACAAAGGATCAAATGCAAGAGATAATTGTGATAGGTATTACTGCAACTAGTAAGTAAAAACAGAAAGTAAATAGCGGATGTGATCAGTGATGGTAATATGGACCGGGGTCCCATGATGTTCACTAGTGATGTCTCTCTCCCAAAAGACGATAAAACAGCTAAGCGAGGTAAACAAATTACAGCTGGGCAATTGACAGGATTATGTGCGCAAACCAATGCTAACTATGCTGCAAAGAAAGGTAGAGGCTCAAAAGCATGGGCGGTACGCCAAGGTAAGTAGACCGAAATCCATCTGCATCTACTACTATTCATCCACCTTGAGATATCTATCAAGAACATCTCGCTGGTATTAAGTTGCGAGTCCCACCCATAGTGTAAACTCAAAGCAACAAACAACTGCATTAAAAGAACTTTGCGTAAAGTAAACAATCCTTGCACCCGCGAGTACAAGCACCGTTGTTTTCCCCCTTGTGGCAACAGCACATCCCCTAGACTCATGTTTCTGTCACTCAAGCTAGTCATCGAGGGGCATGAACCCACAATCAAGCATAACATTCCCTCTTGGAGTTACTACCTACTACTTGGCCAAAGCAATAAATAGCAATGGAGAACATGCAAGAATTACTCAAGAACATAAATATAAAAGAGGTAAATCAAATATATTACTCACACACAATCTGAACATAATCTCATAATCCATCGGATCCCAGCAAACTCAACATAGCAATAGCATAAGGATTACATATGTGCCTCGATCATGTAGGGCAGCTCACGAGGTCTAATCGGTGAAGAACAAAGAGGGGAGGAGAACATCACATAGCTACTGGTCATGGACCCATGGTCCAAGGGGGACTACTCACAACTCATCTGGGAGGCGTCCATGGTGGTGGAGAGGCTCCCGGTGGTGATCCTCCCCTCCGGCAGGGTGCCGGGAAGAGTTCTCCTGGTGCTCCCGATCTTGGAAGCGCGGCGGCGGCGGAACAGAGATGAGATCGCGAAAAAGGGTTCCGTCCTCGAGGGTTTCGGGACGCGGTGTAAATATATGCCAAAGGGGGCATCAGCGGAGGCCTGGGGGGCCCAGGCGCCCCCCCCCGGCGCGGCCAGGAGGGGGGCCGCGCCCCCAGGGCGCCTGGAGCCCTGGTGGCCCCCCTCCGGCCCTACTTTGGCCGCATGGAAGCTTCCGGAAGGCTGATTTTTTATATATTTTTCCCGGAATTTTTCTGGCAGTTTACGTAATGGGAAAACCTGAAATACAAAAACAGCAGAAAACATAAACTGGCACTGGGGTGCACTGAGTTAATAGGTTAGTCCAAATATGATCAAAAGTGTATGGAAGTGCATAAATATCATAGCAATATCACACAAAAGAGGCATGGAGCAAGCAGAAATTATAGATACGTTTTGGACGTATCAACATCCCCAAGCTTAATTCCTACTCGTCCTCGAGTAGGTAAATGATAACAAGCATAATTTCTGTGGTGACATGCTATTAACCATATAAGAACTTTTCACAGTCACATGACAAGTGCTTACTGAGACAATGAATCTGTAGTAATTAAGTTGCCTCATGAGAAAATCACAAAGAACTGAAAGTTTTACAATATGATACTGAAACACTCAATAGATTTGTAGTGAGCATGGTGTGCAAATATGATAAAGTGGTACCTCGCTTGCCCCCTTTAGTGAAGCAAAACATAAATGCAGGGGAACCTCCAAGGTTTAAGTGACGACTAGATACAATGATTTCAGAATAAACGATATCATAGTCATGCAAAAGACAATGGTACTTTGGGACAATGCACATTACACTCAGAATGACAATCATGCTCTCAATAGTTGGTGCTTTAAAGAAGGTGGAGACTCTCGAACCGTGGCTTTTGTTGGCAAGGTTGAAAACCCGTGGTCGGAAACAAAAACTAAACATGTACCAGAGCTCTTGGTTTTAAAATCAGAGGTAATAATTATATATATTTTTAGAATATGCATATTTCGTCAACGAATGCTAGCAGATAACTCAATCACTTCTTGAGCTGGACAAGTTTCGAGGAACGGCTCCCGAATGAGGACGATCACATCCTCTTAATCTCCTTTGTTTATCACTGCCAAAGTTTTCTGATTTCTCATGAACAAAGCTTGAAGGAGGGTTTGTTTGTTGTATAATTTTTTAATGAGCCGGGCGCACTCTATGCCAGTTCCTTCTCGTATTATGGGTTTGCACATTAGACATGCAATCCCGGGGTGAAGCTTGTCCAACTTAAAAAGATCATGAACTAACTACTACTTCCTCATGAGCTAAAACAGAGGCACAAAAGAGAAATGCTTTTTTGATTAATTTCGAGATGGTACATGAAAGTCTTCGTTAGGAATGGCAGGTAAATACCATGTATACGAAGGTATGGTGGACTCATATGGCATAACTGGTTTAAAGGATTTTGGATGCACAAGCAGTCAGTCCGCTTAGTACAGGCGAAGGTTAGCAAAAGACTGGGAGCGACCAACTAAAAGAGCAATGACGGTCATAATCATGCAGAGCGACAAAGCAACATTGAATCAGGCATGGAAGTTATATCGCTACTCAGAAATTAAAGATCATCAAAGCTTGATAGACTTTCTTTACAGTCTTAAATATGCGTGAGCATACTGTCAGGGATATGACTAGCAGGTATGAACCGGCTAGTATAAACCGGTTTATTATAATATGTTTGGTTGTAATATTTAGTAAAGGATGCGGCCCATGAGATCTTAGGGCCCATGTACATAGCTATGGTTTGTAAACCGCCCGATGATGTAACTTGAGAGATAAGGAAGAAAAGACAGAGACCGAGGCGGACACGAGTATGAGCCGGCCTCGGGACTCTGTAAACCGGACCGGGCGTCGCCTCTATATAAATGGATGACCCGGCGGCGGTTCAAGGACAAGCAAGAATCAACCCGTCGAGACTACAGGCAAGCGATCCGCTCCCTGTAATCCGACGCCCAAGCAATATCAAACCAACTAGACGTAGGCTTTTACCTTCATCGAAGGGGCCGAACTAGTATAAACCCTCTGTGTCCTTTGTGTGCTATGAACCCCTTCAAGCTAACCCGTGCGATGGTTCCATCATCAAGTCCGTTAAACCGGACATCTGCCGTGTTATTTCCGCGACAGTTGGCGCCCACCGTGGGGCCTCCGCACGATGGTTTCGAGTTCTTGAAGGGCAGCTTTGAAGGGCTCAAGGGCTACGTTGCTTGCCGGATGACCAAGAGTCGCCGCGGCCGGATCTACATCGACGACGCGGGTTGGGGACCGGAGGCCGATTCAATCGAATACGGGTACCGGGTTCCCTTCGGTGGCATTCAAGTCTTCATCGGCAAGATTGGCGAACCGGGACCTGAGCCGGACATCTTCTCCAGCATCATCGAGCCGGCTCAGTGTGCGAGATCGGCCCGGATTCAGCCCGCCATGAAGCACGTTTTCGTTGGAGCAGTTCACGGGGTCCAAACCGAGGACGGATCGGAATCCGGCGGAGAAACAGTTGTCTACTCCGACGACGGGTCCTCATCCGGAGAGACTGAATCTCTGTATCAGTTGCAGGACGGCCGGTCTGAGGGTGAGTCCGACGGGAACAGTATTCCGGATCCCTTTGACCCGCCAAACAGGGTGGCTGTCTTTATGACCGGTTCACAGCCCACGATGAACGGGGCGACAGCAGAAGCTGGTGTAGGGGGGAGCGGCCCGGCCCTCTCACCTACTGACGTTCTATCCACCTTAGTCGAGGAGTTCGCGGCCAAAGCTGTGGCAGAGGTGGCTCCAGCAGACAAGGCGCAGCATGATGCAGAGCTCCTTCAGCTAAAGGCCCGGGTGGATCAAGCAAGGGATGATTTGAAGGCAGAGAAAGCTATGATAGCGATAAGGCAAGCGGAATTGAATGATCAGCCTTTTCACCTAAGGATGGAACAGGCCTCCACACAGGGAGTAAGAAGTCGGAAATATCAATCTCGTTTACCGTCGGTTTATGAAGCGACGGATCTGTTCAGAACACCCGGGGCTGGGACAAGCAATAATCCGGCTTTAAACCGGAGGGCACCCCCAGCCAGGGATGAGCCGGTTCAGCAGCCTACTGCGGAGCAAGATCGACAGATCACGTCTGCACCTCACGTTCCTACCCCTCCAGGTCATTATTCAAATCCTTTGGACAACATCGTTGCTGCTGCCGCACATTTGGCCGCTTTACCCGTTGAAGGGGCGTCTCCGGTGGCATTGGAAGCACGCCGGGTCAAGGAGTTACTTAATACGGCGTTGGTACAGCAGCAAGCATATTCTCATAGCAGGGAGAGGCTACATTCAACACCACGTCACAGTCGGAGTTACACTAGGCATTGGGAGGAGCCAGAAGTGTCTAGTAGTGAACGCAGGAGGCATCGGCACAGACAGGATAATCCGGCAGGCGCAGCTGCACAGGCTCAGGATATAAACCGGGTTAGGTCGGTAGCCCGGGAGGAAATCCGTCAGACGACGCCGGTTCACACGACCACAGCAGAGACCGGAGTCACAACGAGTTCCTTTGGAGTGCAGTGTCTTATCCCCGCTTTACGGAGCGTGAAGTTGCCCAAGGATTTTAAAGGGCCCCGTAAGGTACCTAATTACACTGCAGATTTACCTCCTGAAGCTTGGGTGGAGAGTTATGAGATGGCCATGGAGATGCTGGACGTGGATGAAGCGGCTTGTGCAAAGTACTTTACTATGATGCTTGAGGGTACAGCCCGGACCTGGCTAAAGGGTTTACCCCCTAATTCCATCGGATCATGGGGAGAGTTACGTCGCCAGTTTATCAAAAATTTCAAAGATACATGCAAGCAGCCAATGTCAGTAGTGGATCTGGCAGCCTGTGTGCAAGGAGAACAGGAATCTACAAGTGCATGGGTGCGGCGAGTGTCAGAGATCTTGCACTCTTCGAATAGTATCAATCCTAGTACGACAATAGTAACTTTAGAGAACAATTGCCGGTTTGAGTCCCTAAAGTTAAAACTAGGACGGCTTAAAAGGGATTGCAATGATATGGGAACTCTGATGAGTGCTCTTTTAAAGTACGGGGACTCTGATAATACCAAGTATTCAGAAGCTGAGGGAGACAAAGCAGGGAAGATTAACAAACCTGGTAAACCGGCGCAGGTTAACTCGGCTACTGCAAGTTTCTTAGGCAAGCGAAAGGCAGAAGGTGGCTCTGATTTCGTAGCCAATACCCAAGTTCAAGGGGGTTTTCAGCGTAATAGGGGTAACCCACCTCAACAAACCGGCAGAGGGGATGTTAGTTGGGACCAAGAGTTAGATCAGCCTTGTCCGAAGCATGGCTCGAGCAGACGACCGGCAAAACACACTATAAGAGAGTGCAGGCCTTTTATGGAAGCGATGATGGGCCGCTTTAATCCTAATGACAGGCCTCCAAATGGCGGTTCAGGCCCAGGGTTCTATGGTCCGGGTCATCAGGGGAACAGCTCCGGATCAGTATATCGGGGCAATAACAACGGTTATCAAAACCGGGCCGGTAATCAAAATGGTCAAGGAAGTTATAATAACCAGGGCAACCAGCCGTGTAATCAGGGTGGTTACAATAACCAAGGCAGTCAACAGCAGGGCCAAGGTAATCACAGTAATCAGGGTAATCAGCAGCGTCAGCAACAGCAACCACAATCCGGATATCAGAGTAATCCGAAGGAGTTGAGTAGTGGGCAATACCATGTATTCACCACAAGTCTGTGTAAACGAGATCAGAAGGTTTTTAAGCGGGCG
Source organism: Secale cereale (assembly GCA_902687465.1). Lineage (NCBI taxonomy): Eukaryota > Viridiplantae > Streptophyta > Magnoliopsida > Poales > Poaceae > Secale > Secale cereale. The sequence goes on from LR738713.1 coordinate 728,999,124, forward strand.
GTTAACGCGGTTGAACCGGCAACACCGCAATTTCTGCGCTGGTCGGAGCAGCCCATTGTATGGAGTAGGGAGGATCACCCAATGCGGGTGGATAATCCGGGCCACTTGGCCTTGGTGGTAGCGCCACAGGTGGGAGGTTATAAGTTCACTAAAGTTCTCATGGACGGCGGTAGCAGCATCAACATCTTGTACTATGAGACTTTCCTTCGTATGGGCCTAACGGATAAGTAGTTAAGACAATCAAACACGGTGTTCCACGGGGTGGTTCGAGGGAAGTCGGCTTATCCAGTTGGAAAGATTGACTTAGAAGTTACCTTTGGAGATGAGCATGATTCCAGGTCAGAAATGATAACTTTCGAAGTTGTCAAGATCCGGAGCCCCTATCACGCTTTATTCGGGAGAACGGTTTATGCCAAGTTTATGGCTAGGCCATGTTATGTTTATCTGCAACTCAAAATGCCGGGTCACAAGGGCACGATCACAGTACATGGAAGTCGCAAGATAGCAGTGGAGTGTGAAGAGGGAGATGCAGCCTACGCGGAGGCAGTATGTGCCACAGAAGAGTTGAAGTTTTATAAAGATAATGTTGATCCGGCAGATATGACTCCGCTGAAGAAGCCAACTACAGAGCATGATCCGGCATTGAAGTTTAAATCGGCGGAGGAGACCAAGCAAGTTGATTTTGTGCCAGGTGATTCGTCCAAGCAGTTCACTATCAGCGCTAACATTGATCCCAAATAGGAAAGCGCGCTCATCGAGTTCATCCGTGAGAACCGGGATATCTTTGCGTGGAAGCCTTCTGACATGCCAGGTATACCGAGGGAACTCGCTGAGCACAGCCTTAACATTGATCCGAAGTATAAACCGGTTAAACAATATTTGCGCCGCTTCAACGAAGAGAGGCGCAAGGCTATAGGAGAAGAAGTGGCCAGGCTTTTGGCCGCAGGGTTCATAGTTGAAGTTTTTCACCCAGAGTGGTTGGCTAATCCAGTGCTTGTGTTAAAGAAGAATGCAAAGTGGAGAATGTGTGTGGATTACACAGACCTCAACAAGGCTTGTCCAACTGATCCTTTTGCTCTCCCTCGCATTGATCAGATTATCGATGCTACAGCGGGATGTGAGAGGCTAAGCTTTTTGGATGCATATTCAGGATATCACCAGATCAAGATGGCAGTTAAAGACCAAGAGAAGACAGCTTTCATAACCCCTTTTGGTGCTTTTTGCTATGTATCTATGCCTTTTGGGCTCAAGAGTGCTCAAGCAACTTATCAGCGTTGCGTTCAGAATTGTCTTAAAGGACAGATAGGGAGGAATGTTCATGCCTATGTGGATGACATTTTGGTTAAATCAAGGAAAGAGGAGACGATGATAGAGGATCTTAAGGAGACTTTTGACAATCTTCGAGCCTATAAGATGATGCTTAATCCGGAGAAGTGTGCCTTTGGTGTTCCGGCAGGTAAACTACTGTGATTCTTGGTCTCAAACAGAGGAATAGAAGCTAATCCGGAGAAGATTAAGGCAATCACATCTTTGACTAAACCAGTTTGCATCAACGATGTTCAGCGTATCGCTAGCCGGATCACAGCATTAAGCTGGTTCATCAGCCGTTTGGGAGAGAAGGCGATCCCGCTTTACCAGATGCTGAAGAAAACAGATCGGTTTATATGGAGTGATGAGGCGAACGCGACGTTTGAGGATCTGAAGCGGCAACTGGCAAAGCCGCCGGTACTGGCTGCCCCTGTTGATAATGAACCATTGCTGTTATACGTCACCGCCAATGCACGGGCAGTCAGCGTTGCAATCGTGGTTGAGCGCAAGGAAGCAGGAAATGAATACCCGGTTCAACGTCCGGTTTATTATGTGAGTGAAGTACTCATTGAGTCCAAATAGAGGTACCCACATTGGTAGAAGCTGGTATATGGTGTGTTCATGGCAAACCGGAAGCTGAAGCACTATTTCCAAGGTCATCCGATAACTGTGGTTAGTTCAGCGCTATTGGGAAATATAATCCAGAACAGGGAAGCTACGGGTAGAGTTGCGAAGTGGGCCATTGAACTCAGCCCACATGAGTTGAAGTATGTACCACGCACCGCTATAAAATCTCAGGCATTGGTGGATTTCATCAATGATTGGACAGAATTACAAATTCCTGAGGAGAAGCCGGATCTTACGTACTGGACGATTCATTTTGACGGGTCAAGACAGTTGGAAGGCTCGGGGCCTGGAGTTGTCTTAACTTCCCCCCGAGGTGATAAGTTTTGTTACGTCCTCCGTTTGTTGTTTCCTTGCACTAATAATGCAGCGGAATATGAAGCGTTACTTCATGGTTTACGGATAGCAAAGGAGATGAACTTGAGCCGGGTCAAGTGTCTTGGTGATTCAGATCTGGTGGCACAGCAAGTTTCAGGAAAGTGGGATTCACGAGATCCTCTCATGGCAGCTTACAGACGGGAAGTTGAAGCAGTTGCAGGATATTTCAAAGGGTATCAGGTGGATCATATAGACCGGCGACGGAACGAGGCGGACGATGCTTTAAGCCAGCTGGGCTCCCAACGTAAACCGGTGCCGCCAAATACTTTTTTGGATGAGTTGCACAGTCCTTCGGTTCAAGTACCATCGGAGGAAGACCTAGCTGTTCCTGATCCGGAGGCACAGTTAGTTGCAGCGCTTCATGTAATTCCGGATTGGACGCGGCCTTACTTGGCATATCTGAGCCGAGGAGAGCTACCGGATGATGAGATAGAGGCACGACAGATAATCCGGTGTTCCAAGTCCATGACGATTGCGAACGAAGAACTTCATCATCGCAGTGTTTCTGGAGCGTTTCAACGGTGTGTATCAGCTAAGGAAGGTTGTGATATCCTTCGTGAAATCCATGAAGGGGATTGTGGTCATCATGCCGGTTCAAAATCCTTGGTGGCTAAGGCTTTTCGACATGGGTTCTATTGGTTAACAGCTCATGCTGATGCGGCGGATTTAGTCCGAAAGTGTGATGCTTGTCAGAAGTTTTCACGACGCGCTCTTGTTCCGGCACAGGAGCTCCGGATGATACCAATAACCTGGCCGTTCGCGACTTGGGGGCTTGATATGGTTGGACCTTTCAAACGATCCCAAGATCAGAAAACTCATCTACTAGTGGCAGTGGATAAGTTTACAAAGTGGATTGAGGCAGAGCCTGTGAGCAAGTGTGATGCGGCAACGGCAGTCAAATTTATCAAAAAGGTAATTTTCCGGTTTGGCTTTCCGCACAGCATCATCACAGACAACGGCACCAATTTATCTCAAGGTGAGATGGAAGAATTCTGTCAACGGGAGCATATTCCCTTAGATGTATCTTTTGTGGCCCACCCCCAATCCAATGGTCAAGCTGAAAGAGCAAATCAGGAGATTTTGCGAGGTATCAAGCCCCGGCTTATGACTCCTTTGCAGAGAACCCCAGGATGCTGGGTTGAGGAGTTACCATCTGTTCTTTGGAGTATCAACACTACACCAAACCGGTCCACAGGTTACACACCTTTCTTCATGGTATATAGTGCTGAAGCGGTCCTTCCAAGTGATATCCGTCATGATTCACCAAGGGTGACGGCTTATGTTGAAGCGGCCAATGAACAAGCAAGGCAAGACAGTTTGGACCGGCTGGATGAAGAGCGTGACATAGCAGCGGCACGGTCTGCAATTTATCAACAAGACTTACGCAGATATCACAGCCGCCGGATCAAGACAAGGACGTTCCAGGAGGGCGACTTAGTACTCCGGCTCATCCAAGATCAAACAGATATGCACAAGTTATCCCCGCCTTGGGAAGGGCCCTTTGTGGTCAGCAAGAATCTGCACAACGGTTCATATTACCTACTGGACGTTCGAGAACACAAGGACTCACGGACATCAGAGGAGGAGACGAAGAGACCATGGAACATCGCCCACTTACGGCCATACTATACTTGAGCTATGAGCTCCACTGTATCCTATGTATATATTATGATTAATGAATAAACCGGCACCCTCGGTAAACCGGGGGCTCAGCCTTTTTTCCAATACAAATATCTTATGAGAACAACCATATATATATTATCATGTCATATTTCAAATATATCGATCGGTTTAAAACTGATTTTTGCAGAATATATACTCAGAAGCAATAAAACTCCCTGAAGAGCATAAAGGTCACATCCGGCTCAAAGAGGACGCTTCACGCAAACCCTCTAGATGGTAATCCATCCAGTGATTGGTTCAAGATTTACCCATGGCTTCATGGAGCCATGGAGACCCTCTGGAAACGCTACGGGCATCCAGTGATTGGTTTATATTTCCCATGGTTTCAAGGAACCATGGAGGCCCTCTGGAAAAGCTACGGGCATCCAGTGATTGGCTTATATTTCCCATGGCTTCACGGAGCCATGGAGGCCCTCTGGAAAGGCTACGGTCATCCAGTGATTGGCTAAAGTTTTTTCTTATGGTTCCTATGGAAAGACGAGATTATCCGCATCCATCGACAGGCCCTCTGGAAAGACGAGATTACCCGCATCCAGTGATTGGCTGAACCTTGCTTTGAGCCTGGCAGCTCGTAAAAAGCCTCGACTACATGGTTTTATTTGCAAATTTGCGTTTTCTGATCTTTATGTGTTATGATTCTTTAATCCGGAGTGGGACAATTCAAGAAATTGACCACACATCTACAAAGTTAAAAGTCTGGATCGTGAATACCAGCATGAGATAAACCGGTGCTCATTATAACCCGGATCATCCATCAGGCAAAAAGCTACAAACTTCTGGACAAAGTTTCGGAATGATATAAACCGGTGTCTTTTATCAAGCCCGGGTTTGTTATTGGATCCATGAAGGTCTTCATCAAGAAATTTTAAATTCTACCGGATTAAGAGTATTGAGCATACTTGGTCTCAGGTATAGAGTTGTTTATGATATAAGTATATACTTATTTGATATATCATGAGAACAATTTAATGGGTCCAACGGTCAAACCGTTAGGACATATTTTCAAATATTGTATATGCAGGAACAGATGATATATAAGACAATTCATATCAGACCAAACTGGCAATGATAAAATGAGAAGTTGGAATATCCGGATCAAAACGGACAATGTTATCAGCTATCCTATTACAAGGCATAGCAAGCCTGACGGATTAAAGATTGTTCGATAAATGAGACTACAATTGCAAACATTAAACTATGAGCTATGCTCCCTCCTGCTGCGACGGCTGGGCATCGACTTGATCCGGAATCTCCTCCTCTTCTTGAAGCGGTTGGAAGTCAGGGGCGCACCAGTCGATTTTTGCTAAGGCACGAAAGTACATCTCTTCGTTGATAAGCTCCGACGGTTCAATATCTGGAGCGAAGGTAAGAGGGCGCACTGGTGGGATTAGATTGACGGTATCGTAAACCGGCCGATTCACCCGCTTGTTCTGCAAATCATACCCCGGATGATACCTGGATAAGTCTGATTCGGCCGCAATTTTGCTGGCGAGAGGGCGCATCTCCTTCGTCAAGACATGGAGATCCTTTGCAGTAAACTCTGATCCGTCTTCCTTCGTATTTGGATACCCATTTAAAGCCTCTTCCGGATCAAAGTCCGGAACCCATGCTTTCGCTCTGGTAAGCGCCATGAGGGCACCGGCTCGAGCAGCAGATTTCTTGACTTCCTCCAGACGGACCGGCAAGACAGAAAGTTTTTGCAAGGTTTCTCAGATGGTAGTAGGGGCCGACTTACTGAATGATGTAGCACTTATGATCCTTTGAGCGTCGGAATACAGCTGCTCGACCAAAGTGTAACATGCTTTAAGTTTCTTCCGCAAGTCATCCCCAAGATGGGTGACACGGCGCCCTGCATATGAGTATCACAGTTAAACCGGTACAGATGAAAGATTGCAAGGTTAAAGCGGGAATACAGATTAAAATACTTACCAAAGACGGCAGAGGTCATCAACTCTATTTGCCGCTTTAAGCCGGTTAACTCTTCAGTCACCGGATTAAGGGCTTCCTCAGCGTCTTTGACCCTCTTTTCCAGATCTTTTTTCTGAACCTCAAAGGCGGTTCGCTCTTCCTCAAAGAATTTTTTCAGTTCTTCAGCAGTCTTTAAACTCACCTTCAAGTCTTTCTTGGCCTTAGCAGCAGCAGCCTCCATTTCAGCAAGTCTGTTCCGGAGTTCACTAACTTCTTCAGCCCTCCGGTTTAAATCAGCCTGCAAGTAAAATCAAGTGATAAGAAGCAAAAATCAGACAAGTCTCAAGCACACAAGCAAGTTGTCTACTTGACACTTGGGGACTAATGGGCAGTTGAAACAGTAAACAGCAGCAATTCAAAGACAAAAGTCTCAAGCACACAAGCAAGTTGTCTACTTGACACTTGGGGGCTAATGGATAATTGAAGTATCAGAAGAATATATTACAAGTATCAAATACATAACCAAGTTATCTAGTTGATACTTGGGGGCTAATGTAAAATCAGTTGTTCAAGTTATAAGTTCCGGTTCACCTTCAACGCTCAGCTAAACCGGAACTTGGGGGCTATTATGAGATAGTTAGAAGAATATCAAAAGCACAAAGTCAGAAGGAAAGGATTACCTCATATTTTTCTTTCATCAGGTTAACCAAGCCCGCTTCATAATCTCGGCTGGTGTGGAGCCGGTTCAAGTACCCAGAATAGAGCTCCTGGGCACTCATGTCAGCAAGGCTAGATAGCTCGGTACTCCATTTACCTTTCTCTTTATGCAGCTTCTCCGCTTTAGCCGTATGTTTGGCTAAAACAGTGGGCTCAGCCGGAGCAGTAAAAGCAGTGCCAGTCACTTCAACTTCTGGAGAAGCAGGTGCTGTTGGTGGAGCTGCAGTATGAACCGGACTGGGAGATGCCGGATTGGTCTGAGGAGAATTGGACCGGGCAAGGCTTGGCGGATCATGAACATCATCAGTAGTAGGGTTCTCGGGCTTTGAAATATGATCCGTAGGAGCAGGATTCTCAAGAGGAATCGTGGGTTCGCCTTCTGGGGGGACGGTTGTTGCCGGATCAACCGCCGGATCATCAACAGTGGTCTCAGAAGTGGGTTTGTTGGCCTTTGGTTTTTTGCTAGGCTTTGGCTTGCTGGAAGAAGTTCGGAAAATGAGTTAAGATTATGAAGCAAAATGTAATCATAAACCGAATAAGTTAAAAAGACTTACCCTGGGACGGTTTTTAGTGGAGGAAGTTGCGTGGAAGTCGATTCACCGGAAGAAGATAATGGAGTCTCCTGATAATCAGGGTCAGACGGTTTAAGAGGTTTGCGGATAAGCCCGGCCTTGGGATGAAGGAGGGTTGGAGAGAGTATAACCTCAGAGCGGCGCCTCCGAGCTGGAGTTAGAGAAATCCCGGATGATTCCACTGCAAGACCACTATGGCGAGTGGTCCGGCGAAGAGCTTCGTGTTGTTGTTTCTTCAAAAGAAAATTAGGATCCAATTGAGCATAAGGATGAGAAAACTGATATTTCCGGACTGTCCGACGACTTTTTTGTGGAAGTGGTTCTGAATCGAAAGAAAGGATAGTTACCTCAACTTCTGCCGGTTTATCTCCCTCAGCCAACTCCTGTGGAAAAGTTATCATTAAATACAGATATGAGTAAAGGCGAGTAAGTTAAAGCCGGATTAATTCATACCTCGGAATCCGGATCGTCATCCTCAGCGTGAGAACTAGAGCCACCGGCCGCTTTTCTCTTCTTACTAACAAAGGTTTTCCGACGGGTTTGTTTTCCGGGTTTCTCCTGAGGCTTTCTTTTCCAGAAAGGATCCTCGGCCTATTCAGACAAAAAAGAGACAGTTAGAAGACGGTTTATATAAACGGATTAAAAATATATATAAGAAAGCAAGGCTTACTGCAGGCAGCTTGTTTTTCTTGTAATACGGAGCCAATCCGATTTTGCTGCAATCTTCTAAGGAGACGTTGAGCATCTTCTTAGCCGATTCAATGACCTCCGATTCAGAAAGCTTATCCTTGGTAAACCGTTGAGGGTCGTCCGGTTTACCAGAATACTTGCACATCAATTGTGATCGTGGACTCGAGGGAAGGATACTCCAAGAGAGCCAACAGCGCATAAAATCGGTTCCAATTAAACCGTTGGCCATAAACGCTTTCAGTCTAGCAAGCTAAGAAGCAAACCGGGGCCGTTCGGCACAGCTAAGTCGCTGTGGCAAAGGGTGATCTTCCGGAAGACGGTGCTCGCGATAACCCGGCAGTGGGTTCTCCCCTTGCGGAGAAGTGTCAATACAGTAAAACCAAGACTTGTTCCATTCCTTCGGATGCGTGTGGAGAGCGGCATGAGGAAAGACTGCATCTCTCCTTTTCTGGATGCTAACCCCACCAAGTTCTTGATGCGGTCCGCTGGTGAACTCAGTACGCCGGTTCAGGTGAAAGAAATCACGGAACAAATCAACAGACGGTTCTTCTTGCAGATATACCTCTGAGAAAACTTGGAAGTCACAGATATTGGAAACGGAGTTGGGACCAATGTCCTGAGGATGGAGTTGGAAAGCGGCAAGCACATCTCGGAAGAATCTTGAACCGGGAGGTGTGAAGCCTCGGGCTATGTGGTCGAAGAAAACAATAACCTCCCCCTCTCTGGGAGTAGGAGGGCATTCGTTTCCTGGAGCCCGCCACTTTAAAATGGATTGAGGACCTAAAGTACCAACGGCAGCAGCGTTGGCCAAGTCTTCTTCCGTAATAATGGAAGGAACCCAATCGCAAGACACAAATTGTTTGGCCATGACAGCAGAAGAGCAAGCGCTACAAAGATAGTGTAAAGACCGGATTATTTAAGTACAATGGCATAAACCGGAAGATATATACGAAGATCACGCAACGGTTTAGACAAGGGACTAATGATATGGCTAAACCGGCAATAACAGGGAGGTATGTTACTACCGGTTCATGGCAGCAATAGAGAAAGAGCTAAACCGTTGCGCTCATCGAGAATTTTTTTTTAGAAAGAACAATGTATGACAGTTTAAACCGGAGCATACTTAACAGATCTACAGAGGAGAAGAAATAGGTTTTCGCAGATAATTAAAGTGGAACAGATCTGAGCACACAAGAAAAAGAAAAACAAATACAAGGATATTACGGGAAGAACTGCAAGGGTAATATACGGAGCAGATGAATCTACAGGTTGTGATGAGATCTAAAACATATGGCAGCAGAATAAAGGCAGGATCTAAGGGCGAGATGTAAAGGTCAAAACTTCGGCGAACTTGGCGTATAGGTTGAACGGGGTGAAGCTTCCATTGAGGCTCTAATGGCGGAGGCGCAAGGAAGAACCCTAGAAATTACAGATATATAATGAGGAGGAAAGACATACCTGGAATAGTGGGAATCAGCGGCGGAGTTCTCTGGTCAAGCTCAGGTCGATGCAGCGGCCGGCGAGGACTTGGTTTCGGCGGTTGACGACGGCTGTTCGAGCTCGAGCGTCAATGGCGTCTTGAGCTCGGGCGACGGAGGAAGAAGAGAGAGGAAGAGAATAACATATGGGGACAGCGGTATTTATAAGAAGAAAGTCAGATCCGAAGTGACAGGTGCGGGATTCGAGGAGGCAAAGGATCGGATAAAGATCTTCCGACGCCTCGATTTTCGGGATAACCCTTAAACAAGGCTGATGGACAGCTCACAGCGTTAAATGCGGAAGTGATGTCACAGTCAGATTCAGTGATTCTCGAGGATGACGTCAGGGCCGGTTTACAAAAAAATGAGAAGACACAGAAGAAAATTATGCAAGACTGAGAAGATTGATGTGAACAAGTTCAAATCATTCTGGGGCCTAATGTCAGGGATATGACTAGCAGGTATGAACCGGCTAGTATAAACCGGTTTATTATAATATGTTTGGTTGTAATATTTAGTAAAGGATGCGGCCCATGAGATCTTAGGGCCCATGTACATAGCTATGGTTTGTAAACCGCCCGATGATGTAACTTGAGAGATAAGGAAGAAAAGACAGAGACCGAGGCGGACACGAGTATGAGCCGGCCTCGGGACTCTGTAAACCGGACCGGGCGTCGCCTCTATATAAAGGGACGACCCGGCGGCGGTTCAAGGACAAGAAAGAATCAACCCGTCGAGACTACAGGCAAGCGATCCGCTCCCTGTAATCCGACGCCCAAGCAATATCAAACCAACTAGACGTAGGCTTTTACCTTCCTCGAAGGGGCCGAACTAGTATAAACCCTCTGTGTCCTTTGTGTGCTATGAACGCCTTCAAGCTAACCCGTGCGATGGTTCCATCATCAAGTCCGTTAAACTGGACATCTGCCGTGTTATTTCCACGACACATACGCCAAGTCAATCAAAATAAATTCTTGGAGGAAGATACCACTAAACCATACCACATCATAGGCAAACAAATCATGTTGGTACTTCAATAACATATTAAGAACCCCCCAGCTATTTGAGACTAACCATAAGAAAACATGAACTACTAAGCACCATTATGCACATAGCATTTTTATCATAGACATATCAACCAGTGCAACAGAAGCCAACTCTCTTAACAAGATAAGCATGATAACGAAAGAGAGTTCCAGCGACCAACTAAACAAAAGCTCTTTAAAAATATAAGCATGAAAACTAAGAGCTGAACATGATAGTAGCTATTGAAAGACAAAGAACACACACAGCAAGGATAGACATGAAAATTCTATGTTATGTTCTAGGTTGAAGTGGAGTGTGTTTCTCTCCCACACAAAGAAAGCTGAGTTCCAACTCGTTATGAACAGCAAGCAAAGCTAAAGAAAACTCAAAAGGAAACTAAAAGCAAGACGCTCCAAGCATAGCACATAACACATGAAGTGATAAAAATATAGTGGAACGAAAGACGAACTGATAATTGTTGATGGAGAAGGGGATGCACGGGGGCCTCCCCAAGCTTGAGCGTTTGACACTCCTGAATCTTTTTATCATCTTCCCTCGCACACTTGAAAACTCCCTTCATACATAACTCATCATAATCTGATTAGCGAGGTTAGTACCCATAATAATATAATTTTTCCTTGCTGGAAATAAGTATATTCTTGAAGGTCTATTGTTTCTCAAGATTGCCAAAAGGTTTTTGCAAAGAAAAAGCAAGCTCAAGGTTTGCAAAACGAAGGAAAGACAAAACAGGACAGAATCTGTGAAAAACAGACCAGCAGGTAGTAAATGATTTTTTCGGGGCACTTCTGCAACTCAAATCAAAAAACTCAGAACAGACGCCCGAAAGACAATTGTATAGAGCACGCTGTCGAAAAAATTCAGACCAAAAAGTTGATCTGGTGATTTTATACGAATTTTTCTGTCCAAGGACAGAATCTGTTTCCTGGACAGCACGTCACAACTTTTGAACTTTCTTGCAATCAGAGGCTACACTTGGCACAAAGCTGAAAAGTAAAGATACAATGATGATGCTACTGTAGTAACAACATCAAGACACAACAAAAGCAAAATAAAATTTTATTCCTTGTGGGCTGCCTCCCAAAAGCGCTTTCTTTTATGCCGTTAAGCTAGGCATAATGCAAAGAGATCAAGTTGTATCAATTGAACCATCATCAAGATCATCAAAAAGCTCTTCAATAGTACAACTAGTCTTAAGAGGACTTTCAAATAAAGGTCTAATAGAGATACTTCTAGGGAGAAGACCAAAAGGAAAAAAGTCAAAGGAAGATTCATTTATAAATTTATCAAAGAGAGGTGTTTCTTCCAAAGTCTTCACAGTTTCAACCCCTTTGGCAATAGATGGATTACTTTTAGAGCGGGGAGCCTTTGGAACGTAAATGAACTTAGGCTCCTTCTTTTCCGGAGTTTCTACCTTTTTGGTTTTGATTGAGGAGAAAGTAGTTCCTAGAGTATCAAAGATTTCCTCAATCTTGTCTATCCTAGAAGAATCCAATTCATGGGATTCGATGGTCTCCAAAGTTTTGAGAATTTTATGCATGGAGCTATCAAGCCTATTCAAATTCCCTTGGATCTTGCGATCCAACTCATTTATCTTATTAATGTTTGGCATCTCTAGCTCTATCTTTTCAAGTTTTTTCATAATGTGAGCTAGGGTGATGTCCTCTTGAATGCTAATAACAGGGGGATTTCCAACAAGATTTTCAATAATACTAAGAGATTCCCAAACTGGGGCCTCTAGGAAATTCCCATTGATAGCAGAATCTAGAATAAACCTATTCCAAGAAGTAATTCCAACATAAAAATTTCTAAGCAGGATAGTAGTAGATTGTTTCTTGGTGGCTCTTTTTTGAGAATCATTAATTCTATACCAAGCATCTTTTAGACTTTCCCCACCTCTTTGTTTAAAGGTGAGAACTTCTGCCTCACCAAAGACAAAAGGACCAGACATAACGACAACTAAAGAATGAGATAACTATTTTTGTGATTTTCGATAAAAGATACTAAAGCAAAAACTGAAAGGTAAACTAACAAAACTAAAAAGCAAAGGTAAAAGATAGCGTGCAACTCCCCTATCTTGAAGAGTGGAGTCCCCGGCAACGGCGCCAGAAAATTTTGCTTGATGGCTTCTCGCCCCTCGTTGGTTACCCCAAGTGGAAGGTTTGAGATGCAGTGTAGCGGTAGTTTTCCCTTGGCAAAGATACCAAGGATCGAATTCCCCTGAGAGTCCAAGGTTCAACAAGAAGGTGTCAACTGCTAGCGGCGCAACTAGCGATCGACCGGACCTGCACACAGATACAAATAACTTTGCTCCCAACGAGTACAGAGAGGTTGTCAATCTCTCCGGCCTTGTCGTTTACAAAGGATCGAACGCAAGAGATAATAGTGATAGGTATTACTTCAACTAGTAAGTAAAAACAGAAAGTAAATAGCGGATGTGATCAGTGATGGTAATATGGACCGGGGTCCCATGATGTTCACTAGTGATGTCTCTTTCCCAAAAGACGATAAAACAGCTAAGCGAGGTAAACAAATTACAGCTGGGCAATTGACAGGATTATGTGCGCAAACCAATGCTAACTATGCTGCAAAGAAAGGTAGAGGCTCAAAAGCATGGGCGGTACGCCAAGGTAAGTAGACCGAAATCCATCTGCATCTACTACTAATCATCCACCTTGAGATATCTATCCAGAACATCTCGCTGGTATTAAGTTGCGAGTCCCACCCATAGTGTAAACTCAAAGCAACAAACAACTGCATTAAAAGAACTTTGCGCAAAGTAAAAAATCCTTGCACCCGCGAGTACAAGCACCGTTGTTTTCCCCCTTGTGGCAACAGCACATCCCCTAGACTCATGTTTCTGTCACTCAAGCTAGTCATCGAGGGGCATGAACCCACAATCAAGCATAACGTACCCTCTTGGAGTTACTACCTACTACTTGGCCAAAGCAATAAACAGCAACGGAGAACATGCAAGAATTACTCAAGAACATAAATATAAAAGAGGTAAATCAAATATATTACTCACACATAATCTGAACATAATCTCATAATCCATCGGATCCCAGCAAACTCAACATAGCAACAGCATAAGGATTACATATGTGCCTCGATCATGTAGGGCAGCTCACGAGGTCTAATCGGTGAAGAACAAAGAGGGGAGGAGAACATCACATAGCTACTGGTCATGGACCCATGGTCCAAGGGGGTGTCGGTGTACTAAGATAGGGGTACCTTAGTACCCCAACTTGTGCACGGGCAGTAGCAGCTTCCCGTGGCAGGGCTTACCACGTGCTCGCCAAGAACTGTTCTGGTCTCTATGAAGCCATTCAAGAACAAAGTATACAAGTCAGAAGAATCAAGGCCCCGGCAAGAGGAGCTTGCCGGGAAGGCCGCACCAGGCTCAAGGTTATCACTTTAACACAAGACCCTGGCAAGAGGAGCTTGCCAGGAAGGCCAAGGAACACATACCTCAAGAGATGTATCAGCGCATCATGCGCCCCGGCAGGACCCGGAGAGCGACAAGCTTCCGGGCCCGGCAAGATCACGACCCCGGCAAGGTGCTTGCCGGGGAAACCTACGCCGTGTGCCCGCGCTCCAGCTCATCTGCCCACACGTCGCCCTGGGGCCCTTCCAGGGGCACGTGGCAGACGGCTGTGCAGCCTGGGGCACACGATGGCAAGCCACGGTGACGAGGCTACCGCCGTGGCGAACGGAGAAGCATGGACGGACGCTTTTGGGGGCGACGGCGACGGGCATTTAATGCCCTTGTCCCCCACTGTCAAAGTTAGGTGAAGACCACTGTTCATATACTGTTCATGCACTGTTGCAACTACCACCAAATTTACACTTTTACCCTCCTCTACGTTGACACCTGTCGGTGACCCCTTTGAGCTATAAAAGGAGGCCCATGCACAACGTAGGGGGGGTTCGAAACCTAGACAACTCTCTCGCTCGGTGCAGCTAGTACTGCAGATCTTCAAGCTCCCGAGCTCAAGAACTCAATACAACCTAAGCAGGAGTAGGGTTTTACACGTCCGCGGGGCCCGAACCTGGGTAAAACTGCCCGCGTGTGCTCCTCGATCTGCTCTCCGTGCTCCCTCCGCTCCCTTACCGCAACGTAGAAGGGGCTCCGGTCCCATAGGTGCTCGTGGGAGGACAGTTTCCCCCGACATCTTTGGCGCGCCAGGTAGGGGAGCGTCGAGGTTGTGCGAACCTGATCCGGCGCTCACGCGGGCGCATTCTTCATCAACCTCTCCAACTTCATCAGCTACATCAACATGCCTCCGAAGAAGAAGGTTTCGGAGGTTGGAGGCCCGTCCGCGTCGATCCCACCACCACCAGAGCCGACGGTTGGTGGGGGAGGCACCGGCGGAAGGGTGGACGCCGGTGGGGACACTCACGGCGCCACCAAGTCCAAGGACAAGACGGACGACCGGGCGAACTCCAAAGCATCGGTGTCCGTGCACGCACCACGTCCCTCTCAGGAGGTGCCAGACCAGCAGCGGCGTGGTACCGGAGGTACCATACGCTTGCTGGGACGTGGCCAAGCCGGTGAATCACGGGACGCTCAAGGCCACCGCCCCGGCACGAGCAAGGCGCAGTCGCCGGGACGGGAACGTGCTCCTTCTAACGTAGTTAGAAGTCCGAGCGTGTCCCGCTCCTCGCATCGTTCGCCACCGTTTCCCTCTTCTCCAGCAGAAGCCCTGGCCAGGGCTCAGCTGCTCCTCGACTTCCCTCCAGCGGCGGACAAGGCCAAAGACTGGAGGGCGACGATCCAGAGCCTCATCGCCTTCGCCAACAACGATGCGCCGCAGCAGCCGGCAACTTCACGGCCGCGGCAAGTCGACCAAGCGAAGGCCGATGGCGACAAGACCGCCGGGGGTGCAACTACCATGCACTCCCCGCCGCGGAAGCAAAAAACGCCGCCCCGCCGGATCAACGTCGACGACGACTCCACGGCGTCGTCGGATCCGCGGGCTCGCCGCAATCAGCGCCAAGTCCTCGACGACAGGCGACAGGAGGACGCTCGGACCCGTATCGAGCGTCGACGAGAAGCCAGAAGACAATCTGATCAGCGCGCTGGGACCGCTGTTGACATGCACGCGCCCGGTGAACCAGGCGACTTGCCGTACGTGGCAGGTTGCCCTGCGTTCACCCGTGAGCTGCGGCAAGTCCAGTGGCCCAGCATGAAGAATTTCAAGCCCGACGTACCCGAGAAGTACGACGGCAAGACACACCCCTCGGAGTTCCTCAGCATCTACACCATTGCGGTGCAGGCTGCCGGGGGACGCGACGAGAAGATCCTAGCCAACTATTTCCCGCTAGTGCTTAAGCCAAACGTCCGGTCTTGGCTTATGCACTTGCCGGAGAACTCCATCTTCTCATGGGCAGATCTGTGCCACCAATTTGTTGGCGCCTTCACGGGCGGCCACAAACCCCACGGCCTGGAGAGCGATCTCCACATCCTCGCCCAGAAGGAGGGAGAGTCCCTGCGCAAATACATCCAAAGATTCAGCCGCGTCCAGCACAACATTCCCGACGTCCACCCTGCCGCGGTTATCAGCGCGTTTCATCAGAACATGTGTAACCGCCGGATGAGGGAGGAGATGGCCATGACCAAGATTCGGGATGTCAGCGAGCTCTACGCTTTGGCTGACAAGTGCGCGCGCGCTAAAGAGGGGAGGAGGCTCCCCGGAGAAGATACTGGCGCAGGAGGAAGCGACAGCGAGGATGCCGCCCCGGCAAGGAAAAACCGGCGGCGGAACAACAGAAAGAAGAAGAGAAAGGAGGTGCTGGTTGTCGAGCAGTCCGGCAAGGAGGCTCCCGCCAAGAAGGCACAGGCTGGCAGTTCCGGCAAGGAGCCCGCCCCCGTAGCGGCAGCCGACAAGCAGGACGGCTCCGACAAGCAGTACTGCAAGATCCACCGCACCAAAGGCCACGATCTCCAGAACTGCAAAAGAGTGGAGTACCTCGTAGAGCAGCAGAAGGCTGAATACGAGCGACGTAGAGCAGCAGAAGGCCCAAGGAGGCGGAGGAGAACCCAGCAAGAAGCGGCCGTTCAATGGCCGGGGAGGACGCCGCGGCAAGGCCAAGCAGCGGCAAGGTGACAGACCTCCCCGAGGCCGCGACAAGGATGAGGATGAAGACGACGATGATGACATGGAAGAAGGAGACAACAGCGAGCAGGAGTTCCAGAAGGCCACAGAGGTTCTGTGTGTCGACGGAGGTGCCTCTCTGCATACTTCCCACCGCCAACTCAAGCAATGGGTGCGGGAAGTGAATGCAGCTGAGCCACCCGTCGAGTCGCGCAGGCTCCTGAAATGGTCCGGCACGCCCATCATCTTCGACCTTGAGGATCACCCTGACCGCACAACCGCGGTCGGGTGCTTGCCGATGTTGGTTTCACCAACAATCCGCAACCTCAAGGTCACCAAGATGTTGGTTGACGGCGGGGCCGGCCTGAACTTGATCTCCTCAGCTGTGATCAAGAAGCTACAGATCCCAGACGGCGAGCTCGAGGAAACCGGGTCGTTCCAAGGGATCAACCCGGGAAGGAGTAAGCCGAAGGGGAAGATCACGCTGCCAGTGACCTTTGGCGGAGAGCTCAATTTCAGGACGGAGAGGATCACATTTGATGTTGCTGATATCCCATTGCCATACAATGGGATACTTGGTCGTCCTGCCCTCGCCAAGTTCATGGCAGCTTCCCACTATGCATACAACGTACTCAAGATGCCGGGGCCGATAAGCGTCATCTCTGTCCCCGGCGACAAGAAGGACGCGCTTATCTGCGCCGACAAGATCTACCGGGATGCAGCAGCCGCAGCAGAGAGCAACACACTTGCCGCTGAAGCTCCCGGGAGGGAAGACCAAGACCATGTCCGGCAAGAGCTCTGGAGCCCACTCCGGCAAACGCACCTCTTCGGAGTGCTGCGCTGCCGTCGAGGACGCACCATCGAGCTCCACCGGCAAGTGTAAGAAAGGAATGGCAGCTCCACCGGCAACCAAGAAGGTGTCCGCCAAGGAGGACGGCACTGGTGGTACCTTCACCATCAGTGCTACACTCGACCACAAATAGGAAAGCGTGCTCGTTGCCTTCCTGCGGGCGAATGTGGACGTGTTTGCGTGGCAACCGTCTGACATCCCCGGCGTTCCCAGGAAGGTGATTGAGCACAAGCTTGCTTTTTGTCCTCATGCGCGGCCCGTCAAGCAGAAGGTCAGGAAGCAAGCCGTGGAGCGCCAAGAATTCATCACCGAAGAGATAAAGAAGTTGGAAGCAGCAGGCCTGGTTAGAGGCGTAATCCATCCTACGTGGTTAGCCAATCCAGTTGTCGTGCGCAAGGCCAATAGGAAGTGGAGACTTTGTATAGACTTCACTGATGTGAATAAAGCATGTCCCAAGGATCCATTTCCCTTGCCGCGTATTGACCAGATTGTTGACTCCACCGCCGGATGTGAGTTGCTTTCATTCCTTGATGCATACTCAGGTTACCACCAGACATTCATGGCCAAGGAAGATGAAGAAAAGACTGCATTCATTACTCCATGCGGCACATACTGCTTCATACGCATGCCCTTTGGATTGAAGAATGCAGGCTCGACATTTGCAAGGGTGGTACACACTGCTTTTGAGCCACAGATACACAGAAATGTAGAAGCCTACATGGATGATATAGTGGTCAAGAGCAAGAGCAAAGATACCTTGATACAGGACTTAGAGGAAACCTTTGAGAATCTGCGCAAGATCCAACTCAAGCTGAACCCCGAGAAGTGCGTCTTCGGAGTTCCCTCCGGCAAGCTTCTCGGGCTCTTTGTGTCCCAGAGGGGGATTGAAGCCAATCCCGACAAGATAAAAGCCATCGAGCAGATTGAAGCCCCGAAGCGCGTCAAGGACGTAAGAAGACTTGCTGGTTGTGTGGCTGCCCTCAGCAGGTTCATTTCAAAGTCTGCAGAGCGCACCCTGCCTTTCTACAAAATTTTGAAAAAGGCAGGTCCCATGAAATGGACTCCGGAAGCGGAGGCAGCGCTGCAAGACTTGAAAGGATACCTGTCCTCTACTCCGATACTTGTCGCACCTAGGCCACAAGAGAAGTTGCTGCTGTACCTAGCGGCAACCAATCAAGTGGTTAGTGCTGCGTTAGTAGCGGAGAGAGAGGCGAATGAGGAACCCACATCCCCGACAAGCGAATCCAGCGACAAGCAGGGGGCTTCCCCGACAAGCTCTGGCCCCGACAAGGACAAGTCTGCGCAGGAGCAAGGAGAAGTGCGAAGGAAGATGGTGCAGCGCCCAGTGTATTTCGTAAGTTCCCTTCTGCAGGGGGCTAGATCAAGATACTCTGGGGTGCAGAAGTTGCTTTTCGGCCTCCTCATGGCCTCAAGGAAGCTATGCCATTACTTCCAAGCACACGAGATAATTGTGGTCACTCGCTTTCCGTTGAAGAGGATATTGCAAAATCCCGAAGCAACAGGCAGGATCGTCGAGTGGGCACTCGAGCTGTCAAGCTTTGGTCTCAAGTTTGAGAGTACTTCAACCATACAGAGCAGAGCTTTGGCAGAATTCATAGCAGAATGGACCCCAACGCCAGATGAAGAAGTCCCAGAGACAAGCGTCCCCGTCCAAGAAGCAAGCAACGAGTGGATAATGTACTTTGATGGTGCTTTCTCGCTGCAAGGCGCCGGTGCCGGCGTGGTACTCATAGCGCCCACCGGAGAGCACCTCAAGTATGTCGTCCAGATGCACTTTCCCAAGGAGCAAGCGACAAACAATACTGCTGAGTATGAAGGTTTGCTTGCCGGCCTCAGAATTGCGGCCGAGCTTGGGATCAAGAAGTTGATTGTGCGGGGAGATTCACAGTTGGTGGTCCGACAAGTGAATAAGAGTTACCAGAGCCCGTTGATGGAAGCTTATGTTGATGAAGTGAGGAAGCTTGAAGAGCACTTTGAAGGTCTGCAAATGGAGCACGTCCCAAGAGCTCAGAACGATATTGCAGATGGCCTCTCAAAGTGTGCTGCAATGAAGTTACCTGTGGAACCAGGAACCTTCATGCTCAAGTTAACTCAGCCATCCGTTACACCATCAGTTGGGCAAAACAAGAAGAGGAAGTTGGTCTCCGGCGACTACTTGCCGGCGGATCTTCCAGAAGCCGCCGCCAAGGTCCCCAGGATCAACAGCCAAGATGCTGAGGAACAGTTTGCTCCTGCAGATCCAAGGGTCTGTACAGTTGAAGCAGGCGTTCCTGACAAGCCTTGCCCCGGCAGGCTTGCCGGGGGACCATCAGCTCCAGCAGAGCCGCAGGTTCTTGCCGTAGAAGCTGAGGTTCCCGCAGCAGCCCTCATGCCTTTAGTCCTTGTTATTGAGCCTCAGGCTCCAGCATGGGCACAGCAAATCGTCCTTTTTCTGCAAACTGGAGAACTTCCCGACGAGCCAGAAGAGATAGAGAAAATAACCAGGCAGTCGAGTATGTACCAGTTCGTTGGCAATGAACTGTACAGAAGAAGACTCAACGGTGTCAGGTTGAAGTGCATTTCCAGGGAAGATGGACAGAAGCTGTTGGCAGAGATACATGGAGGCATATGTGGCCACCACATTGGCGCAAGGGCACTTGCCGGGAAGGCGTTCCGGCAAGGGTTCTTCTGGCCAGAAGCCCTCCAAGATGCAACTGCACAAGTAACCAAGTGTGAAGCGTGCCAGTTCCATGCCAAACAAATTCACCAGCCAGCTCAAGCTCTCCAGACGAGCCCTTTGTCCTGGCCCTTCTCGGTCTGGGGGCTCGATATTCTCGGCCCCTTTCCCCGCGCAGTCGGGGGCTTTGAGTACTTGTACGTAGCAATCGACAAGTTCACAAAGTGGCCAGAAGTAGAACCAGTGAGAAAGGTAACAGCACAGTCAGCAGTCAGGTTCTTCAGATCGATTGTTTGCCATTTCGGAATCCCTAACAGGATCATCACCGACAACGACACACAGTTTACAAGTCGCACCTTCATGCAGTACGCCCAAGACCTTGGCGCCAAGGTCTACTTCGCTTCTGTTGCTCACCCGAGGAGCAATGGTCAAACGGAGAGGGACAATGCTGAAGTGCTGCGCGGACTCAAGACAAGAACCTTTGACAGGCTGCACAAGTGCGGAAGAAACTAGATAGAGGAGTTGCCGGCGGCTCTTTGGTCAATCAGGACGACACCAAATCGAGCCACCGGACAGACACCCTTTGCTCTTGTTTATGGAGCAGAGGCAGTTCTCCCCACAGAACTCGTATACGGATCTCCTCGAGTGCTCGCTTATGATGAGCTCGAGCAAGAGCAACTGCGACAAGATGATGCATTGCTTCTTGAGGAGGAACGTCTCCAGGCTGCTGTACGAGCTGCTCGATACCAGCAAGCCTTGCGTCGCTATCATAGCCGCAAGGTCAGGGCCAGGAGTCTCGAGGAAGGCGACCTTGTTCTTCGGCGTGTTTAGTCCGCCAAGAATTCCAACAAGTTGACGCCGAAGTGGGAAGGCCCTTATCGGGTGAGACAAGTCACAAGGCCCGGCGTTGTCCGCCTTGAGACAGAAGAAGGCTTACCGGTGAGCAACTCCTGGAACACAGAGCATCTTCGCAAGTTTCACCCGTAAGGAGCGGTTGCCGTGATCCGTTCCGGCAACCACCTTTTGTACAAGTCTTGCCGCTGTTGCATGTAAACCTTTGTACAAAGCCGGGCGCAGATCCCGTGCATCAGTAAAGCTTTTGTGCTGCGCACTATTTGTCATTTCCATGTTTTTCTTTATTATTTGCATGCATCATCTCACACCTTGTGCAACGCACATCCCCGGTAAGCACTAGCAAGCCATGAGGCCCTATACTTGTTTTTCCTCCTCTTTTTCTTTCCCTCTTAAGCAGAAGGAGTATTCCTCGCGCACAAGTTTGCCGGGGGGGAAGGAGATGGAGGCATGAACCAAGTACTGTTCAAGAAAGAGAAGCCTTGTCGGGGAGCAAACAATCTATCAAAGCTAAGTTACCAAAGTTTGAGTAATTCAAATTTTTCAAATTTTTTAGTTGTCTTCCTTGAACAACCACACTTTGTATGGAAAACCTGTGCGCGGAGGAACCTACCCGTGGCTAGCCGCACCCTTACTTTGTTTCGAGCACGCTCAACGACTTAAGTGAGCTGCGACAAGTGTCGCGCCCTTACTTCGTTTTCGAGTTCGCTCAGCAATCTAAGTGTACTGCGGCTAGCTGCGGCAAGGTTTCTTGCCGGCAAAGGTATTGCCAGCAGGCTGCTAAGAGTCCAGCACTCAGTGCTCGCGGCAAGGGTCCTTTGCCGGCGAGTTCCCTAAAAACGTAGGGTGGAATGCATACAAAGTGAAGGGACCAAAGCAAGGGAGATAACACTGCGTTGGTTGCTCAAAATAAGATTGCATATTACAAAGATGACTTGCCGCAATACTAACAGATTCTTGTCCGTAACATGCTTTGCAGCGGCAAAGGAAGCAGAAAGAAAGGAATCTAATCTACGCGGTCGCCTTCACGCCTCGTGATCTTGCCCACCTTGGCGACGATGTGGGCAACTTGCGCCTTCAACGCCTCCTGGTCAGCTTCGGGCGGCAAGGAGCGGAGGACATTGACGAGGTTGATGCCGGGGTTGCGGTAGACGATCTTCGATAAGACCCGCTCCATGGTGCCCATGCAGAGCCGACGCGCCTCGTCGGCCAGCTGCACGGGGATCTTCTCCCGCAGCCGCGCAAGCGCCGGCTCAATTCCCCTGAAGAACAGACTCAACTTGGCGCTGTGGGGGAGACTCTCGTCCGGGGAGTACACGAGATGCTCCGCCCTCAGCGCCATCATCTCCATGTCAATATTGGCAGCGGAGGTGACCAGCTCATCAGTCCACTGCTCCACTGCCCGGTTGAAGTTGTTCTGCGAGACGGCGGCGCTCTCCACCAAGACCCTTTCCTTGCGGAGTTCGTCCTTCAGCTTCGTCTCGCGGTCCCGGGCGGCGTCGAGCGAGTCAGTCAAGGTGGAAACCTTCAGCTCTAAGTCAGCGATGGAGTTCCTGGCGTCAGTGAGCTCTTTGCCCTTCTCGGAGAGACGTACTTGCAGCTCAGAGTTGGTGTGGGCATCTTTCTCCCGCTCCACGTTGAGCGCAGTGACCCTCTCCTCGCTCGCCTTCAGGTACAGCTCCGTCTGCGCCACCTTGGCCTCCAGGTCCTTCTTGGCGGTCTCTGCGGCGACTGCGGCATTCCTCGCCTCCTTCAGAGCCCTGCCAATGGCCTGCTCCCGGGCGGCGAGGTCGTCCTCGTGGGCGTCGAGGTCGACCTTCCGCTGGTTGAGCGCTCCCTCCCGCCGAGACAGCTCCTCGGCGGCCAGTCGCTGCTGCTCTTCTACCTCAGCCTTCTCAAGGAGGAAGGCTTGCTGCGCCCCGGCAAGCTCTTCACGCTCCTCCGCCAAGTTGCGGAGGGCCACCTGGTTGGCGGCGCGGAGCTCCGCGGCGCGCTTCTCCAGATCAGCTCCAGCCTTGGCAGACAGAGCCTCCCGAGACTCCAACTTCGCCTGCCTGGCCCGATACAAAGCCAGGAGCCGACGAAGGAGTCTCTCCTCTTCGGGCTCGTCGCTGCCGTCGGGCATTTCAACAATCTTCAATCCGGCGGAGGCGAGGACCTCTCCGTCAAAGGTCTCTCCCTCCGCGGGTGCTCGAGACGAGGACGCCCACGGGACTAGAATAAAGACCCCGTTGGCGGCCTCCAAGTAGACGCCCGACCGGTCTGCGGAGGCGGAGGGGTCGGCGGCCGGTGCAGCGTCCGGCGCTCCCGCAGCCTCCGGGCCAGCGGTATGGTCGCCGGTCCCTTCCCCAGCCGCGGCATCGGCGGTTGGGGCGGTCTCCTCGATGGCCGGCTCGTCAGCTCCAGCCACCTCCTCGGCGGTAGTGGCGTTGCCGCCGTCGCCATGCACGCCCTCCTCGCCGGTGGTCTCCGTTTCCATCCGCTCCGGTGCAGGAGGATCTAGCAGAAGAAAAAGAAAAGAAAGATCGTCAAGCAAATATCCAAAAAAGACGAATTCGAGAAGAAGAAGCCACAAGGGTTACCTTCGCGGACTTCTCCGACGACAGGGTCCCTCGCCGGGGAATTCTCCCTTGGCGGCGGAGTAGTGGCCCCTGCTAGCGGAGGGCCGTCTGCGCCATCCCTTGGCGGGGTGCTCACCCTTGTCGGGCTGCTCACCCTTGGCTGGGTACTCGCCCTTGGCGGAGTGCCCGTCCTTGGCGGAGCGTTCTCCCTTGCCGGGGAGTTCATCCTTGGCGGGGAGGGTGGAGCAAGTGGCTCGTCGGGGGCGACCTCCTGGTGCTCCTGCGGCTGCGGCTCCACTTCTGCACAAGACAACAAGACATCAACCAAGATGATAACCTCGAGGGCACCTGTCAAGCAGAAAGATAAATACCAGACTTACGCTGGGGGCTGCGCTGGGGGCTGCTCCTCGGAGCAGCAGGCTAATCCGGCAAGCTCGTCACCGGCGCGTCGCTTGTCGCCGCGACGGGCTCGTCGTCCTCGATATTGACCACAGGGATCTTGGCCCTCTTTGCCATCCGCTGGGTCAAGGTCCTAGCAAGGAAAATCAAGACAAAATCAAAGAAACTAAAAGAATTGCAAGTACTTACTCCTCTTCCTCTTCGTCGGAGCTGAGGGCGGAGAAGTCAAACTCCGCCTGGTGTGCTCCCGCGCGAGGAGCTGGAGGAGAAGACTCCCTCGGGCGCTTGGCGGGCTCCGGGGCTGTGGGCTGTGAAGACCCGGCCCCCGTCGTCGCCGAGGACCGAGGGGCAGAAGGAGCACCCGTTCCGCTCCGGGAAGATCCCCCTCCGCTTGGCGCTCGAGCACGGGGCGCCTCCTTGACGACTTCGCTCGTCTTGGTGGCGCGTGTCGCACGGCGCGTCGGCTGCTGTCGAGGCGCCTGTGGCCTCGCCGTCTCAGCTGCCTTGCGGAGGCGCTTCTTCGGTTGCTGTGGAGGGCTTGGCGGAGGCGGAGAGTTCTCCGAGGATGAGGAGGCATCGTCGTCAAGATTCAGAGATCCACCAGAGTCTTCATCGGAATCTCCAGACTCGGCGTCCCCCTCCTCCTCGGCAGGCCCGCTGGACTCAGTGCCATGCCCGGCGGCCTCGCTCCCCCCGGCAACCTCGCTCGTCCCGGCAAGCTTCACGGAAGGCTCCCCGGCAAACTCCTCGGGCGCAATCTTCAGCAGCTTGAGGATTTCCGCCTCCTCTGCTTGACTCACTGCGTCCGCGGCCTGTGCCTCGTCCACAGTGTATCCAAATTCGCCCGCTGCAGCAGCTGCGGCGGCCTCCTCCATCCTGGAGGCAATGTAAGCTACATCCCGGTCAGTAGTATCCCGGGTGAGGCCCTTCTTCTCCTCGGCGTTGCGGGGCTTCTCGGCCAAGTTGTCGAAGAAGGTCTGCACGGTCTCCGCTGGAGGCTCCAGCCAAGTGGGGACGACGCCATGGGAGTCGGACTCGGGCATCATCGCGCGTATGGAATCGCGGGCAGTGCTGTTGCACAGCGGCACCACTCCCCGGGAAGGTTTGAACCACTCCGGGTGGGCGGGGTCATGCTTGAAGAGCTCCCGGACCATCCCCTTCAACTCCAAGACGGTGAAATTATAGTTCAATCCAGGGCGCAGCCTCATGCAATCTGCCGCATTGCCGAATTCCCAGGCGGGTCTCTTCCTTTCTTGTAGAGGGGCGATGCGGCGGCGGAGGAAATCTGCTCCAACTTCTCCAACAGTCAGATTGGCGGCCCGGAGACGAAGGATCCTAATGAGGGCGATCTGAAGCTTGCTATCCTCCAGGGCCAATTCACTCCAATCCTTGCCGCGCACTATGGCAGTCTTGCACGGCGAGGTAAAGGGCTCAGGCTCAGCTTCCAGCACCCAGCACCAATCGGCTCTCCACTCCTCCCATTTGCCGCGGAGCTCTCCCTTCAAGTACGCCTCCTTCTTGTTCAGCCTGAAGATCCAGGAGATGCCGCCGGAGAGGGGAGAACCGGACTCTACTCTAGGCGTGAAGAAGTGGCGGAAAAGAGCTACATTTGGATGAACCCCAACATAGTTTTCGCACAGATGTGCGAAAACGGCCATCGTAAGGATGGCGTTGGGGGTGAAATCTAGGAGGTGGAGGCCATACGTATTCATTACATCACAAAAGAACTCCGAGTACGGAGGGCACAGACCACAATGGAAGAATGCGGCAAAGTAAAAGTACCCGCCGGGGAACATGTCAGTGGCGACGGCGGGGAGGACCCTGGTGCGGGGATGAGCTTTGGTCTCCCTCGCCCAGAACAAATAGTATTTGTCCCGCAGCTCCCTCGCGCCAAGCCTCGGCGCGAAGACCACGCACTTCCTCCGCAGGGCTGCCAGCTTCGCCGCCTGCTCGGACTTCTCCTTCTTGGCCTTGTCACTCTTCGCCTTGTCGCTCTTCGGAGCCATGGCAGGGGCGGCGAGGAAAGAGGCGAGGAGGTCGACGGTGCCGTGGATGCGGGAGATGGCGGAGGAAGGGAGGGGCTGGGCTCTCTGTCGACCTTTGGGAGGCAGAGGGCGACGGGGGTTTCTGGAGAATCAAGGCGCAATGAAAACGATGGAGGGAACTGCCCCTGCTTCCTCTGCTTTTAAGGGGGAAGTGGGGGACGTTCCGCATTTCCCATTAAAGAACAGGCCACGATCTCTCCCACGACGCCGCAATCGGCGCGTGCCGTTAGGGAGGGATGCGGCGGATACGGAAGGGGATACGGCTTGCCGTGGGCCGCGTGTGCCCGTGCACTGTCTTGGGCCTGGCCCAACAGCGCTCGGCACCGTGTGTGGCCCAGGCCCGGGGGCTCCTGTCGGTGTACTAAGATAGGGGTACCTTAGTACCCCAACTTGTGCACGGGCAGTAGCAGCTTCCCGTGGCAGGGCTTACCACGTGCTCGCCAAGAACCGTTCTGGTCCCTATGAAGCCATTCAAGAACAAAGTATACAAGTCAGAAGAATCAAGGCCCCGGCAAGAGGAGCTTGCCGGGAAGGCCGCACCAGGCTCAAGGTTATCACTTTAACACAAGACCCTGGCAAGAGGAGCTTGCCAGGAAGGCCAAGGAACACATACCTCAAGAGATGTCTCAGCGCATCATGCGCCCCGGCAGGACCCGGAGAGCGACAAGCTTCCGGGCCCGGCAAGATCACGACCCCGGCAAGGTGCTTGCCGGGGAAACCTACGCCGTGTGCCCGCGCTCCAGCTCATCTGCCCACGCGTCGCCCTGGGGCCCTTCCAGGGGCACGTGGCAGACGGCTGTGCAGCCTGGGGCACACGATGGCAAGCCACGGTGACGAGGCTACCGCCGTGGCGAACGGAGAAGCATGGACGGACGCTTTTGGGGGCGACGGCGATGGGCATTTAATGCCCTTGTCCCCCACTGTCAAAGTTAGGTGAAGACCACTGTTCATATACTGTTCATGCACTGTTGCAACTACCACCAAATTTACACTTTTACCCTCCTCTACGTTGACACCTGTCGGTGACCCCTTTGAGCTATAAAAGGAGGCCCATGCACAACGTAGGGGGGGTTCGAAACCTAGACAACTCTCTCGCTCGGTGCAGCTAGTACTGCAGATCTTCAAGCTCCCGAGCTCAAGAACTCAATACAACCTAAGCAGGAGTAGGGTTTTACGCGTCCGCGCGGCCCGAACCTGGGTAAAACTGCCCGCGTGTGCTCCTCGATCTGCTCTCCGTGCTCCCTCCGCTCCCTTACCGCAACGTAGAAGGGGCTTCGGTCCCATAGGTGCTCGTGGGAGGACAGTTTCCCCCGACAAGGGGGACTACTCACAACTCATCCGGGAGGCGTCCATGGTGGTGGAGAGGCTCCCGGTGGTGATCCTCCCCTCCGGCAGGGTGCCAGGAAGAGTTCTCCTGGTGCTCCCGATCTTGGAAGCGCAGCGGCGGCGGAACAGAGATGAGATCGCGAAAAAGGGTTCCGTCCTCGAGGGTTTCGGGACGCGGTGTAAATATATGCCAAAGGGGGCATCAGCGGAGGCCTGGGGGGCCCAGGCGCCCCCCCGGCGCGGCCAGGAGGGGGGCCGCGCCCCCAGGGTGCCTGGAGCCCTGGTGGCCCCCCTCCGGCCCTACTTTGGCCGCATGGAAGCTTCCGGAACGCTGATTTTTTATATATTTTTCCCGGAATTTTTCTGGCAGTTTACGTAATGGGAAAACCTGAAATACAAAAACAGCAAAAAACAGAAACTGGCACTGGGGTGCACTGAGTTAATAGGTTAGTCCAAATATGATCAAAAGTGTATGGAAGTGCATAAATATCATAGCAATATCACACAAAAGAGGCATGGAGCAAGCAGAAATTATAGATACGTTTTGGACGTATCACCCCCTCTAGGGTCGGCCTCTCCCTTGCTCCTTTATATACGGGGGCAGGGGGCACCCTAGGACACACAAGTTGAATTGTTTTAGCCGTGTGCGGTGCCCCTCTCCATAGAAACACACCTCGGTCATACCGTTGCAGTGCTTAGGCGAAGCCCTGCGCCGGTAGATACATCATATCTGTCACCATGCCGTCGTGCTGGCGAAACTCTCCCATGAAGCTCAACTGGATCAAGAGCTCGTGGGACGTCATCAAGCTGAACGTGTGCTGAACGCGGAGGTGCCGTACGTTCGGTGCTTGATCGGTTGGATCGCGAAGAAGTTCGACTACATCAACCGCGTCACTTGACGCTTCCGCTCCTGGTCTACGAGGGTACGTAGACACACTCTCCCCCTCGTTGCTATGCATCTAGTAGATAGATCTTGCGTGATCGTAGGAAAAATTTGAAAATACTACGTTCCCCATCAAGTAGGCCATCGAGGTAGTTGAACCGCGTCATGGAGGCGCACCGACATTATGTCATACTCCCATGTCGGCTACACCGCCGATTTCCCGGCCAGTGATCTCCGCAACCGATCTCCCCCATGCCCGCTACTGCACGCCTTAGTATTTCTTCCGCCGCGGCAGCGACTGTGGAAGTCGGGGAAGTGGAAAGCTCCACTATGAGAGGAAGAACCACCGCCGTGACGATGGGCTCGAGACTCTGTGTGGCAGCATGGATCCGCGATTCTGATCGGCGACACTGAGCAGCAGTGGAGTGATCGGGAGTGGGAGTGGTGAAATGGCATTTCCCGCCTTAAGTGTATTGGTGTTGATGACAACATAATCAGGGGACTAATCATGTGCTTGAGCTACTCGGGTTTATCTACATGGCACAAGACGGTTCTTTACCACTCTGGAAGGAAAAGATGGGAGATCGGATTTCATATGCGTTTATTTTTTTGGTCGTAGGGATTCCATACTATTAAGAGGGAGGTCTACATCGGAAGGTACGTGTGGAATCAAATCATGCACGCAAAATCTATGTGAACCCGCACTTGCCTTCCTAGTTGTTTCGAGGAGAGACTTCAAATCTAACTAGTGCAAAAACTATCCAAGAGGTTATACTACTTCTTCTGTGGAGTGGACAACTACAAGCACAACCAATCGGTTGTATTGCGTACATAAAGGTTGTCCCATGTACATAAGTGGTTGTACCACTCCTTTCTGAATCGATGCTATCAGAGCATGTACTGGTTCAAATATCACCTGAGAGGTTATTCCCTCGGGTTTGACAGCTATCCACGGACGATGGCCGAGCAGTTGTTCTAGTTATTCTTGTAATAACGAATACTACCAGGCAACCAAGTGGTTGTGCCTATGGAAGTCGTGGCCAGGCCTGTCGCTTGGGGGCGGTTTTACCTGCCCATGTACCACCCCAACAACCGCCCGAGAGGTGATTCCCTCGGGTGTGGACTGATGCGGTGGTTGGGCGGTTAGTCGGGTTATTCTTGTAATCACTTGTATAACCGTTGAGCAAGGCGATTCTACACTGTGGCCGCAGCAGCCAGGGTATACTACTTGGAGGGTGGTACCGCACATGTTTGTTCCTGCACATAACAGTTCAATTTGGAATTTGACTATTTACAACCACTCCACAACTTAATAATATTGTTATCTCTATAACTAATAAAAACAAATGCATTATATGAATTTGACAGAGGTGTCACTGAAGTGAAAATCGCATGGCTTCAGCCTTCGTGTCGTACCATGAGACGCATGTCATGTTAATAATTTACAACATATATAATCTCATTAATATGACGTTATACCACATCACATCCTCATCCCGCAAAATCAAGTTAGAAACCTCTAATATGTTTATGCAAAAAAACGTGGTGCTAGGGTTTCGAAACATACCGCGGCTACCTACATTCATCATCATCGGGTATGATTATTCTAGTTGCTAGTTTAACATGCGGGGTATATGAAACACGAGACTTAATGAAAAATCTCGAGCCCCATACTACACTTCGTTAACGATGCCCATGTAGATCACATCTACATCCTCTCTTTTTCACGAAATTTCATCTTTCTTAATTAAGGTGAAATCCAAAGAACTGGAGCACGTCTTTGATTTGACAACCAACATACTATGAGAAGTATAGAAGGATTGTGGATAGGCAGAACATTGTGACTAAATCTCACCATGGCGCTAAGATTAGAAACATTGCAAACTCAAGGGAAGTAAGACGAATCTCAAGTAATAGATCGCATCTACTAACAACTAATGTCATCTACTACCCGCGCAAAACCAATTTGTCAAATAATAAATCTCATCTACTACTTGAACGCAATAATTGTGCAATACCCGCACATCACATAGAGCGCAACCTGCGCCTACTAAGCTCCCTCATGATGCCACTCTTGGGAAACATAGTAGAAAACAAAAACCAAATCTGCACCTACGAACCATCTTAGGATCACTATGAAGATGCAAGTACGATTGGATCTAGATTAGATCGCTTACCAATGTAACACAACAGAGAGGAAAATTTGAGAAGTATGTTGATGCAGATCAAGCACCGAACGTATGGCGCCTCTGTAGATATACACACATATGAAACCATTGATCCAACAGTGTTGAGCCATCCAGAGCTAAGTTGTGCCGAAGGACTAGAGAGAAAGGAGCAACGGCCTTGCGGAGAGGGAGAGAAAGAGAGAGGAGGGAGGGAGGGCGCAGCCAGCAAGCACACAACTATGCATTTGGGGCGGCCCCTCCCCTCTATTTATAATGGGCCAAGGGGATGACCAACTTGGGGAGGGGCAGCCCCTAGGGCCGACGCACCAAGTGTAACTTACCCTAAAAGAAGGAGTCTCTCCTAGGGCCAGCGAGTGGCACCCCACCTAATGGGCCATGTCGCCCAACATGGGTTGCTTCACTTGGCCCATGCAAAGTGAAAGAACGTATGGATTCTCCTGAGGCCTTCTAGGGTTACCTGAAGAGTCTGGAACCTTCCACGGTTCTCGTGAGGATTTCTAAGGTAACCCGGAACTTTTCCAGTTCTCTGGTTTTTCTTGGTTTTCTCTCTAAAATACTTTCTTTCTCTCTGAAACTTTTATGTATCCAAAACATTTCCAGTATATTATTCTCATAAGCTCCTAAACTTATTTAGTACTCAACAGATCAATGACCCTTAAGTTGTGACCCCACAGGTTCAGTTAAGTGTATACATGAATCCAGAAGTCTTTCCGATTCAATGATCAAAAGTGAAACCCTGGACATCCATATTGACCCCTACACCCACACGAATGATATCGAGTAAGCTTGTTGTTTGCGAGTACTATTCCTTTTGCTTCGAGATACTTTACAAAATTCAAGGTGAGATTTATCAGAATCCATCAGCAACCATGGCAAATCCTGGCAAAAAACTAAGCATGGCAGATTTGCCATGCTTGCCGGAGGAAATTGCCATGCTCGCGACAAAATACTTACCATCCCGGGTATCAGATTTTGCCATGCTTAAAAACCTGTCATGAAACTTGTAGCAAATTTCATTTTTTAAACATCATTTTGAATTGTGGACTTTTTTAATTCTAAATCATAAAAATGTATAAAGCACCATTTGGATCGGTCCATCACTATCCGACGTGGGCATGATAAGAGCTCCCAGATTTGTAAAGGAGGAATAGCTCCTTCTTGCCTCAATGGGCCATGAGAAACATTTAAAACTATCAGATCCAGTTGAAGCCCATTGTCCCTTTCTACTAACACAAAGTTGAACCAATTGATGGGCAACTCTATGTCTCACTTTTAGTGAGACAAAAGCCGAGCTCGCCTAAACGAAGCCGGTAGTGGGCCGACCTAGTAACCATGTGTTTTTTATATATTCTAAAATATAGTAAATACATATATCATTAAAAATATATTCTCTAAAGTGTGTGTCACACATTTAAAAATGTTCATGTAATTTCAAAATAAGTTTGCTCAACTTTTAGATAATGTTTGTACCGTTCAAAATAAATATATGTGACATTTCAAAAATTCACCATTTCAGAAGAAGTATGTGATATTTTTTTGTAAATATTATACAGCATAAACAAAATAATGTATTTCAAACAAAGGTCTCGTACAATTCAAAAAAATATGTTACATTTAAAAAACTAATCATGCGTTTCAAAATTATGTTCATGATATTAGAAAAACACGTATACTACAAACTAAACAAATGTTCACATAGTTTAAATAAGTGTTTCTTATCATTCAAAAATAATTGAACCTGTATTCGAACAAACTATAATAAATATTGGAAATAATATTCAAAATAAATATTTGAATAGTGTTAATCATGTATTTGAAAATGGAAAACATATATACAAATGTTTTCGATGTATATCAACAATTGGACTGATACGTCTCCAACGTATCTACTTTTCCAAACCCTTTTGCCCTTGTTTTGGACTCTAACTTGCATGATTTGAATGGAACTAACCCGGACTGACGTTGTTTTCAGCAGAATTGCCATGGTTTTGTTTTTGTGCAGAAATAAAAAGTTCTCGGAATGACCTGAAAATCCATGGAGAATTATTTTGGAAAATATAAAAATACCTGCAAGAAGATCCAGACCAGGGGGCCCACACCCTGTCCACCCCCCCCCCCCCTAGGGCGCGCCCCCTGCCTCGTGGGCCCCCTGGTGCTCCACCGACGTATCCCCAGATCCTATATATTCACTTTCGGGGAGAAAAAAATCAGAGATAAAGAATTATCGCATTTTACGATACGGAGCCGCTGCCAAGCCCTAATCTCTCTCGGGAGGGCTGATCTGGAGTCCGTTCGGGGCTCCGGAGAGTGGAGATCGTCGCCATCTTCATTATCAACCTTTCCTCCATCACCAATTCCATGATGCTCACCGCCATGCATGAGTAATTCCATCGTAGGCTTGTTGGACGGTGATGGGTTGGATAGGATCTATCATGTAATCGAGTTAGTTTTGTTAGGGTTTGATGCCTAGTATCCACTATGTTCTGAGATTGATGTTGCTATGACTTTGATATGCTTAATGCTTGTCACTAGGGCCCGAGTGCCATGATTTCAGATCTGAACCTATTATGTTTTCATGAATATATGTGTGTTCTTGACCCTATCTTGCAAGTCTATAGTCACCTACTATGTGTTATGATCCGACAACCCCGAAGTGACAATAATCGGGACCACTCCCGGTGATGACCGTAGTTTGAGGAGTTCATGTATTCACTATGTGTTAATGATTTGGTCTGGTACTCTATTAAAAGGAGGCCTTAATATCCCTTAGTTTCCAATAGGACCTCGCTGCCACGGGAGGGTAGGACAAAAGATGTCATGCAAGTTCTTTTCCATAAGCATGTATGACTATATTCAGAATACATGCCTACATTGCATTGATGAACTGGAGCTAGTTCTATGTCACCCTAGGTTACAACTTCTACATGATAAATTGCATCCGACATAATTTCCCATCACTGATCCAATGCCTACGAGCTTTTCACATATTGCTTGTTGCTTATTTACTTTTCCGTTGCTACTATTACAAAAACTACAAAAACACTATCGTTACTTTTATTGCCACTACCGCTACTATCATATTACTTTGCTACTAAACTATCTTGCTGCAGATACTAAGTTTCCAGGTGTGGTTGAATTAACAACTCAACTACTAATACTTAAGAGTATTCTTTGGCTCCCCTTGTGTCAAATCAATAAATTTGGGTTGAATACTTTACCCTCAAAAACAGTTGCGATCCCCTACACTTGTGGGTTATCAAGACTATTTTCTGGCGCCGTTGTCGGGGAGCATAGCTCTATTCTTTAAGTCACTTGGGATTTATATCTGTTGATTACTATGAAGAATTTGAAGGACTCAAAAACCAAGATCTTACCCTCAACTACGAGGGGAGGTAAGGAACTGCCATCTAGCTCTGCACTTGATTCTCCTTCTGTTATGGGTAAATTTGCGACACCTACTCATGCTATTGAATCTGATATGTCGTATGTTCTTGATGATGCCACTTCTGCTATGTATGATGAAACTACTTCTATGCTTGATAATACTGTGCCACTAGATGAATTTCTAGATGAGCAAATTGCTAAGGTTAGGGAGAATGCAAATATTGAAACTGATGATATTTATGAAAGTGATGATGAAGTTTCTCCCTATAGATATGAATTGCCTATTGTTCCTCAGGGTTATGTTATGGATGAAGAAACTGCTGGAGACTTTCTTGCTTGCAACGATAGATATGATCTTAAGAAATTATTAGCTAAGCTGAAAGAAAAGTCCTTGAATGCTAGAATGAAACATGACCCTGCTTTCGCTACTTCACCTATCTGTGTTCCTGATAAGGATTATTATTTCTCTGTTGATCCTGAGTTAATTACTTTGGTTGAATCTGATCCTTTCCATGGCTATGAATCTGAAACTGTTGTGGCACATCTTACTAAGTTGAATGATTTAGCCACCCTGTTTACCAACGATGAAAAGATTCGTTACTACTATATCCTTAAGCTATTTCCTTTCTCGTTAAAGGGTGATGCTAAGACTTGGTTTAACTCTCTTGATCCTGGTTGTGTGCGTAGTCCCCAGGATATGATGTATTACTTCTCTGCTAAATATTTTCCCGCTCATAAGAAACAAGCTGTCTTACGGGAAATATATAACTTTGTGCAAATTCAAGAAGAGAGTCTCCCACAAGCTTGGGGGAGGCTTCTCCAATTACTTAATGCTTTGCCTGATCATCCTCTTGAGATGAATGATATACTTGATGTCTTTTATAATGGACTAGCTGATGCTTCCAGAGACCACCTGGATAGTTGTGCTGGTTGTGTTTTCAGGGAAAGAACAGTAGATCAAGCTGAATTACTATTAAATAATATGCTAGCCAATGAAAAATAATTGGACACTTCCTGAACCAGCCCCTAAGCCAACTCCGAAGAAAAGAGGTGTTCTATTTATCAGTCTTGAAGATATGCAAGAGGCAAAGAAATCTATGGAAGAAAAAGGTATTGAAGCTGAAGATGTTAAGAATTTACCACCTATTGAAGAAATACATGGTCGTGATAACCCGACACAGGTAGTAAAGGTAAATTCTCTTTATAGATTTGATGAAGATGACATTCCTTGTTATATGTTGGCTAGCCAATGCTTAGATGAGTTTGACAAATTTATTGTGAAACAAGAAAACTTCAATGCTTATGTTGGTAGACAATTACAACACAATGCTTATATGATTGAACGCTTGAGTGATTATCTGTCTAGAGTTAAAGGTTAACTGAAACTCATTAGTAAACATGCTTCTATGGTTACCACTCAAGTAAAACAAGTACTTAAGGCTCAGAATGATTTGCTCAATGAATTAAATAGTAAGAATAATGATAATGCCATTAGAGTTGTGACTAGAGGTGGCAGAATGACTCGGGAACCTCTGTATCCTGAGGGCCACCCTAAGAGAATTGAGCAAGATTCTCATAGAGCTAATTTAGATGCACCTAGTTCTTCTAAGAAGAAGAAAAAGAAAAATGATAGGACTTTGCATGCTTCTAGTGAACCTGTAGCTGACACACCTGAGAATCCCAATGATATATCTGTTTCTGATGCTGAGACACAATCTGGTAATGAACATGAACCTAGTGATAATATTAATGATGATGCTCAACCTAGCAATGATAATGATGTACAGATTGAACCTGCAGTTGATCTTGATAACCCACAATCAAAGAATCAACGTTATGATAAGAGAGACTTTGTTGCTAGAAAGCACGGTAGGGAAAGAGAACCAAGGGTTCAGAAACCCATGCCTTTTCCTCGAAACCATCCAAGAAAAAGGATGATGAGGATTTTGAGCGCTTTGCTGAAATGATTAGACCTATCTTTTTGCGTATGCGTCTGACTGATGTGCTTAAAACAAATCTGTATGCTAAGTATATGAAAGATATTATCACCAACAAAAGAAAGATACCTAAAGTAGAAATTTCCACCATGCTTGCTAATTACACTTTTAAAGGTAGAATACCTAAGAAATTAGGAGATCCAGAAGTACCAACTATACCTTGCTCCATTAAGAGAAACTATGTTAAAACTGCTTTATGTGATCTCGGAGCCAGTGTTAGTGTTATGCCTCTCTCTTTATATCGTAGACTTGACTTGAGTAAGTTGACACCTACTGAAATATCCCTGCAAATGGCTGATAAATCAACTGCTATACCGGTCGGTATTTGTGAGGATGTGCCTGTTGTAGTTGCAAATGTTACTATTCTAACGGACTTTGTTATACTTGATATTCCCGAGGACGATAGTATGTCTATTATACTTGGTAGACCCTTTTTGAATACTGCACGGGCTGTTATTGATTGCAACAAAGGCAATGTCACTTTTCATGTCAATGGTAATGAGCATACGATACACTTTCCGAGGAAACAACCTCAGGTCCACAGTATCAATTATATTGGAAAAATTTCAACTATTACTATTGGAGGTTTTGAATTTCCTCTTCCTACTATCAAGAAGACTTATGACATTCTTATTGTTGGGGACATACATATCCCCATTGAGGTAACCTAGTGTTATTCGAAAATTCTCCGGTTTCATGTTATTCGAAAAGAGTTTATTAACAAGACCTGATAAACCTTGTTAATGGATTCCTTTTGATGAGCATGGGATAGGTGAATCTAGATAGCACCACCTTCTGCATCCTCCTTTTACTTTCTGTTAATTAGGATAAATAAAGCAAAAATAGTATTTTCTGTCTGTTTCGAGACTTATCCCTGCAATAAAAAATACCCTGAAAATAAAAGTTCTCCAAATGCCCTGAAAATGAAATACGATTTTTTCTAGAATATTTGAGAATATATGGCACAGAACACATAGCGAGGGCTAGCCCCGGGCATTCTGTCTTTTTGGTTTGTTCGGTTCGGTCTTTTTGGTCTTCTAAGAATTCGGTCTTCCAGAATTGAAGACCATAATAATTTCGATCTTTTCGGTTTTTCACTATTCGGTCTTCGGTCTTTACTATTCGGTCTTCGGTCCCGACCAAACAGACCAAATTAATTTGGTACAGCTAATATGCATGTTACTTCATGTACCAGTACATTCATGTTACTTCATGTACGGCTATACCAATACATGTTTACATTTGGCAGCAAGTAACAAAGTACCAAACTTGTTTATATTTGATAGCAAGTAAAAAAGATTCATATGACACGTACTAAGAAGACTCCAGATTCATGGTCCAGCATATTCATGCATGCACAATCATTTATATTTGACAAGTAAGAAGATAACAAGAAGCACCACCACATAGTACTTGACATCAAACAAATCAAGTCCAATACATGATTTCAATGCAACAACAAACAATACATAGAAGGTTCCACATAAGTTAAATACTTGACATAAGAAGGAAACAACATAGTACTTGACATCAATATAGTACTCTCAGTTCTTAGTTCTCAAGTCTCTAGTCTCTAGTCACAAAGTACTTGACAACACATAGAAGGTTCGACATAAGTTCAATACTTGACATAAGAAGCAAACAACATAGTACTTGACAACTATAAGATAGCACACATTCCACATGATTTTGTTTCAGCCATGAGTGGATGTGGATGTCACTTTGTTGGTCGACTAGAACACTTGTTTGACTTGGCCATGGAAGAAGCAACAACACCACCATTGACCTTGCACATTCTCTTCACCTTGTCACCAAATTTTTCAATCAACTCTGTGTCGGGGAAACTGGTCGCCCACGAACACCTATGGGACTGGAGCCCCTTCTACGGTACGGCAAGGGTGCGGAGGGAGCACGAAGAGCAGATCGAGGGGCACACGCGGGCAGTTTACCCAGGTTCGGGCCGCACGGATGCGTAAAACCCTACTCCTGCCTTGGTTGTATTGAGTTCGTGAGCTCGGGAGCTTGAAGATCTACAGTACTAGCTGCACCGAGCGTGCGAGTGGTCGAGTTTCTGGGATCCAACCCCCTCTACGTTGTGCATGGGCCTCCTTTTATAGCCCAAAGGGGTCACCGACATGTGTCAACGTAGAGGAGGGTGAAAACGTAAAAAGGGTAGTAGTTGTAACAGTGCATGAACAGTGTATGAACAGTGGTCTTCACCTAACTCTGACGGTGGGGGACAAGGGCATTGAATGCCCGTCGCCGTCACCCCAAAAGCGTCCGTCCGGGCATCTCCGTTCGCCACGACGATGGCCTCGTCACTGTGGCTCGCCACCGTGTACCCCAGGCTGCACAGCCATCCACCACGTGCCCCTGGAAGGGCCCCAGGGCGACGCGTGGCCAGATGAGCTGGAGCGAGGGCATACAGTGTGAGCCTCCCCCGGCAAGCACCTTGCCGGGGTCTCTATCTTGCCGGGCCTGGAAGCTTGTCGCTCTCCGGGTCCTGCCGGGGCGCATGAAGTGCCGTGATATCTTCTGAGGTGCCGTTCTTTGGCCTTCCTGGCAAGCTCCTCTTGCCATGGTCTTGTGCTGGAATGATAACCTTGAGCCTGGTGCGGCCTTCCCGGCAAGCTCCTCTTGCCGGGGTCTTGTCTCTTAACTTGAATACTTTGTTCTTGAATGGCTTAAAGGGGTCTAGAGTGGGCTTTGGCGGGCGCGTGGTGAGCCAGACCATGGGACGCTGCTACTGCCCGTGCACAAGTCGGGATACTAAGGTACCCCTACTTTAGTACACCGACAGGAGCCCCCGGGCCTGGGCCACACACGGTGCCGAGCGCTGTTGGGCCAGGCCCAAAACAGTGCACGGGCACACGCGGCCCACGGCGCGCCGTATCCCTCTCCGTATCCGCCGCATCTCTCCCTAACGGCACGCGTCGATTGCGGCGTCGTGGGAGAGATCGTGGCCTGTTTCTTTAATGGGGAAATGCGGAACGTCCCCCACTTCCCCCTATTGCTTTCATTGTGTCTTGAATCTCCAGAAACCCCCGTCGCTCTCTGCCTCCCCAAAGGTCGACAGAGAGCCGAGCTCCACCCTTCCTCCGCCGTCTCCAACATCCGCAGCGCCGTCGACCTCCCTCGCCGTCCCCGCCATGGCCCCGAAGAGCGACAAGGCGAAGAGCGACAAAGCGAAGAAGGAGAAGTCCGACAAGGCGGCGAAGCTGGCAGCCATGCGGAGGAGGATGGTGGTCTTCCCGCCGAGGCTCGGCGCGAGGGAGCTACGGGACAAGTATTACTTGTTCTGGGCGAGGGAGACGAAGGCTCACCCGCGCACCAGAGTCCTCCCCGCCGAGGCCGTCGACCAGTACCCGGGAGGTTACCACTTCTTCGCTTTGTTCTTCCATTGCGGTCTCTGTCCTCCGTATTCAGAGTTTTTCTGCGATGTGATGAACACATAAGGATTCCACCTCTTAGATTTCACCCCGAATGCCGTCCTCACTTTGGCCGTTTTCGCACATTTGTGCAAAAACTATGTCGGGGTCCACCCAAACGTAGCTCTCTTCCGCCACTTCTTCACACCTGGAGTAGAGTCCAGATCTCCACTCTCCGGCGGCATCTCCTGGATCTTCAGGCTCGGCAAGAAGGAGGCATACTTGATTGGGGAGCTCCGTGGCAAGTGGGAGGAGTGGAGAGCTGATTGGTGCTGGGTCATGGAAGATGAGCCCGAGCAGTTTACCTCGCCGCGCCGGACTGCAATAGTGCGCGGCAAGGATTGGAGCGACTTGGCCCCGGAGGACGACAAGCTGCAGATTGCCCTTACTAGGATCCTTCGTCTCCGGGCCGCCAACCTTACTGTAGGTGAAGTCGGGGCTGATTTCCTCCGCCGCCGCATTGCTCCTCTGCAGGAAAGGAAGAGGCCTGCCTGGGAGTTCGGCAACGCGGCAGACCGCATGAGGCTGCGCCCCGGGTTGAATTACAACTTCACTGTCTTGGAACTCAAGGGGATGGTCCGGGAGCTGTTCAAACATGACCCCAAGCACAAGGAGTGGTTCACCCCGTCCCGGGGAGTAGTTCCGTTGTGCAACAACACTGCACTTAGTGCCATCCGCGCGGCAATGCCCGAGTGCGACTCCCACGGGGTTGTTCCTACTTGGCTGATGCCTTCAGAGGAGACCGTGCAGGCCTTCTTCGACAGCTTGGTTGAACGGCCACGCAACCCCGAGGAGAAGAAAGGCCTCACCCGGGCGACCACCGAACGGGATGTGGCATATATAGCCAACAGGATGGAGGAGGCCGCCGCAGCGGCGGCCGCGGGTGAGTTTGGGTATACCGTGGAGGAAGCGGAAGCGGCGGACGCGGTGAGTCAGGCCGAGGAGGAGGAAATCCTCAAGCTGTTGAAGATTGCGCCCGAGGAGTTTGCCGGGGAGCCTGCCAGGGAGCCTGCCGGGGAGAGCGAGGCTGCCGGGCAAGGCACTGAGTCTAGTGAGCCCGCCGAGGAGGATGCCGAATCCGGCGATTCTGACGAAGACTCCGGCGGGTCTCTGAACCTCGACGACGCCTCCTCATCCTCAGAAAACTCTCCGCCACCACCAAGTCCTCCATCGCCGCAGGAGAAGCGCCTCCGCAAGACCGCTGAGATGGCGAGGCCACCGGCGCCCCGACAGCAGCCGAAGCGCCGTGCGACGCGTGCCACCACGACGAACAAGTCTGGCAAGGGGGCGCCCCGTGCTTCAGCGTCAAGCGGAGGAGGGTCTTCTGGCTCTGGCGTTCCTTCTGCTCCTCAAGCTTCGGCGGCGACAGGAGCGGGGTCTTCGCAACCCACGGCTCCGGAGCCCGCCAAGCGCCCCAGGGAGCCTTCTCCTCCAGCTCCTCGCGCTGGAGCACGCGAGGCGGAGTTCGACTTCTCCGCCCTCAGCTCCGACGAAGAGGAGGAAGAGTAAGCACTTGCAATTTCTATTTCCTTTGATTTTTGTTCTTGTCTTGAATCCTCTTGCTTGGTTCTGATCTTTTTTGGCTCCCAGGACCTTGACCCAGAGGATGGCGAAGAGGGCCAAGATCCCTGTGGTTGACCTTCAGGACGACGAGCCTGTCGCAGCGACGGAGGACGCGCCAGCGACAAGCTTGCCGGACCAGCCTGCTGCTCCGGAGAGCAGCCCCCAGTGCAGCCCCCAGCGTAAGCCTTTGTGTTCATTTTTTTGCTTGACGGGCGCGCTTGAGGTTGTTATCCTTACTAACGTCTTGTTTGTTTGTTGCCTTGTGCAGAAATGGAGCCGCAGCCGCAGGAGCACCAAGAGGCCGCCCCCGACGAGCCGCTTGTTCCACCCTCCCCGCCAAGGATGAGCTCCCCGGCGAGGGACAGCGCTCCGCCAAGGATGGGTACTCCGCCAAGGGCGAGTACCCCGCCAAGGCCGAGCACCCCGACAAGGGTGAGCACCCCGCCAAGGGAAGGCGCCAGCGGCCCTCCGCCGGCGGGGGCTTCTACTACGCTGCCGAGGGAGAACTCCCCGGCGAGGGACCCCGTTATTGAAGAGGCCCGGGAAGGTAAACCCTTGTGCCTTTCTTCTTTGAACTCTTCTTTTTTGGATATTTGCTTGACGATCTTTTCTTTTCTTTTTCTTCTGTCAGATCCGCCCGCCCCGGAGCCGATGGAGACGGAGACCATCGCCGAGGAGGACGTGTGCGGCAATGCTGGCGACGCCACCACCACCGAAGGAATGGCTGGTGCCGACGAGCCAGCCGCCGAAGAGACTGCCCCGACTGCTGACGCGGCAGCTGGGGAAGGGACCGGCGACCGTACAGCTGGCCCTGAGGCCGCAGGAGCGCCGGACGCTGCACCGGCTGCCGACCCCTCCGCCCCTGCGGCTGGGTCGGGCGTCTATCTGGAGGCCGCCAACGGGGTCTTCATCCAAGTCCCGTGGGCGTCTTCATCAAGGGCACCCGCGGAGGGGGAGATCTTCGACGGAGAAGTCCTCGCCTCCGCCGGGCTGAGGGTTGTTGACGCGCCCGGCAGCAGCAACGAGGCCGAAGAGGAGCGACTCCTACGCCGGCTTCTGGCCTTGTACCGGGCCAGGCAGGCTAAGTTGGAGTCCCGGGAGGCTCTGGCTGCCAAGGCTGGTGCTGATCTGGAGAAGCGTGCCGCGGAGCTCCGTGCCGCCAACCAGGCGGCCCTCCGGAACTTGGCGGAGGAGCGTGAAGAGCTTGCCGGAGCACACCAAGCGTTCCTCGTCGAGAAGGCCGAGGTGGAGGAGCAGCAGCGACTGGCCGCCGAGGATCTGTCTCGGCGGGAGGGAGAGCTCAACCAGTGGAAGGTCGACCTCGATAGCCACGAGGACGACCTCACCGCTCGGGAGCAGGCCATTGGCGGGGCTCTGCAGGAGGCGAGGGATGCCACTGCTGCCGCAGAGACCGCCAAGAGGGACCTGGAAGCAAGGGTGGCGCAGATAGAGCTGAACTTGAAGACGAGCGAGGAGAGGGTTGCCGCACTCAACGTGGCGCGGGAGAAGGACGCCCACACCAACTCGGAGCTGCAAGTCCGTCTCTCCGAGAAGGGCAAAGAGCTCAACGACGCCAACGACTCCATCGCAGACTTGGAGCTGAAGGTTTCCACCCTCAACGACTCACTTGACGCCGCCCGGGACTGTGAAACGAAGCTGAAAGAAGACCTCCGGTCTGAAAGGGCGCTGTTGGATAGTGTTGCCCTATCGCAGAACAACTTCCAGCGGACGGTGGAGCAGTGGACCGAGGAGCTCGTCGCCTCCGCCGCCAACATCGACAAGGAGATGGTGGTGCTGAGGGCGGAGCACCTCGTGTACTCCCCCGACGAGAGCCTCCCCCACAGCGCCAAGCTGAGCCTGTTCTTCAGAGGAGTGGCGCCGGCTCTCGCGCGGCTACGGGAGAAGATCCCCACGCAGCTGGCTGACGAGGCGCGCCGGCTTTGCATGGGTACAATGGAGCGGGTGTTGTCGAAGATTGTCTACCGCAACCCCGGGATCAATCTCAACAACGTCCTCCGGACCCTGCCGCCCGAAGCTGACCAGGAGGCGCTGAAGGCACAAGTTGCCCATATCGTGGCCAAGGCGGGCAAGATCAAGAGGGTTGACGGAGACCGTGTAGACTAGGCTCCTTTCTTCCTGCTTTCCTTGCCGCTGTCGATCAAGTCATGGATAGTAGTTGGTTAGAACAGCGGCGAGTTATCTTGTAATATAACTTTATTTTTGGTAGTCAATGCAGTGTTATCTCCCTTGCTTAGTCCCTTCACTTTGTATGCCTTCCACCCTACGCTTTTAGGGAACTCGCTGGCAAAGGGACCCTTGCCGCGAGCGCTGAGTGCGGGACTCTTAGCAGCCTGCTGGCAATGCCCTTGTCGGCAAGAAACCTTGCCGCAGCTAGTCGCAGCACACTTAGATTGTTGAGCGAACTCGAAAACGGAGTAAGGGCGCGACACTTGTCGCAGCTCACTTAAGCCGTTGAGCGTGCTCGAAACAAAGTAAGGGTGCGGCTAGCCACGGGTAGGTTCCTCCGCGCACAGGTTTTCCATACAAAGTGTGGTTGTTCAAGGAAGATAACAAAAAATTTGAAATTTTGAATGTTCAAACTTTGTCAACTTATCTTATGTATTCTGTTTGCTTCTTGACAAGGCTTTCCTTCCTTGAACAGCGCTTGGTCCATACCACTATCTCCTCCCCCCCCCCCGGCAAACTTGTGTGCGAGGAACACTTCTTCTGTTTAAGAGGGAAAGGAAAAGAGGAGGAAACACGGGTATGGAGCCTTGCGGCTTGTTACTGCTTACCGGGGATGTGTGCTGCACAAAGTGTCAGATGATGCATGCAAATAAAAAAGAAAGGCATGAAATGACAAATGGTGCGAAGCACGAAAGTTTTACTGATGCACGGGGTCTGCGCCCGGCTTTGTACAAAGGTTTACATGCAACAGCGGCAAGACTTGTACAAAAGATGGCTGCCAGAGCGGATCACGGCAACCGCGCCTCATGGGTGAAACTTGCGAAGATGCTCAATGTTCCAGGAGTTGCTCACCGGTAAACCTTCTTCGGTCTCAAGGCGGACAGCGCCGGGCCTTGTGACTTGCCTCACCCTATAAGGGTCTTCCCACTTCGGCGTCAACTTGTTGGAGTTCTTGGCGGACTGAACGCGCCGAAGAACAAGGTCGCCTTCCTCGAGACTCCTGGCCTTGACCTTGCGGCTGTGATAGCGACGCAAGGCCTGCTGGTATCGAGCAGCTCGTACAGTAGCCTGGAGACTGTCCTCCTCGAGGAGCAGTGCATCATCTTGCCGCAGCTGCTCTTGCTCGAGCTCATCGTAAGCGAGTACTCGAGGAGACCCGTATACGAGTTCCGTGGGGAGAACTGCCTCTGCTCCATAGACAAGAGCAAAGGGTGTCTGTCCGGTGGCTCGATTTGGTGTCGTCCTGATTGACCAAAGGGCCGCCGGCAACTCCTCTATCCAGTTCCTTCCACACTTGTGCAGCCTGTCGAAGGTCCTCGTCTTGAGTCCACGCAGCACTTCAGCATTTGCCCTCTCCGCTTGACCATTGCTCCTTGGGTGAGCAACAGAAGCGAAGCAGACCTTGGCGCCAAGGTCTTGGACGTACTGCATGAAGGTGCGACTTGTGAACTGTGTGCCGTTGTCGGTGATGATCCTGTTAGGGATTCCGAAACGGCAAACAATTGACCTGAAGAACTTCACTGCTGACTGTGCGGTCACCTTTCTCACTGGTTCCACTTCCGGACACTTTGTGAACTTGTCGATAGCAACGTACAAGTACTCAAAGCCCCCGACAGCACGAGGAAAGGGGCCGAGGATGTCGAGCCCCCAGA
This sequence comes from Secale cereale, assembly GCA_902687465.1. Taxonomy (NCBI): domain Eukaryota; kingdom Viridiplantae; phylum Streptophyta; class Magnoliopsida; order Poales; family Poaceae; genus Secale; species Secale cereale. The sequence goes on from LR738713.1 coordinate 729,043,617, forward strand.
CCGAAAAGGGCCAGGACAAAGGGATCATCTGGAGAGCTTGAGCTGGCTGGTGTATTTGCTTGGCATGGAACTGGCACGCTTCACACTTGGTTACTTGTGCAGTTGCATCTTGGAGGGCTTCTGGCCAGAAGAAACCTTGCCGGAACGCCCTCCCGGCAAGTGCTCTTGCGCCAATGTGGTGGCCACATATGCCTCCATGTATTTCTGCCAACAGCTTCTGTCCATCTTCCCGAGAAATGCATTTCAATCTGACACCATTGAGTCTTCTTCTGTATAGCTCGTTGCCGACGAACTGATACATACTTGACTGCCTGGTAATCCTCTCTATCTCTTCTGGTTCTTCGGGAAGTTCTCCAGTTTGAAGAAAACGGACGATTTGTTGTGCCCATGCTGGAGCCTGGGGCTCAACAACAAGGACTAAAGGCATCAGGGCTGCTGCGGGAACCTCAGCTTCTACGGCAAGAACCTGCGGTTCTACCGGAGCCGAGTGTTCCCCGGCAAGCTTGCCGGGGCAAGACTTGTCGGGAACGCCTGCTTCAACTGTACAGACCCTTGGGTCCGCAGGAGCAGACTGTTCCTCAGCATCTTGGCTGCTGATCTTGGGGACCTTGGCGGCGGCTTCAGGAAGGTCCGCCGGCAAATAGTCACCGGAGACCAGCTTCCTCTTCTTGCTTTGCCTAACTGATGGTGTAACGGATGGTTGAGTTAGCTTGAGCAGGAAGGTCCCTGGCTCCACAGGTAACTTCATTGCAGCGCACTTTGAGAGGCCATCTGCGATATCATTTTGAGCTCTTGGAACATGCTCCATCTGCAGGCCTTCAAAGGGTTCTTCAAGCTTCCTCACTTCATCGACATAAGCTTCCATCAAAGGACTCTGGTAGCTCTTGTTCACTTATCGGACCACCAACTGTGAATCTCCCTGCACAATCAGCTTCTTGATCCCAAGTTCGGCCGCAATTCTGAGGCCAGCAAGCAAACCTTCATACTCAGCAGTATTGTTTGTCGCTTGCTCCTTGGGAAAGTGCATCTGAACAACGTACTTGAGGTGCTCTCCAGTGGGCGCTATGAGTAACACGCCAGCACCGGCGCCTTGCAGCGAGAAGGCACCATCGAAGTACATTATCCACTCTTTGCTTGCTTCTTGGACGGGGATGCTTGTCTCTGGAACTTCTTCATCTGGTGTTGGGGTCCATTCTGCTATGAACTCTGCCAATGCTCGGCTCTGTATAGTTGAAGTACTCTCAAACTTGAGACCAAAGCTTGACAGTTCTAGTGCCCACTCGACGATCCTGCCTGTTGCTTCTGGATTTTGCAATATCCTCTTCAACGGAAAGCGAGTGACCACCGTTATCTCGTGCTCTTGGAAGTAATGGCGCAGCTTCCTGGAGGCCATGAGGAGGCCGAAAAGCTACTTCTGCACTCCAGAGTATCTTGACCTAGCCCCCTGCAGGAGGGAACTTACAAAATAAATCGGGCGCTGCACCATCTTCTTTCGCACTTCCCCTTGTTCCTGCGCAGACTTGTCCTTGTCGGGGCCAGAGCTTGTCGGGGAAGCCGCCTGCTTGTCGCTGGAAGTGTTTGCCGGGGCTGTGGGCTCTTCCTCTGCCTCCCTCTCCGCTACCAACGCAGCACTAACCACTTGATTGGTTGCTGCTAAGTATAGCAACAACTTCTCTTGCGGCTTAGGTGCGACAAGTACAGGAGTGGAGGACAGGTATCCTTTCAAGTCATGCAGCGCTGCCTCCGCTTCCGGAGTCCATTTCATTGGACCTGTCTTTTTCAAGATTTTGAAGAAAGGCAGGGCGCGTTCTGCAGACTTTGAAATGAACCTGCTGAGGGCGGCCACACAACCAGCAAGTCTTCGTACATCCTTGAAGCGCTTTGGTGCTTCGATCTGCTCGATGGCTTTGATCTTGTCGGGATTGGCTTCAATTCCCCTCTGGGACACAAAGAACCCGAGAAGCTTGCCGGAGGGGACTCCGAAGACGCACTTCTCGGGGTTCAGCTTGAGTTGTATTTTGCGCAGATTTGCAAAAGTCTCATCCAGGTCTTGGATCAGGGTATCCTTGTCCTTGCTCTTGACCACTATATCATCCATGTAGGCTTCTACATTCCTGTGTATCTGTGGCTCAAAAGCGGTATGGACCACCCTTGCAAACGTCGAGCCCGCATTCTTCAACCCAAAGGGCATCCGTATAAAGCAATATGTGCCACATGGAGTAATGAATGCGGTCTTCTCTTCGTCTTCCTCGGCCATGAATATCTGATGGTAACCTGAGTATGCGTCGAGAAATGAAAGCAACTCACATCCAGCCGTGGAGTACACAATCTGGTCAATGCGCGGCAAGGGAAATGGATCCTTGGGACATGCTTTATTCACATCGGTGAAGTCTATACAAAGTCTCCACTTCCCATTGGCTTTGCGCACGACAACTGGATTTGCCAACCATGTGGGATGAAGTACACCTCTAACAAGGCCTGCTGCTTCCAGCTTCTTAATCTCTTCGACAATGAACTCTTGGCGCTCCACCGCTTGCTTCCTGACCTTCTGCTTGACGGGCCGCGCGTGAGGACAAACAGCAAGCTTGTGCTCAATTACCTTCCTGGGAACGCCGGGGATGTCAGATGGTTGCCATGCAAACACATCGACATTCGCCCGCAGGAAGGTAACGAGCGCGCTTTCCTATTTGGGGTCGAGCGTAGCACTGATGGTGAAAGTACCACCAGTGCCGTCCTCCTTGGCGGACACCTTCTTGGTTGCAGGTGGAGCTGCCATTCCTTTCTTGCACTTGCCGGTGGAGCTCGATGGTGCGTCCTCGACGGCAGCGCAGCACTCCGAGGAAGTGCGTTTGCCGGAGTGGGCCCCAGAGCTCTTGCCGTACTTGGTCTTGGTCTTCGCCCCGGGAGCTCCAGCGGCAAGTGTGTTGTTGTCTGCCGCGGCTGCTGCGTCCCGGTAGATCTTGTCGGCGCAAATAAGCGCGTCCTTCTTGTCGCCGGGGACAGAGATGACGCTTATTGGCCCCGGCATCTTGAGCATGTTGTAAGCATAGTGGGAGGCTGCCGTGAACTTGGCGAGCGCAGGACGGCCAAGTATACCATTGTACGGCAATGGGATATCGGCAACGTCGAAGGTGATCCTCTCCGTCCTGAAGTTAAGCTCTCCGCCAAAGGTCACCGGCAGCGTGATCTTCCCTTTCGGTTTGCTCCTTCCCGGGTTGATTCCTTGGAACGTCCCGGTTTCCTCGAGCTCGCTGTCGGGGATCTGCAGCTTCTTGATCACGGCGGAGGAGATCAAGTTGAGGCCGGCCCCGCCGTTAACCAACATCTTGGTGACCTTGTGGTTGCGGATAGTTGGCGAAACCAACATCGGCAAACACCCGACCGTAGTGGTGCGGTCAGGATGGTCCTCAAGGTCGAAGATGATGGGCGTGCTGGACCACTTCAGTAGCCTGCGCGACTCGATGGGTGGCTCAGCTGCATTCACTTCCCGCACCCATTGTTTGAGTTGGCGGTGGGAAGTGTGCAGGGAGGCACCTCCATCGACGCACAGAACTTCTGTGGCCTTCTGGAACTCCTGCTCGCTGTTATCTCCGTCATCCATGTCCTCGTCATCGTCTTCGTCTTCATCCTTGTCGCGGCCCCGGGGAGGTCTGTCTCCTTGCCGCTGCTTGGCCTTGCCGCGGCGTCCTCCCCGGCCATTGAACGGCCGCTTCTTGCTGGGCTCTCCTCCGCCCCCTTGGGCCTTCTCCTTGTCGCGTCGCTCGTATTCAGCTTTCTGCTGTTCTACGAGGTACTCTACTCTCTTGCAGTTTTGGAGATCGTGGCCCTTGGTGCGGTGGATCTTGCAGTACTGCTTGTCGGAACAGTCATGCTTGTCGGCTGCTGCTACAGGGGTGGCCTCCTTGCTGGAGCCACCAGCCTGTGTCTTCTTGGCGGCAGCCTCCTTGCCGGACTGCTCGACAACTAGTACCTCCTTGTTCTTCTTCTTCTTGTTGTTCCGCCGCCGGTTTTTCCTTGCCGGGGCGGCATCCTCGCTATTCGTTCCTCCTGCTCCAGTATCCTCTCCGGGGAGTCTCCTCCCCTCTTCGGCACGCGCACACTTATCAGCCAGAGCGTAAAGCTCGTTGACGTCCCGGATCTTGGTCATTGCCATCTCCTCCCTCATCCGGCGGTTACGCACGTTCTAGTGGAACGCGCTGATAACCGTGGCAGGGTGGACATCGGGGATATTGTGCTGAACGCGGCTGAACCTCTGGATATACTTGCGCAGGGACTCTCCCTCCTTCTGGGCAAGAATGTGTAGATCGCTCTCCTGGCCGTGGGGTTTGTGGCCGCCCGTGAAGGCGCCGACAAACTGGTGGGACAGATCTGCCCAAGAGGAGATGGAGTTCTCCGGCAAGTGCATAAGCCAAGACTTGACGTTTGGCTTAAGCACGAGCGGGAAGTAGTTCGCTAAGATCTTCTCGTCGCGTCCCCCGGCAGCCTGCACCACAATGGTGTAGATGCTGAGGAACTCAGAGGGGTGTGTCTTGCCGTCGTACTTCTCGGGTACGTCGGGCTTAAAGTTCTTCATGCTGGGCCACTGGACTTGCCGCAGCTCTCGGGTGAACGCATGGTAGCCTGCCGCGTACGGCAAGTCGCCTGGTTCACCGGGCGCGTGCATGTCGATAGCGGTCCCAGCGCGCTGGTCGGACTGTCTTCGGGCTTCTCTTCGACGCTCGATACGAGTTCGAGCGTCCTCTTGTCGCCTGTCGTCAAGGACTTGGCGCTGATCGCGGCGAGCCCGCGGGTCCGACGACGCTGTGGAGTCATCGTCGACGTTGATCCGGCGGGTCGGCGATTTCTGTTTCCGCGGCGGGGAGTGCACGGTAGTTGCACCCCCGGCGGTCTTGTCTCCATCGGCCTTTGCTAGGTCGACTTGCCGCGGCCGTGATGTTGCCGGCTGCTGCGGCGTGTCGTTGTTGGCGAAGGCAATGAGGCTCTGGATTGTAGCCCTCCAATCTTCGGCCTTGTCCGCCGCGGGAGGGAAGTCGAGGAGCAGCTGAGCTCTGGCGAGAGCTTCGCCGGAGTGGAAGGGAGCGGTGGCGAGCGGTGCGAGGAGCGAGACATGCTCGGACTTCTAACAGCGTTAGAAGGCGCAGGTTCTCGCCCCGGCGACCGCGCCTTGCTTGTGCCAGTACGCTGGCCTTGAGCGTCCCGCGATCCGCCAGTTTGGCCTTGTCCCAGCAGGCGGATGGTACCGTGAGTACCACGTCGTTGCTGGCCCGGCACCTCCTGAGAGGGACGGGGTGCGTGCACGGACGCCGAGGCTTTGGAGTTCGCCCGGTCGTCCGTCTTGTCCTTGGACTTGGCGGTGCCGTGAGTGTCCTCGCCGGCGTCCACCCTTCCGCCAGCGTCCATCCCACCAACCGTTGGTTCTGGTGGTGGTGGGATCGACGCAGACGGGCCTCCGACCTCCGAAGCCTTCTTCTTCGGCGGCATAGTCGATGAGGTTGATGAAGCTGGTGAAGTTGCTGAAGGTCGCACCCGCGTGAGCGCCGGATCAGGTTCGCACAACCTTGACGCCCCCTACCTGGCGCGCCAAAGATGTCGGGGAAACTGGTCGCCCACGAACACCTATGGGACCGGTGCCCCTTCTACGGTACGGCAAGGGTGCGGAGGGAGCACGAAGAGCAGATCGTGGGGCACACGCGGGCAGTTTACCCAGGTTCGGGCCGCACGGATGCGTAAAACCCTACTCCTGCCTTGGTTGTATTGACTTCGTGAGCTCGGGAGCTTGAAGATCTACAATACTAGCTGCACCGAGCGTGGGAGTGGTCGAGTTTCTGGGATCCAACCCCCTCTACGTTGTGCATGGTCCTCCTTTTATAGCCCAAAGGGGTCACCGACATGTGTCAACGTAGAGGAGGGTGAAAACGTAAAAAGGGTAGTAGTTGTAACAGTGCATGAACAGTGTATGAACAGTGGTCTTCACCTAACTATGACGGTGGGGGACAAGGGCATTGAATGCCCGTCGCCGTCACCCCAAAAGCGTCCGTCCGGGCGTCTCCGTTCGCCACGACGATGGCCTCGTCACTGTGGCTCGCCACCGTGTACCCCAGGCTGCACAGCCATCCGCCACGTGCCCCTGGAAGGGCCCCAGGGCGACGCGTGGCTAGATGAGCTGGAGCGCGGGCATACAGTGTGAGCCCCCCCGGCAAGCACCTTGCCGGGGTCTCTATCTTGCCGGGCCTGGAAGCTTGTCGCTCTCCGGGTCCTGCCGGGGCGCATGAAGTGCCGCGATATCTTCTGAGGTGCCGTTCTTTGGCCTTCCTGGCAAGCTCCTCTTGCCAGGGTCTTGTGCTGGAATGATAACCTTGAGCCTGGTGCGGCCTTCCCGGCAAGCTCCTCTTGCCGGGGTCTTGTCTCTTAACTTGAATACTTTGTTCTTGAATGGCTTAAAGGGGTCTAGAGTGGGCTTTGGCGGGCGCGTGGTGAGCCAGACCATGGGACGCTGCTACTGCCCGTGCACAAGTCGGCATACTAAGGTACCCCTACTTTAGTACACCGACACTCTGCAACAAGTAAACTAAATCAAATTCATAATCTGAGTGTTGGTAACATCTTGTGCTAGTTACTACTGATTGCTTTGCCTTTTTCTACTAAAGTTGACAAGTCTTGCATATATATTAGTATATCATGCATTAGTAATCTGCTAGTATGTCATCGGTTTGGTACAAGTAATCTGCTAGTATTTCATGCATATTAGTAATCTGCTATGTCATTGGTTTAGTACAAGTAACCTGCTAGTATGTCATGCATATTAGTAATCTGCCATGTCATTGTTTAGTATAAGTAACCTGCTAGTATGTCATGCATATTAGTAATCTGATATGGCATTGGTTTAGTATCTGCTAGTATGTCATGTATGTATGGAGAAGTTGGCTGATTGCTTTACCTTTTTCTAGCTCTTCTAATTCTTCCAAGTTCTCCTTGATGTCGACAAGATCTGTTGACCTTCTCAGCTAGTCGTGCGTACAAACTAAAGCTTGTACCATAAATGGTGTTAGAGAAGTCCTAAAGTCATCAAGTATGCGTCCACTTGTGCTAAAGGCTGACTCAGAAGCCACCGTTGTAATGGGGATAGCAAGAACATCACGAGCCATATTTGCCAAGATTGGGAACCTAGATGAATTCTCTTTCCACCATCCTAGGATGTCAAAAATTTTGTCAGGGTCTTCAGAGTCTTCCGCGAGGTATTTTTCAAGCTCAGATTTACTACTTGCACTTCCTCCACTATTATTTTGCCTCAACCTGCTTGCAATTAGTTGCTTCATCATACTTGCTCCTCCTCCTTCTAATGGTACTTGGCTATAGGCTGGTGTTATTGTTTTCGGTGTAGTTAATCTTACTCGGTATTCTTCAAACAACTCACGAACACATTTGTTAACAGCAAACCACACCTTCTCTCCACACTTAGCACCAAATATTTCCAAAGTAGTTAGCCTAGTGAAATCAGATAGCTTATACCTTGGATCAAGAGCTGCAGCAACGAAAATTAGCAAGTTGAGATTTTCCTTCTCCTTTTCCTCCTTCTCCTTCCTCTTCCCTTTCCCTCTTTCATTCACAATAGGACCCTTCTCCTTTAGATTTTCATTCTCATGCCCAGACCCCCAATATTTGTCGAACTTCTCTTTCCTCCTCTCTGCCATAGCTTTTTGCAAAGGATTTGTACTGCTCATCCAGTTTTGAACTAAGATGTGTACATTGCCAACCTCGAAAAGAAAGTTGTTGGAAGTGACATGGAGTGACGATGACACACGAACAGTAAGATTATAAAAATGCCCAAGAAAGGCATCCATTTTCCTAGCATTTTCCTAATCGATCTCATCTGGATACCCAAATCCTCCTTTTTCTTCACACAAGTCCAACGCATACAATGGGTCATCTTCACAATACCTTGTAAACACCTTCGCATAGATGATGGCAGCCTTCAACATTATGTAAGTTGAGTTCCACCAAGTGCATACATCTAGGTTCAAGAATGCCTTGCTCTGAACCTTCTCTTCCAATGCTAGCTCCTTGAATTTTACCAACCGAGAAGTCCCATTCTTGATGTATCGCATAGTAGCTCGGACACGCTTGATTGAAAGTTTAACTTCTTTTAGGCCATCTTGTACAATAAGGTTGACAATATGTGCCGCGTATCTCATATGCAGAAACTTTTCATCAGCTATGCTAGTTTTAGCCTCAACCAAACACTTTCTCAAGTGAACAATGCAGCCATCATTAGCGCTCGCATTATCCACGGTGACTGTCATTACTCTCTCTAACCCCCATTCCATCAAACATCTCTGCAAATTCTTCCCAAGATCCTTCCCCTTGTGGCCCTTCACCATGATGAAATTGATAATCTTCTTATGATATTTCCAGTGTTCATCAATGAAGTGTGCAGTCACTACCATATAACCATCTTGCTGTTGAGAAGTCCAACAATCCGTGGTTACACACACACTTCCACAATTCTATTTGAAAAACCTTTTCAACTTGGACTTCTCATCTAGATAGATTTTGACAGTGTCCCTGGTACAAGTTCTTCTTGATGGTGGACTAAAGCGGGGGCAGGCAAGTGAAACGAACTTTCTGGATCCAGATTTCTCACCAAATGCAAAAGGCAACTCATCCTCTATGACCATTACAGCAAATGCCTTCCTAACTGCCTCTACATCATATCTCCAAGTGCTGATGCCATCTCCCGGAGTTACTTGCAAAGTGGTCTGATTTGGATCCACTTTCTTATTTAGATTGAGCTTGCATATACCGTAGTGCCTGCGCATTGTTGTTGTCCCATTGCATGCTGTAGTAGCTTGAATTTGTCGGTCACAATACTTGCATATTCCTTCCTTCACTAACCCCTTATCATCAAAAACTTTGGTGAAATGCGCCCAGATTTGTGATCTTGATGCGATTTGCTTCCTAACTTTTAGCTTGTCATCTTGAGTAGCTTCTTGATTGGCATCTTCAACAATGTTTGGTTCAACATCTTCGTCTTCAATGATACTACGTAAGACGGACTCATCACCTGCTGCTGCAGCATCTGCTTCTGCATCCGCATCTGCCTCTGTACTCATAAATGCATCATCTTTCCTGTTCAACTCATCATTTTCAGATTCCGGTATAGAAAACATCTACAACAAAAGGACATTGGTCTGTCAAACAACATTGACATCAGCAAATCACAACATAAAGTGCATATAATCAAGTCCTCCAAATCTGTAAAACATTACAGAAAATCTTAATTTCCAGAGCTAAAAAATGGCATTGCTCTGTTTGGTACACTCTGCCATGAACATACGAACCAACAAAAAGCTATTTATCATTCCAACAACAACACCTACAAGTCTACAACTACAAGCAAGCACATCTACTTGAATTTGAACATCACAAAATCTGAACATAAATGAAAAGCAATATGTACATCACAAATTCACACAAGGAGAAGTAGCAGCTAGTTGTTGCTCACCTTCAGCTGTGAGGTTCAGCACCGGAAGAAGACAGGAGGTGGCGAGCCGGCGACCAGCGCGGAACAGGTTGACTGGTGCGGTGGTGATGATGGTCTGCAAAAGCACGCAGCTACACCGGCGGCGGATGGACGCGTCACGGATAGACGTCGCCGGCGGCGGCGGATGGACGCGTCACAACAGCACGGGACTCATCGGCACGGGGCACAGCAACACGGGGCACGGCAGCCCTGGTCGTTACATGTCCCTGTCTGGGCCGTGGCTCTGGGTACTGGTCTTCATCGGCCAGGGACGCGCAGGCGGCGGTGGTGCGTTGAGGGAGAGCATGTTGCGTCGGCCGTCACACCTCAGGGCTCGCGGGTTATCGGGCCAGAGCGGCGGCCGGCGGGTGGCGGCTAGGGTTCGTCGAGGGAGAGAAAAGAGAAGGTGAGTGAGAGGCAGTGGCCGGCTAGGTTTCCTGGGGCTGAGGTGAGGTGAGGCCGTGACGAACTGACGACTTGCACTTGGGCTATTCTCTCTGGCTCGGGAGCTTGGGCTGGTTAGTTGGGCCTTAGGCCTCACGATTGTCTTGCACTTGGGCTATTCGGTCTATACAGGCCATTCGGTCCTCAATACATCAGGACTGAACAGACCAGAATTAGTTCGGTCTTAGCATTCTGGAGACCGTTTTTTATTCGGTCTTTTCAGTTTTGGTCTTTTTGGGTTCGGTCTCGGTCTTTTCAGGTTCAGTCTTTAGTCTTCGGGTTTTATGCCCGGGCCGAGCGAGGGGAGCCAGCACCTGGCCAAGAGGGTCCAGGGCGCCCCCCTGCCAGGGCACGCCCCCTGCCTCATGGGCCCCACGTTGCCCCCCTCCACTTATTCCTGCACCCACACTCTTCTTCTTCCTCCCAAAAAAATCACCAACCAACTCAAACCCAAGTTCTAGCTCATCTTACTGCCATTTTCGATCTCCTTGCTCGAAGCACCATTCACCAAACTGTTTGGGGAGATTGTTCCTTGGTATGTGACTCCTCCATTGGTCCAATTAGTTTTTGCTCTAGTGCTTTATTTATTGCAAAATTTTGCTGCTGTAGTGACCGTGTTCTTGAGCTTGCATGTCAAATTTCTTTGGTCCCAAGTAGTTCTAATGCGTGATATAGTCTCTAGGCACTAGTAGGAGTTGTTGCTATCAATCTTGTTGAGCTTGGTTAACTTTTATTTTTGAGTTACTAAAAATTTCAGAAAATTTCAGAAAAATGCATAGGAGAAATGATACGTCGCCAATGTATCTATAATTTTTTATTGTTCCATACTATTATTTATGAAGTCTTGGATGTTTAATGGGCTTTATCATTCACTTTTATATCATTTTTGGGACTAACCTACTAACCCAAAGGCCCAGTCCAGATTGTTGTTTTTTGCCTATTTTAGGGTTTTGCAGAAAAGGAATATCAAACGGAGTCCAAACGGAATGAAACCTTCACGAGAGATATTTTTGGAGAAAATAACGCACGGGAAACGTCAGGACCAAGTCAGGGGACAGAGGGGCTGCCCTCGAGGGTGGGGGGCGCGCCCCCCTTCCCAGGGCGCGCCCCCTGCCTCGAGGCCCCCTCGTGTGGCCCCCGGTGCCCTCCTTCTTCCTATATATACCTACGTACCCCAGAAACTCCATACGCAAAGAGAAAACCCTAATTCCACCGCCGTAGCTTCTGTTCCCGTGGAGATCCCATCTTGGAGCCTGTTCCGGGAGGGGGATCCATCACGGAGGCCTTCATCATCATCATCATCGCCCTCACCATGAGTTGTGAGTAGTTTACCACAGACCTTCGGGTCCATAGCTAGTATCTAGATGGCTTCTTCTCTCTCTCTGGATCTCAATACAAAGTTCTCCTCGGTCTTCGAGGAGATCTATTCGATGTAATCTCTTTTTGCGGTGTGTTTGTCGAGATCCGATGAATTGTGAGTTTATGATCAAGGTTATCTATGAAAGATATTTGGTTCTTCTCTGAACTTTTTATGTGTGCTCATAATATCCTTGCAAGTCTCTTCGAATTATTGGTTTGGTTTGGCCTACTAGATCTATAGTTCTTGCAATGGGAGAAGTGCTTGGCTTTGGGTTCAATCTTGTGGTGTCCTTTCCCAGTGACGGTAGGGGCAGCAAGGCACGTATTGTATTGTTGCCATCGAGGATAAAAAGATGGGGTTTTCATCATATTGCTTGAGTTTATCCCTCTACATCATGTCATCTTGCTTAAGGCGTTACTCTGTTCGTATGAACTCAATACACTAGATGCATGCTGGATAGCGGTCGATGTGTGGAGTAATAGTAGTAGATGCAGGCAGGAGTTGGTCTACTTGTCTCGGACGTGATGCCTATATACAATGATCATGCCTAGATAGTCTCATAATTATTCGCTTTTCTATCAATTGCTCGACAGTAATTTGTTTACCCGCCGTAGAATATCGCTATCATGAGAGAAGCCACTAGAGAAAACTATGGCCCCCGGGTCTATTCTCAACATATCAATCTACATCTACTTTACTTTTACCGCTTTTATTTGCTGTTTTATTAAACTAAAAATACCAAAAATATAATTATCATCTCTATCAGATCTCACTCTCGTAAGTGACCATAAAGGGATTGACAACCCCTTATCGCGTTGGCTGCGAAGTTCTTATTTGTTTGTGCAGGTGCGAGGGACTGGTGCGTGGTCTCCTACTGGATTGATACCTTGGTTCTCAAAAACTGAGGGAAATACTTACGCTACTGTGTTGCATCTCCCTTTCCTCTTCGAGGGAATACAACGCAAGCTCAAGAGGTAGCAAGAAGAATTTCTGTCGCCGTTGCCAGGGAGGCTTACGCAAAAGTCATATACCAAGTACCTATCACAAACCATTATCCTTCGCATTACATTTATTTTCCTCTCGTTTTCCTCTCCCCCACTTCACCCTTGCTGTTTTATTTGCCCTTCTTCCGCCATGTGTTTATCGTTCGCTTGCTTCTTGTTTGCTTGTGTGTTGCGTGCTTGCTTGCCCTCATGTCTGAGATGGGGGATGATTTTATCGAGAAGGGTAGCAATGCCGAGGGCAACTTTCATGTTGACCCCCCGGATGAAGCTACCACTTTACATGTTAAGAGGTTCCGGGTTGGTAGTGGAAATATTATTGGAAAAAGGGTTCTTCAAGACTTCTTTACTTGTGCCGGTGCTTTGCCCACTATGGGTGGCTCTATTCTTCACAGAACTAGTAGCCTTGCGGATGTTGTATCTATGCTCATAGTAGAAATGGAAAGGCAATTTATTCATATGCATCCCTCTATTCAGAGAGTATTTTGGAGTTCTCCAATATTGAGCATTCTTCCGTTAAGCGTGCAGCCACTATCTTTTTGGCTCATGAATTTAGATATATCATGAAAGAGGCCAAAGAAATCTTTGCTCATTACGGAGTAGATACCGGTCGACCTCCTATAGAGGCTATCTTGTTCAATCAACAAGACCTTATGCGTTTGCGATCTCCTGATCATGTTGCTTTTAATGAAAACCTTAGAAAAAAGGTTCCTGTTGAGATCTTGACTGATAGAATTTCTGAGATAAATGATGACTTTGCCATTCAAAATAATGGGTTAGGCTTCTCCCTTGAACGAAGGCTTATGGCCTTCTGCCAAAAGAATGCCTATAATGATGAGTTGGTCATCCACTACAAAGGGCCAAAGGAGGAACCAGTTCCTCTCGAGATTGATGTAGGCGACTTTTGTCCCATTAAATTTAGCCCTTTTGATTACTTTAGCTTGCCAAAAAGGAAGCTTGCTGCTGAGCGTAGGGAATATGAGATGAGCTTTCGCGACATATCGTATCACTATGGCTATCCCTAAATCTATCTTGTACCGTGCCAAGCTAGGGGCGTAAAACGATAGCGCTTGTTGGGAGGCAACCCAATTTTGTGGTTTTTGCTTTTGTTGCTGTTAAGGAATAAATATTGCATCTAGCCTCTGATTAGATGTATTTTTATGTCTTGTTTAGTGTTTGTGCCAAGTAGAACCTTTGGTAAGACTTGTGTGAAGTTTATATGATCTTGCGGTGAAAAACAGAATCATTAGCGCTCGCTAAAGTAGTCGTGGGATTTTACTGGAGCGTGCTTTTTAGATGATTCTTTCTGATGCTGATTGGTACACAAATTGCGCAAATTTACAAATTTAGTTTGAATTTTTTGGAGTTCCAGAAGTAGGCGAACCCTGCAGATTACTACAGACTGTTCTGTCTTTTACAGATTCTGTTTTTCGTGTGTTGTTTGCTTATTCCGATGCATCTATGAGTAATATTGGAAGATATGAACCATAGAGAACTTGGAGTACAGTAGGTTTAACACCAATATAAACAAAGAATGAATTCATTGCTGTACCTTTGAGTAGTGGTTTGTTTTCTCTTACTAACGGAGCTCACGAGAATGTTTTTCTAAGTTTTGTGTTGTGAAGTTTTCAAGTTTTGAGTATTGCTTTGATGGACTATGGAACAAGGAGTATCAAAGGCCTAATCTTGGGGATGCCTACGGCACCCCAAGTAAATTCAAGATAATCAAAAGCCTAAGCTTGGGGATGCCCCGGGAAGGCATCCCCTCTTTCGTCTTCATCCATCGGTAACTATACTTGGAGCTATATTTTTATTCGCAACATGCTATGTGTTTTGCTTGGAGCGTCTTGTATAATTTGAGTCTTTGCTTGTTAGTTTGCCAGAATCATCCTTGCTGGACACACCTATTTGAGATATTTAAATATGGCCTATAAATTGTTAGAACACTCTATGTGCTTCACTTATATCTTTTGAGTTGAAAAGTTTTTGCTCTAGTGCTTCACTTATATCTTTTAGAGCATGGTGGTGGTAATATTTTGTAGAAATTGTTGAACTCTCATGCTTCACTTATATCTATTTGAGAGTCTATTAAAACAGCATGGTAAAGTGTTTAGGCTAAAGAAACTAGTCTTCAGATGATAAACATCCAATGTCAATGTAGTAAAAAAATTCACACCAAGTGCATTGAATATAAAGAGATGTTGGATGCTTGATAATTGTTTCGAGACATGAGGATAGTGATATTAGAGTCATTCTAGTGGAGTTATTATGAAATTGAGAAATACTTGTGTTAAGGTTAGTGATTCCCGTAGCATGCACGTATGGTGAACCGTTGTGTGACTAAGTTAGAGCATGAGGTATTTGTAGAGTGTCAACCTTTGTGTGGAGGTCGGGGGCGCGCGATGGTTAACTCCTACCAACCTCCCCCCTAGGAGCATGCGTTGATTGCTTTGTTTTTATGACTCATATATTTTTGCAATAAGTATATGAGTTCTGATGACTAATGTTGAGTCCATGGATTATACGCACTCTCACCCTTCCACCATGTTGGAAATATGCCCTAGAGGCAATAATAAAAGTATTATTATATTTCCTTGTTCGTGATAATCGTCTGTTATTCATGCTTGAATTGTATTGTATGGAAACAGCGATACATGTGTGAATACATAGACCAAAATGAGTCCCTGGTAGGCCTCTAGTTACCAGCTCGTTGATCAACAGATGGTCACGGTTTCCTGACCATGGACATGGGATGTCGGTGATAACGGGATCACATCATTAGGGGAATGATGTGATGGACAAGACCCAATCCTGAGCATAGCACGAGATCGTATAGTTCGTAATGCATAAGCTTTTCAGTGTCAAGTATTTATTCCTTAGACCATGAGGTTGTACAACTCCCGGATGCCGTAGGAATACTTTGGGTGTGCCTAACGTCACAACGTAACTGGGTGGCTATAAAGGTACGCATCGGGTATCTCTGAAAGTGTCTATTGAGTTGGTACGAATCGAGACTGGGATGTTGTCACTCCATATGACGGAGAGGTACCTCTAGGCCCACTCAGTAAGACATCATCATAATGAGCTCAATGTGACTAAGTAGTTAGTCACGGGATGATGGATTACGGATCGAGTAAAGAGACTTTCCATGACGAGATTGAACAAGGTATTGGGAATACCGACGATCGAATCTCGGGCAAGTACCGTACCGATGGACAAAGGGAATAACATACGTGATTGAGTGAATCCTTGACACGGTGGTTCATCCGATGAAGATCATCGAGGAACACGTGGGAACCAACATGGGTATCCAGATCCCGCTGTTGGTTATTGACCGGAGAGTGGTCTCGGTCATGTCTACGTGTCTCCCGAACCCGTAGGGTCTACACACTTAAGGTTCGGTAACGCTAGGGTCGTAGAGATACATGCACGTGGAAACCCGAAAGTTGTTCGGAGTCCCGGATGAGATCCCGGACGTCACGAGGAGTTCCGGAATGGTCCGGAGGTAAAGATTGATATATAGGAAGTCAGGTTTCGGCCATTGGGTGATCTCCGGGGGTCACCGGGAGCGTCCCGGGACCACCGGAGGGGCCCCGGGGGTCCACCGGGTGGGGCCAACCATCCCGGTGGGGCCCCTAGGCCGCAAGGGGAAGTGTCCAGCCCTAATGGGCTGGCGCACCACTAGGGGCCCACCTCCCCATGCGCCTAGGGTTGAAACCCTAGGGGGGAGGGGGCGCCCCACTTGCCTTGGGGGGCAAGGACACCCCCCTGGCCGTCGCCCCCCTGCAGATTGGATCTACAGGGCCCTGGCGCACCCTCCAGGCCCCCTATATATATGTGGGGGGGGAGAGGGCAGCCGCACCAAAGCCCTGGCGCCTCTCCCCCTCCCGTCACACCTCCATACTCCCAACGCAGGGCGCCCGGCGAAGCCCTGCTGTGATCTCCACTGCATCCACCACCACGCCGTTGTGCTGCTGGATCTCTGACGACTTCTCCTCCCCCCTTGCTGGATCAAGAAGGAGGTGACGTTGCTGCACCGGACGTGTGTTGAACGCGGAGGTGCCGTCCGTTCGGCGCTAGATCATCGGTGACGAAGAACGCGAAGAGTACGACTACTTCATCCACGCTTCTTCGAAAGCTTCCGCACGGGATCTACATAACGGTATGTAGATGCAATCTTACTTGCTCGTTGCTAGATGTCTCCTTAGTTGGATCTTGGTGAAAGCGTAGAATTTTTTTTGAATTCTGCTACGTTACCAAACAGTGGTATCTGAGCTAGGTTTTAATGCGTAGCATCTTGCACGAGTAGAACACAAAGCAGTTGTGGGCGTTTGAGTTTGTTCAACTTTCTTACCGTTACTAGTCAATCTTGATTCGGCGGTATTGTGGGATGAAGCGGCCCGGACCGACTTTACACGTACGCTTACGTGAGACTGGTTCCACCGACAGACATGCACTAGATGCATAAGGTGGCTGGCGGGTATCTGTCTCTCCTACTTTAGTCGGATCGGATTCGATGAAAAGGGTCCTTATGAAGGGTAAATAGAAATTGACAAATCACGTTGTGGTTTTGGCGTAGGTAAGAAACGTTCTTGCTAGAAATCCTATAGAAGCCACGTAAAACTTGCAACAACAATTAGAGGACGTCTAACTTGTTTTTGCAGCATGTGCTATGTGACGTGGTATGGCCAAAACGAAGATGTGATGAATGATATATGTGATGTATGAGATTGATCATGTTTTTGTAATAGGGAATCACGACTTGCATGTCGATGAACTTGACAACCGGCAGGAGCCATAGCAGTTGTCTTAATTATTGTATGACCTGCGAGTCACTGAATAACGCCATGTAATTACTTTACTTCATTGCTAAACGTTAGCCATAGTAGTAGAAGTAATAGTTGGCGTGACGACTTCTTCAAGACACGATGATGGAGATCATGATGTTGAAGATCATGGTGTCGAGCCGGTGACAAGATGATCATGGTGCCCCGGAGATGGAGATCCAAGGAGCAAGATGATATTGGCCATATCATGTCACTTTAATTGATTGCATGTGATGTTTATCATGTTTATGCATCTTGTTTACTTAGAACGATGGTAGTAAATAAGATGATCTCTCACTAAAATTTCAAGTATTGTGTTTCCCCTAACTGTGCACCGTTGCTAAAGTTCGGTGCTCCGAAGCACCACGTGATGATCGGGTGCGATAGGTTCTAACGTTCGCATACAACGGGTGTAAGACAGATTTACACACGCGATACACTTAGGGTTCACTTGACGAGCCTAGCATGTACAGACATGGCCTCGGAACACGGAAGACCGAAAGGTCGAACACGAGTCGTATAGAAGATACGATCAACATGAAGATGTTCACCGTTGATGACTAGTCCGTCTCACGTGATGATCGGACACGGGCTAGTCTATTCGGATCGTGTATCACTTAGATGACTAGAGAGATGTCATTCTGAGTGGGAGTTCATTAAAATTTGATTAAGATGAACTTAATTATCATGAACTTAGTCTAAATTCTTTACAATATCTCTTGTAGATCAAATGTCCCACGCTCAGGTTTCCCTCAACTTCAACGCGTTCCTAGAGAAAACCAAGCTGAAAGACGATGGTAGCAACTATACGGATTGGGTCCGTAACCTGAGGATTATCATCATAGCTGCCAAGAGAACTTATGTCCTAGAAGCACCGCTAGGTGATGCACCCGTTCTCCCAGTGACCCAAGACGTTATGAACGCCTGGCAGTCGCGTTGTGATGATTACTCCCTGGTTCAGTGCGGCATGCTTTACAGCTTAGAGTCGGGGCTCCAAAAACGTTTTGGGCACCACAGAGCATATGAGATGTTCGAAGAGCTGAAAATGGTTTTCCAAGCTCATGCCCGAGTCGAGAGATATGATGTCTCCGACGCATTCTACAGCTGTAAGATGGAGGAAAACAGTTCTGTCAGTGAACACATCCTCAAGATTTCTGGATTGCACAACCGCTTGTCTCAGCTGGGAATGAATCTCCCAGATGAAGCGGTCGTTGACAGAATCCTCCAATCGCTCCCACCAAGCTTCAAGAGCTTCGTGTTGAACTTCAATATGCAGGGGATGGAGAAGTCCATTCCCGAGGTGTATTCGATGTTGAAATCAGCGGAGGTGGATATCAAGAAAGAACATCAAGTGTTGATGGTCAATAAAACCACTAAGTTCAAGAAAGGCAAGGGTAAGAAGAACTTCAAGAAGGACGGCAAGGGAGTTGCCGCGCCCGGTAAGCCTGTTGCCGGGAAGAAGCCAAAGCATGGACCCAAGCCTGAGACAGAGTGCTTTTATTGCAAGGGAACGGGTCACTGGAAGCGGAACTGCCCCAAATACTTAGCAGACAAGAAGGCCGGCAATGTCAAAGGTATATATGATATACATGTTATTGATGTGTACCTTACCAGCACTCGTAGTATCTCATGGGTATTCGATACCGGTGCAGTTGCTCACATTTGTAACTCAAAACAGGAGCTGCGGAATAAACGGAGACTGGCGAAGGATGAGGTGACGATGCGCGTCGGGAATGGTTCCAAGGTCGATGTGATCGCCGTCGGCACGCTGCCTCTACATCTACCCTCGGGATTAGTTTTAAACCTCAATAATTGTTATTTAGTACCAGGTTTGAGCATGAACATTGTTTCTGGATCTCGTCTTATGCGAGATGGCTACTCTTTCAAATTGGAGAATAATGGTTGTTCTATTTATTTGAGAGATGTGTTTTATGGTCATGCCCCGCTGGTCAATGGTTTATTTTTGATGAATCTCGAACGTGATGATACACATATTCATAGTGTAGATGCCAAAAGATGTAAAGTTGATAATGATAGTCCCACATACTTGTGGCATTGCCGCCTTGGTCATATTGGTGTCAAACGTATGAAGAAGCTCCATTCAGATGGACTTCTAGAGTCTCTTGATTATGAATCATTTGACACGTGCGAACCATGCCTCTTGGGCAAGATGACCAAGACTCCGTTCTCCGGAACAATGGAGCGAGCAACCAACTTGTTGGAAATCATACATACCGATGTGTGCGGTCCAATGAGTGTTGAGGCTCGCGGAGGCTACCGTTATGTTCTCACCCTCACGGATGACTTGAGTAGATACGGGTATATCTATTTGATGAAACACAAGTCTGAGACCTTTGAAAAGTTCAAGGAATTTCAGAATGAGGTTGAGAATCAACGTGACAGAAAAATAAAGTTCTTGCGATCGGATCGTGGGGGTGAATATTTAAGTCATGAATTTGGCACACACCTTAGGAGCTGTGGAATTGTTTCACAATTGACACCGCCCGGAACACCTCAACGTAACGGTGTGTTCGAACGTCGAAATCGTACTCTGTTGGACATGGTGCGATCTATGATGTCCCTCACCGATTTACCGCTATCTTTTTGGGGTTATGCTTTAGAGACTGCCGCATTCACTTTAAATAGGGCTCCGTCGAAATCCGTTGAGACGACCCCATATGAACTTTGGTTTGGCAAGAAACCGAAGCTGTCGTTTCTAAAAGTTTGGGGTTGCGATGCTTATGTCAAGAAACTTCAACCTGAAAAGCTCGAACCCAAATCGGAGAAATGTGTCTTCATAGGATACCCAAAGGAAACAATTGGGTACACCTTCTACCACAGATCCGAAGGCAAAGTCTTTGTTGCCAAGAATGGATGCTTTCTAGAGAAAGAGTTTCTCTCGAAAGAAGTGAGTGGGAGGAAAGTAGAACTTGATGAGGTGACAGTCACCCCTCCTGTACCGGAAAGTAGCGCAGCGCAGGAAACTGTTCCTGAGGTGCCTGCACCGACAAGGGAAGAAGTTGATGATAATGATCATGAAGAAACAGATCAAGTTACTACTGAACTTCGAAGTTCCACAAGGGCACGTTCCGCACCAGAGTGGTACGGCAACCCTATACTGGAAATCATGTTGTTAGACAACGGTGAACCTTCGAACTATAAAGAAGCGATGGCGGGCCCGGATTCCAATAAATGGCTTGGAGCCATGAAATCCGAGATAGAATCCATGTATGAAAACAAAGTATGGACTTTGGTGGAGTTGCCTGATGATAGGCACGCCATAGAAAACAAATGGATATTTAAGAAGAAGATAGACGCAGATGGTAATGTGACCATCTATAAGGCTCGGCTTGTCGCTAAGGGTTATCGACAAGTTCAAGGGATTGACTACGACGAGACTTTCTCTCCCGTAGCGATGCTGAAGTCAGTCAGAATCATGTTAGCTATTGTCGCATTCTATGATTCCGAGATATGGCAAATGGACATCAAAACAGCATTCATTAATGGCTTCCTCAAGGAAGAGTTGTATATGATGCAACTGGAAGGTTTTGTCGATCCAGAGAACGCTAACAAGGTATGCAAGCTCCAGCGCTCGATTTACGGGCTGGTGCAAGCATCTCGGAGTTGGAATATTCGCTTTGATGAAGTGATCAAAGCGTTTGGATTTATAAAGACTTATGGAGAAGCCTGTATTTACAAGAAAGTGAGTGGGAGCTCTGTGGCATTTCTCATATTATATGTGGATGACATATTGCTGATGGGAAATGATATAGAATTCTTGGAAAATGTAAAGGCCTACTTGAATAAAAGTTTTTCAATGAAGGACCTTGGAGAAGCTGCTTACATATTAGGCATCAAAATCTATAGAGATAGATCAAGACGCCTCATTGGTCTTTCACAAAGTACATACCTTGACAAAATATTGAAAAGGTTCAATATGGATCAGTCAAAGAAAGGATTCTTGCCTGTTTTGCAAGGTATGAGATTGAGCAAGGCTCAGTCGCCGACCACGGCAGAAGATAGAGAAAAGATGAGTCTCATTCCCTATGCCTCGGCCATAGGTTCTATCATGTATGCCATGCTGTGTACCAGACCTGATGTGAACCTTGCCATAAGTTTGGTAGGGAGGTACCAAAGTGATCCCGGTACGGAACACTGGACAGCGGTCAAGAACATCCTGAAGTACCTGAAAAGGACTAAGGATATGTTTCTCGTTTATGGAGGTGACGAAGAGCTCGTCGTAAAGGGTTACGTCGATGCTAGCTTCGACACAGATCTGGATGACTCTAAGTCTCAAACCGGATACGTGTATATTTTGAACGAAGGGGCAGTCAGCTGGTGCAGTTGCAAGAAAAGCGTCGTGGCAGCATCTACATGTGAAGCGGAGTACATAGCTGCTTCCCAAGCAGCGCAGGAAGGAGTCTGGATGAAGGAGTTCATCACCGACCTAGGAGTCATTCCAAGCGCGTCAAGCCCGATGACTCTCTTCTGTGACAACACTGGTGCTATTGCCATTACCAAGGAGCCCAGGTTTCACAAGAAGACCAAGCACATCAAGCGCCGTTTCAACTCCATCCGGAATTATGTTCAGGATGGAGACATAGATATTTGTAAAGTGCATACGGATCTGAATGTAGCAGACCCGTTGACTAAACCTCTTTCACGGGCAAAACATGATCAACACCAGAACTCTATGGGTGTTCGATTCATCACAATGTAACTAGATTATTGACTCTAGTGCAAGTGGGAGACTGTTGGAAATATGCCCTAGAGGCAATAATAAAAGTATTATTATATTTCCTTGTTCATGATAATCGTCTGTTATTCATGCTTGAATTGTATTGTATGGAAACAGCGATACATGTGTGAATACATAGACCAAAATGAGTCCCTGGTAGGCCTCTAGTTACCAGCTCGTTGATCAACAGATGGTCACGGTTTCCTGACCATGGACATGGGATGTCGGTGATAACGGGATCACATCATTAGGAGAATGATGTGATGGACAAGACCCAATCCTGAGCATAGCACGAGATCGTATAGTTCGTAATGCATAAGCTTTTCAGTGTCAAGTATTTATTCCTTAGACCATGAGGTTGTACAACTCCCGGATGCCGTAGGAATACTTTGGGTGTGCCAAACGTCACAACGTAACTGGGTGGCTATAAAGGTACGCATCGGGTATCTCCGAAAGTGTCTGTTGAGTTGGTACGAACCGAGACTGGGATGTTGTCACTCCATATAACGGAGAGGTACCTCTGGGCCCACTCGGTAAGACATCATCATAATGAGCTCAATGTGACTAAGTAGTTAGTCACGGGATGATGGATTAAGGATCGAGTAAAGAGACTTGCCATGACGAGATTGAACAAGGTATTGGGAATACCGACGATCGAATCTCGGGCAAGTACCGTATCGATGGACAAAGGGAATAACATACGGGATTGAGTGAATCCTTGACACGGTGGTTCATCCGATGAATATCATCAAGGAACACGTGGGAACCAACATGGGTATCCAGATCCCGCTGTTGGTTATTGACCGGAGAGTGGTCTCGGTCATGTCTACGTGTCTCCCGAACCCGTAGGGTCTACACACTTAAGGTTCGGTAACGCTAGGGTCGTAGAGATACATGCACGTGGAAACCCGAAAGTTGTTCGGAGTCCCGGATGAGATCCCTGACGTCACGAGGAGCTCCGGAATGGTCCGGAGGTAAAGATTGATATATAGGAAGTCAGGTTTCGGCCATCGGGTGATCTCCGGGGGTCACCGAGAGCGTCCCGGGACCACCGGAGGGGCCCCGGGGGTCCACCGGGTGGGGCCAACCATCCTGGTGGGGCCCCTAGGCCACAAGGGGAAGTGTCCAGCCCTAATGGGCTGGCGCACCACTAGGGGCCCACCTCCCCATGCGCCTAGGGTTGAAACCCTAGGGGGGAGGGGGCGCCCCACTTGCCTTGGGGGGCAAGGACACCCCCCTTGCCGCCGCCCCCCCCCCTGCAGATTGGATCTGCAGGGCCCTGGCGCACCCTCCTGGCCCCCTATATATATGTGGGGGTGGGAGAGGGCAGCCGCACCAAAGCCCTGGCGCCTCTCCCCCTCCCGTCACACCTCCATACTCCCAACGCAGGGCGCCCGGCGAAGCCCTGCTGCGATCTCCACTGCATCCACCACCACGCCGTTGTGCTGCTGGATCTCTGACGACTTCTCCTCCCCCCTTGCTGGATCAAGAAGGAGGTGACGTTGCTGCACCGGACGTGTGTTGAACGCGGAGGTGCCGTCCGTTCGGCGCTAGATCATCGGTGACGAAGAACGCGAAGAGTACGACTACTTCATCCACGCTTCTTCGAAAGCTTCCGCACGCGATCTACATAACGGTATGTAGATGCACTCTTACTTGCTCGTTGCTAGATGTCTCCTTAGTTGGATCTTGGTGAAAGCGTAGAATTTTTTTTGAATTCTGCTACGTTACCCAACACACCATTGCTAGCCTCTCTTGTACCGCGCAACTTTCGCCGGTGCCATAAACCCACTATATATCCTTCCTCAAAACAGTCATCATATTGTTCCTCAAAACAGCCACCATACATACCTATCATGGCATTTCCATAGCCATTCCGAGATATATTGCCATGCAACTTTCCACCGTTCCGTTTATATGACACGCATCATATTGTCATATTGCCATTGCATGATCATGCAGTTGACATTGTAGTTGTGGCAAGGCCACCATGCATAATCTTATCATAATGTCACTCTTGTTTCATTGCACATACCAGTACACCGCCGGAGGCATTCATATAGAATCATACTTTGTTGTTGTAGTATCGAGTTGTCATATCGTGTTGTAATATCGTGTTGTAATGAAAGTGTGATGATCATCCTTTTTTAGAGCATTGTCCCATGGGAGGAAAGGCTGAATCTATAAAGCCCCTCCGCAAAAAAAAGAAAAAAAAAGGCCAAAGAAAAAAAGGCCCAAAAAAAGAAAAAAGAAAAAAGAAAAAAGAAAAGAAAAAAGGGACAATTGCTACTATCTTTTTCCACACTTGTGCTTCAAAGTAGCACCATGTTCTTCATTGTAGAGAGTCTCATGCTTAGTCACTTTCATATACTAGTGGGAATTTTCATTATAGAACTTGGCTTGTATATTCCAACGATGGGCTTCCTCAAATGCCCTAGGTCTTCGTGAGCAAGCAAGTTGGATGCACACCCACTAGTTTCTTTTGTTGGGCTTTCATTCATATTTAGCTCTAGTGCATCCGTTGCATGGAAATCCCTACTCACTCACATTGATATCTATTGATGGGCATCTCCATAGCCCGTTGATACGCCTAGTCGATGTGAGACTATCTCCCTCTTTTTGTCTTCTCCACAACCACCTCTATTCCACCCATAGTGCTATGTCCATGGCTCACGCTCATGTATTGCGTGAAAGTTGAAAGGTTCGAAAAGATAGAGTATGAAAACAAGTGCTTGGCTGAAATCGGGGTTGTGCATGATATGAGTATTTTTGTGTGATAATAAGGGAGCATAGCCAACACTGTATGATTTTGTAGGGATAACTTTCTTTAGCCATAGTATTTTGAGAAAACATGATTGCTTTGTTAGTATTGCTTGAAGTATTGTTATTTCTTATGTCAATATAGACTTTTGTCTTGAATCTTTCAGATATGAACATTCATGCCACAATTAAGAGAATTACATTTAAAAACTATATTGGTTAGCATTCCACATCAAAAATTCTTTCTTTATCATTTACGTACTCGAGGACGAGCAGGAATTAAGCTTGGGGATGCTTGATACGTCTCCAACGTATCTATAACTTTTGATTGTTCCATACTATTATTTATGAAGTCTTGGATGTTTAATGGGCTTTATCATTCACTTTTATATCATTTTTGGGACTAACCTACTAACCCATAGGCCCAGTCCAGATTGCTGTTTTTTGCCTATTTCAGGGTTTTGCAGAAAAGGAATATCAAAGGGAGTCCAAACGGAATGAAACCTTTGCGAGAGATATTTTTGGAGAAAATCACGCACAGGAAACGTCAGGACCAAGTCAGGGGATAGAGGGGCTGCCCTCGAGGGTGGGGGCGCGCCCGCCTTCCCAGGGCATGCCCCCCTGCCTCGAGGCCCCCTCGTGTGGCCCCCGGTGCCCTCCTTCTTCCTATATATACCTACGTACCCCAGAAATTCCATACGCAGAGAGAAAACCCTAATTCCACCGCCGTAGCTTCTGTTCCCGTGGAGATCCCATCTTGGAGCCTGTTCCAGAGATCCACCGGAGGGGGATCCATCACGGAGGCCTTCATCATCATCATCATCATCGCCCTCACCATGAGTTGTGAGTAGTTTACCACAGACCTTCGGGTTCATAGCTAGTATCTAGATGGCTCCTTCTCTCTCTCCGGATCTCAATTCAAAGTTCTCCTCGGTCTTCGAGCAGATCTATTCGATGTAATCTCTTTTTGCGGTGTGTTTGTCGAGATCCGATGAATTGTGAGTTTATGATCAAGGTTATCTATGAAAGATATTTGGTTCTTGTCGGGGGAAACTGTCCACCACGAACACCTATGGGACCGGAGCCCCTTGTACGTTGCGGTAAGGGAGCGGAGGGAGCACAAAGAGCGGATCGAAGAGCACACGCGGGCAATTTACCTAGGTTCGGGCCGCGCGGACGCGTAAAACCCTACTCCTGCTTGGTTTGTATTGAGTTTGTGAGCTCGGGAGCTTGAAGAGCTAGCTACACCGAGCAAGAGAGCTATCTAGCTTCCGAACCCTTTCTACGTTGTGCATGGGCCTCCTTTTATAGCTCAAGGGGTCACCGACAGGTGTCAACGTAGAGGAGGGCAAAAATGTGACTTTGGTGGTAGTTGTAACAGTGCGGGAACAGTGCATGAACAGTGGATGAACAGTGGTCTTCACCTAACCTTGATAGTGGGGGACAAGGGCATTAAATGCCCGTCACCGTCGACCCCAAAAGCACCCGTCCATGCGTCTCCGTTCGCCACGGCGGTAGCCTCGTCACCGTGGAGTGCCACCGTGTCCCCCAGGCTGCACAGCCATCCGCCACGCGTCCCTGGAAGGGCCCCAGGGCGACGCGTGGGCCGATGAGCTGGAGCGCGGGCACACAGCGCAGGCTCCCCCCCGGCAAGCACCTTGCCGGGGTCTTGATCTTGCCGGGCCCGGAAGCTTGTCGCTCTCCGGGCCCTGCCGGGGCGCAGGGTGCGCCGAGGCATGTCTTCTGAAATGCAGTCTCCTGGTCCTCCTGGCAAGCTCCTCTTGCCAGGGTCTTGTGTTAATATGACAATCTTGAGCTTGGTGTAGCCTTCCCGGCAAGCTCCACTTGCCGGGGCCTTGATCTTCTAACTTGTATACTTTGTTTTTGAATGGCTTTATAAGGACCAGAAAGGTCTCCGGCGAGCACATGGTAAACCCAGCCGCGGGAAGCTGCTACTGCCCGTGCACAAGTTGGGGTACTAAGGTACCCCTATCTTAGTACACCGACAGGAGCCCCCGGGCCTGGGCCACACACGGTGCCGAGCGCTGTTGGGCCAGGCCCAAAACAGTGCACGGGCACGCGCGGCCCACGGCACGCCGAATCCCCTTCCGCATCCGCCGCGCCCCTCCCTAACGGCACGCGTTGATTGCGGCGTCGTGGGAGAGATCGTGGCCTCGTTCTTTAATGGGAAATGCGGAGCGTCCCCCACTTCCCCCTTAAAAGCAGAGGAAGCAGGGGCAGTTTCCCTCCTTCGTCTTCATTGCGTCTTCAACCTCCAGAAAACCTCCGCGCCCTCTGCTTCCACCCCTCCTCCGCTGCTTTTCGCATCCGCGGCGCCGTCGAGCTCCTCGCCTCTCCCCTCGCCACCTCCGCCATGGCTCCGAAGAGCGAGAAGGCGAAAGCGGAGAAGACCAAGAAGGAGAAGTCCGAGCAGGCGGCGAAGCTTGTCGCCCTGCGGAAGAGGAACGTGGTCTTCGCGCTGAGGCTCAGCGCGCGGGAACTGTGGAACAAGTACTACCTCTTCTGGTCCGGGGAGACCAAAGCTCATCCCCGCACCAGAGTCTTCCCCGCCGTCGCCAGAGATCTGTATCCCGGCGGGTATTTCTTCTTCGCTGCCTTCTTTCACTGCGGGTTGTGCCCTCCGTTTTCGGAGTTTTTCTGTGATATTATGAACACGTACAACCTCCACCTCCTAGACTTCACCCCCAACGCCATCCTTACGATGGCCGTTTTCGCACATCTATGCGAAAACTTCATAGGGATCCATCCAAACGTAGCTCTCTTCCGCCATTTCTTCATGCCTAGAGTAGAGGCTGGCGCTCCCCTCTCCGGCGGGATCTCCTGGATCTTCCGGTTGAACAAAAAGGACTCATATCTGAAAGGAGAACTCCGCGGCAAGTGGGAAGAATGGCGCGTAGATTGGTGCTGGGTAGTAGAGGACCAGCCGGAGCCCTTCACCGCGCCGCGCACAACTGCCATAGTGCGCGGGAGAGACTGGAGTGAACTGGCCCCGGAAGACAACAAGCTCAGTATTGCCCTTGTTAGGATTATCCGTCTCCGGGCCGCCAATCAGACCATCGGAGAGGTTGGCGCAGATTTCCTCCGCCGCCGCATTGCCCCTTTACAAGAGAGGAAAAGGCCCGCCTGGGAGTTCGGCAACGCCGCGGATATCATGAGATTGCGCTGCGGATTGAACTTCAATTTCACCGCTTTGGAGCTGAAAGGAATGTTGCGAGAGCTCTTCAAGCATGACCCGGCGCACCCAGAGTGGTTCAGACCCGCCAAGGGAGTAGTGCCGCTGTGCAACAGCACTGCCTGTGACTCCCTGCGCGCAGTGATGCCGGAGTGCGACTCCCACGGCATCGTCCCCACCTGGATCCAGCCTCCGGGAGATACAGTGCTGAGCTTCTTCGACAACTTGGTCGAGGTGCCGAAGAACACCGAGGAGATCAAGGGTCTCACCCGGACAACCACAGAGCGGGATATTGCTTATATTGCTTCCCGGATGGAAGAGGCCGCCGCAGCCGCAGCGGCAGGAGACTTCGGATTCACCGTCGACGAGGCGCAGGCCGAGGACGAGGTGCGCCAAGCAGAAGAGGCAGAGATCCGCAGGCTGCTCAAGCTTCCGCCCGACGAGCTTGCCGGGGTCCCTTCCCTGAGGCATGCCGGGATCCCCGGGATTGTGAGCGAGGCCGCCGCAGGAGGCGAGGTTGCCGGAGGGAATAGAGGTGCCGGAGGGAGCGGAGCCACCGGAGGGAGCGGGGCCGCAGGAGGGAGCGGGGCCGCAGGACATGACGCTGGATCCAGCGGGCCTGCCGGGGAGGAGGAGGGCGTCGAGGCCGATGAGGACACCGGTGGATCTCTGGGGCTTGACGACGACGCCTCCTCGTCCTCGGAGAACTCCCCGCCTCGGGCAAGTCCCAAGCGAACACCGTTGAAGCGCCTCCGCAAAGCGGCTACAGCGACAAGGACGCAGGCGCCCCGACAGCAGCCTACTCGCCGGGCGACGCGCGCCACCAGGACGAGTCAAACCGCGCCGGAGGCGCCCCGCGCACCAGCGCCAAGCGGAGGGGGATCCTCCCGGAGCGAAGCGGCCGCTCCGCCTGCTCCTCGGGCCTCGGTGCCAACGGAGGCTGGGTCTTCGCAGCCCCCAGCCCCGGAGACCACCAAGCGCCCGAGGGAGCCTTCTCCTCCTGCTCCTCGCGCGGGAGCAACTCAGGTGGAGTTCGACTTCTCCGCCCTCAGCTCCGACGACGACGAGGAAGAGGAGTAAGTACTTGCTGCTTGTAACTTCTTCGATTTTGCCTTGATTCTTTCTTGATGATTCTGACCTTGTTTCTTGCTTTGCTTGCAGGACCCTGACCCAGCGGATGGCGAAGAAAGCCAAGATCCCCGTGGTCGAGGTCGAAGACGACTCGCCTGTCGCGGCGACAGGGGACGCGCCGGCGACGAACTTGCCGGATCAACCCGCTGCTCCGAGGAGCAGCCCCCAGCGCAGCCCCCAGCGTAAGTCTGGTCTTGAGCTTTCCGTTTGTCGGGCGTGCTTGAGGCTTTAGCTTGTACTAACATCTTGTCGTCTTGTTTGTCTTGTGCAGAAGTGGAGCCGCAGCCGCAGGAGCGCCCGGAGGTCACCCCCGAGGAGCCGCAGGCTCCACCCTCCCCTCCAAGGGCGAGCTCCCCGGCGAGGGAGAGCGCTCCGCCAAGGACGGGTACTCTGCCAAGGGCGAGTACCCCGCCAAGGGCGAGCAGCCCGACGAGGGTGGCCACCCCGCCAAGGGAGGGCGCGGGCGGCCCTCCGCCAGCAGGAGCCACCGCTCCACCGCCAAGGGAGGACTCCCCGGCGAGGGAGCCTGTCGTCGAGGAAGTCCGCGAAGGTGAGTCTTGTAACTTTATCTTCTTGGACTTGTCTTTTTGGATATTTGCTTGAACTTTTCTTTTCTTTTTCTTCTGCTAGATCCTCCTGCGCCGGAGCGGATGGAGACAGAGACCGCCGGCGAGGAGGGCGCGCAAGGCAACGGCGGCAACGCCACTGCCACTGAGGGCATGGCCGGAACCGACGAGCCTGCCGCTGAGGAGACCGCGCCGACCGCAGACGCCGCGGGCGAGGAAGGGACCGGCGACCGCACTGCTGACCCGGAGGCAGCAGGAGCGTCAAGCGCTGCGCCGGCCGCCGACCCCTCCGCGTCCACGGAGCGGTCGGGCGTCTATCTTGAGGCGCCCAACGGAATCTTCATACAAGTTCCGTGGGCATCTTCGTCGCGAGCCCCCGTGGAGGGAGAGACCTACGATGGAGAGGTCCTCGCCTCCGTGGGGTTGAAGGTTGTTGAAGCGCCTGGCGGGAGCGATGAGCCCGAAGAGGAGAAGCTTCTTCGCCAGCTCCTGGCCCTTTACCGGGCCAGGCAGGCGAAACTGGAGTCCCGGAAAGCCCTCACCGCCAAGGCTGGAGCAGACTTGGAGAAGCGCGCCGCGGAGCTCCGCGCCGCCAACCAGGCGGCCCTCCGCGACTTGGCGGAGGAGCGCGAGAGGCTTGCCGGAGAGCAGCAAGAGTTCCTCCTGGAGATGGCTGAGGCCGAGGAGCAGCAGCGGCTGGTTGGTGAAGAGCTGTCTCGGCGAGAAGGAGCGCTCAACCAGCGGAAGGTCGACCTCGACGCCCACGAGGACGACCTCACCGCCCGGGAGCAGGCCCTTGGCGGGGCCCTGAAGGAGGCGAAAGCTGCCGCCACCACCGCTGAAACCGTCAAGAAGGATCTTGAGGCCAAGGTGGCGCAGCTGGAGCAGTACCTGAAGGCGAGCACGGACAGGATCACCGCACTCAATGTGGAGCGGGAAAAGGACGCCCACACCAACTCTGACCTTCAGGTACGCCTCTCCAAGCAGGGCGACGAGCTCAAAGCCGCCAAGGATTCAATTGATGATCTGGAGTTGAAGGTCTCCACTTTGACTGGCTCGCTTGACGCCGCCCGGGATCGCGAGACGAAGCTGAAGGCCGAGCTCCGCAAGGAACGAGGCTTGGTGGAGAGTGCTGCCACCTCAGCGAACAATTTTACTCGGGCGGTGGAGCAATGGACGGACGATCTGGTCGCCTCTGCTGCCAACATCGACAAGGAGCTGATGGCGCTGAGGGTGGAGCACCTCGTGTACTCTCCGGACCAGAACCTCCCCCACAGCGCCAAGCTAAGTCTTTTCTTCAGGGGAATCGCGCCGGCGCTTGCACAGCTGCAGGAGAAGCTCCCCGCGCAGCTGGCCGAGGAGTCGCGTCAGCTCTGCGCGGGTACCTTGGAGCGCGTCTTGACGAAGATAGTCTACCGCAACCCTGGCATTAATCTCGTCAACGTCCTCCGCAGCTTGCCGGCCGATGCAGATCTGGAGGCGCTGAAGGCGCAGGTCGCCCACATCATCGCCAAGGTGAACAAGATCTCCAGGCGCGAAGGCGACCGCGTAGACTTGGCCTCTTTCTTTCTGTTTCCTTTGCTGCTGCAAAGTGTGCCATGAACATGAATCTATCAGTCATTGCGACAAGTTATCTCTGTAATATATTATCTTATTTTGATCAATCAATGTAGTGTTATCTCCCTTGCTTCGGTCCTTTACTTTGTATGCTTTTTACCCTACGCTTTTAGGGAACCTGCCGGCAAGGGACCCTTGCCGCGAGCGCTGAGTGCTGGACTCTGAGCAGCCTGCCGGCAAAGGACTTACCGGCAAGTAACCTTGCCGCAGCCAGTCGCAACGCACTTAGCTTGCTGAGCGAACTCGAAAACGAAGTAAGGGCGCGACACTTGTCGCAGCTCACTTAAGCCGTTGAGCGTACTCGAAAACAAGGTAAGGGTGCGGCTGGCCACGGGTAGGTTCCTCCGCGCACAGGTTTTCCATACAAAGTGTGGTTGTTCAAGGAAGATAACTAAAATTTAAAAAATTTGAATTGTAAAATTCTGGTAACTTAGCTTTCATAATCTGTTCGTCCTCCGGCAAGCTTCTCTTTCTTGAACGGTACTTGGTTCGTCCTCCACCTCCTTCCCCCCCGGCAAACTTGTGCGCGAGGAAAGTTCCTTCTGCTTAAGATGGAAAGAAGAAGAGGAGGGAAAACAAGTATAGGGCCTGTCGGCGTGGTAATGCTTACCGGGTATGTGTGTTGCACAAGATGCCAAACAAAGCATGCAAATAACGAAGAAAAGCATGAAAAATGGCAAATAGTGCGAAACACAAAAGCTTTACTGATGCACGGGATCTGCGCCCGGCTTTGTATAAAGGATTACATGCGACAGCGGCAAAACTCGTACAAAAGGTGGTTGCCGGAGCGGATCACGGCAACCGCGCCTTATGGGTGAAACTTGCGAAGATGCTCTATGTTCCAGGAGTTGCTCACCGGTAAGCCTTCTTCGGTTTCAAGGCGGACAGCGCCGGGCCTTGTGACTTGTCTCACCCGATAAGGGCCTTCCCACTTCGGCGTCAACTTGTTGGAATTCTTGGCGGACTGAACACGCCGAAGAACAAGGTCGCCTTCCTCGAGACTCCTGGCCTTAACCTTGCGGCTATGATAGCGGCGCAAGGCTTGCTGGTATCGAGCAGCTCGTACAGCAGCCTGGAGACGTTCCTCCTCGAGGAGCAATGCATCATCTTGTCGCAGTTGCTCTTGCTCGAGCTCATCATAAGCAAGCACTCGAGGAGATCCGTATACGAGTTCCGTGGGGAGAACTGCCTCTGCCCCATAGACAAGGGCAAAGGGTGTCTGGCCGGTGGCTCGACTTGGTGTCGTTCTGATTGACCAAAGAGCCGCCGGCAACTCCTCTATCCAGTTTCTTCTGCACTTGCACAGCCTGTCGAAGGTTCTTGTCTTGAGCCCGCGCAGCACTTCAGCATTGGCCCTCTCCGCTTGACCATTGCTCCTCGGGTGAGCAACAGAAGTGAAGCAGACCTTGGCGCCAAGGTCTTGGACGTACTGCATGAAGGTGCGACTAGTGAACTGTGTGCCGTTGTCGGTGATGATCCTGTTAGGGATTCCGAAACGGCAAACAATCGCTCTGAAGAACCTGACTGCTGACTGTGCTGTCACCTTTCTCACTGGTTCCACTTCTGGCCACTTTGTGAACTTGTCGATTGCTACGTACAAGTACTCAAAGCCCCCGACAGCCCGGGGGAAGGGGCCGAGGATATCGAGCCCCCAGACCGAGAAGGGCCAGGACAAAGGGATCGTCTGGAGAGCTTGAGCTGGCTGGTGAATTTGTTTGGCATGGAACTGGCACGCTTCACACTTGGTTACTTGTGCAGTTGCATCTTGGAGGGCTTCTTGCCAAAAGAACCCTTGCCGGAACGCCTTCCCGGCAAGTGCCCTTGCGCCAATGTGGTGGCCACATATGCCTCCATGTATTTCTGCCAACAGCTTCTGTCCATCTTCTCTGGAAATGCACTTCAACCTGACACCATTGAGTCTTCTTCTGTACAGTTCATTGTCCACGAACTGGTACATACTTGACTGCCTGGTTATTTTCTCTATCTCTGCTGGGTCGTCGGGAAGTTCTCCAGTTTTTAGAAAACAGACGATCTGTTGTGCCCATGCCGGAGCCTGAGGCTCAACGGCAAGGACTAAAGGCATGAGGGCCGCTGCGGGAACCTCAGCTTCTACGGCAAGAACCCCTGGTTCTGTCGGAGCTGATGGTCCCCCGGCAAGCCTGCCGGGGCAAGGCTTGTCGGGAACGCTTGCTTCAACTGTACAGACCCTTGGATCTGC
Source organism: Secale cereale (assembly GCA_902687465.1). Taxonomy (NCBI): domain Eukaryota; kingdom Viridiplantae; phylum Streptophyta; class Magnoliopsida; order Poales; family Poaceae; genus Secale; species Secale cereale. The sequence continues at coordinate 729,076,991 of LR738713.1, forward strand.
AGGAGCAAACTGTTCCTCAGCGTTCTGGTCGTTGATCTTGGGGACATTGGCGGCGGCCTCGGGGAGATCCGCCAGCAAGTAGTCGCCGGAGGCCAACTTTCTCTTCTTGTGCTGCCCGATCGATGGTGTAACGGATGGCTGAGTCAGCTTGAGCAGGAAGGTCCCTGGTTCCACAGGTAACTTCATTGCAGCACACTTTGAAAGGCCGTCTGCGATATCATTCTGAGCTCTCGGGACGTGCTCCATTTGCAGACCTTCAAAGTGCTCTTCAAGCTTCCTCACTTCATCTACATAAGCTTCCATCAAAGGGCTCTGATAACTTTTGTTCACTTGTCGGACCACCAACTGAGAATCTCCCCGCACAATCAATTTCTTGATCCCAAGTTCAGCTGCAATCTTGAGGCCGGCAAGCAGACCTTCATACTCAGCAGTATTGTTTGTTGCTTGTTCCTTGGGAAAGTGCATCTGGATAACATACTTGAGGTGCTCTCCGGTGGGCGCTATGAGTACCACGCCGGCACCGGCGCCTTGCAGCGAGAAAGCACCATCAAAGTACATCATCCATTCGCTTGTCGTTTCTTGTACGGGGACGCTTGTCTCTGGAACTTCTTCATCAGGCGTTGGAGTCCATTCAGCTATGAATTCTGCCAAAGCTCTGCTCTGTATGGTTGAAGTACTTTCAAACTTGAGACCAAAGCTCGACAGTTCCAGCGCCCACTCGACGATCCTGCCTGTTGCTTCTGGATTCTGCAATATCCTCTTCAATGGAAAGCGAGTGACCACTGTTATCTCATGTGCTTGGAAGTAATGGCACAGCTTTCTCGAGGCCATGAGGAGACCGAAAAGCAACTTCTGCACCCCAGAGTATCTCGATCTAGCCCCCTGCAAGAGGGAACTTACGAAATACACTGGGCGCTGCACCATCTTCCTTCACACTTCTCCTTGTTCCTGCGCAGAGTTGTCCTTGTCGGGGCCAGAGCTTGCCGGGGGAGCCCCCTGCTTGTCGCTGGATTCGCTCGCCGGAGGTGTGGGCTCTTCCTCTGCCTCCCTTTCCGCTACCAACGCAGCACTAACCACTTGATTGGTTGCCGCTAAGTACAGCAGCAACTTCTCTTGTGGCCTAGGTGCGACAAGTATTGGAGTGGAGGACAGGTATCCTTTCAAATCCTGCAGCGCTGCCTCCGCTTCCGGAGTCCATTTCATAGGACCTGCCTTTTTCAAGATTTTGAAGAAAGGCAGGGCGCGTTCTGCAGATTTTGAAATGAACCTGCTGAGGGCAGCCACACAACCAGCAAGTCTCCTTACGTCCTTGACGCGCTTCGGGGCTTCGATCTGCTCGATGGCTTTTATCTTGTCGGGATTGGCTTCAATCCCCCTCTGGGACACGAAGAACCCGAGAAGCTTGCCGGAGGGGACTCCGAAGACGCACTTCTCGGGGTTCAACTTGAGCTGGATCTTGCGCAGGTTTGCAAAAGTTTCTTCCAAGTCTTGGATGAGGGTATCTTTGCTCTTGCTCTTAACCACTATGTCATCCATGTAAGCTTCTACATTTCTGTGGATCTGTGGCTCAAAGGCAGTGTGCACCACCCTTGCAAATGTTGAGCCTGCATTCTTCAATCCAAAGGGCATGCGTATGAAGCAATATGTGCCACATGGAGTAATGAATGCAGTCTTCTCTTCATCTTCCTTGGCCATAAAAATCTGGTGGTAGCCTGAGTATGCATCAAGGAAGGAGAGCAGCTCACACCCAGCAGTGGAGTCAACAATCTGGTCAATGCGCGGCAAGGGAAATGGATCCTTGGGACATGCTTTATTCACATCAGTGAAGTCTATACACAGTCTCAACTTCCCGTTGGCCTTACGCACGACAACTGGATTTGCTAACCACGTCGGATGGATCACGCCTCTAACCAAGCCCGCTGCTTCTAGCTTCTTGATCTCTTCGGCAATGAATTCTTGGCGCTCCACGGCTTGCTTCCTGACCTTCTGCTTGACGGGCCGCGCATGAGGACAAACAGCAAGCTTGTGCTCAATTACCTTCCTGGGAACGCCGGGGATGTCAGATGGTTGCCACGCAAACACATCGACATTCGCCCGCAGGAAGGCAACGAGCGCGCTTTCCTATTTGTTATCAAGTGTAGCACTGATGGTGAAAGTACCACCAGTGCCATCCTCCTTGGCGGACACCTTCTTGGTTGCCGGTGGAGCGGCCATCCCTTTCTTGCACTTGCCGGTGGAGCTCGATGGAACGTCTTCGACGGCAGCGCAGCACTCCGAAGAGGTGCGTTTGCCGGAGTGGGTCCCAGAGCACTTGCCGGACTTGGTCTTGGTCTTCTTCCCCTCGGGAGCTTCAGCGGCAAGTGTGTTGCTCTCCGCCGCGGCTGCTGCATCCCGGTATATCCTGTCGGAAGATGTCGGGGGAAACTGTCCACCACGAACACCTATGGGACCGGAGCCCCTTGTACGTTGCGGTAAGGGAGCGGAGGGAGCACAAAGAGCGGATCGAAGAGCACACGCGGGCAATTTACCCAGGTTCGGGCCGCGCGGACGCGTAAAACCCTACTCCTGCTTGGTTTGTATTGAGTTTGTGAGCTCGGGAGCTTGAAGAGCTAGCTACACCGAGCAAGAGAGCTATCTAGCTTCCAAACCCTTTCTACGTTGTGCATGGGCCTCCTTTTATAGCTCAAGGGGTCACCGACAGGTGTCAACGTAGAGGAGGGCAAAAATGTGACTTTGGTGGTAGTTGTAACAGTGCGGGAACAGTGCATGAACAGTGGATGAACAGTGGTCTTCACCTAACCTTGACAGTGGGGGACAAGGGCATTAAATGCCCGTCACCGTCGACCCCAAAAGCACCGGTCCATGCGTCTCCGTTCGCCACGGCGGTAGCCTCGTCACCGTGGAGTGCCACCCTGTCCCCCAGGCTGCACAGCCATCCGCCACGCGTCCCTGGAAGGGCCCCAGGGCGACGCGTGGGCCGATGAGCTGGAGCGCGGGCACACAGCGCAGGCTCCCCCCCGGCAAGCACCTTGCCGGGGTCTTGATCTTGCCGGGCCCGGAAGCTTGTCGCTCTCCGGGCCCTGCCGGGGCGCAGGGTGCGCTGAGGCATGTCTTCTGAAATGTAGTCTCCTGGTCCTCCTGGCAAGCTCCTCTTGCCAGGGTCTTGTGTTAATATGACAATCTTGAGCTTGGTGTAGCCTTCCCGGCAAGCTCCACTTGCCGGGGCCTTGATCTTCTAACTTGTATACTTTGTTTTTGAATGGCTTTATAAGGACCAGAAAGGTCTCCGGCGAGCACGTGGTAAACCCAGCCGCGGGAAGCTGCTACTGCCCGTGCACAAGTTGGGGTACTAAGGTACCCCTATCTTAGTACACCGACAGGAGCCCCCGGGCCTGGGCCACACACGGTGCCGAGCGCTGTTGGGCCAGGCCCAAAACAGTGCACGGGCACGCGCGGCCCACGGCACGCCGAATCCCCTTCCGCATCCGCCGCGCCCCTCCCTAACGGCACGCGTTGATTGCGGCGTCGTGGGAGAGATCGTGGCCTCGTTCTTTAATGGGAAATGCGGAGCGTCCCCCACTTCCCCCTTAAAAGCAGAGGAAGCAGGGGCAGTTTCCCTCCTTCGTCTTCATTGCGTCTTCAACCTCCAGAAAACCTCCGCGCCCTCTGCTTCCACCCCTCCTCCGCTGCTTTCCGCATCCGCGGCGCCGTCGAGCTCCTCGCCTCTCCCCTCGCCACCTCCGCCATGGCTCCGAAGAGCGAGAAGGCGAAAGCGGAGAAGACCAAGAAGGAGAAGTCCGAGCAGGCGGCGAAGCTTGTCGCCCTGCGGAAGAGGAACGTGGTCTTCGCGCCGAGGCTCAGCGCGCGGGAACTGTGGAACAAGTACTACCTCTTCTGGTCCGGGGAGACCAAAGCTCATCCCCGCACCAGAGTCTTCCCCGCCGTCGCCAGAGATCTGTATCCCGGCGGGTATTTCTTCTTCGCTGCCTTCTTTCACTGCGGGTTGTGCCCTCCGTTTTCGGAGTTTTTCTGTGATATTATGAACACGTACAACCTCCACCTCCTAGACTTCACCCCCAACGCCATCCTTACGATGGCCGTTTTCGCACATCTATGCGAAAACTTCATAGGGATCCATCCAAACGTAGCTCTCTTCCGCCATTTCTTCATGCCTAGAGTAGAGGCTGGCGCTCCCCTCTCCGGCGGGATCTCCTGGATCTTCCGGTTGAACAAAAAGGACTCATATCTGAAAGGAGAACTCCGCGGCAAGTGGGAAGAATGGCGCGCAGATTGGTGCTGGGTAGTAGAGGACCAGCCGGAGCCCTTCACCGCGCCGCGCACAACTGCCATAGTGCGCGGGAGAGACTGGAGTGAACTGGCCCCGGAAGACAACAAGCTCAGTATTGCCCTTGTTAGGATTATCCGTCTCCGGGCCGCCAATCTGACCATCAGAGAGGTTGGCGCAGATTTCCTCCGCCGCCGCATTGCCCCTTTACAAGAGAGGAAAAGGCCCGCCTGGGAGTTCGGCAACGCCGCGGATATCATGAGATTGCGCTGCGGATTGAACTTCAATTTCACCGCTTTGGAGCTGAAAGGAATGTTGCGAGAGCTCTTCAAGCATGACCCGGCGCACCCAGAGTGGTTCAGACCTGCCAAGGGAGTAGTGCCGCTGTGCAACAGCACTGCCTGTGACTCCCTGCGCGCAGTGATGCCGGAGTGCGACTCCCACGGCATCGTCCCCACCTGGATCCAGCCTCCGGGAGATACAGTGCTGAGCTTCTTCGACAACTTGGTCGAGGTGCCGAAGAACACCGAGGAGATCAAGGGTCTCACCCGGGCCACCACAGAGCGGGATATTGCTTATATTGCTTCCCGGATGGAAGAGGCCGCCGCAGCCGCAGCGGCAGGAGACTTCGGATTCACCGTCGACGAGGCGCAGGCCGAGGACGAGGTGCGCCAAGCAGAAGAGGCAGAGATCCGCAGGCTGCTCAAGCTTCCGCCCGACGAGCTTGTCGGGGTCCCTTCCCTGAGGCATGCCGGGATCGCCGGGATTGTGAGCGAGGCCTCCGCTGGGGGCGAGGTTGCCGGAGGGAACAGAGGTGCCGGAGGGAGCGGAGCCACCGGAGGGAGCGGGGCCGCAGGAGGGAGCGGGGCCGCAGGACATGACGCTGGATCCAGCGGGCCTGCCGGGGAGGAGGAGGAGGGCGTCGAGGCCGATGAGGACACCGGTGGATCTCTGGGGCTTGACGACGACGCCTCCTCGTCCTCGGAGAACTCCCCGCCTCGGGCAAGTCCCAAGCGAACACCGTTGAAGCGCCTCCGCAAAGCGGCTATACCGACAAGGACGCAGGCGCCCCGACAGCAGCCTACTCGCCGGGCGACGCGCGCCACCAGGACGAGTCAAACCGTGCCGGAGGCGCCCCGCGCACCAGCGCCAAGCGGAGGGGGATCCTCCCGGAGCGAAGCGGCCGCTCCGCCTGCTCCTCGGGCCTCGGTGCCAACGGAGGCTGGGTCTTCGCAGCCCCCAGCCCCGGAGACCACCAAGCGCCCGAGGGAGCCTTCTCCTCCTGCTCCTCACGCGGGAGCAACTCAGGTGGAGTTCGACTTCTCCGCCCTCAGCTCCGACGACGACGAGGAAGAGGAGTAAGTACTTGCTGCTTGTAACTTCTTTGATTTTGCCTTGATTCTTTCTTGATGATTCTGACCTTGTTTCTTGCTTTGCTTGCAGGACCCTGACCCAGCGGATGGCGAAGAAAGCCAAGATCCCCGTGGTCGAGGTCGAAGACAACTCGCCCGTCGCGGCGACAGGGGACGCGCCGGCGACGAACTTGCCGGATCAACCCGCTGCTCCGAGGAGCAGCCCCCAGTGCAGCCCCCAGCGTAAGTCTTGTCTTGAGCTTTCCGTTTGTCGGGCGCGCTTGAGGCTTTAGCTTGTACTAACATCTTGTCGTCTTGTTTGTCTTGTGCAGAAGTGGAGCCGCAGCCGCAGGAGCGCCCGGAGGTCACCCCCGAGGAGCCGCAGGCTCCACCCTCCCCGCCAAGGGCGAGCTCCCCGGCGAGGGAGAGCGCTCCGCCAAGGACGGGTACTCCGCCAAGGGCGAGTACCCCGCCAAGGGCGAGCAGCCCGACGAGGGTGGCCACCCCGCCAAGGGAGGGCGCGGGCGGCCCTCCGCCAGCAGGAGCCACCGCTCCACCGCCAAGGGAGGACTCCCCGGCGAGGGAGCCTGTCGTCGAGGAAGTCCGCGAAGGTGAGTCTTGTAACTTTATCTTCTTGGACTTGTCTTTTTGGATATTTGCTTGAACTTTTCTTTTCTTTTTCTTCTGCTAGATCCTCCTGCGCCGGAGCAGATGGAGACAGAGACCGCCGACGAGGAGGGCGCGCAAGGCGACGGCGGCAACGCCACTGCCACTGAGGGCATGGCCGGAGCCGACGAGCCTGCCGCTGAGGAGACCGCACCGACCGCAGACGCCGCGGGCGAGGAAGGGACCGGCGACCGCACTGCTGACCCGGAGGCAGCAGGAGCGTCAAGCGCTGCGCCGGCCGCCGACCCCTCCGCGTCCACGGAGCGGTCGGGCATCTATCTTGAGGCGCCCAACGGAATCTTCATACAAGTTCCGTGGGCATCTTCGTCGCGAGCCCCCGTGGAGGGAGAGACCTACGATGGAGAGGTCCTCGCCTCCGCGGGGTTGAAGGTTGTTGAAGCGCCTGGCGGGAGCGATGAGCCCGAAGAGGAGAAGCTTCTTCGCCAGCTCCTGGCCCTTTACCGGGCCAGGCAGGCGAAACTGGAGTCCCGGGAAGCCCTCACCGCCAAGGCTGGAGCAGACTTGGAGAAGCGCGCCGCGGAGCTCCGCGCCGCCAACCAGGCGGCCCTCCGCGACTTGGCGGAGGAGCGCGAGAGGCTTGCCGGAGAGCAGCAAGAGTTCCTCCTGGAGAAGGCTGAGGCCGAGGAGCAGCAGCGGTTGGTTGGTGAAGAGCTGTCTCGGCGAGAAGGAGCGCTCAACCAGCGGAAGGTCGACCTCGACGCCCACGAGGACGACCTCACCGCCCGGGAGCAGGCCCTTGGCGGGGCCCTGAAGGAGGCGAAAGCTGCCGCCGCCACCGCTGAAACCGTCAAGAAGGATCTTGAGGCCAAGGTGGCGCAGCTGGAGCAGTACCTGAAGGCGAGCACGGACAGGATCACCGCACTCAATGTGGAGCGGGAAAAGGACGCCCACACCAACTCTGACCTTCAGGTACGCCTCTCCAAGCAGGGCGACGAGCTCAAAGCCGCCAAGGATTCAATTGTTGATCTGGAGTTGAAGGTCTCCACTTTGTCTGGCTCGCTTGACGCCGCCCGGGATCGCGAGACGAAGCTGAAGGCCGAGCTCCGCAAGGAACGAGGCTTGGTGGAGAGTGCTGCCACCTCAGCGAACAATTTTACTCGGGCGGTGGAGCAATGGACGGACATTCTGGTCGCCTCTGCTGCCAACATCGACAAGGAGCTGATGGCGCTGAGGGTGGAGCACCTCGTGTACTCTCCGGACCAGAACCTCCCCCACAGCGCCAAGCTAAGTCTTTTCTTCAGGGGAATCGCGCCGGCGCTTGCACGGCTGCAGGAGAAGCTCCCCGCGCAGCTGGCCGAGGAGTCGCGTCAGCTCTGCGCGGGTACCTTGGAGCGCGTCTTGACGAAGATAGTCTACCGCAACCCTGGCATTAATCTCGTCAACGTCCTCCGCAGCTTGCCGGCCGATGCAGATCTGGAGGCGCTGAAGGCGCAGGTCGCCCACATCATCGCCAAGGTGAACAAGATCTCCAGGCGCGAAGGCGACCGCGTAGACTAGGCCTCTTTCTTTCTGTTTCCTTTGCTGCTGCAAAGTGTGCCATGAACATGAATCTATCAGTCATTGCGACAAGTTATCTCTGTAATATATTATCTTATTTTGATCAATCAATGTAGTGTTATCTCCCTTGCTTCGGTCCTTTACTTTGTATGCTTTTTACCCTACGCTTTTAGGGAACCTGCCGGCAAGGGACCCTTGCCGCGAGCGCTGAGTGCTGGACTCTGAGCAGCCTGCCGGCAAAGGCCTTACCGGCAAGTAACCTTGCCGCAGCCAGTCGCAACGCACTTAGCTTGCTGAGCGAACTCGAAAACGAAGTAAGGGCGCGACACTTGTCGCAGCTCACTTAAGCCGTTGAGCGTACTTGAAAACAAGGTAAGGGTGCGGCTGGCCACGGGTAGGTTCCTCCGCGCACAGGTTTTCCATACAAAGTGTGGTTGTTCAAGGAAGATAACTAAAATTTAAAAAATTTGAATTGTCAAATTCTGGTAACTTAGTTTTCATAATCTGTTCGTCCTCCGGCAAGCTTCTCTTTCTTGAACAGGACTTGGTTCGTCCTCCACCTCCTTCCCCCCCGGCAAACTTGTGCGCGAGGAAAGTTCCTTCTGCTTAAGATGGAAAGAAGAAGAGGAGGGAAAACAAGTATAGGGCCTGTCGGCGTGGTAATGCTTACCGGGTATGTGTGTTGCACAAGATGCCAAACAAAGCATGCAAATAACGAAGAAAAGCATGAAAAATGGCAAATAGTGCGAAACACAAAAGCTTTACTGATGCACGGGATCTGCGCCCGGCTTTGTACAAAGGATTACATGCGACAGCGGCAAAACTCGTACAAAAGGTGGTTGCCGGAGCGGATCACGGCAACCGCGCCTTATGGGTGAAACTTGCGAAGATGCTCTATGTTCCAGGAGTTGCTCACTGGTAAGCCTTCTTCGGTCTCAAGGCGGACAGCGCCGGGCCTTGTGACTTGTCTCACCCGATAAGGGCCTTCCCACTTCGGCGTCAACTTGTTGGAATTCTTGGCGGACTGAACACGCCGAAGAACAAGGTCGCCTTCCTCGAGACTCCTGGCCTTAACCTTGCGGCTATGATAGCAGCGCAAGGCTTGCTGGTATCGAGCAGCTCGTACAGCAGCCTGGAGACGTTCCTCCTCGAGGAGCAATGCATCATCTTGTCGCAGTTGCTCTTGCTCAAGCTCATCATAAGCGAGCACTCGAGGAGATCCGTATACGAGTTCCGTGGGGAGAACTGCCTCTGCCCCATAGACAAGGGCAAAGGGTGTCTGGCCGGTGGCTCGACTTGGTGTCGTTCTGATTGACCAAAGAGCCGCCGGCAACTCCTCTATCCAGTTTCTTCTGCACTTGCGCAGCCTGTCGAAGGTTCTTGTCTTGAGCCCGCGCAGCACTTCAGCATTGGCCCTCTCCACTTGACCATTGCTCCTCGGGTGAGCAACAGAAGCGAAGCAGACCTTGGCGCCAAGGTCTTGGACGTACTGCATGAAGGTGCGACTAGTGAACTGTGTGCCGTTGTCGGTGATGATCCTGTTAGGGATTCCGAAACGGCAAACAATCGCTCTGAAGAACCTGACTGCTGACTGTGCTGTCACCTTTCTCACTGGTTCCACTTCTGGCCACTTTGTGAACTTGTCGATTGCTACGTACAAGTACTCAAAGCCCCCGACAGCCCGGGGGAAGGGGCCGAGGATATCGAGCCCCCAGACCGAGAAGGGCCAGGACAAAGGGATCGTCTGGAGAGCTTGAGCTGGCTGGTGAATTTGTTTGGCATGGAACTGGCACGCTTCACACTTGGTTACTTGTGCAGTTGCATCTTGGAGGGCTTCTTGCCAAAAGAACCCTTGCCGGAACGCCTTCCCGGCAAGTGCCCTTGCGCCAATGTGGTGGCCACATATGCCTCCATGTATTTCTGCCAACAGCTTCTGTCCATCTTCTCTGGAAATGCACTTCAACCTGACACCATTGAGTCTTCTTCTGTACAGTTCATTGTCCACGAACTGGTACATACTTGACTGCCTGGTTATTTTCTCTATCTCTGCTGGGTCGTCGGGAAGTTCTCCAGTTTTTAGAAAACGGACGATCTACTGTGCCCATGCCGGAGCCTGAGGCTCAACGGCAAGGACTAAAGGCATGAGGGCCGCTGCGGGAACCTCAGCTTCTACGGCAAGAACCCCTGGTTCTGTCGGAGCTGATGGTCCCCCGGCAAGCCTGCCGGGGCAAGGCTTGTCGGGAACGCTTGCTTCAACTGTACAGACCCTTGGATCTGCAGGAGCAAACTGTTCCTCAGCGTTCTGGTCGTTGATCTTGGGGACCTTGGCGGCGGCCTCGGGGAGATCCGCCGGCAAGTAGTCGCCGGAGGCCAACTTTCTCTTCTTGTGCTGCCCGATCGATGGTGTAACGGATGGCTGAGTCAGCTTGAGCAGGAAGGTCCCTGGTTCCACAGGTAACTTCATTGCAGCACACTTTGAAAGGCCGTCTGCGATATCATTCTGAGCTCTCGGGACGTGCTCCATTTGTAGACCTTCAAAGTGTTCTTCAAGCTTCCTCACTTCATCTACATAAGCTTCCATCAAAGGGCTCTGATAACTTTTGTTCACTTGTCGGACCACCAACTGAGAATCTCCCCGCACAATCAATTTCTTGATCCCAAGTTCAGCTGCAATCTTGAGGCCGGCAAGCAGACCTTCATACTCAGCAGTATTGTTTGTTGCTTGTTCCTTGGGAAAGTGCATCTGGATAACATACTTGAGGTGCTCTCCGGTGGGCGCTATGAGTACCACGCCGGCACCGGCGCCTTGCAGCGAGAAAGCACCATCAAAGTACATCATACATTCGCTTGTCGTTTCTTGTACGGGGACGCTTGTCTCTGGAACTTCTTCATCAGGCGTTGGAGTCCATTCAGCTATGAATTCTGCCAAAGCTCTGCTCTGTATGGTTGAAGTACTTTCAAACTTGAGACCAAAGATCGACAGTTCCGGCGCCCACTCGACGATCCTGCCTGTTGCTTCTGGATTCTGCAATATCCTCTTCAATGGAAAGCGAGTGACCACTGTTATCTCATGTGCTTGGAAGTAATGGCGCAGCTTTCTCGAGGCCATGAGGAGACCGAAAAGCAACTTCTGCACCCCAGAGTATCTCGATCTAGCCCCCTGCAAGAGGGAACTTACGAAATACACTGGGCGCTGCACCATCTTCCTTCGCACTTCTCCTTGTTCCTGCGCAGAGTTGTCCTTGTCGGGGCCAGAGCTTGCCGGGGGAGCCCCCTGCTTGTCGCTGGATTCGCTCGCCGGAGGTGTGGGCTCTTCCTTTGCCTCCCTTTCCGCTACCAACGCAGCACTAACCACTTGATTGGTTGCTGCTAAGTACAGCAGCAACTTCTCTTGTGGCCTAGGTGCGACAAGTATTGGAGTGGAGGACAGGTATCCTTTCAAATCCTGCAGCGCTGCCTCCGCTTCCGGAGTCCATTTCATAGGACCTGCCTTTTTCAAGATTTTGAAGAAAGGCAGGGCGCGTTCTGCAGATTTTGAAATGAACCTGCTGAGGGCAGCCACACAACCAGCAAGTCTCCTTACGTCCTTGACGCGCTTCGGGGCTTCGATCTGCTCGATGGCTTTTATCTTGTCGGGATTGGCTTCAATCCCCCTCTGGGACACGAAGAACCCGAGAAGCTTGCCGGAGGGGACTCCGAAGACGCACTTCTCGGGGTTCAACTTGAGCTGGATCTTGCGCAGGTTTGCAAAAGTTTCTTCCAAGTCTTGGATGAGGGTATCTTTGCTCTTGCTCTTAACCACTATGTCATCCATGTAAGCTTCTACATTTCTGTGGATCTGTGGCTCAAAAGCAGTGTGCACCACCCTTGCAAATGTTGAGCCTGCATTCTTCAATCCAAAGGGCATGCGTATGATGCAATATGTGCCACATGGAGTAATGAATGCAGTCTTCTCTTCATCTTCCTTGGCCATAAAAATCTGGTGGTAGCCTGAGTATGCATCAAGGAAGGAGAGCAGCTCACACCCAGCAGTGGAGTCAACAATCTGGTCAATGCGCGGCAAGGGAAATGGATCCTTGGGACATGCTTTATTCACATCAGTGAAGTCTATACACAGTCTCCACTTCCCGTTGGCCTTACGCACGACAACTGGATTTGCTAACCACGTCGGATGGATCACGCCTCTAACCAGGCCCGCTGCTTCTAGCTTCTTGATCTCTTCGGCAATGAATTCTTGGCGCTCCACGGCTTGCTTCCTGACCTTCTGCTTGACGGGCCGCGCATGAGGACAAACAGCAAGCTTGTGCTCAATTACCTTCCTGGGAACGCCGGGGATGTCAGATGGTTGCCACGCAAACACATCGACATTCGCCCGCAGGAAGGCAACGAGTGCGCTTTCCTATTTGTTATCAAGTGTAGCACTGATGGTGAAAGTACCACCAGTGCCATCCTCCTTGGCGGACACCTTCTTGGTTGCCGGTGGAGCGGCCATCCCTTTCTTTCACTTGCCGGTGGAGCTCGATGGAACGTCTTCGACGGCAGCGCAGCACTCCGAAGAGGTGCGTTTGCCGGAGTGGGTCCCAGAGCACTTGCCGGACTTGGTCTTGGTCTTCTTCCCCTCGGGAGCTTCAGCGGCAAGTGTGTTGCTCTCCGCCGCGGCTGCTGCATCCCGGTATATCTTGTCGGCGCAGATAAGCGCGTCCTTCTTGTCGCCAGGGACAGAGATGACGCTTATCGGCCCCGGCATCTTAAGTACGTTGTAGGCGTAGTGGGAAGCTGCCATGAACTTGGCGAGGGCAGGACGTCCAAGTATCCCATTGTATGGCAATGGGATATCGGCAACATCAAAGGTTATCCTCTCCGTCCTGAAGTTGAGCTCCCCGCCAAAGGTCACTGGCAGAGTAATCTTGCCCTTCGGCTTGCTCCTCCCCGGGTTTATTCCTTGGAACGAATCGGTTTCTTCGAGCTCGCCGTCTGGGATCTGGAGTTTCTTGATCACAGCCGAGGAGATCAAGTTCAGGCCGGCCCCACCGTCAACCAACATTTTGGTGACCTTGAGGTTGCGGATGGTGGGTGAGACCAACATCGGCAAGCACCCGACCGCAGTTGTGCAGTCAGGGTGATCCTCAAGATCAAAAATGATGGGCGTGCTGGACCACTTCAGCAGCCTGCGTGACTCAACGGGCGACTCTACTGCATTTACTTCCCGCACCCACTGCTTGAGTTGGCGGTGGGAAGTGTGCAGAGAGGCGCCCCCGTCGACACACAGCACTTCTGTGGCCTTCTGGAACTCCTGCTCGCTGTTATCACCTTCCTCCATGTCGTCGTCGTCTTCCTCCTCATCCTTGTCGCGGCCCCGAGGAGGTCGATCACCTTGCCGCTGCTTGGCTTTGCCGCGGCGTCCTCCCCGGCCATTGAATGGCCGCTTCTTGCTTGGCTCTCCTCCGCCACCTTGAGCCTTCTCCTTGTCGCGACGCTCGTATTCAGCTTTCTGCTGCTCTACGAGGTACTCGACTCGCTTGCAGTTCGAAAGGTCATGGCCCTTGGTGCGGTGGATCTTGCAATATTGCTTGTCGGAGCCGTCCTGCTTGTCGGCTGCCGCTACAGGGGCAGGTTCCTTGCCGGAACCGCCAGCCTGTGCTGTCTTGGCGGGAGCCTCCTTGCCGGACTTCTCGACGACCAGCACCTCCTTGCTCTTCTTCTTTCTGTTGTTCCGCCGCCGGCTCTTCTTTGCCGGGGCGGCATCCTCGCTGTCGCTTCCCCCTGCGCCAGCATCCTCCCCGGGGAGTCTCCTCCCCTCTTCGGCGCGCGCGCACTTGTCAGCCAGAGCGTAGAGCTCACTGACATCCCGTATCTTGGTCATGGCCATCTCTTCCCGCATGCGACGGTTACGCACGTTCTGGTGGAACGCGCTGATAACCGCGGCGGGGTGGACATCGGGAATGTTGTGCTGCACGCGGCTGAATCGTTGAATGTACTTGCGCAGGGTTTCTCCTTCCTTCTGGGCCAAGATGTGGAGATCGCTCTCCTGGCCGTGGGGTTTGTGGCCGCCCGTGAAGGCGCCAACAAACTGGTGGCACAAATCTGCCCACGAAGAAATGGAGCCTTCCGGCAAGTGCATAAGCCAAGAACGGACGTTTGGCTTAAGCACCAGCAGGAAGTAGTTGGCCAATATCTTCTCGTCACGTCCCCCGGCAGCCTGCACCGCGATGGTGTAGATGCTGAGGAAATCCGAGGGGTGCGTCTTGCCGTCGTACTTCTCGGGTACGTCGGGCTTGAAGTTTTTCATGCTGGGCCACTGGACGCGCCGCAGCTCACGGGTGAACGCAGGGCAACCTGCCGCGTACGGCAAGTCGCCTGGCTCACCGGGCGCGTGCGTGTCGACAGCGGTCCCAGCACGCTGATCCGATTGTCGTCGGGCTTCTCGTCGGCGCTCGATTGTTGTCCGAGCATCTTCTTGCCGCCGATCGTCGAGGACTTGGCGCTGGTCCCGACGAGCCCGCGGATCCGACGACGCCGTGGAGTCATCGTCGACGTTAATCCGGCGGGGTGGCGTCTTCTGCTTCCGCGGCGGGGAATGCACGGTGGTTGCACCCCCGGCGGTCTTGTCGCCGTCGGCCTTCGCCTGGTCGACTTGCCGTGGCCGCGATGTCGCCGGCTGCTGTGGCGTGTTGTTGTTGGCGAAGGCGATGAGGCTTTGGATTGTTGCCCTCCAGTCTTCGGCCTTGTCTGCCGCTGGAGGGAAGTCGAGGAGCAGTTGCGCTCTTGCGAGAGCTTCTGCTGGAGAGGAGGGGAGCGGTGGCGAGCGGTGCGAGGAGCGAGATATGCTCGGACTTCTAACAGGGTTAGAAGGAGCAGTCTCTCGCCCCGGCGACCGCACCTTGCTCGTGCCAGGACGATGGCCTTGAGCGTCCCGCGAACCTCCGGTTTTTCCTTGGCCCAGCAAGCGAATGGTAGCTCCTGTACCACGGCGCTGCTGGCCTGTCGTCTGCTGAGAAGGACGTGGTGCGTCTACGGAGACCGAGGCTTTGGAGTTTGCCCGGTCGTCCGTCTTGTCCTTGGATTTGGCGGTGCCGTGAGTTTCCTCGCCGGCGACCACCCTTCCGCCGGCGTCTCCTCCACCCACCGTTGGTTCTGGTGGCGGGGGAATCGACGCAGACGGGCCTGCGACCTCCGAAACCTTCTTCTTCGGGGCCATGTTGCTGTTGCTGATGAAGTTGATGAAGTTGGAGAGGTTGATGAAGAATGCGCCCGCGTGAGCACCGGATCAGGTTCGCACAACCTCGACGCCCCCTACCTGGCGCGCCAAAGATGTCGGGGGAAACTGTCCACCACGAACACCTATGGGACCGGAGCCCCTACCTGGCGCGCCAAAGATGTCGGGGGAAACTGTCCACCACGAACACCTATGGGACTGGAGCCCCTTGTACGTTGCGGTAAGGGAGCGGAGGGAGCACAAAGAGCGGATCGAAGAGCACACGCGGGCAATTTACCCAGGTTCGGGCCGCGCGGACGCGTAAAACCCTACTCCTGCTTGGTTTGTATTGAGTTTGTGAGCTCGGGAGCTTGAAGAGCTAGCTACACCGAGCAAGAGAGCTATCTAGCTTCCGAACCCTTTCTACGTTGTGCATGGGCCTCCTTTTATAGCTCAAGGGGTCACCGACAGGTGTCAACGTAGAGGAGGGCAAAAATGTGACTTTGGTGGTAGTTGTAACAGTGCGGGAACAGTGGATGAACAGTGGTCTTCACCTAACCTTGACAGTGGGGGACAAGGGCATTAAATGCCCGTCACCGTCGACCCCAAAAGCACCCGTCCATGCGTCTCCGTTCGCCACGGCGGTAGCCTCGTCACCGTGGAGTGCCACCGTGTCCCCCAGGCTGCACAGCCATCCGCCACGCGTCCCTGGAAGGGCCCCAGGGCGACGCGTGGGCCGATGAGCTGGAGCGCGGGCACACAGCGCAGGCTCCCCCCCGGCAAGCACCTTGCCGGGGTCTTGATCTTGCCGGGCCCGGAAGCTTGTCGCTCTCCGGGCCCTGCCGGGGCGCAGGGTGCGCCGAGGCATGTCTTCTGAAATGCAGTCTCCTGGTCCTCCTGGCAAGCTCCTCTTGCCAGGGTCTTGTGTTAATATGACAATCTTGAGCTTGGTGTAGCCTTCCCGGCAAGCTCCACTTGCCGGGGCCTTGATCTTCTAACTTGTATACTTTGTTTTTGAATGGCTTTATAAGGACCAGAAAGGTCTCCGGCGAGCACGTGGTAAACCCAGCCGCGGGAAGCTGCTACTGCCCGTGCACAAGTTGGGGTACTAAGGTACCCCTATCTTAGTACACCGACAGGAGCCAAAAGATGTCGGGGGAAACTGTCCACCACGAACACCTATGGGACCGGAGCCCCTTGTACGTTGCGGTAAGGGAGCGGAGGGAGCACAAAGAGCAGATCGAAGAGCACACGCGGGCAATTTACCCAGGTTCGGGCCGCGCGGACGCGTAAAACCCTACTCCTGCTTGGTTTGTATTGAGTTTGTGAGCTCGGGAGCTTGAAGAGCTAGCTACACCGAGCAAGAGAGCTATCTAGCTTCCGAACCCTTTCTACGTTGTGCATGGGCCTCCTTTTATAGCTCAAGGGGTCACCGACAGGTGTCAACGTAGAGGAGGGCAAAAATGTGACTTTGGTGGTAGTTGTAACAGTGCGGGAACAGTGCATGAACAGTGGATGAACAGTGGTCTTCACCTAACCTTGACAGTGGGGGACAAGGGCATTAAATGCCCGTCACCGTCGACCCCAAAAGCACCCGTCCATGCGTCTCCGTTCGCCACGGCGGTAGCCTCGTCACCGTGGAGTGCCACCGTGTCCCCCAGGCTGCACAGCCATCCGCCACGCGTCCCTGGAAGGGCCCCAGGGCAACGCGTGGGCCGATGAGCTGGAGCGCGGGCACACAGCGCAGGCTCCCCCCGGCAAGCACCTTGCCGGGGTCTTGATCTTGCCGGGCCCGGAAGCTTGTCGCTCTCCGGGCCCTGCCGGGGCGCAGGGTGCGCCGAGGCATGTCTTCTGAAATGCAGTCTCCTGGTCCTCCTGGCAAGCTCCTCTTGCCAGGGTCTTGTGTTAATATGACAATCTTGAGCTTGGTGTAGCCTTCCCGGCAAGCTCCACTTGCCGGGGCCTTGATCTTCTAACTTGTATACTTTGTTTTTGAATGGCTTTATAAGGACCAGAAAGGTCTCCGGCGAGCACGTGGTAAACCCAGCCGCGGGAAGCTGCTACTGCCCGTGCACAAGTTGGGGTACTAAGGTACCCCTATCTTAGTACACCGAGTCCGCGTAAAACCCTACTCCTGCTTGGTTTGTATTGAGTTTGTGAGCTCGGGAGCTTGAAGAGCTAGCTACACCGAGCAAGAGAGCTATCTAGCTTCCGAACCCTTTCTACGTTGTGCATGGGCCTCCTTTTATAGCTCAAGGGGTCACCGACAGGTGTCAACGTAGAGGAGGCCAAAAATGTGACTTTGGTGGTAGTTGTAACAGTGCGGGAACAGTGCATGAACAGTGGATGAACAGTGGTCTTCATCTAACCTTGACAGTGGGGGACAAGGGCATTAAATGCCAGTCATCGTCGACCCCAAAAGCACCCGTCCATGCGTCTCCGCTCGCCACGGCGGTAGCCTCGTCACCGTGGAGTGCCACCGTGTCCCCCAGGCTGCACAGCCATCCGCCACGCGTCCCTGGAAGGGCCCCAGGGCGACGCGTGGGCCGATGAGCTGGAGCGCGGGCACACAGCGCAGGCTCCCCCCCGGCAAGCACCTTGCCGGGGTCTTGATCTTGCCGGGTCCGGAAGCTTGTCGCTCTCCGCGCCAAAGATGTCGGGATTGGCTTCAATCCCCCTCTGGGACACGAAGAACCCGAGAAGCTTGCCGGAGGGGACTCCGAAGACGCACTTCTCGGGGTTCAACTTGAGCTGGATCTTGCGCAGGTTTGCAAAAGTTTCTTCCAAGTCTTGGATGAGGGTATCTTTGCTCTTGCTCTTAACCACTATGTCATCCATGTAAGCTTCTACATTTCTGTGGATCTGTGGCTCAAAAGCAGTGTGCACCACCCTTGCAAATGTTGAGCCTGCATTCTTCAATCCAAAGGGCATGCGTATGAAGCAATATGTGCCACATGGAGTAATGAATGCAGTCTTCTCTTCATCTTCCTTGGCCATAAAAATCTGGTGGTAGCCTGAGTATGCATCAAGGAAGGAGAGCAGCTCACACCCAGCAGTGGAGTCAACAATCTGGTCAATGCGCGGCAAGGGAAATGGATCCTTGGGACATGCTTTATTCACATCAGTGAAGTCTATACACAGTCTCCACTTCCCGTTGGCCTTACGCACGACAACTGGATTTGCTAACCACGTCGGATGGATCACGCCTCTAACCAGGCCCGCTGCTTCTAGCTTCTTGATCTCTTCGGCAATGAATTCTTGGCGCTCCACGGCTTGCTTCCTGACCTTCTGCTTGACGGGCCGCGCATGAGGACAAACAGCAAGCTTGTGCTCAATTACCTTCCTGGGAACGCCGGGGATGTCAGATGGTTGCCACGCAAACACATCGACATTCGCCCGCAGGAAGGCAACGAGCGCGCTTTCCTATTTGTTATCAAGTGTAGCACTGATGGTGAAAGTACCACCAGTGCCATCCTCCTTGGCGGACACCTTCTTGGTTGCCGGTGGAGCGGCCATCCCTTTCTTGCACTTGCCGGTGGAGCTCGATGGAACGTCTTCGACGGCAGCGCAGCACTCCAAAGAGGTGCGTTTGCCGGAGTGGGTCCCAGAGCACTTGCCGGACTTGGTCTTGGTCTTCTTCCCCTCGGGAGCTTCAGCGGCAAGTGTGTTGCTCTCCGCCACGGCTGCTGCATCCCGGTATATCTTGTCGGCGCAGATAAGCGCGTCCTTCTTGTCGCCAGGGACAGAGATGACGCTTATCGGCCCCGGCATCTTAAGTACGTTGTAGGCGTAGTGGGAAGCTGCCATGAACTTGGCGAGGGCAGGACGTCCAAGTATCCCATTGTATGGCAATGGGATATCGGCAACATCAAAGGTTATCCTCTCCGTCCTGAAGTTGAGCTCCCCGCCAAAGGTCACTGGCAGAGTAATCTTGCCCTTCGGCTTGCTACTCCCCGGGTTTATTCCTTGGAATGAACCGGTTTCTTCGAGCTCGCCGTCTGGGATCTGGAGTTTCTTGATCACAGCCGAGGAGATCAAGTTCAGGCCGGCCCCGCCGTCAACCAACATTTTTGTGACCTTGAGGTTGCGGATGGTGGGTGAGACCAACATCGGCAAGCACCCGACCGCAGTTGTGCGGTCAGGGTGATCCTCAAGATCAAAAATGATGGGCGTGCTGGACCACTTCAGCAGCCTGCGTGACTCAACGGGCGGCTCTGCTGCGTTTACTTCCCGCACCCACTGCTTGAGTTGGCGGTGGGAAGTGTGCAGAGAGGCGCCCCCGTCGACACACAGCACTTCTGTGGCCTTCTGGAACTCCTGCTCGCTGTTATCACCTTCCTCCATGTCATCGTCGTCGTCTTCCTCCTCATCCTTGTCGCGGCCCCGGGGAGGTCGATCACCTTGCCGCTGCTTGGCTTTGCCGCGGCGTCCTCCCCGGCCATTGAATGGCCGCTTCTTGCTTGGCTCTCCTCCGCCACCTTGAGCCTTCTCCTTGTCGCGACGCTCGTATTCAGCTTTCTGCTGCTCTACGAGGTACTCGACTCGCTTGCAGTTCGAAAGGTCATGGCCCTTGGTACGGTGGATCTTGCAATATTGCTTGTCGGAGCCGTCCTGCTTGTCGGCTGCCGCTACAGGGGCAGGTTCCTAGCCGGAACCGCCAGCCTGTGCTGTCTTGGCGGGAGCCTCATTGCCGGACTTCTCGACGACCAGCACCTCCTTGCTCTTCTTCTTTCTGTTGTTCCGCCACCGGCTCTTCTTTGCCGGGGCGGCATCCTCGCTGTCGCTTCCCCCTGCGCCAGCATCCTCCCCGGGGAGTCTCCTCCCCTCTTCGGCGCGCGCGCACTTGTCAGTCAGAGCGTAGAGCTCGCTGACATCCCGTATCTTGGTCATGGCCATCTCTTCCCGCATGCGACGGTTACGCACGTTCTGGTGGAACGCGCTGATAACCGCGGCGGGGTGGACGTCGGGAATGTTGTGCTGCACGCGGCTGAATCGTTGAATGTACTTGCGCAGGGTTTCTCCTTCCTTCTGGGCCAAGATGTGGAGATCGCTCTCCTGGCCATGGGGTTTGTGGCCGCCCGTGAAGGCGCCAACAAACTGGTGGCACAAATCTGCCCACGAAGAAATGGAGCCTTCCGGCAAGTGCATAAGCCAAGAACAGACGTTTGGCTTAAGCACCAGCGGGAAGTAGTTGGCCAATATCTTCTCGTCACGTCCCCCGGCAGCCTGCACCGCGATGGTGTAGATGCTGAGGAACTCCGAGGGGTGCGTCTTGCCGTCGTACTTCTCGGGTACGTCGGGCTTGAAGTTTTTCATGCTGGGCCACTGGACGCGCCGCAGCTCACGGGTGAACGCAGGGCAACCTGCCGCGTACGGCAAGTCGCCTGGCTCACCGGGCGCGTGCGTGTCGACAGCGGTCCCAGCACGCTGATCCGATTGTCGCCGGGCTTCTCGTCGGCGCTCGATTGTTGTCCGAGCATCTTCTTGCCGCCGATCGTCGAGGACTTGGCGCTGGTCCCGACGAGCCCGCGGATCCGACGACGCCGTGGAGTCGTCGTCGACGTTAATCCGGCGGGGTGGCGTCTTCTGCTTCCGCGGCGGGGAGTGCACGGTGGTTGCACCCCCGGCGGTCTTGTCGCCGTCGGCCTTCGCCTGGTCGACTTGCCGTGGCCGCGATGTCGCCGGCTGCTGCGGCGTGTCATTGTTGGCGAAGGCGATGAGGCTTTGGATTGTTGCCCTCCAGTCTTCGGCCTTGTCTGCCGCTGGAGGGAAGTCGAGGAGCAGTTGCGCTCTTGCGAGAGCTTCTGCTGGAGAGGAGGGGAGCGGTGGCGAGCGGTGCGAGGAGCGAGATATGCTCGGACTTCTAACAGGGTTAGAAGGAGCAGTCTCTCGCCCCAGCGACCGCGCCTTGCTCGTGCCAGGACGATGGCCTTGAGCGTCCCGCGAACCTCCGGTTTGTCCTTGGCCCAGCAAGCGAATGGTAGCTCCTGTACCACGGCGCTGCTGGCCTGTCGTCTGCTGAGAAGGACGTGGTGCGTCTACGGAGACCGAGGCTTTGGAGTTTGCCCGGTCGTCCGTCTTGTCCTTGGATTTGGCGGTGCCGTGAGTTTCCTCGCCGGCGACTACCCTTCCGCCGGCGTCTCCTCCACCCACCGTTGGTTCTGGTGGCGGGGGAATCGACGCAGACGGGCCTGCGACCTCCGAAACCTTCTTCTTCGGGGCCATGTTGCTGTTGCTGATGAAGTTGATGAAGCTGGAGAGGTTGATGAAGAATGCGCCCGCGTGAGCACCGGATCAGGTTCGCACAACCTCGACGCCCCCTACCTGGCGCGCCAAAGATGTCGGGGGAAACTGTCCACCACGAACACCTATGGGACCGGAGCCCCTTGTACGTTGCGGTAAGGGAGCGGAGGGAGCACAAAGAGCGGATCGAAGAGCACACGCGGGCAATTTACCCAGGTTCGGGCCGCACGGACGCGTAAAACCCTACTCCTGCTTGGTTTGTATTGAGTTTGTGAGCTCGGGAGCTTGAAGAGCTAGCTACACCGAGCAAGAGAGCTATCTAGCTTCCGAACCCTTTCTATGTTGTGCATGGGCCTCCTTTTATAGCTCAAGGGGTCACCGACAGGTGTCAACGTAGAGGAGGGCAAAAATGTGACTTTGGTGGTAGTTGTAACAGTGCGGGAACAGTGCATGAACAGTGGATGAACAGTGGTCTTCACCTAACCTTGACAGTGGGGGACAAGGGCATTAAATGCCCGTCACCGTCGACCCCAAAAGCACCCGTCCATGCGTCTCCGTTCGCCACGGCGGTAGCCTCGTCACCGTGGAGTGCCACCGTGTCCCCCAGGCTGCACAGCCATCCGCCACGCGTCCCTGGAAGGGCCCCAGGGCGATGCGTGGGCCGATGAGCTGGAGCGCGGGCACACAGCGCAGGCTCCCCCCCGGCAAGCACCTTGCCGGGGTCTTGATCTTGCCGGGCCCGGAAGCTTGTCGCTCTCCGGGCCCTGCCGGGGCGCAGGGTGCGCCGAGGCATGTCTTCTAAAATGCAGTCTCCTGGTCCTCCTGGCAAGCTCCTCTTGCCAGGGTCTTGTGTTAATATGACAATCTTGAGCTTGGTGTAGCCTTCCCGGCAAGCTCCACTTGCCGGGGCCTTGATCTTCTAACTTGTATACTTTGTTTTTGAATGGCTTTATAAGGACCAGAAAGGTCTCCGGCGAGCACGTGGTAAACCCAGCCGCGGGAAGCTGCTACTGCCCGTGCACAAGTTGGGGTACTAAGGTACCCCTATCTTAGTACACCGACAGTTCTTCTTTGAACTTTTTATGTGTGCTCATAATATCCTTGCAAGTCTCTTCAAATTATTGGTTTGGTTTGTCCTACCAGATCTATAGTTCTTGCAATGGGAGAAGTGCTTGGCTTTGGGTTCAACCTTGCGGTGTCCTTTCCCAGTGACAGTAGGGGCAGCAAGGCACGTATTGTATTGTTGCCATCGAGGATAAAAAGATGGGGTTTTCATCATATTGCTTGAGTTTATCCCTCTAAATCATGTCATCTTGCTTAAGGCGTTACTCTGTTCGTATGAACTCAATACACTAGATGCATGCTGGATAGCGGTCGATGTGTGGAGTAATAGTAGTAGATGCAGGCAGGAGTTAGTCTACTTGTCTCGGACATGATGCATATATACAATGATCAGGCCTAGATAGTCTCATAATTATTCGCTTTTCTATCAATTGCTCGACAGTAATTTGTTTACCCGCCGTAGAATATCGCTATCATGAGAGAAGCCACTAGAGAAAACTATGGCCTCCGAGTCTATTCTCAACATATCAATCTACATCTACTTTACTTTTACCGCTTTTATTCGCTGTTTTATTAAACTAAAAATACCAAAAATATAATTATCATCTCTATCAGATCTCACTCTAGTAAGTGACCGTAAAGGGATTGACAACCCCTTATCGTGTTGGCTGCGAAGTTCTTATTTGTTTGTGCATGTGCGAGGGACTGGCGCGTGGTCTCCTACTGGATTGATACCTTGGTTCTCAAAAACTGAGGGAAATACTTACGCTACTGTGCTGCATCTCCCTTTCCTCTTTGAGGGAATACAACGCAAGATCAAGAGGTAGCAAGAAGCTTCCAAGGTGATTCTTCAAGGAAGCAAGAACCGAGGCTCGCGTTTCATGAGCCGGACGATGAACTACCGAGGGATGCTGACGTGCGGCCTTGTGAATGGCCGTCAGATGACTTTATGGATCAAGTTGGCATCAAGGATGAATTTTACGCATATGTGCGCAACGCTGACCTCGAAGGCTTTATACAAGATAAGTGCCCTCAATACCGTGGCTTAACTGACACCTTTGTGAGAAGGTTTAAATTTTCATCTTCACGTAATTCTCACACTGTCCTATTTGACATGTATGATAAATCTTACACCATGGACTTAGAGGATTTTAATGATGCTTGTAAGCTTCCACTGTGGGGCAGTATGGGTGATCTTCGCAAATCTGAATTTAGAGATTTCCTTACTAGTATCACTGTGGGGGAATCTAGAGAAATTACACAAGCTACCATACGGAGCATTCATTTTCCTGCTATTCATTACTCTGCTCTCGTTATTGGTAGATGCATAAATGGTAAAGATGAGGCTTGTCATTTGTGTGTCCCAGATCTTAGTGTTCTCAAGAGTGTTGTACTAGGTGATAGGCAATATAACTTGGGGCCATTGTTGTACGTAGGCTACACCATAATGGTATGCATGGAGATTTATTTGGTGGGATTTATGCCACTCGCATAGCCCGCCGTCTTGGTGTGCCTGTGCATGAGAATGATGAACCTTTACCTCCTACTCATTTCGACTGCATGTTGGGGAACATAGTATTTCAAAATTTTCCTACGATCATGCAAGATCTATCTACCAGATGCATAGCAACGAGGGGGAGAGTGTGTCTACGTACCCTCGTAGACCGAAAGCGGAAGCGTCTAGTGACGCGTTTGATGTAGTCGAACTTCTTCGTGATCCAACTGATCAAGCACCGAACGTACGGAGCCTCCGCGTTCAGCACACTTTCAGCTTGATGACGTCCCACGAGCTCTTGATCCAGTAGAACCTCGCGGGAGAGTTTAGTCAGCACGACGGCGTGGTGACGGAGATGATGAATTACCGTCGCAGGGCTTCGCCTAAGCACTGCAACGGTATGACCGAGGTGTGTTTCTGTGGAGGGGGCACCGCACACGGCTGGAGAGATCAACTTGTGTGTCTAGAGGTGCCCCCTGCACCCGTATATAAAGGAGCAAGGGGGAGGCCGGCCGGCCCACTATGGCGCGCCCTAGAGAGGCAATCCTACTAGGAATAGGATTCCAATCCTATTCCTAGTAGGAATCCACCAAGAAGGAGAGAGGGGGAAGGAAGGAGAGGGAGAGGGAGAAGGAAAGGGGCGCCCCCCCCCCCCCCCCCCT
>LR738713.1:729106460-729122387 GCA_902687465.1 Secale cereale
AGTGTTGGTCCGAAACGGGGAGCCTGCGGGGCCGCCTTGAGGCAACTCGAGGTATTTGGCATCCACCCGTAGCTTCGCCCATCCGGACGTGTCCTGAGACCTAGATACGCGCGGCTACTATCAGGGTGTCGACACGCCGGGAGGATTTGCTGGATTAGCCTTACCTTAGCCCGGTATATCTTGAGCACGGGATTCCGAGGATACTCGGGTCTTCCCACTTTGGGGTTGCGACTCCGCGGATCGTGGGCTTGTAATGGGTCAAGTTGGAACACCCCTGCAGGGTTTGAACTTTCGAAAGCCGTGCCCGCGGTTATGTGGCAGATGGGAGCTTGTTAATTCCGGTTGTAGAGAACTTGACACAATGATACTAATACACTACCAGCGTGTGTTCCGTGACTGTCAATTTCCGAATAGGGATTCGGGAGTTGAACACGGAGGGGTTATGTTTGTGAGCTTGTAGCTAGGATCACTTCGTGATCACTTCTCGCCGATGCCTTCTCTTCTCGCTCTCACTTGCGTAAGATAGATGCTAGATGCTGCTGCAGACTTGTTCTTTCTTCAGCCTTTCCCTCACCTAAAGGCTTAAATAGTTCTGTTACCCGGGAACGGGATTGCTGAGTCCTCTGTGGCTCACAGTTACTTCACACACCAGATGCAGGTCCAGCTGTGAGCTATCCAGGTGATGGCACCGAGCTGGATTGGGAGTACGACGAAGAGCGTAGTCGGTACTACGTGCGCTACCCGGACGATCAGTAGTGGAGTCTCTTACTAGGATTCGATCCGCCTGTGGTTGTTTTTATCTGAGTTTGGTACTTTGACTTTTGGCTTTTGCCCTTAGAGGGTTGTAGTGCTCTTATGTATGATGTTTGAGACTTGTACTGTGATTCTGTGACGTGGCGATTGTAAGCCAACTATTTTTAAGTTTACTATCCCCTCTTTAACATGAGTTGTGCAAAGATTACCAGACTTGAGATCATTCTAGGATGGAATTATGCCTTTAAGTCGGGCCTCGACCCGTAGGAGGTATAACTCCATCCTGGGCATTACAAGTTGGTATCAGAGCCTTCTCCGACCTAGGAGCCCCCACTGTTTGATCGAACCGTTGACGGTTGAGTCTAGGCACACACTGAAAACTTTTTGAGTCCTATATTATATCGGAGAGTAGGATTTCTTTGCTTCCCATCCCCTTTTCTCTCTGGTGAGAACTCCTGACGTCTACTCTTGTCTCTCCTATCTTCAAAATTTGCACAAAATTTTTTTTAGGAATCCCGCGAGTATTCTGGGATTGTTTCGATGTTCTTGTGACAAGGATATTGTTCCCGATGCCTCCTGTTACCGAGGAGTTGAGCTTCGGGGTATCATTGTAACAAGCATATCGCGACAGTACTAAATACTTAAGACGGCCGACATCGAAAATCTCCCCTATACGGCCAGTGGCAAGATAACCCCGACATCACCCAGTACTGGGGAGGTAGTTCGGGAGTATTGCCATAGCTTGTTATAGTGGATGCTTTTCGAAGGTCCGAGGTACACAGTTTCCGAGAAAGACTGGTTATGTGTTGAAGGATGGATACACCTGGATGTAGGTTAGAGTTGATTGCGCGGTGCTTCCCGTGTATCCCCAACACCTGATTGCATAACTGGAATCTTTCGGAAAACTATAGGTGGGTTTTATCCAGTAGATCGTAGGCATTCTTCCAACGAATGCAGGTTAGTGAGTTCGGGGTTCGACATTGAGTGAAGAGGTTATATGACCGATGTTACTATCAGGAGTTGCATCTTAAAGGGTCCTTGGCTATGCTGATCCGGGGATTGCAAAACCTTTTCGTAACGCGTTCATATGCTTTCAGCACAAAGATGTTCGGACGAAACTCCTCTCTTGTGTTTGTTTCCGTCTGTACCTTGTTGTTTTTCTTATTTTATCCTTTTGATCCCTATGGGGCTTCTCGTGAAGACTGATGTTATCAATTAACTGAGAAATTCATTCGTTCCTCTTGTTCGGATGATTTCATTCGTTCTTATTGTTCGAATGATTATTGTGAAGACTTGTTGCAATTCATTCCATTGATTCAGCTTATTCCTTTTGTCAATCAATTGCTGATTCGTGGTCATCTCTTACAGGATGGCTCCGAAGAGGGTTCCGAATGCTAACCCAGAGGGTGAAGAGGTTCCAGAACGTCCTCCTTCCCCTCCTCCTCCGCCTGAGGCTTGGAGAGCAATTATGCAGACTACAGCTCAGAACACTCAGTTGATGATGCAGATGATGCAGATGATGCAAGCTAATCAAGCTAATCAAGCTAATCAGGGTGTTCCAATGAACCAAGGCAACTTCTTCCAGCAGCACCATGCTACTCTGAACCAGTTCCTGGCTAACAATCCTAAAGCTTTCAGTTACTGTGTCGACCCTCTTGATGCGGAGGATTGGTTGACCGACATAAAGAAGCATTTTGAGTGCAGTAACGTGAAAGAAGATGACTATGTGAAGTTTGCAGCCTTCCAACTGAAAGATCAAGCAGCTGACTGGTGGCAGCAGTACAAAGACTCAAGGCCGGGTCAAGTGATCTCTTGGGAGAATTTCTGCAAGGATTTCCGCTCGCATCACATTCCTACAAGTGTCATCGAGGGTATGCGTGAGCAATTCCGCAACCTCAAGCAGGGTTCCATGACAGTCTATCAGTATAATGTCAAGTTCCAAAACCTCGCTCGCTATGCAAAGCAAGACATTCCTGATGCAAAGAGCAAAATCTATCAGTTCCGTGGAGGTCTCAAAGATGAACTTCAGCTTGCTCTCACTCTGTTCGAGCCAGATGAATTCGATAAGTTCTATAACATGGCTTTGAAACAAGAAGCAGCTCAGCTTAAGATGGAGGCTTCTAAGAAGAGAATTCGAGATGCTGTTCACTCTACCTCATCGTCTCAGTTGGCTGCGAAACAACAGAAATTCTGGCTTCCTCCTCCTCCAATGATTCGAGCTCCATTCAACAACTCCAGCAACTTCAACAACTCCAACTACAAGAACTCTAGTGGTCGTGGTTTCTCCCACCCACCCAACCCAAGCAACCAGTCAAAGAAGCAGTTTCAGTCTCAAGGCTCCAAGTCCAGTGGCTCTCATTTCCGTCCTCTCTCTGAAGTGGTGTGCAACAAGTGTGGCCAGAAGGGTCATTATGCAAACAGATGTCCGAATCCGAAGCGTCTTCCTCCTCCTCCACCTGTGAGTTCAGCGATTGTCAGGCATGATCCAAAGGCAGCAAGGGTCAATCTGATGAATGCAGCACAAGCCGAGGCTTCTTCTGATGTCATTCTGGGTAATCTTCCAGTGAACTCTTTTCCAGCTAAAGTGTTATTTGATTCGGGTGCATCATGCTCTTTCATGTCTCAACCATTTGCATCCAAGCACAGTATTGCCACTTCAAATTTGCCTCAGAGGTTGGAAGTTATTTCTCCAGGGAGACGTATGTCTTCTACTGTCTATGCTCCTGATGTTTCTATTCGCATGGGAGATTATCGTTTTATGGCTAAACCGGTGGTTCTTGGTCATTCTGACATCGACCTCATTCTCGGAATGGACTGGCTTTCTCAGCACGATGCTCACATTGATTGTGCTCAAAAGGAAGTCAAATTGACTCATTCTGATGAAGATGTGATTATCTTCGCCTCCAGGGATAATACTATTCGGCTTTTCTCTCTTAATGATAAGGGTGAAATTAATGCCATAGAGCAAATTCCAGTGGTGAACGAATATCAAGACGTCTTTCCAGAAGATCTTCCAGGCATGCCTCCACACCGTCAGGTGGAGTTTGTCATTGAACTCGAGCCGGGCACCGAACCTGCTTGCCGGCGTCCTTACAAGCTCTCTTTGGATGAACTGAAGGAATTGAAGAAGCAGCTTGATAAGCAGGAGAGTATGGGTCTCATCAGACCGAGTACATCTCCGTGGGGCTGTGGTGTCTTATTTGTCAAGAAGAAAGATGGCACGGAGCGTCTCTGTGTTGACTACCGGCCATTGAACAAGAAGACGATTAAAAACAAGTATCCGCTCCCCAACATCAACGAACTCTTTGAGCAGCTCAAAGGAGCTAAAGTATTCTCTAAGCTTGACCTCCGAATGGGCTACCATCAAATTCGCATTCGCGAGGAAGACATTCCCAAGACGGCCTTCAGAACGAGCTACGGTTCATATGAGTATACCGTCATGTCCTTCGGTCTCGCCAATGCTCCTCCTACCTTTTCAAGGATGATGCATTACATCTTCAACCCCTATACTGGCGAATTCGTGCTTGTGTATCTGGATGATATTCTGGTGTTTTCCAAGAATGAAGAAGATCACGAAAAGCACTTGCGTCTGGTTCTTGATCGACTCCGAGAGCATAAATTCTATGCCAAGTTCTCCAAGTGCGAGTTTTGGCTCGATAAGGTTTTGTACCTGGGCCACATCATCTCAGCTGACGGTATTGCGGTTAATCCCGAGAAAGTTGAAGCAATTGTCAACTGGGAAGCTCCTCAGAACGTCAAGCAGCTCCGCAGTTTTCTGGGTCTTGCCAGCTATTGCAGAAGGTTTGTGGAGAACTTCTCCAAGATTGCCAAGCCTCTTTCCAACCTCCTTCAGAAGAATGTCAAATACTTTTGGTCTCCTGAGTGTGAAGTGGCATTCAAAACCCTCAAAGAGAAGCTTGTCTCTGCTCCAGTTCTGACTCCTCCGGATGAAACCAAGCCCTATGAAGTGTTCTGTGACGCTTCTCTTCAAGGTCTTGGTGGTGTGCTTATGCGAGATAAGAAAATTGTGGCATATACTTCTCGGCAGCTCAAGCCAAGTGAGAAGAACTATCCCACACATGATCTCGAGCTAGCAGCTGTGGTACATGCTCTGATTACGTGGAGACATCTGTTGTTGGGCAGAAAGGTCGACATCTTCACTGATCACAAGAGCTTGAAGTACATCTTCACACAGCCGCATCTGAACCTCCGCCAGACTCGTTGGGTCGAGATGATCCAAGAGTACAACCCCAGCATTGAATACACTCCAGGCAAGGCGAATGTGATTGCAGATGCTTTGAGCAGAAAGGCATATTGCAACAGCCTTCTTATCAAGCCACATCAGCCTGAGCTTTGTGAAGCTTTCAGGAAGCTCAACCTTCAAGTTGTTCTGCAGGGTTTTCTTGCAAATCTCCAAATTGCTCCTACCTTGGAAGATCAAGTCCGTGAGGCCCAGCTCAGTGATACCATGGTGAAGAAGGTGAAACATGGGATTGCAAAGGGCACTCCAAAATACAAGTGCTTCCGTGTTGATGAGAGAGATACCTTGTTCTTCGAGGACAGACTCGTTGTTCCCAAAGGTGATCTCAGGAAGCTCATAATGGAAGAAGCTCATGACTCTCTCCTTTCCATTCATCCTGGCAGTTCCAAGATGTACCAAGACCTCAAGCAATCTTACTGGTGGACACGCATGAAAAGGGAAATTGCCCAATTCGTGAATGAATGTGATGTATGCAGAAGAGTGAAAGCAGAACATCAACGTCCAGCCGGTCTTCTCCAACCTCTTCCTATTCCTGAGTGGAAGTTCGACCACATTGAAATGGACTTCGTCACTGGTTTTCCTAAATCCAAGCGAGGCAATGATGCTATCTTTGTGGTGATTGACAAGCTTACCAAAGTCGCTCACTTTCTTCCAGTCAAAGAATCAATCAATGCAGCTCAACTTGCAGAGCTGTACACTTCCAGAATTGTGTCCCTACATGGCATTCCTCAAGTGATATCCTCAGACCGTGGCAGCTTGTTCACATCAAGGTTCTGGGACTCTTTTCAGTCCGCCATGGGCACGAAGATCAGGTTCAGCACTGCCTTTCACCCTCAGACTAGTGGTCAAGTCGAGCGTGTGAATCAGATCCTAGAAGATATGCTTAGAGCCTGTGTCATCTCCTTCGGCATGAAATGGGAAGACTGTCTTCCATTTGCCGAGTTCTCTTACAACAACAGCTTTCAAGCAAGTGCAGGCAAAGCACCGTTTGAAATTCTCTATGGCAGAAAGTGCCGTACCCCTCTCAACTGGTCTGAAACAGGTGAACGTCAACTTCTTGGCAATGATTTGATCTCTGAAGCCGAAGAAATGTGCAAAGTCATACGTGAGAATCTCAAGGCCGCTCAGTCGCGTCAGAAGAGCTACTATGACGGAAAGCATCGTGATTTGGCTTTCGACATCGGTGATCATGTCTATCTCCGAGTGTCTCCGATGAAAGGAACCCAAAGATTCGGTATCAAAGGAAAACTTGCTCCTAGATACGTCGGGCCTTTCAAAATTCTTGGCAAAAGAGGCGATCTAGCCTATCAGCTCGAGCTCCCTTCCAACTTTGCAAATGTTCATGATGTCTTCCATGTGTCTCAGCTTCGCAAATGCTTCAAGGCACCTGAGCGCATGATTCCGTTTGAGGAGATTGATCTTCAACAAGACCTTTCCTACCGAGAGCATCCAGTTGCAATTCTCGAAGAAACCGAACGCAAGACTCGCAACAAGTCCATCAAGTTTCTGAAAGTCAAGTGGTCACATCACACAGACCGAGAAGCTACCTGGGAATGAGAAGATCATCTTCGTTCCGAGTACCCTTCCTTTTTCCAGTCCTAGATCTCGGGACGAGATCTTTTTGTAGTAGAGGAGAGTTTGTAATGCCCCGGATGTAATACTTTCCCTTTTGGGTATATAATATATCTCCGGCTTCATCTATTTCCATTTCGGGTTCTTTGTCTTTCGGGCTTTCGTCGTTTTGTTGTGTGAGTGTGTGGCATTCATTCATATCATGTAGACATGTGCATTGCATTGCATTTGTGTTGTGGGT
Organism: Secale cereale; assembly: GCA_902687465.1. NCBI lineage: Eukaryota > Viridiplantae > Streptophyta > Magnoliopsida > Poales > Poaceae > Secale > Secale cereale. The sequence continues at coordinate 729,113,288 of LR738713.1, forward strand.
TGCATCCGGTTCCGTGTGTTTCTTCCCGTTGTCCGTTTCGCGTTCCGGAGCTCCCTCACGTGTCCGTGACGTCCCGTAGGCCTACTTTGTTGTTCGGGCGTTTTTCGTTACCGGTGTGCCGCGAGGTTGTGTTGTGTGTTGTTGTTTTGTTGTGTGCAACCCGCCTCTCAAATCTCGTCTCGTTTGGACTCCGTTGACTTTTCCCTCCGTTGTACGTGTGGGTCCGAAGTGCCCTTACTTCGTGTCCCGGAAACACCCCTACCGCAGTCTGTTATATCCTCCTAGTCCTTTTTATTCTATCCCCGCGATCGGATCCGTTGGATCAGATCGGAGGGCTCCTAAACACCCCTAGCCTCCAAACCCTAGTCTAAAACTGCTACTTATAGACCCCCCTAGTCTATTTGGACATCCCCTTCTTCTTCCCCTTCTCCACTTTCTTTTTTCCTTTTTTTTCTCAGATCCGCCGCACTGTTCGTCTGGATCCCGAAGGATCCCCTCGATCCATCGGATCCTTCGATCCACGCCGCCGCAACGCTCCCTCGCGCGAGTCAACGCGCATCGACCGCGCCAGTCGGCCGGCTCCGTCGCTCGGGGCGATCGCATCGACCGCGCCGGGCCGTCGCCACTTGGCGCCAGGAGCGACCGCATCGCCACCGCAGGCCTTCGTCCCGCATCGCTTCGCCCCACCTGGGGACCAGTTCGCCGGCCCGCCAGCTCCTTCGCCCGCACCGCAGGCTGCACGCAGCCGCCGCCGAGCGGGCCACCTCCCCTCCGCGCCGCTCGCCTGGGCCGGGGGCTCAGCGGCCCAGCTCGCCCCCGCCAGCTCCAGCGCCGAGCCGGGCGGGCCAGGCCGTGCCTCGCCTTCGCCTCCGTCGGGCCCTCCCAGCGGCCGCCCGGCTGGGCCGGCTCTCCCCTCCACCGCGGCCCACGCCAGCGCGCCGCCGAAGCCCAGCCGCACAGTGTCTCCCCGCGCGGGCCCAGATCCGGCCGGCCCGTACTGTTCACCGCACTGTTCGTCAGATCTCAGATCTGCTAGGTTGACCTAACTCCTCTAAGTCCTTTTTTTCTGTTTATCTGTTATGCTAACTTTGAACTGCTGTAATCTCTTGCCTGTTGCTCCGTTTTGCGCGTGTAGCATGTCCAGATGTTCGTGGAGATGTCCTCTACGTTTTACCTGTTGTTGTCATGCATGTTAGAGATCATCTTGACACTTGTTTTGCTGTTGCAAGAGTGCATCATGATATAAACTGCTGTTATGTGTTATTTTCATGCCACCTTTGACATGTGTTGTCTTTTAGCTCGTTTGTCCAAACGATGCAAATGACATGTCCACGTGTTCGTCTTGCCACGAACTACGTGTTGCTTGTGATAGGTTGCATGGTAGATTTATCTTTTCCTTGTTATCATCGTTGCAAAGTGCCATGTTCATATGTTGTGTTTTCACTTGTTATGAAATGCCATCTTGTTGAGCTCGTTGCAATCGTTGTGTTCATCTCTATGATGCACGCTTGTGTGTTTCGGGATCACCGTCATATGTATTTTGATGAGGTGCTTACCCTTTGCCATGTTTAGTTTCGAGGTGACTTAAACATGCTCTTTTGTGTGCTATGATGATGTTGCTGTTTTAGGACTTAGTGAAATTTCACTAAGTCTGAAATCTGTAACGTTCCGATGCCATGTTCGTGTGATGTTCTAGGAAAATGCATGATAGTTTTGGGGTGGATTTTGATTGTTCCTTGAAGTATATATTGTTGTTTTTCCATTCATGTCCTCACATGTCCATTTGAGGTGCTGTAGCATGTTTATCTTTTGCTCTAAAGTTTCAATAAAATTCTGCTGCCAGAATTTTATTTCAAAGTTCAATATGTCCAAGATCATTGCTATTGATCCGTGACTCCGATGGGGGTGCACTTTGGACCTAGTTGATGTACTATATGTCTAGTTTGTGTTCAAGTCCTTTGCCATGCTTTTTGGGTGCTGGAGCTTAATTATTTTGAGCTCCCAAGTTGCTATGTTGCTGTAATTTTCAGCTTTCGCTCAAATCTTGTTTCGGGCATAACTTTTAGCCCGTAACTCCGATTTCAGCGATTCTTATATCAAACTTGGGTGATTTTCTGTGTAGATTAATAATATCAGGTTGTTATCTTGTTTTGAGGTGTTTTGCTTGAGTGATGTTTTACGTGCTCCATGTGCATCCTTAGTGCATCCATCATGCATTCATGTTTTTCGAGTGCGCATTGCATCTTGTTGATTGGTGCTTGGTGTGATTGTTTTGTTTAGAGCCGGAAGCTGAGACCGGGTACGAAGTTGAGCACGAGGTTTCCAACGAGGTTGAGCACGAGGACCCTTCTTTCGATCCGAACGACTTCTCTTCAGGCAAGATGACCGAACCCGGATACCATTACTATCTTTGCCTATTGCTAGTAGTCTCGATCTATAGTTTTGCCTCGATGCCCATGTTCTTCTTGTCAGCCTCCTACTTGTAACCAATTGCCATGTTTAACCACCCTACCTATGCAAACCGTTGCTTGGCTAAGTACGCTTCGCTCAGCCCTTCTTATAGCGTTGCTAGTTGCAGGTGAAGTGAAGATGCTTGCTCCATGTTGAAGTTTGGTTGGGTTATATCACACTATGTAAATGCTTAAATTGAAATCATCTATATATTGGCAAGGGTGGAAGGCTAAGCCTTTTGCTTGGTGTTTTGTTCCACTCATGCCGTTAGGATCCGTATAAGCCGGTTTTATGTTCCTTGATTATGCGTTCCTAACACGGTTGGGGTGTATGGGACCCCCTCGATAAACCGCTATGTGCTAAGTCTTTTCCAGCAAGTCCCAACATTGGTACTATTTGCCTAATAACAAACTAAACATGCATAGGGAGTAATTAACCCTCTTTCTTAATCAACAACCCCGGGCCAGTGCTCCACATGAGTGTTGGTCCGAAACGGGGAGCCTGCGGGGCCGCCTTGAGGCAACTCGAGGTATTTGGCATCCACCCGTAGCTTCGCCCATCCGGACGTGTCCTGAGACCTAGATACGCGCGGCTACTATCAGGGTGTCGACACGCCGGGAGGATTTGCTGGATTAGCCTTACCTTAGCCCGGTATATCTTGAGCACGGGATTCCGAGGATACTCGGGTCTTCCCACTTTGGGGTTGCGACTCCGCGGATCGTGGGCTTGTAATGGGTCAAGTTGGAACACCCCTGCAGGGTTTGAACTTTCGAAAGCCGTGCCCGCGGTTATGTGGCAGATGGGAGCTTGTTAATTCCGGTTGTAGAGAACTTGACACAATGATACTAATACACTACCAGCGTGTGTTCCGTGACTGTCAATTTCCGAATAGGGATTCGGGAGTTGAACACGGAGGGGTTATGTTTGTGAGCTTGTAGCTAGGATCACTTCGTGATCACTTCTCGCCGATGCCTTCTCTTCTCGCTCTCACTTGCGTAAGATAGATGCTAGATGCTGCTGCAGACTTGTTCTTTCTTCAGCCTTTCCCTCACCTAAAGGCTTAAATAGTTCTGTTACCCGGGAACGGGATTGCTGAGTCCTCTGTGGCTCACAGTTACTTCACACACCAGATGCAGGTCCAGCTGTGAGCTATCCAGGTGATGGCACCGAGCTGGATTGGGAGTACGACGAAGAGCGTAGTCGGTACTACGTGCGCTACCCGGACGATCAGTAGTGGAGTCTCTTACTAGGATTCGATCCGCCTGTGGTTGTTTTTATCTGAGTTTGGTACTTTGACTTTTGGCTTTTGGCCTTAGAGGGTTGTAGTGCTCTTATGTATGATGTTTGAGACTTGTACTGTGATTCTGTGACGTGGCGATTGTAAGCCAACTATTTTTAAGTTTACTATCCCCTCTTTAACATGAGTTGTGCAAAGATTACCAGACTTGAGATCATTCTAGGATGGAATTATGCCTTTAAGTCGGGCCTCGACCCGTAGGAGGTATAACTCCATCCTGGGCATTACAACATGGCATACTTTAAAGAGCCTATGGCTGAGGCATAGGGAATGACTTTCATTCTTTCTCTATATTGTACCGTGGTCGGGTTTTGAGTCTTACTCAACTTCATACCTTGCAACACAGGCAAGAACTCTTTCTTTAACTGTTCCATTTTTAACTACTTCAAAAAACTTGTCAAGGTATGTACTTATTGAAAAAACTTATCAAGCGTCTTGATCTATCTCTATAGATCGTGATGTTCAATATGTAAGCAGCTTCACCGAGGTCTTTCTTTGAAAAACTCCTTTCAAACAATCTTTTATGCTTTCCAGAAAATTCTACATCATTTTCGATCGGCAATATGTCATTCACATATACTTATCAGAAAGGTTGTAGTGCTCCCACTAACTTTCTTGTAAATACAGGCTTCACCGCAAGTCTGTATAAAACTATATGCTTTGATCAGCTTATCAAAGCGTATATTCCAACTCTGAGATGCTTGCACCAGTCCATAGATGGATCGTTGGAGCTTGCACATTTTGTTAGCACCTTTAGGATTGACAAAACCTTCTGGTTGCATCATATACAACTCTTCTTTAATAAATCCATTAAAGAACGCATTTTTGTTATCCATTTGCCAAATTTCATAAAATGCGGCAATTGATAACATGATTCGGACAGACTTAAGCATCTCTACGGGTGAGAAAGTCTCATCGTAGTCAACTCTTTGAACTTGTAGAAAAACTTTCGCAACAAGTCGAGCTTTGCAAACAGTATCATTACCATCAGCGTCGGTCTTCTTCTTGAAGATCCATTTATTTTTGATGGCTTGCCATACCACTCTGGTGCGGAACGTACTCTGGTTGATCTAAGAAGTTCAGCAGAAACTTGATCTGAAGTTTCATGATCATCATCATTAGCTTCCTCACTAATTGGTGTAGGAATCACTAGAACTAGTTTCTGTGATGTACTACTTTCCAATTCGGGAGAAGGTACAATTACCTCATCAAGTTCCACTTTCCTCCCACTCACTTCTTTCGAGAGAAACTCCTTCTCTAGAAAGGATCCATTCTTAGCAACAAATATCTTGCCTTTGGATCTGTGATAGAAGGTGTACCCAACAGTCTCTTTTGGGTATCCTATGAAGACACATTTCTCCGACTTGGGTTCGAGCTTATCAGGTTGAAGCTTTTTCACATAAGCATCGCAACCCCAAACTTTAAGAAACGACAAGTTTGCTTTCTTGCCAAACCATAGTTCATCAGGCGTCGTCTCAACGGATTTAGATGGTGCCCTATTTAACGTGAATGCAGCTGTCTCTAAAGCATAACCCCAAAACGATAGTGGTAAATCGGTAAGAGACATCATAGACCGCACCATATCTAATAAAGTACGGTTACGACGTTCGGACACACCATTACGCTGTGGTGTTCCGGGTGGCGTGAGTTGTGAAACTATTCCACATTGTTTCAAATGAAGACCAAACTCGTAACTCAAATATTCACCTCCACGATCAGATCGTAGGAACTTTATTTTCTTGTTACGATGATTCTCTACTTCACTCTGAAATTCTTTGAACTTTTCAAATGTTTCACACTTGTGTTTCATTAAGTAGATATACCCATATCTGCTTAAATCATCAGCGAAGGTCAGAAAATAACGATACCCGCCGCGAGCTTCGACACTCATCGGTCCACATACATCAGTATGTATGATTTCCAACAAATATGTTGCTCGCTCAATTGTTCCGGAGAACGGAGTTTTGGTCATCTTGCCCATGAGGCATGGTTCGCAAGCACCAAGTGATTCAAAATCAAGTGATTCCAAAAGTCCATCACTATGGAGTTTCTTCATGCGCTTTGCACCAATATGACCTAAACGGCAGTGCCACAAATAAGTTGCACTATCATTATTAACCTTGCATATTTTGGGTTCAATATTATGAATATGTGTATCACTACAATCGAGATCCAACAAGAATAGACCACTCTTCAAGGGTGCATGACCATAAAAGATATTATTCATGAAAATAGAACAACCATTATTCTCATATTTAAATGAATAACCGTCTCGCAACAAACAAGATCCAGATATAATGTTCATGCTTAACACTGGCACCAAATAATAATTATTCGGGTCTAATACTAATCCCGAAGGTAGATGTAGAGGTAGCATGCCGACGGCGATAACATCGACTTTGGAACCATTTCCCACGCGCATCGTCACCTCGTCCTTAGCCAATCTTCGTTTAATCCTTAGTCCCTGTTTCAAGTTACACATATTAGTAACCGAACCGGTATCAAATACCCAGGTACTACTACGAGCATTAGTAAGGTACACACCAATAACATGTATATCAGATATACCTTTGTTCACCTTGCCATCCTTCTTATCCGCCAAATACTTGGGGCAGTTCCGCTTCCAGTGTCCAGTCCCTTTGCAGTAGAAGCACTCAGTTTCAGGCTTGGCTCCAGACTTGGGTTTCTTCGCGGGAGTAGCAACTGTCTTGCTATTCTTCTTGAAATTCCCCTTCTTTCCCTTACCCTTTTTCTTGAAACTAGTGGTCTTGTTAACCATGAACACTTGATGCTCCTTTTTGATTTCTACCTCTGCAACTTTGAGCATAGCGAAGAGCTCGGGAATTGTCTTTTGCATCCCTTGCATATTATAGTTCATCACGAAGCCTTTATAGCTTGGTGGCGGTGATTGAAGAACTCTATCAATAACACTATCTTCATCAACTTTGCAACCAAGTTGAGTCATATGATTTTAGTACCCAAACATTCTGAGCAAGTGTTCACTGATAGAACTATTCTCCTCCATCTTGCAGCTATAGAACTTATTGGAAATCTCATATTTCTCAATCCGGGCATTTGCTTGAAATATTAACTTCAACTCCTGGAACATCTCATATGCTCCATGACGTTCAAAATGTCGTTGAAGTCCCGGTTCTAAGCCGTAAAGCATGGCACACTGAACTATCGTGTAGTCATCAGACCACGTCTGCCAGACGTTCAAAGCGTCTACATTAGCGGGAGGGGGCTTGTCACCTAGCGGTGCTTCAAGGACATAATTCTTCTCTGCAGCAATGAGGAAAATCCTCAGATCACGGAACAAGTCCGCATCATTGCTACTAACATCTTTCAACTTAGTTTTCTTTAGGAACATATAAAAACAGACGAGGAGCTACATCGCGAGCTATTGATCTACAACATAGATAAGCTAATACTACCAGGACTAAGTTCATGATAAATTAAAGTTCAATTAATCATATTACTAAAGAACTCCCACTTAGATAGACATCCCTTTGGTCATCTAAATGATCACGTGATCCAAATCAACTAAACCATGTCCGATCATCATGTGAGATGGAGTAGTTTTCAATGGTGAACATCTTATGTTGATCATATCTACTACTCCCTCCGTCCCATAATATAAGAACGTTTTTAACACTAGTGTAGTGTTAAAAACGTTCTTATATTTTGGGACGGAGGGAGTATATGATTCACGCTTTGTTAGTCCAATCCACCCACATAGGCTCGTCAAGCTTAACCCGAGTATTCTGCGTGTGCAAAACTGGCTTACACCCGTTGTATGTGAACGTAGAGCTTATCACACCCGATCATCACGTGGTGTCTCGGCACGACGAACTTTCGCAACGGTGCATACTCAGGGAGAACACTTATACCTTGAAATTTTGTAAGGGGTCATCTTATAATGCTACCGCCGTACTAAGCAAAATAAGAAGCATAATAAGATAAACATCACATGCAATCAAAATATGTGACATGATATGGCCATCATCATCTTGTGCTTTTGATCTCCATCTCCAAAGCACCGTCATGACCACCCTCGTCACCGGCGCGACACCTTGATCTCTGTCGTAGCATCGTTGTCATCTCGCCAACTATTGCTTCCACGACTATCGCTACCGCTTAGTGATAAAGTAAAGCAATTACATGGCGACTGTATTTCATACAATAAAGCGACAACCATATGGCTCCTGCCAGTTGCCGATAACTTTACAAAACATGATCATCTCATACAATAATGTATAACTCATCATGTCTTGACCATATCACATCACAACATGCCCTGCAAAAACAAGTTAGACGTCCTCTACTTTGTTGTTGCAAGTTTTATGTGGCTGCTACGGACTTAGCAAGAACCGCTCTTACCTACGCATACAAAACCACAACGATTTTTCGTCAAGTATGTGATGTTTTAACCTTCACAAGGACCGGGCGTAGCCACACTCAATTCAGCTAAAGTGAGAGAGACAGACACCTGCCAGTCACCTTTAAGCAATGAGTGCTCATCACGGTGAAACCAGTCTCGCGTAAGCGTACGCGTAATGTCGGTCCGGGCCGCTTCATCTCACAATACCGCCAAACCAAAGTATGGCATGCTGGTAAGCAGTATGACTAGTATCGTCCACAACTCACTTGTGTTCTACTCGTGCATATCATCTACGCATAGACCTGGCTCTGATACCACTGTTGGGGAACGTAGTATTTCAAAAATTTCCTACGATCACGCAAGATCTATCTACCAGATGCATACCAACGAGGAGGAGAGTGTGTCTACGTACCCTCGTAGACCGAAAGCGGAAGCGTCTAGTGACGCGGTTGATGTAGTCGAACTTCTTTGTGATCCAACCGATCAAGCACCGAACGTACGGAGCCTCCGTGTTCAGCACACGTTCAGCTTGATGACGTTCCACGAGCTCTTGATCCAGTAGAACCTCGCGGGAGAGTTTAGTCGGCACAACGGCTTGGTGACGGAGATGATGAAGTTACCGTCGCAGGGCTTCGCCTAAGCACTGCAATGGTATGACCGAGGCGTGTTTCTGTGGAGGGGGGCACCGCACACGGCTGGAGAGATCAACTTGTGTGTCTAGAGGTGCCCCCCTGCCCCGTATATAAAGGAGCAAGGGGGAGGCCGGCCGCCCCCCTATGGCGCGCCCTAGAGAGGCAATCCTACTAGGAATAGGATTCCAATCCAATTCCTAGTAGGAATCCACCAAGAAGGAGAGAGGGGGAGGGAGAAGGAAAGGGGCGTCGCCCCCCCCCCCCTCCTTTCCTTGTCCAATTTGGACCAAGGGGGAGGGCGTGCGGCCCAGCCCTGGCCGGCCCTCTCTCTTTCCACTA
>LR738713.1:729122518-729136025 GCA_902687465.1 Secale cereale
CCGGCACTCTGTTTATTTCGAAAGTTTCCGGAACACTTCCGGTGTCCGAATATAGTCGTACAATATATCAATCTTTACGTCTCGGACATTCCGAGACTCCTCATCATATCCGTGATCTCATCCGGGACTCCGAACTTCCTTCGGTACATCAAAACTCATAAACTCATAATACCGATCGTCATCAAACATTAAGCGTGCGGACCCTACGGGTTCGAGAACTATGTAGACATGACCGAGACTCATCTCCGGTCAATAACCAATAGCGGAACCTGGATGCTCATATTGTCTCCTACATATTCTACGAAGATCTTTATCGGTCAAACCGCATAACAACATACATTGTTCCCTTTGTCATCGGTATGTTACTTGCCCGAGATTCGATCGTCGGTGTCTCAATACCTAGTTCAATCTCGTTACCGGCAAGTATCTTTACTAGTTCCGTAATGCATCATCCCGTGACTAACTCATTAGTCATTTGCTTGCAAGGCTTATTACGATGTGTATTACCGAGAGGGCCCAGAGATACCTCTCCAACACTCGGAGTGATAAATCCTATTCTTGATCTATGCCAACACCACAAACACCTTCGGAGACACCTGTAGAGCATCTTTATAATCACCCAGTTACATTGTGGCGTTTGATAGCACACAAGGTGTTCCTCCGGTATTCGGGAGTTGCATAATCTCATAGTCATAGGAACATGTATAAGTCATGAAGAAAGCAATAGCAGTAAAACTAAACGATCATAGTGCTAAGCTAACGGATGGGTCTTGTCCATCACATCATTCTCCTAATGATGTGATCCCGTTGATCAAATGACAACTCATGTCTATGGCTAGGAAACATAAACATCTTTGATCAATGAGCTAGTCTAGTAGAGGCATACTAGGGACACTCTGTTTTGTCTATGTATTCACACATGTACTAAGTTTTCAGTTAATACAATTCTAGCATGAATAATAAACATTTATCATGATATAAGGAAATAAATAATAACTTTATTATTGCCTCTAGGGCATATTTCCTTCAGTCTCCCACTTGCACTAGAGTCAATAATCTAGATCACATCACCATGTGATTAACACCAATAGTTCACATCTCTTTTACCATGAATTACAATGTCTAGTCAGTCCTTGATCTTTAAAGGTGCTCTGCATTTATGTTTTGCGGTCTCAGAAAGGGCTAGCGATATACCATCTTGTTATATCATATCATGATTGTTTTGAGAAAGTGTTGTCATCCGAGGTTTATTGTTATTGCTCGCTAGTTGATTATGCCATTGATGTGAGTAGTCATTAAGACCTGAAAGTTATTGTGAATGTGGTTAGTTCATGATCTTGCTGAAAACCTGAATGCTGGCTTACATATTTACAACAACAAGAGCAAACAGAGTTTGTCAAAGTTTTTCTTTATCACTTTCAGTTTATCAACCGAATTGCTTGAGGACAAGCAAAGGTTTAAGCTTGGGGGAGTTGATACGTCTCCAACATATCTACTTTTCCAAACCCTTTTGCCCTTGTTTTGGACTCTAACTTGCATGATTTGAATGGAACTAACCCGGACTGACGCTGTTTTCAGCAGAATTGCCATTGTGTTGTTTTTGTGCAGAAATAAAAAGTTCTCAGAATGACCTGAAAATCCACGGAGAATTATTTTGGAAAATATAAAAAATACCTGTAAGAAGATCCAGACCAGGGGGTCCACACCCTGTCCACGAGGGTGGGGGCGCCCCCCCCCCCCCTAGGGCGCGCCCCCCTGCGTCGTGGGCCCCCTCGTGCTCCACCGACGTATCCCTAGATCTTATATATTCACTTTCTGGGAGAGAAAAATTAGAGAGAAAGAATTATCGCGTTCTACGATACGGAGCCGTCACCAAGCCCTAATCTCTCTCGGGAGGGCTAATCTGGAGTCCATTCGGGGCTCCGGATTGTGGAGATCGTCGCCATCGTCATCATCAACCTTCCTCCATCACCAATTCCATGATGCTCATCGCCGTGCGTGAGTAATTCCATCGTAGGCTTGCTGGACGGTGATGGGTTGGATGGGATCTATCATATAATCGAGTTAGTTTTGTTAGGGTTTGATCCCTCGTATCCACTATGTTCTGAGATTGATGTTGCTGTGACTTTGCTATGCTTAATGCTTGTCACTAGGGCCCGAGTGCCATGATTTCAGATCTGAACCTATTATGTTTTCATGAATATATGTGTGTTCTTGATCCTATCTTGCGAGTCTATAGTCACCTACTATGTGTTATGATCCAGCAACCCCGAAGTGACAATAATCGGGACCACTCCCGGTGATGACCGTGGTTTGAGGAGTTCATGTATTCACTATGTGTTAATGCTTTGGTCCGGTACTCTATTAAAAGGAGGCCTTAATATCCCTTAGTTTCCAATAGGACCCCGCTGCCACGGGAGGGTGGGACAAAAGATGCCATGCAAGTTCTTTTCCATAAGCACGTATGACTATATTCGGAATACATGCCTACATTGCATTGATGAACTGGAGCTAGTTCTGTGTCACCCTAGGTTATAACTTCTACATGATGAATTGCATCCGACATAATTTCTCATCATTGATCCAATGCCTACAAGCTTTTCACATATTGCTTGTTGCTTATTTACTTTTCCGTTGCTACTATTACAAAAACTACAAAAACACTATCGTTACTTTTATTGCCACTACCGCTACTATCATATTACTTTTCTACTAAACTATTTTGCTGCAGATACTAAGTTTTCAGGTGTGGTTGAATTGACAACTCAGCTGCTAATACTTAAGAATATTTTTTGGCTCCCCTTGTGTCGAATCAATAAATTTGGGTTGAATACTTTACCCTCGAAAACTGTTGTGATCCCCTACACTTGTGGGTTATCATGGACTTGTTTTGAAAAAATAAAAAATATGCCTGAAAAAATCGATGTAAACCAAAGAAAGAAACAAAGAAAACCAAAGGAATAAAATAATAAATATAATTATAAAAGAGGAAAAACAAAGAAAGGTGAAGAAAAAAAATCAAAGAAAACCGTTGTGAACAATGGAAAGCGCTAAAAAAAACTTTCAGAAAAAAAACTTTTGTGCAAATACAGCATTGGGCAACCCAGTAGCGTCGCGTTGTTGGCGAGTCCTATCACAACTCATAACAGGCGAGAAATAGCATTTTTGAGAATTGACCGTGTGCCGCGTAAATGTCCACTCCATGGCATAGCTGTCGACCAGGAGAGTATAAAACCCAGCCATACAACTCATACCGTGCAGTAATACTATATACCGCTTGTCAGCTTGTGCGCATTTCGTTGGCGGACCCATTTGCGGTAGCGTGCGGTAAAAAATCAACAAACAATAATAATCGGCTAGGATTTGAACCCACATCCAGCAGCTGATCCGCTAACACTCCTAACCATTGTAACTGGCAGGAACTAGTGCATCATATGTAGCATAACCCTAATAGAAATGATAGCAACAGTGAAACTTAAAACTGGCAAAAAATTAAAGAGAGCGGGCATAAGAGCGATTGAACACAAAACCTCACGCGAGTGTACAACGTCACTAGGCACTGTAATTACTGCAATTTCTCATCTAATATGGCAGCACAGTTTATACAAACAATAAGCCGCGCAAGATATATTTTTAATTTCGAACATGTTTTCCCATTGGCCAAAAGGAAAATATTTTTTGAAACACTAACTTTTTAGAAATTGTTGTAAATCTTACATAATTCGAACATTTTGGGAGAACCATTTTGAGGAATATCAAACAGTATTAAAAAGGAACATAAATTTAAAATCTGGATATTTTTTAAAAGAATGAATGATATTTTGAAAATGCGAACAAAATTTTCAAATACAGGAACATGATTTAACACCATGAATATTTTCGAAATTCTGAACATATTTTTCGAAACTCGTATATTTTATAAAATCCCTGAACGAATTTACAAAAAAAAATGAACACTTTTGCACAAACAAGAACCTTTTTCGAAATATGAAGTAATTTTTTTCACAGTTAGCCAACAAATTTTGAAAACAAGAACATTTTTTGCATTCATGAACAACTTTTCAAAATATGATCATTTTTAATATGTGAACAAATTTTCAAAGTGTAACATTTTTAAAAATTTGCTGGAGAAAAACGTATTTGTGAACAAAATTTACAAGTGCAAACATTTTGTGGGTTTTTAAATTCTAAACTTTTTGTATTTTTGAACTTTTTATAAAGAAGCGAACCATTTTTCAAATTCTAAACTTCTTTGGAATTTTCATCAAAATTTCAAAATAGAAACTTTTTATAGAAAAACAGACAAATTTTGAAAACTGAAAACATTTCTAAATTTTTGGACTTTAGTTCAAAAAGGAAAATTAAACTTGATTAAAACGAAAAGTTGAATGAAAATAAAAAAGGAAAGAAAAACATAAAATAGAAAGATGGAAAAGAATCAAAGAGGGGAAAAGGAGAAAAAACGGTTCAGAAACCTTCTAGAAGGTACCCAAAACTCAAAAAAAAAAAAACCCTGGAACGTCCACAAGGTTCCCAAAACCGTAAACAGAAAACCTTGCTACTGGGCCGGGCCACTTTGCACAATCTAGAGCTTTGCCTTTGCGTTGCGGCGACAATTTGTCACAACGAGCGGCAAACAGGAAAAGCGCCGACATACTACATATCCATCATCAGTCTCAAAAACCGCATTTACCCTGTGTGTTGTAGGTGGAACAAATAATTGAAGCCTTGTTTATCATATATATTTTGCATTAGCATTTGGTGGCGTTTTTTTTTGCGAGAAAAGTTTCAATCTATTTATCTTCAATCATGGCAGTACAACGAACACTAGAAATAATAAAAGTTACATCAAGTTCCGTAGATCACCTAGCGACGACTACAAGCAGTAAAGCGAGCCGAAGGCGCGCCCCCATCATCGCCCTTCCCTCGATGGAGTTAGGCACAACTTGTTGCAGTACACAGTCGGCAAGTCCCGTGCTAAGACCTCATAACATTAGCGTTTGTAAAATATTGATTATTACTATTAATTATAGATGTTCCACCATTGCGGAGGTGTTACCAAATTTGCTGGAAAATAATGCATTTGGCTACATTGTGGATGCCCTTAGGTTATTTTATCTAAAACATCACTTATAAACTGCATACTGATAGAAAGTTAGAAAACAGTGTGAATAAATAAAATCAGCTTTTCCTTGAGCATCAATGCTTATTCTACAGCAGAGGTCGCTAACTAAGTAAACATCGGTCCTCTACAATTAAGCACTGATACTTCCCTAAAACAGTTTGTTCTGGTAAGCACCTCTCCAGGAACTTTGCTTTGCACATAGCCTAAGAACTCGCCAGGCTGTTAGCAACGCAACTTTGCTGGTCGTGAACAGCTTATTCTTGCCTCAATGAGCCATTCTGGGCCATGTGAAACTTTTGAAACTACTAGATCCAGATGTTTGCCTCACAGAAAAACAAGATCCAGATGAAGACGTATGCAATTAATTACCACTATAACGCGCAAGGTTCCTGAAATGGAACGGCCATGGCCAATAAGCTTCGTCCTTTTTTTAGTTCCAAAAAAAAGTACACGAATTTAAATAATATTGTTCAATTTAAAATAATGTGTTCATGATTTTAGAAAATATGTTCATGCCTGTAAAAATATGTTTACGAATTCCTTAATTGTTCACAAGTTTTAAACATAAATATGCCCTAAATTTAACAACAAAACTGTTGACAAATGTTAGGAGGTGTTTGCTGTTTTTTATGAATGTGTAATGAACTTCAAAACTGAAACAGGAAAAAAGAAACCCTGAAAAACCAAAAAGAAAAAACAGGTAGAAAGAAAAAATAAAGCAAAAACAGGAGAAACTTGAATTTAAACCCAAAAAAAAAACATTACATGGGCCGGTCTATGTAGCAGTTTGCATGTGCGATCTAGCGACAACACATTGAAAATGTGATGACTAGGTTTTCTCGTTGAAACTTTTTTTTGCACGGAAACTTTCGATCAATTCATCTTCAATATGACAATACAACAAACAGCAACAATAATAAAAAATTACATACAGACCTGCAAACCACCTAGCGACGGCTACAAGCACTTAAATGAACCGAAGGCACGCCGTTGTTATCGCCCCTCCATCCCCGGAGCGGGAAAAAACTTGTTGTAGTAGACAGTCGGAAAGTCGTCGTGCAAACGCCCCATAGGCCCAGCGCACCAGAACAGCAATCGTCGTTGATGAATAGTAGCGTAGATCCGGAGAATCCCAATGAAGATAAACAAACATAGACGACCGACGACCAGATCCACCAAAGAGAGGTCCGCATGAGACACGCCTCCACACGTCCATCGATGATGCTAGATGCACCATCGAAATAGGGGCTACACTGTAAGAACCTTATTCCGTCTTTTGGGAGACGTCGTCGTCTTAACTTTCCGAGCAGGACAAAACCCTAACAAAACACAAAGCTTGCCGGAGGCACATGAACCCTGGTCTTTTTAGGGGGCGGTTCCGTACCTACTTTTAACTGTAACCACACCCGAAACGGTCTCCTACACCAAAGAAATTCATGGAAATAGAACATCGAAACAACAATAACCTCCATGACGTTTCTAGCATATTTCGAATTGTTACGACCTTTCTAGCATTCTTCCAGTGGCGTAGACAGGTACGAAATTGAGCTGCTGTCCCACTGGCCAAAACACACAACGTCAGGATTCAGCAAAGACATGTAATCACCAATAAGATTTAATATTTAAAATTAAGAATTGTTGGGGCCTTCTCAAAAAGAGAAAACACCCTTCAAAAATTATGGTATGCTGCTTAGTGTGGCGTGCACACGGTATTCTTTAGTAAAAGGCGAAAGAATAGTTCGCTTTGTGCTCACCACGCAGCTGCGTGCCTCTTAACGCTCACACCCCGACCTCTTATGTAGCGCAGCTCCCCGCCCTCATTCGCTTGGCGAGGCGAGGTGGGACTAATCTAAACGTTTCGCTTCCTGTGTGTGCCGTCTCCTCTCCCCCAGCGCCATACAGCCCCACTGTGGGCTACACTGTGGAGTAGGTCCTTTGGGCCGCTCGGTCGCAGGACGGCCCGTCCGCGCGAGTGGATTTGCTTTTTTGTTTTCTTTTTAAAACGTGGGTGCTGTTGTTTTGTTGGGTGTGTGCGTATGGTCGCTTCGCCTCGCCGATCGATCTGGTTCCTGTACAAGACCAAATGTTGGTGTAAACTCGTGGCCGGTGCATGCTAGTAAGGGCAAGGCTGGCACGATGAATCCATCATCGATGGTTGGTGCCACATGATAGGCAAGCTACAAGACCAGCAGCTACTCCTCATGGAGTAGTAGTAACTGTGGACGGCCGGATCTGTACCGTGGTTTCATTATCACTCGGGCCACATGTTGTTGACGCACGGCATCCGCGTTTACCATGTGTGTTTGTCGGTGGCGCAAATAATTGGGCTATCGATCACGGCTTGTCCTCACGAGCACCAAGCATGATTGATGATTTCCCTCCGCGGGAAATCAACGTCAGTGGAGCAAACACTCTCGAGTCGACCCGTAGATGGGCCATTACATTAGCGCGAAGCCGGAGCAATGAAGGGAGCCCCGTGCCCACGGCCACGGAGCACCCAGCAGGAGCGGTACAGCTCGTGCAATAATTCGTGACACCATCACCATCATCATCAAGGCTACGTATGGCTACTCTACAAGCTTGACGATGCGGAGGAGCAACTGCCATCATGCACGCGCAATCATCACACCGGCCGGGTTCAATTCAAATCCACGATATGTACTACGCACGTACGTAAGCGAGGCCGGCTCATACTGTCATGCCCCATAACCAATCCCGTCCGTTGGCTTGTGCTGCTCGAGGAGAGGGCGACCTCCCTAATCACAAGCAAGCATCAGACAAAGCTACACTTGAGCAGCAAAATAGGAATGAGAACCTGGGTAACAGCGCACCCTATATGCAAAAAAAAAGTAATTCACAAATTCTTGAACCTTTTTCTATATCAAACATAATCAAATATTGTAGTCTTATAAAAAGATTCGTCGGAGAATGACCTTCATTGTATCCTGGGTTAAAGATTCGGCAAAAAACAGTATATACAAGTACTACACACGCTATATTGTCATCATAAAATTTGTGTTTTCTGCCCTGAAGTCAATAGAAATCCTTTCTTGTCCAAACTTTTATACAAGTACAATACCTGGTCATGTTAGATTCCAAAAAAGATTTTGAATTTTTTAAACTTTTTCTGAATTACTTGGCGCATATAATATGCGCGGGTACCGAGAGCACCAGGTTGCCGTCCCACTTGAGCACCACTAGTAGTCTACTACCACTAGCGATGAAGTAGTGGTTGTTCCAGAAGGAAAGGAGACGTCCACTTGGTCCACGGCCACGTACACGCGCCAACGTCGTGTGGAATGCGCTTACCGCAGCAGCGCACGCTGGACCAGCAGCAACGCGGTGAGCATGGACAGTCGCCTCCCTCCCTCCATCGGCGCCGCACAGCTGTGTCGCAGCAGCCACATGCAATGCAGATAAGGTGAGGCGGACCGAGCAAGGCTGCACGTACATACAGGTCGAGCTCAGCCGGCTGCCTACCACTCCTCGTTCAGTTACGCACAGCTCACCTCCAGTGCAGCGCACGGTTCATTTTATTTCGATTCTGTATCGTCTCCATGCGCCGTATTTATCCTTGTATTGAATGGACCGGACAGCGACCTTGGCAGTACTGTATTCTTTATGCAAATACGTACTTGGAAATGACACCTCGCTCGCACCTGGACACCACTTAACTCGTTTCCGCAGAATTGGAACATTCATTGAGTAGTCTATTTCCACACCGCTCATCAGGTGGTCTCCAGCTGTGGCACAAGGCTTTCCGGCCATGTAAAAACGACCAGGGCACTCGGCAGCAGCGTACCTGGCAAGTTTCTTCCAGTTTGCCATTTTTATTTACTTACTTATTGCTTTGAAGCGTTCATCATGCCACGTTTTTTTTTTTAGGAATTTGTTTCATTCAAATCATGAAACAGTACAAACTAGTTGACCATTACAAGCACATTGAAACGCAAACACAAAGGACCATGAACACCCAGAGTACCCTAAAACAACCATAACACAAGAAGATCTCCGAAGCCCTGTGTCATCATCCCTGAATCTTGAGAGAAGACCCCTGCAGCAGAAGGATCTGCAACCAGGCGCAAGCAGGTCATCATCTTCAACCACGGTACAATTGCCGCCACGCTGCTTCCTCCTTTCTTGACACCAGCGCTGAGAGGGCATGAACATCAATCCAACACACCTGCAACAGCCGTCGCCATCTTTGGCTTTGAGTACCGCGAAAAGTGTCCCTTCCGAAAGGAAGAGAACTCGAGTTATCCGACCGGTCCAGCACCGCGGCCGGGCCATCCGCCCGGACAAAGCAGGATCTCCCACCAGCATCAGCGCAGAGGAAGGAGAAAAACTGCAACAACAAATCATACCGACAATGAAGAAGAAAGGTCTTCGTCTCCCTGCATCCATCGCCCACCTGAGGACCCAACCGGCCAGTGCCAATGGATCTCCAGCGACCATAGCCCGCGACCTCGACGAGATCCGGGGATCCCCACTCCGCTGGCTCCTAGACGAAGGCAAAAGCCTCGCCTGACCGCGAACGGAGTCCGGAGAAACTTATTCCGACGCGACACCACCGCAACGGCCTCGGCAGCGTCTCCCTTAACCCTAACCCTACCACAAACCCACCTAGCGAACAGACCCGAGGTTCCCCCTCCCTCCGGCCGCCGGAGCGGCTGACGAAGAGAGAGGGAACCGCCGGAGCGGCTGACGAAGAGAGAGGGAACCGGCGGCGCGCAAGGAACCCTCCTCGCCACCTAGATCGCCCTGGGGATCCTATTTCCCCGCTCGGGACCCGCCCGTGTTACATGAGCCCAGGATTGTTAAAACCTTTTGGACGGGCGGGGTGGAACCCATTCTTGACCGGATGCTGGAATCCAGATGCAAAACCTCTGTTCATACCACACGAAAAGCCGCTCGTCATGTGACGCCGTCCAGGGCGGCTTCACCTTTGCCGGTGACAACCCAAACACATTGACCAGATCAACGCCCTACTCCAATCATGTCGTGCAATGCCATGGCCGGCCGATCCAGGGGCGAGCGGCGGCGGCGCGGCTAACCCCATAAACCCTTTCGAACCCCGGCGCCGAGAGCTTCGAGCACCATCACGGGACATCACACTCCCTTGGTGCCAACCACTGAGACTGACTTTTAAAATCTATCGTGTCCATGTTTTACAGTTTTTTTTTTTCACTCGACCTGCTCGCCTATGAGGTCAAGGCCTACTAACAAGAAGGAGATGCCCTGGAACAGCAGGAAGTAGAAGTGTATACCCTGTTTCGTCAGCAGGCTGCGAGCGGCGGCCGTCAGCAGGAGCAGCGACAGCGCCAGCTCCTTCTTGTATATCCGGTTGTGCTTCTTCTGCTTCTTCCCTTCCTTCTTCGGGCTCGCCTGCTCCTTGAGCACCACCAGCGCGTCCAGGCTCGGCGCCGACCCGGTCTTCTGCTGGTGCCGCAGCTCCTTGGGCGGCACCGCCACCGCCGCCAGCGAGATGAGGTCGCCCTCCGACGACCGCCCCGACTTCTTGGTCACCACCCACTCGTAGGCGCTTCCGAGCTGGAACAGGCCCGAGATCATGGCGTTGAACTTGGTCACCGACATGGTGTTCTCGAAGAGCAGGTACGGGATGATGAAAGGGAACGACTTTGGGGACGGCAGGATGTTGAGCAGGGACATGAGGGCAGGTATGTAGCATACGACCCAGTCCGGGAGCTCGGCTTCGGGCACAAACATCGTCATCGGGAGGATGATGCAGAAGAGCGTGAAGGAGTAGAAGGGTAGTATGAGCTTCCGGAGTAGGAAGAAGAGGAAGATCAGGTTGAATTTCTTCCACACTGAAATCTGCAGCAAAACAAAACAGAGTTAATTCACAACTAAATTGGTACCGAGTAGAGAAAGGTATCAATAAATTATTTTAATGACAATAGCAACAAATGAAATATCAATAAAGCAAACAGAGTCATGAATTTAAATTTCTGCATTCTAATAGAAATTCTAATATTGATATGTACTCTGTTTGTAGGTCATAAAGTGCATATATATACTTACAGTATATTGCAATATACAAAAGGGAAATGATGAAAAAGTATTTTCAAAGTGTACCCAGCAACCACCACAAAATGCTCGTAGCACAAGAGAGGTTTCGGTGAATAGGGTGTTTACCAACTCTCAATTCAAAAGCACAAATATTTCAGAGTTTTGCAACAGTAATGTTAATATTATTGGAGCACCGTCTCATGTGACACATCTACGTCATCTTTATCTAAACTGGTAGTCCGCTCCATTCTGCTTATAGATACAACTAAAAAGAGCATAACAATACCTTTGACTTGATGATGTCTGGTATGCATAACCTGAATAGTTGCATTGGACCGGAATGCCACCGATGTTGCTGCTTCCTGTAAGCCTCGTATGACTCTGGCAGTTCGCATTGGCACTGTCGACAGTAAGACAAACATTTCAGATCAATTGAAATGGTCAGCACAACTGACAAACATACAATTCAGATGAAATTGGTCATATTAATACCTCGACGTCGTTCAGGAAGATAAACTTCCAGCCATGGAGATGCGCCCGAACCGCAATGTCCATATCCTCCACTGTTGTCCGTTCCATCCACCCGCCGGACTCCTCCAATGCCTTGATCCTCCACACGCCGGCAGTGCCATTGAACCCAAAGAAGTTTAAGAATATACCATTCACCTGTTGCTCCACCTCAAAGTGGAAGCAAAGATTGATGTTCTGCAACCGAGTCAGTAAGTTCTCATCCTTGTTCACAAACGACCATCTCGCTTGCACCAGCCCCAATTCATCGTTGTCCTGAAACAGCCCACAACTGCCAAATCAGAACTGGAATCCTAAAACCATGAACGATTGATAACAATATAAGTATAGTAGTACAAACATTCCCCTGAATCTACCTTGAAATGTGGCACGGTGCGCTTTAAAAAGTCGGGGTTGGGCTGAAAGTCAGCGTCAAAGATGGCAACAAATTCGTAATCCTTGACGTAGCTGCAGGCCATGGCCGACTTGAGGTTCCCGGCCTTGTACCCATCCCTGAGCACGCGGTGCCGGTACAGAATCCGAGCCCCGGTCTGCTGCCACTTCGCGACCTCCTCCCTGATGAGCGACTGCGTCGTCGGGTCGTCGGAGTCGTCCAAAACCTGAACCAGGAAGTTGGACCTCGGCCAATCGAGGCTGCAGACGGCCGCAATTGATTGCTGATACACCTGCACGACGAGCAATGGTTGGTTACGAGGCTGCGAATTTGGAAGGGATTAATGGTGCGGCTTGCGAGCGACACTGACCTCTTTCTCGTTGCACATTGGTATCTGGACGAGCACCATGGGGTAGTACCCGGCGTCGGGGTCCTCGGCGTCCGGCAGCGCCGGGGACTTGAGCCTTGGCTTGATGCGCTTGACGGTGATGTAGAAGCTGCCGAGGCACTGGATGAGGCGGTCGGCGCTCTGGATGAGGAAGAGCACGACGCAGGCGTCGGTGAGGAACTGGAGCAGCGGCGCGAGGTAGGCGGCGCGGAGGCGCAGCCAGGAGCCGTAGAGCGACTCGACGCCGAGAATGGGGAGGGCCAGGGCGGAGGCGGCGAGGTCCCAGCCGTGGAAGCGGGCGGCCAGCTCGACCGCGAGGAGGAGCAGGGAGAGGAGGAGGAAGGCCCTAATGAAGCCGTAGAAGCGGGAGCGGAGCACGGGGCTCTCGCCAGCCGGGCCGGGCGCGGCGGCGTCGGCATCGGTGCGGCCGTCGGCCACTCTGCGGCGCGCGGCGGCGCCGAGCGCGACGGCCGCGGAGGCGAGCGAGGCGAGGCAGCCGGCGGCGCGGTGCGCCTTGAGGAGCAGAACCCAGGTGATCTGCTTGGCGTTCTTCCCGCGGCCGCCCTTGCGGCGGGCGGCGCCGGAGACGAGGAAGTCCTCGTCTTCGGCGTCCTCCGGGGAGATCTCGGAGATGGACCAGTTGGGGTTCTCCATCTTGACGACCACCGGCGTGCCCCGGTAGGCGCCGGCGCCGGCGCCGGCCCCGGCCCTAGCGCCCCATAAGCCGGTCCACGGCGCCATGAATGGCCGGTCCGAGAACCCAACCCCCGCCCTCGCTCCGGCCAAGGGCCTGGACCTTTCGTTCCCCCCCGCCCCCAAATTAGACGCCCACTCTACCGCACACTATTCCTGGCCCCCGGCGCCCCTCCCCTTCCTCCTTCCTTTTCAGCCCTCCCAACTCCGACTCCACCGCCGCCGCAGCACCCCAATCCACCACTACCTCCGAACTCCACTGTGCGATGCGAGTGCGCAGCTCACTCCACTGCCATTAGAGCTTTAAGAAGAAGAGGAAGAGGACGAGGACGGACGGGCTGGGAACAGCTCGACGCGTCTCTAGAGGCAG
>LR738713.1:729136076-729206165 GCA_902687465.1 Secale cereale
GGCCCGGCCGTGGGGGCAAATATTTTAGGGCGCTTCCCCTGTCTTTCCCTGCGTTAATTCCCTTTTACCTCGCCGCATGTCCTTCCTTTCTAATTTACTTACCTTCCTTCGTACTACTCCTGTCCTGCTGCTGCTGCTACCGGAGATAATTACGGTGAGAAATTCACGCGGTTCCTGTGGTTTAGCTTCGGGGTGGGATCCATCATGCAATTGCATGGTACTCGGCTTTACACTTTGGTCCGTGCTTTCGAACGAAATAAAGTCCGTGCATGTTTCACCCTTTTGTTCATTTTATTTACTAGCAAAAGAGCCCGTGCGTTGCAACGGGATAGAAAAAAACACACGTTCTTAACCCAATAACCACGACTCGAGACCCTGGTAGGTAGATGTTCTTTATTTTAAAATGGCATCACATTTGTGTTTCCGAAGGTGGTCTCAAACGTATTTGAATATGGTCAGTCCTAAGGCGTCTCTCTCTCGCACACACGTACGCCCTCTCGCACGCACATAATCGCTCATAATAAGATGAGAAAAATGTTATTTTTTTCCCGTGAGGTTTTTCAGAGTTGTGCGTGCGTGGTTATCAATGTTTTTTCCTCTCAATCTGGTTTTAATGTGTGTTTATTTGCAATTTGGATCGCCACCAGTGCGAAAGAAAAACGGACCGTGCACTATAGATTAAGTTTGCACACAAATTAATAGTTTAGAAATATTTAACAGCTAAAAGTAACAGTTTATTTAGATTCTACACATTTTTCTAATCAAATTTCATATATAATATGTTAAAATCGGAGTTACGGTTTAAAAGATAAGGATATTTTTGTTTTAGATAAACTACAGATTAATTAACCAAAAGGGTAGGGGGTTTTCTGTTAAAGCACAAAAAAACGATTCGGCTGACTTAAATATGGATGGCGGGTTGATTACATGAAACCTAAGGGGTTTTTATGCGAAAATGACAAAAAACGGTTCGGTGTGACTTAAACGTGTAGTGCGGGTTAATTTACAGAAAACAGAGGGACTTTTCTGCAAAGTGGCATGACGGACGGGCTGAAACCCAACTTTCTTTATTATTAGGTAAAGATTTATTATATGCTCGGTTCTTCATTCAGCTTCTGTAGGAGTAACCACAGATTTTGTGGACGTTTTCAAGTAAGTAACTTGTGTGGGTGAGCTACTCAACTTGGGTTGGATTTGGTCATTCATGGAGAAAAGGTTGCAGTGACTGTATTTGCTCCTTTCTCTCTCTCTTTGTTTCACACGGGAGGAACAGTGTGAGGGTGACGCGGTGAGCTTTGCACGCACAAGGTTTGCCACCGAGGCCAGAAACAACCCTCCGGCCTTTCATTTTCAGAGAATGGTCCCTGTGTAACATTCTGCTGGGTCAAAATCTTTTCTAGGCTGGTCGTGACGTGAGTATCTTAGCTAGTATTATACATGCCAACTAGATTTTTTTAGGATATGCTATATAAAATTAAATGTGGAGATAGAGATTGTGGTCCGATATCATGATATCGGATCATAATAAATGTTATATACTACTCCCTCCGTCCGAAAATACTTGTCATCAAAATTGACAAAAATGAATGTATCTAGATGTATGTAAGTATTTTCGGACGGATACATCTAGATACATTCATTTTTGTCAATTTTGATGACAAGTATTTTCGGACGGAGGGAGTATTTGTAATGCATGACAAAAATAAATTCATCTATAATACAATATAGTATGATATTATGCATTACAGAGGTAATATCATACACTAGTATTATATGCATAATACTAAGGTATTATACCCCTACGTGCAGCCTATATTAGGGGACAACTCATCGGAGAAAATTCCAATTGTTGTCGCTGACAAATATTAGTGCTCCTCCGATCCATATTAATTGTCGTTGTTAAATGAGAAAATAGAGAATGTGGTATCATATCATGATATCATATCATAATAAATTTTATGCTACTACTACCTCTGACATTTTTTATTGGTCCTCTTAGTATTCATGGCCGACCCCGGGGAGGGGCCGAGGGCGGCCGCCCCGGGCCCCCACAATCCAGGGGGCCCAGCTAAGAGCATTTCTAGTAGTACCCCTAAACCCTCAAACCCTAAAAAATAACCGCTTTTTTACGGGTTTAGACGAAAAATTCTCAAAGAATAGAATCCCTTAACCCTTAAACCCTAAAAAAAAAATTAAGGGCTCAACCCCTATTCTTCTTCCCAGCCTGTAGAAACAGGGGTTGGCCAGCCCAACCCCTCCCCGACCCGGTTCCCTCGCCAACGACGCGCGGGAGGGAGTTTTCAGCTCCCCCTCCCCGAATCCGGCCGCCGCCGCCCTACCCGACCGCCCTCCCGCCGCGCCGCGCCCCGGCGCTCCATCCCTGGCCGCCCCGCCGCCTCCCCGCCCCGGCCGCGCGTCCTCCTCCCCGCCCCGGTTGCGCCTCCTCCTCCCCGCCCCGGCGTCCCCTCCCGCCCTGACCGGCCGCCCACGAGCCGGCATCGAGGATCCGCATCGAGGAGCCGCGCCCCGGCCACCCAGGCCGTCCAAGCCACGCCGCCGCCCTGCCCTCCCGCCGGCCACCCCTCCCGCCCTGCCCCGGCCGCCCTCTCGCCGTCCAAGCCGCGCCCCGGCCGCCCTCCCGCCGGCCGCCGACGCCGCCTCCTCCGAGGTGAGGTATGTGTTTTTTTCATTTTGTTTCATTTTCTTTATTGTTTCATTTTTTAGCACTAATTAGTGACTATCCTTTGCAGATGGAGATGAACAATGAGGAGATTGTCATGGACTCGATGTCTGATTCGTCGGATTGGTCGACATCCGACGATTCCGACATTGATGAGTTGTTGCAAGACGACGACGTCGAGATGATGAGCCTCCTCATCGACGTGCAATTGTTTGAAAACCGCGTGAAGCTGATGGATCAGAGGAGAGGGTCGAAGATGGGGCGAGTCACCATCTACCGGAACCGCGCTCTCGGACACGAGCATTTGATGGAAGACTACTTCGCGGAGGTATCGGCCTACATACCCTCCTCGTCTCTTCCGCAGAAGGTACCGAATGCGGCGTAGTTTGTTTGTGAAGATTGTCACCGATTGTGAGGCCACCTCCTATTACTTTAAACATCGTAGATCCGCCGCCGGTATCATGAGGTTTAGTGCATATCAAAAGATATCGGCGGCAATGCGGGTACTCGCTTATGGCATACCCGCGGATTATACCGACGAGTATCTTCGCATTGGGCAAGATACAACCACGGAGTCAGTCTGTAGGTTTGCCAAGTTGGTCATCCAGTTGTACGGTGAGCAGTACCTTCGGGCACCAAACGAGGAAGATACAAAGAGATTAATGGAAATGAGTGAAAAAAGGGGATGGCCGGGGATGCTTGGTAGTCTTGATTGCATGCATTGGAGGTGGAAAAATTGCCCAAAGGCATGGCACGCAATGTATTGCGGTAAAAGTCGTGATGCTACCATTGTGCTTGAGGCCGTAGCATCTCAGGACACATGGATTTGGCATGCATTCTTTGGGTTGCCGGGAACACTCAATGATATAAATATCCTCAATAGATCTCCTTTGTTCAAAAGATTAATTTCTGGGGATGCTCCAGCTTGCAACTACAAAATCATGGACAATGAGTACTCAATGGGATACTATCTCACCGATGGCATCTATCCCGAATGGGCAACTCTTGTGAAGTCCATCAAGGAGAAAAATGGGGTGCCCTATTTGATTCGAACAATTAGTGTAATTTGCTCAAACATTGTTGTAATAATTTGAATGATTATTGTTTTATTCGATGTTGTAATAATAACTAGAATGATTATTGTTTTATGTCAAATGTGATGGAATTTGTGATATGTCATATGATGAAATGTGTGATATATGAAATGACAATTTTAAAGGTTGGGGTTGAGGCAAAGACTAGAACCCTCAAATCCAACCCTTAAAGCAGTTTAAGGGTTGGGTTTGAGGGTTCTAGTCTTTGCCCCTGTTTTTCAACCCTTAAAAGTGTAAAAAAACTGGCACTTCTCAACCCTTAAAACTGCTATAAGGGTTTGAGGGTTTGAGGGTTCTACTAGTAATGCTCTAAGGTGTGTATGTATGGGCAGGCTATGGCCTATGGGCACCCCGCAATTGATTCGTTTCTCTCTCAAAAACTAAAAACAACACCTACTTCTCGATTTCCTTCACAAAAAGAAAGATTGATCACTTCCATCACGCAGGGAGTCATTGTCGTCCAGAAAGCATCCATAGGGTGGCAATAAAAGGAAACGGAAAAATGTGGACAACTTTGGTATAATCATAGTGTGGAGATATTGACAAATTATCAAGAGTATAATATTGATGCTTCAGGTGCTTCAATAAACCCATATGATGAGTTGGCCATAGCTGCGAGAGTGGAAGAGCAACCAACTATTGGAAACTCCGAATCTGACCAGCAAGAAGAAAATATCAACACCAACATCCGCGAAAACAATGTAAGTGGCTCTGATTGTTGCATCTTATTTAAACGTGTCTATGACTGTCGCATCAGCTATGTTTTTCAAAGTTGAAATTTTCAAGAACTATCTCAGCTCAACAAGAGGAATTAAATGGTTTGACAACATTATGCATCGAGAAGAAATTGTTGGATGATATTGATATTGACTCCATCATAAGTGACTTTGCATTAAATAAATGTTAGAAGAAAATTTTAAGGTAATATGTAAATATTATTTGATATGCATACTCATTTTGGATGCATTTAAGTGGTATTGACAACATTTCATACATATGTATATTCATTGTCATTTTTATGTGTCTATATTAAGGGCTCCGATTTTTTGTCTCGCCCTAGGCCCCCAAAATCTCAGGACCGACCCTATTAGTATTGTGCCAAATTTTGATCATGTACTTTATTAATAAAATGTTAATGTATGTTGCAAAAAATAGTATAATTGGAAACTATGTTCAAATACGAATCCAACGGTATAACTTTTTATGACCTACATTAACATTTTATCAGTTAAATCCATTATCAAATTTGGCACAAAATACGAAGATGATCATTAAACCAAGATTTCCATGCTTTGGATTCGATCTAGCATCTCGTTTGTGTGCAGGAGCTCCTCGGCGACCTGGCTATAAGTCGGGTTCATCTGAAATAGTGTGTTCGGGCTGCTTGACCTAGGCCCGGCATCTCGATCGTTCAGGGCCGACCGGCGGGTAGAGAAGCTACATCAGAGGTTGTTGCCGTGTCCGAAGACGAGTTCGACTCGAATCTGCCAACCGAGGAGGCGGGGGTAGACTAGGCACGGTGACCACCAGATCTATCTCCGGGGTTGGTTCCATCAGGAGGTCAGATTCGAGGACCAGGTCAGCAATCCTGTCCGAAGTTCCTACACCGGAGGAATCCTTAACAGATCTGAGTCCTGTCCGGAGAGGACTAGGTCACCTCGTGCGTCCGTGATGTACTCCAGGCTTCCGAACATGAAGACCTTTTTTGGGGCAAAGTTCTCAACACGGCTCAAGCGACCGGTCGGATTAGCATGCAACACGATGGTGTCAAAGGCGAAAACTTGGTCCGGGACAAAGATGTCACCGCAGCCAATATTGTCATCAATCTGCAAGCGAGCCATCAATCCTTGGTGATCTAACAATGAGCTCTCAATGAAATCACCAATGTCGGTGTCGAAACCGGCATACCTCGGGTAGGGAGGCCTGAGCTGTGAGATCGGATTGATGTGTAACATGAGACAAGGGACACAATGTATTTACCCAGGTTTGGGCCCTCTTGAGGAGGTAAAACCCTATGTCGTACTCTTTCTTATATTATGGGTGTATCAAAGTACATAGTTGATCTACCTCGAGATCGTGAGTTGTGGGATGAACCCTAAGGCTAATGGCAATGGAGAATGATTGTGTCTATATGGGCTAAACCCTCCGGTTTATATAGGCATCGGGGATACCTAGGGTTACACATGGTCGGTTGCCATCTAGGGGTTACATGCCGATCCTAATAGACATACTTGGAGTACACGCCAAGTCCTCAGTGAAGTCCGATATGCTTACGCCACTGTTTAAAGGCCTTCAGAGTCCTTCCTTGTCAACGGGCTGTCAGTATGGCCCATGAACTAGATCAGATAGGTCGGGACCCTCCAGTCCAGGACACCGCCACAAGTCCTCAAAGACTCCATATTCAAATACGAGCTGGTAAAGAAGGAACTCGACTGTCAAGCCTTATACATCAAGCCGAAGTGATTAGTCTGAAGATGGAGTTGAAGTCTTCGGATTCGAAAACCAATTCAGGGGCTACTGACAATGTCCTGGACTAAGGGGTACTAGCATGTACGGCCCGCTGCCCATGGACCGGGTTCTTGGCCCGCCGATCACTATAGGGAAGGACAATCGAAGTTGTGAACATCGACGTGATCAAGGTGGAAACCACCGAGGATGAAAGGATCGATATGGTTGACTAGAGGGGGGGGGGGTGAATAGGCAACTAACAATTTTTAGCTTTTATTAACCACTTTAAATTAAACATCAAAGTAAGTTGTCTAGAAATTCTACTAAGATGACAACTAAAGGAAAGAAGGATAACAACTACACAAGCATGCTATAGGAATTAAACAAGTAAAGCATGCACAAGTAAAGGTAAGAAATAACCATAAGTGGAACCGGTGGAGACGAGGATGTGTTGCCGAAGTTCCTTCCCTTTGAGGGGAAGTACGTCTCCGTTGGAGCGGTGTGGAGGCACAATGCTCCCCAAGAAGCCACTAGGGCCACCGTATTCTCCTCACGCCCTCACACGATGCAAGGTGCCGTGAATCCACTAGTGGTGCCCTTGAAGGCGGCGACCGAACCTTTACAAACAAGGTTGGGGCTATCTCCACAACTTGGAGGCTCCCAACAAAACCACGAAGCTTCACCACAATGGAATATGGCTTCGAGGTGACCTCAACCGTCTAGGGTGCTCAAACAACCAAGAGTAACAAGATCCGCAAGGGATTAGTGGGGAGAATCAAATATCTCTTGGTGGAAGTGTAGATCGATGCCTCCTCAAGCAATCCCGAGCAAATCAACAAGTTTGATTGGCTAGGGAGAGAGATCGGGCGGAAATGGAGCTTTTGGAGCAACAATGGAGTAGTGGGGGAAGAGGTAAGTCTTCTTGGAGAAGAAGACCCCCTATATATAGTGGGAGAGCAAATCCAACCGTTATGTGCGTTTTCAGCCCGCAGAGCGCGGTAGTACCACACGTAAGTTGCGGTACTACCGCTGACTGAGCGGTACTACCGCTTCGGGAGCGGTACTACCGCTAGGCAAAAACATGCGAGATGATTGACAACCACGGATGAAATAAATTACATCCGCGGCTACATCCGCAGGGAAACCGGTAGTAGCAAAACCCGACACGGTACTACCGCTTGGACTAAGCGGTACTACCGCATAGGATGCGGAAGTAAAAAATTACTTCCGCACCTACTTCTGCACTTAGAATCAGCGCCGGGCCAGATACACGGTACTACCGCTTTGGAGACGCGGTACTACCGTTGGAGCGGTACTACCGTGTCGGCAGGCGGTACTACCGTATGGCTGTGCGGTACTACCGCTTGCCAGGCAGATGATTTAGTTAAGAAGTCATGGTTTGCATATACGTTAATAAACGGTTGAACTCCAGAGATGCAAGGGAAAGGTGGTGCGAGAGTAAGATGTGTACGTGTTGATTCCACCCAAACCTTTCCGAAACGGACCCCCTCTTAATAGTACGGCTTTCCTATTACTCAAAGCCACCGACAGGGAGCAAAAAGAAAACACCGTCTTCCATCGAATCCGAGGGGCAATCAATCGTCTTGTGCCTAAGTGAGATATACCTGTAGGAGCTTAGAGCACACGATTAGTCCGCAAATGCATTGTCATCAATCACCAAAACTCTTAGGGAGAAATATGCCCTTACAGAGGACTTGACGTGTACTTCAAGGGTTGTTCTATAGCCGTCATGTTGACCACCGATCATATGGGTAACCTAGGTACTCCCGGTGTATATATAAGCCGAGGGGTTTAGTCTCTAGAGGTATGATTACGAGCCTTAAGGTTTAGAACACAATCGTACGATCTCGAGGTAGATCATCATGTACTTTGTACTCCATAACATTAATACAATCAAAGCATGACGTGAGGTTTTACCTCTTTGAGAGGGCCCGAACATGGGTAAAATATTGTCTCCCTTCGTCCCGTGTTACCATTGTTCCTAGACCTATAACTCGGGGACCCCATACCCGAGATCTGTCGGTTTTACCACCGACAGGGAGCACGCGCGAGGAAGGATCCCGGGGCGCGGCGCGGCCTCGCCGGCAGACCCTCCGACGGCGGCACGGCGAAAGCGGATGGAGGGGTGGTGCGTCCCGACGACGGTGGCTGGTGGATCGGGGGAGGGGCGCGGGGTGGGGTAGGGACGGATCCACCCGACCGCCACCATCCTTGGGAGCGGCGTGGCTTCATCGAACGGCCCTTCGGTGGCGGCGCAACGGTAGCAGACGAAGGAGGGTTCTTGGTGACGGATAATTTTTGTCGCAAGACTGAAACGACACAAACTAGCACATGTCTCCTCGAACAACAAACGGTTAGAGCAATGATGGTCACATTGTTTTAGTCATTTGGAACACCTAGAAGCAATGGTTCAAACACTCTTTGGGAACAACAAGAACAATCTAGCGTCGAGTTGCGAGCTTTTTATTTGATGATGATACATATTGGGATGTAAAACGTGAGCGTGAACCCCTTTGGGTTTTTCTTTTAGGCAAGAAGGAACCCCTTTTGGTGGTAATGTGCATGTTTTTGCATGTTCATTTGGAAAATAGGTCACATGGATGAAATCTCCTACGATCCTTATCATCGAAGACATTAAATCGGCCTTATTTTTCTCTAAACGAGATAATACTCAACCGTGCACTGCATAGAAACGTATATATGGTAAACATATGTAGGTCCCTTAGATGTGCAAGGACGTTTATTTTTTGTAGAAAAAAAACGATCTCAATTTATGTTGTAAGTTTGCGCACCACTGCGGCACTGCCAAAGTTGATAAATGCAGGCATATTGGTGCCAAACCCCTAGTTAGGTCCACATCGTGGGCACTTGTCCCTCTCGTATCCCAATAGTAAATCACGGTGATTCTCTTTGGAACCACATGCTCTCTATAGAAACATACTCTCTTTAGAGCGGCCTGTTTAAAACAACCCAAAGGATCTTCACAGGATTTCCTAGAACTCCACACAACCGTACGTGAAGAAGAAAAAGAGTAACCGACACGGTAATTAGCTGGGTGGGCAAGGTCGCTCCTGCAAAATGGAGCCAGCCAGGACCCAGCTTATTATCTCTCGTGTCAACCATCCCGTGAACAGCGACAGCAGCACAGCGGTCTCGAGCTGCGCGACGTCGCCGATCGGACGGCGGGGACCGGGACCGACGTCGGCACTTTCAAACAGGGCCGTCCGATGCCCCTGCCCCTTTTGATCTTTTCCCTGTCCGCGTCGTACGCAGCCCACACCGGTAAAGAAAGCGACACCGAAGCAAAGGAAAAAGGCCGGTGGTGGTAAAAAGGCAAAGCGTCACACTGCGCGTGTGCCCCACCCGCGCCGCAGACACGGGCCCCGCACGGGACTCCGGCGGTCGGCGGCTCCACCCCCACGAGAACGAAAGCCGGAGCTCCAATGCGGGGCAGCACGTTCCCGTATCCTCCGCCCCCTTGGGCCGCTCCGTCGCGTCCCGGCGAGCGATCTCTCTCGGAGACGAGACGAGTGGAGGAGGTACGTAGAGCGCTGCGCGCGCGCTCTGGGTTCGGAAGGGGCGTATGCGTGTGCCAATGAATGCGGCCATCAATGGGCGGGCGGCCTAGCTGGGGTGGCCGCCGGGTGGGTGGGTGCATCGCCTCGGCGGAGCTTGCACGGCACGACAGTGAAGGCCCCCGTGTCCGTGTATGCAGCTCTGGCGCGCCCTTGATGCGGTGCCAGGACAGGGAGGCCATGGCCATTGGCCGCCCCCCGTACGTACGTGCGTGTGTCCATTAACGCGCCACTGGGATCGGGGACAGACATACATGCTCCACAGTCCACGTGGACATGTGCGTCTGTGACTGTGTGTACGCGCGCGCAGAGGAGGGAGGTACTAACAAAGCTACCACACTACCGCAAATGATGCTGCTTGCCTGTGCCTCCGAAGGCCCGCGTGGAAAGGAGCTCGAATTGTTGCCCTCGCGACCTGCCAAACCGGGTAGCCATGATGATCCATGTAACGTTCATGTCATAAACAGCATGGCCAACAGCAACTGCCGACGGCTCCTCTCTTCTGGTAGCTTAACGGCTACGAAACACGTGTTTGACTGACTGCGTGCTAGCTAGCTTTCAGATAGTAGAGTGTAATCTTGGACTTTGTCAGGAGTCATGGCTTGACTGACTGACAGGTGGACCCAAGGAGAGCTCGATTCGAATACGCGCCCCGAACGTCAACGGCTACTACTACGAGTTGCCCAAGCGTGTTGGCCATGATGAGTTGAGTTCCTTTGGCTTCCTTGGTACTTTTTGTGATGAAAGCGTCTTTTATCCCCTCGCAGCGTATCACTGTATCTTGTCAACCGGCGGATCCGAGGGCACTACAGTACGCTTTACACCTATATACTGACCCAACATAATGATGGTTCAGCGGCTCGTTTTTTGTCTCTGTAGCGGTAACATGGGGCGCACGTTAGCCCACAGGTGAAAATAATACTCCTACCACGTACACGTACGCTACATGTGCCTGGCTACGTGAGTGGGTGGCAGGATTCAAAGAGGCATGGAGCAAAACGCTGCAAATCCCAATGCATTTACCGTTGAACCGCATGTCGTTTCCTGTTCGACCTCGGCCGTTGTTTGGTTTGTTTCGGACGCCACTGCTGCTGACCATTCCGGCATGGTGGCACACACACTGGCACGTAGTACGTAGCTGGAAAGGAAGCCAGGAACGACCACGATCATGGGTCAAAAGTGCCAAGCTCGCGGGCGCGCCAATCTACGTGCGTTTTGCATGGCCGCGGCATAAGGTGACGGTACTGTCCAGACGCCCGATTGTTTCGCTCCTTGCATGAGCGCGACCTCCCACCAGTCTACCTACGTGGACGATGGCAATGGGCTTGTTTTTATGTTCGCCCGTGATGATGGGAATGTGCCATGAAACCACGCATTACGGCATTAATTAGCATATCTCCAACTGCAATGCAAGTGCAAGTCCAACACGTACCGGTACAGGCCAGGTGACTTGACAAAAGCCGGGGCGGTCGTCGTGTCGCATGTGCCGGAGTAAAGGAGAAAGGAAGGAAGACGATGGAGAAAGGCGACCGACGACACCCGACCCGTGATTAGGGACGAGATCGCCCGGGCGAACAGCAACGCATGCATTTAGGGCCGTTTAAATTAACCGACGAACATATGTAGTGCAGCGCAGTGCAGGGACCATCCACACTCGCCTTGTCCGGTTTTGAAAGCTTTTGAAAAGCTTTTGCGCGATGCTTCTCTTTCGCTTCCTTTTTCATCTCGAGATCGGCATATCTTCGGATTTTAATGGCTTTGCTCGGAAATGGAGTGCTACGCGCGACGGCCGCCAAGTTTGAATCTGTTTTTCTACGTATTCTATAGTCTAGCTACTCCCCACGAGGCTCGTGGTCGGATTAGCGACACCCCCGGGTTCAGTTCCCGGAGCGGATGACAAAAGTTCAGACAGACAAGGGCATGTATGTCGGCCAAGTTCAAGTGAGTAAACAAGGAAGGACATCTGTTTTGTTTCAAGCACGTTCCTGACCTGAAAACTCACCCCGGATGAGCAATGATGAGTCATGACTATTCTTAACTTCACAGCGCACACGTTCAAGTAGGGGTATATATATGCAAACAAATGCCCAAGATTCTTCTCTGTGCTGGCAGGTCTTTCTTGTCAAAACTAGCAACTCCCCGTTCCCGGCGCCGGATTAGGCAAGCAAGCGTTGCAATGCAAGAACCAGTGAAACGCGCGCGGCATGGGAGTCCTCGTGACCGTGTGATGCTACGCCGGAAATGTCGCGGCTAGGGTCCAGTCTCGATCGTTATCGTCCCTGGAGTCGCGGGAAGGCGCATGTGCGCGATGTGAGTCGACCGCAACTCCTAGCTAGCTAGTGCTGCATCTTCCTTTTTTTTGTCACTCGACCATGCTTTGTGGAGCGGCCGGGGCTCTGGCTTGGCACGG
Organism: Secale cereale; assembly: GCA_902687465.1. Lineage (NCBI taxonomy): Eukaryota > Viridiplantae > Streptophyta > Magnoliopsida > Poales > Poaceae > Secale > Secale cereale. Next base: position 729,148,305 of record LR738713.1, read on the forward strand.
TGCGTTGTTTGCTAATAGCACAGACGGGTGGGCTCTGGCTTGGCACGGTGCGTTGTTTGCTAATAGCACAGACGGGTAGCAAAGTAGATATGCTTCAGTCATTTTCTCTTGTCATGCCTTCAGGGCGTGGGATGCGTTTACACTCACACTGATACACTCTGACACAGTACCCGAGTAGCGCACAAATGAATCGCACGGACGTGCAGGTGGTCACGCAGATGGTAACAGTGGCACGTAGCACGTACTCTACAAACAAGTGAACAAATAATATCTCGCTTTCATTTGTTTATTATTGAGAGGGCGGCAGCTGAACCGGAAGGCGGGCGTACGTGCGTGCGTGCCTGTCACCAACGCGCCACATGCAGGCCAAATCGGCATTTATACCCCGCGGACCACCCCCGCTGTCCTCCTGTCGTCTCGTCGCCTCTCCTCTCCTCTCCTGTGAGGTCGGTCAGGTCAGGTCAGCCACGTTCGACCCCGGGACGGGACCCTTGGAGCCAACCTCGCCGACCGCCGCGATCTCTGCTTGATTCCCGGCAAACCACCGCCGCGCCGTCACCGGCCTCGTGTACGTCAAAGCCTTTGCTACCTGCTTTCACCGTTTGGGCAAAGGGTGCTCGTAGTCGTAGCACATGGCTTTGCGAATTGTTAACCAGAAAGAACACACTTGTGCGCCGGGTTCGAGGCCGTGGTTCCTGGAATGTTTTTCGAGCCAGGACACGAGCGCATGTGCTAGCTTAGCTGGGAGGTGTTGATGGTTAACGGAATCCACGTGCCCTCTTGCATGGCCTCGTGCTAACCTAACCTAATAAGGCCGGTACTAGCTAGGTACTACCAGCATCATCAATTTGTGATGGTACACGCGACCGGACGTGAGAGGCAACGACCGTGCTCTTCCAAACGACCTGATGCATGGGCGAATGATTCTTGTTCGGTCCGTTTTGGGCGGCACCCTGCAGACATCCAGCCAGCAGAAGCTCCCGAACGATACGGTCGCTGTCCGTGGCGAACGTGTTCGTCCAGGCAACATGCCGCGTGGGAGAAGGATTCTCGTTCCGTTGCTCGGTCCATTCGAACCTGAACCTGAAGACAACCGAGAGGAGCTCGACGTAGTCACGTCGATGTAACGCGGCACCGGCGCGGCGGCGGGAGAGGTGCGGGGACGCCGGACGGGGCGGAGAGGGAGAGGGAGATGGTCGGTTGGGACGCGCGCGCCCACGGGCTTGACAGTGATTCCGCTCCGGATCCGCCGAGCTGGCTCACGAATCGCGGCATTGATCGGAGGTGTCAGTCGGATCGTGGATTCGCGGGAGGCGTCGCCTCTCTCCCGTGCTGTGCATGCATGCACCAGATGCAGGGGCGGGTTGGACGGACGCGGAGAGGGACCAGCGCTTCTTTGTTTCACGGTCGGATTGGTTGGCCGGCGGAGTTACGCTTCTCGTGATATTTTCAGATGCTGCGTTTTTCTTTTTCTTTTTCTTTGCGGGTACAAATGGCTGCTGCTTATTTTGTAATCTTGGACCTTTTGTTTGTGGCGAAGTAAAACCGTGCCCCGCGGAAATACACCAACGCTGGACCCTAAACCGTTCGTTTTGTTTGGATTTTGTTCGTTTGGGGCAGAAAAATTAGACATTCGAGTCTAATTTTGATTCAAATACTACCTCCGTTTAGGTGAATAAATCATTCGCGTAGTTCTAGGTCAACGATTTAACTATCTAAATATATATTATATGCGATAATATATATATATATATATATGAAAACTACATTCGTGTAGAAATCCAGTGATGTACTTTTCACGATATATAACACATATTTAATTTCTCAAATCGGTGACCTAGAACTACGCGAATGACTTATTCACCTAGACGGAGGTAGTACCATGCATGCACCCAAGACAGCAAACCCATCCCAAAATTTATCTGCCACGCCGGCCCTACGCTTGCCCACTTCCGCGCGCCCGCCGTTGCCGGCCACCACGCGTGCAGTGCCGCCGCTGCTTGCCCGCGCGCGTGCAACAGTGCCCGCCAGCCGCAGCTCGCCACCAGGGGCCGAGCCCGCCGCCGCAACTCGCCGCACAACAACGCCCACCATCGCGCCGGCACGCCTGCGACTTGTGCCCGTCACCGCTACGCTCGCCAGCCACCGCGCGCCGAGCACCGCAGCTCGCCCCGCAGCAGCGCCACCACCGCGCCGGCACGCCCCCTCGCGCGCCCACCATTGCGCCGAACGCCTGCATGCCCCCAACCACGAGTTCGCGTCCAGCCCCGCCCCGTGTCCACCCTGCCGCGCCTGCAACCGGCCGACGCGCCTCGCGCCTTGCCACCGCAACAACGCCCAATGGATTTTGTTTGAAGTATATATATGAGCAGTATGTTGAGTCGTCTGACGGCTCGTCGGGTGAGGAGGAGTACTCCGATGAGATGATGATGATGCACGCGGTCCTTGAAGACGTGTAGCATGCGGAGGAGCATGTTCTCAATTTCAAGGGCTCGATCAAGGGTCATCGAGTGCTCAACCTGAAAGTGCAAGTAATCCCTGTGTCGTTTTGGTAATTAACAACAACATCTAAGTCATTGACCTAATGCAAATTGATAATAGATTTCAAAGAGCATCAATGATAGGCATGGCAAGGACAGGTGGATGTGGACCCCTCAAAATGCTAAGGACAAAGATTGGCAAAGCTCCAATAGTCTACATTTTTGGTTAAGTGATCCAAGATGACATTGAATCCATAGGAAAGCCAATACTATTAAAACGGGACGAAGTTTGATCATAACTCAATTGCTCCAGTGCTTACTGGTATTGCTTCAATCAACTACTTCTCCACTTCACTCCTATCCATAACCCTAAATATCCATCTTGGTCCCACCGAAATATTCCCATCCAGACCCACCGAGAGGATCCCATATACTACCACTTGGAAAACCCTGACACTTTGGTACGGTCGAAATGGATCTCGGCCTCACCGAGATGGCTTGACCTATTTCCTGTGATGAAGTTGCCTCATTTCGGAATCACCGAGATGAACAGATCGAAATTTCCGAACCGAGGTCTTGCCCTAGCCATTGCACTTCGGTCTCACTGAGATGTTCTGTTCGGTTTCGATCTCACCGAAAAACCTAACAGTCAACTCTTTTACACTAGTCGGTCTCACCGAGATTTCATGTCGGTGTCACCGAGTTGGGTCAAAGACTTGTTACGGCTGGATTTTTAGTGTTGCCTATTTATACCCCTCCACCATCACTTACTTAGAGAGAGAGAGAGAGAGAGAGAGAGAGAGAGAGAGAGAGAGAGAGAGAGAGAGAGAGAGAGAGAGAGAGAGAGAGATCCATCAGAACGAACCACAACTTCCACTACTCATTTTCTGAGAAGAGAACTACCTACCCATGTGTTGAGATCAAGAGATTCCAATCCAACCATTTGAACCTTGATTTCTAGCCTTTCCCAAGTTGCTTTCCATTTAATCCTCTCATATACCAAATACAAATCAGCGAGAGAGTGTTTGAATGTTGAGGAGACTATCATCTGAAGCACAAGAGCAAGAAGTTCATCATCAACAACATCGTCTATTACCTTTTGGAGAGTGGCAGGACACCCGGTGAGGTGGTCAATGTTGTGCGGTCGACGGACGGACGGGTGGTGTCGGAGCAGGTTCCTCGCATTTGCACATGTCCAATTGCTACCTCTTGAGCTTGCGTTGTTCTTCCGTTGAAGAGGAAAGGGTGATGAAGCACAGTAGCGTAAGTATTTCCCTCAGTTTTTGAGAACCAAGGTATCAATCCATTAGGAGACTACACGCGAGTCCCTCGTACCTACACAAACAAATAAGAACCTTGCAACCAACGCGATAAAGGGGTTTTCAATCCCTTCTCGGCCACTTGCAAAAGCGAGATCTGATAGAGATAATAAGATAATATTTTTGGTATTTTTGTTATATAGATTGAAAGTAAAGATTGAAAAATAAAAGTAAAGTAAAGATAAATAGTTGATGGAAGATTAATATAATGGAAGATAGATCCGGGGGCCATAGGTTTCACTAGTGGCTTCTCTCAAGATAGCAGATTTCTACGGTGGGTGAACAAATTACTGTCGAGCAATTGATAGAAAAGCGCATAGTTATGAGAATATCTAGGCATGATCATTGTATATAGGCATCACGTCCGTGACAAGTAGACCGAAACGATTCTGCATCTACTACTATTACTCCACACATCGACCGCTATCCAACATGCATCTAGAGTATTAAGTTCATAAGAACAGAGTAACGCTTTAAGCAAGATGACATGATGTAGAGGGATAAACTCATGCAATATGATATAAACCCCATCTTTTTATCCTCGATGGCAACAATACAATACGTGCCTTGCTGCCCCTGCTTCACTTGGAAAGGACACCGCAAGATTGAACCCAAAGCTAAGCACTTCTCCCATTGCAAGAAAGATCAATCTAGTAGGCCAAACCAAACTGATAATTCGAAGACACTTGCAAAGATATTTAAATCATGCATAAAAGATTTCAGAGAAGAATCAAATATTGTTCATAGATAATCTTGATCATAAACCCACAATTCACCGGATCTCGTAAAACACACCGCAAAAGGAATTACATCGAATAGATCTCCAAGAAGATCGAGGAGAACTTTGTATTGAGATCCAAAGAGAGAGAAGAAGCCATCCAGCTAATAACTATGGACCCGAAGGTCTGTGGTAAACTACTCACAACACATCGGAGAGGCTATGGTGTTGATTCATAAGCCCTCCATGGATCCCCCTCCGGTGGAGCTCCGGAACATGCCCCAAGATGGGATCTCACATGTACAGAAGGTTGCGACGGTGGAATTAGGTTTTCGTGGTGCTCTTGGATGTTTTCAGGGTACATGGATATATATAGGAGGAAGAGGCATGTCGGTGGAGCAACGAGGGGCCCACGAGGGTGGGGGACCCGCCCTCCCCCCTCGTGGCCGCCTCGTTTCTTTCCTGACGTTTACTCCAAGTCTTCTGTGTTGCGTTTGTTCCGAAAATGACTCTCCCAAGGTTTCATTTTGTTTGGACTCCATTTAATATTCCTTTTCTGCGAAACACCGAAATAGGCAAAACACATCAATTTGCACTGAGCCTTGCGTTAGTAGGTTAGTCCCAAAAATAATATAAAAGTGTATAATAAAGCCCATTAAACATCCAAAACAGATAATATAATAGCATGGAACAATCAAAACTTATAGATACGTTGGAGACGTATCAAGCATCCCCAAGCTTAATTCCTGCTCGTCCTCGAGTAGGCAAATGATAAAAACAGAATTTTTGATGTCGAATGCTACCCAACATAATTCTCAGTGTAATTTTCTTTATTGTGGCATGAATGTTCGGATCCGAAAGATTCAAGACAAAAGTTTATATTGACATAAGAATAGTAGTACTTCAAGCATACTAACAAAGCAATTACGTCTTCTCAAAATAACATGGCCAAAGAAAGTTACCCCTACAAAATCATATAGCCTGGCTATGCTCTATCTTCATCACACAAAATATTTAATCATGCACAACCCCGGTTTCACCCAAGCAATTGTTTCATACTTCAAAATTTTCAAACTTTTCAACTTTCACGCAATACATGAGCCTGAGCCATGGATATAGCACTATAGGTGGAATAGAGTGGTGGTTGTGGAGAAGACAAAAGAGATGAAGATAGTTTCACATCAACTAGGCGTATTAATGGGCCATGGAGATGCCCATCAATAGATATCAATGTGAGTGAGTAGGGATTGCCATGCAATGGACGCACTAGAGCTATAAGTGTATGAAAGCTCAACAAAAGAAACTAAGTGGGTGTGCATCCAACTCGCTTGCTCATGAAGACCTAGGGCATTTTGAGTAAGCCCATCATTGGAATATACAAGCCAAGTTCTATAATGAAAATTCCCACTAGTATATGAAAGTGACAAAACAAGAGACTCTCTATCATGAAGATCATGGGTGCTACTTTGAAGCACAAGTGTGGAAAAGGATAGTAGCATTGCCCCTTCTCTCTTTTTCTCTCATTTTTTCTTCTCATTTTTTTTCATTTGGGCCTTTTCTCCTCTCTTTTTTATGGCATCTTTCTTTCTCTCGTCCGGAATGTCATCCCGACTTGTGGGGGAATCATAGTCTCCATCATCCTTTCCTCACTGGGACAATGCTATAGTCATGAAGATCATCACACTTTTATTTACTTACAACTCGAAGCTAGAACAAAATATGACTCTATGTGAATGCCTCCGGCAGTGTACCGGGATGAATCGAGAGTGACATGTATGAAAAAATTATGCATGGTGGCCCTGCAACAAATACGATGTCAACTACATGATCGTGCATGGAAATATGACAATGATGAAGCGTGTCATAATAAACAAAATGGTGGAAAGTTGCATGGCAATATATCTCGAAATGGCTATGGAAATGCCAAAATAGGTAGGTATGGTGGTTGTTTTGAGGAAGGTATATAGTGGGTGTATGGTACCTGATACGTCCATTTTGCATCATGCTTATATGTTGATATTTACTGCATTATGGGCTGTTATTACTTGTTATGTCACAATACTTATGCCTTTTCTCTCTTATTTTACAAGGTTTACATGAAGAGGGAGAATGCCGGCAGTTGGAATTCTGGGCTGGAAAAGGAGCAAACTCTGGAAACCTATTCTGCACAACTCCAAAAGCCCTAAAACTCAACATAACATCGTTTCAGAAAATATAAAAAATATCTGGCGAAAGAAGTCCACGAGGGGGCCACCGGCTGCCCACGAGGGTGGGGGGCGCGCCCCCCTGCCTCGTGGGCCAGCCGGAAGGCCCCCGATGCCCATCTTCTCCTATATGAGGTGGTTGGACCTGGAAAAAATCATAAGGAGGCTTTCGGGACCAGATGCCGCCGTCTCGAGGCGGAACCGAGGCGAAAACCAATCTAGGGCTCCGATAGAGCTGTTCTGCCGGGGATACTTCCCTCCGGGAGGGGGAAATCGTCACCGCCGTCATCACCAACAACTCTCCCATCTTGGGGAGGGCTATCTTCATCAACATCTTCACCAGCACCATCTCCTCTCAAATCCTAGTTCATCTCTTGTATCCAATCTTTGTACCCAAACCTCAGATTGATACCTGTGGGTTGCTAGTAGTGTTGATTACTCCTTGTAGTTGACGCTAGTAGTGTTGATTACTCATTTGGTGGAAGATCATATGTTCAGATCCATTATGCATATTAATACCCCTATGATCATGGACAATATTATGTCTTATGAGTAGTTACTTTTGTTCCTGAGGACATGGGAGAAATCTTGCTATTAGTAGTCATGTGAGTTTGGTCTTCGTTCGATATTTTGATGAGATGTATGTTGTCTCTCCTCTAGTGGTGTCATGTGAACGTCGACTACATGACACTTCACCATTATTTGGGCCTATAGGAAGGCATTGGGAAGTAATAAGTAGATGATGGGTTGCTAGAGTGACAGAAGCTTAAACCCTAGTTTATGCGTTGCTTCATAAGGGGCTGATTTGGATCCATATGTTTCAGGCTATGGTTAGGTTTACCTTAATACTTATTTTGTAGTTGCGGATGCTTGCATTAGAGGTTAATCATAAGTGGGAGGCTTATACAAGTAAGGGCAGCACCCAAGCACCGTTCCACCCACATACAAAATTATCAAAGTACCGAACGCGAATCAGACGATCGTGATGAAAACTAGCTTGACAATAATTCCCATGTGTCCTCGGGAGCGCTTTCCTTTATATAAGAGTTTGTCCAGGCTTGTCCTTTGCTACAAAAAGGATTGGGCCACCTTGCTGCACCTTATTTACTTTTACCGTTTGTCACTTGCTACCAATTACCTTATCACAAAACTATCTGTTACCTATAATTTCAGTGCTTGCAGAAAATACCTTACTGAAAACTGCCTATCATTTCCTTCTGCTCCTTGTTGGGTTCAACACTCTTACTTATCGAAAGGATTATGATAGACCCCCTACACTTGTGGGTCATCAAGACTCTTTTCTGGCACCGTTGCCGGGGAGTGAAGCGCCTTTGGTAAGTGGAATTTGGCAAGGAAAAATTTATTTAGTGTGCTGAAATTTATTGTCACTTGTTACTATGGCTCAAAATCCTTTGAGGGGCTTGTTCCGAGTATCTTCACCCCGATCAGAAGAGCAAAGAGTGGCTCCTCAACCTACTGCACCTATTGAAAATGTTTGCTTTGAGGTTCCTTCGGGTATGATAGAGAAACTGCTTGAAAATCCCTTTACATGAGATGGAACACTGCATCCTCACTTACACCTAATCTATGTGGATGAAGTTTGTGGATTGTTTAAGCTTGCAGGTATGCCCGAGGATGTTATGAAGAAGAAGGTCTTCCCTTTATCTTTGAAGGGAGATGCATTGACATGGTTTAGGCTATGTGATGATATGGGATCATGGAACTATAATCGTCTGAAGTTGTAATTTCATCAGAAGTTCTACCCTATGCACCAGGTTCATCGTGATCATAATTATATTTATAATTTCTGGCCTCACGAAGGAGAAATCATCGCTCAAGCTTGGGGGAGGCTTAAGTCAATGTTATATTCATGCCCCAATCATGAGCTCTTAAGATAAATGATCATTCAAAATTTTTATGCTCAACTTTCTCATAATAATCGCTCCATGCTCGATACTTCTTGCTCTGGCTCTTATATGATGAAGACTATTGACTTCAAATGGGATTTATTGGAAATAATTAAACACAACTCTGAAGATTTGGATGTCGACGAAGGTAAGGATTCATGTATGACCCCTAAGTTTGATTGTGTTAAAGCTCTTATGGATACCAATGTTTTCCGTGAGTTTAGCACTAAGTATGGACTTGACTCTGAGATAGTAGCTTCTTTCTGTGAATCTTTTGCCACTCATGTTGATCTTCCCAAGGAGAAGTGGTTTAAATACCATCCCCCTATTGAAGTAAAAGTAGTTGAACCTAATAAAGTTGAAGAAAAGACTATCACTTATAATGTTGATCTTGTTATACCTACCGCTTATATTGAGAAACCACCTTTCCCCGTTAGGATAAAGGATCATGCTCAAGCTTCAACTGTAGTTTGTCAGAGCAATACTAGAACACCTACACCCTCTGAGAAAATTAAAGTTGAACCTAGTGTTGCTATGGTTAAAGATCTCTTGATAGAAGATTTAGATGGACATGTTATTTACCTCCAAGAAGAGTCTGCTAGAATAGCCAAACCAAATGCTAGGAATAGACATAAATCGGTTGTACGCTTGCCTGTTATCTATGTCAAGATAGGAGATCATTGCTATCATGGTTTATGCGACGTAGGTGCTAGTGCGAGTATTATCCCTTTTGATTTGTATAACGAAATTATGCATGATATTGCACCTGTTGAGTTAGAAGGGATTGATGTTACTATTAAGCTCGCTAATAGAGACACTATTTCACTAGTTGGGATTGTTAGAGATGTTGAAGTCTTGTGTGGGAAGGTTAAATACCCTGCTGATTTCCTTATCCTTAGTTCCCCACAAGATGAATTATGTCCCATTATATTTGGTAGACCCTTCTTGAATACTGTTAATGCCAAGATAGACTGCGTGAAAGATATTGTTACTGTTGGGTTAGGGGATATGTCTCATGGTTTTAACTTTGCTAAATTCCCTAGACAACCCCTTGAAAAGGCACCACCCAGTAAAGATGAAATTATTGGTCTTGCTTCTATTGCCGTGCCACCTAATGATCCTTTAGAACAATACTTGCTAGACCATGAAAATGATATGCATATGAATGAGAGAAGGGAAATAGATGAAATATTCCTTACACAGGGACCTGTATTGAAAAACAACTTGCCTGTTGAAATCCTAGGGGATCCTCCTCCACCCAAGGGTGATCCCGTGTTTGAACTGAAACCTTTGCCTGATAATCTTAAGTATGTTTATGTTGATGAAAAGACGATATATCCTGTTATTATTAGTGCTAACCTTTCAGAGCAGGAAGAAGAAAAACTATTGAAAACTCTGAAGAAGCATCGTGCTGCTATTGGATATACTCTGGATGATCTTAAGGGCATTAGTCCCACTATATGCCAACACAAGATAAAATTGGAAGAAAATGCTAAACCAGTTATTGATCATCAGCGACGGTTAAATCCTAAGATGAAAGAAGTGGTAATGAAGGAAATTCTAAAGCTTCTAGAGGCAGTTATTATCTATCCAGTTGCTGATAGCCAGTGGGTAAGTCCTGTCCATTGTGTTCCTAAGAAAGGAGGTATGACTGTCGTTCCTAATGATAAAGATGAATTGATCCCGTAAAGAATAGTTACATGTTATAGGATGGTAATTGATTTCCGTAAGTTAAATAAAGCTACTAAGAAAGATCATTACCCCTTACCATTTATTGATCAAATGCTAGAAAGGTTATCCAAACATACTCATTTATGCTTTCTAGATGATTATTCTGGTTTCTCTCAAATACCTGTGTCAAAAGGGGATCAAGAGAAGACCACTTTTATTTGTCCTTTCGGTACCTTTACTTATAGACGTATGCCTTTTGGTTTATGTAATGCACCTGCTACCTTTCAAAGATGCATGATGGCTACATTATCTGATTTTTGTGAAAAGATTGTTGAGGTTTTCATGGATGATTTCTCCGTTTACGGAACTTCTTTTGATGATTGCTTAAGAAACCTTGATCGAGTTTTGCAGAGATGTGAAGACACTAATCTTGTCTTGAATTGGGAGAAGTGCCACTTTATGGTTAATGAAGGCATTGTCTTGGGACATAAAATTTCTGAAAGAGGTATTAAAGTTGACAAAGCTAAAGTTGATGCTATTGAAAAGATGCCATGCCCCTAGGACATCAAAGGTATACGAAGTTTCCTTGGTCATGCCGGGTTTTATAGAAGGTTCATAAAGGACTTCTCCAAAATCTCCAGGCCTCTGACTAATCTCTTACAAAAAGATATTCCTTTTGTCTTTGATGATGATTGTGTAGAAGCATTTGAAATACTTAAGAAAGCATTGATCTCTGCACCTATTGTCCAGCCTCCTAACTGGAATTTACCCTTCGAGATTATGTGCGATGCTAGTGATTATGCTGTAGGAGCTGTTCTACGGCAAAGAGTTGATAATAAATTGAATGTTATCCAATATGCTAGTAAAACTCTAGATAGTGCCCAAAGAAATTATGCTACCACTGAGAAAGAATTTTTAGCAGTTGTGTTTGCTTGTGATAAGTTTAGACCCTATATTGTTGATTCTAAAGTAACTATTCACACTGATCATGCTGCTATCAAATACCTTATGGAAAAGAAAGATGCTAAGCCTAGACTTATTAGGTGGGTTCTCTTGCTGCAAGAATTTGACTTGCATATTATCGATAGAAAGGGAGCTGAGAACCCCGTAGCAGATAACTTGTCTAGGTTAGAGAATACACTTGATGACCCACAACCTATTGATGATAGCTTTCCTGATGAAAAACTAGCTGTCATAAATACTTCTCGTACTGCTCCATGGTATGCTGATTATGCTAATTATATTGTTGCTAAGTTTATACCTCCTAGCTTCACATACCAGCAAAAGAAAAAGTTCTTCTATGATTTGAGACATTACTTCTGGGATGACCCACATCTTTGTAAAGAAGGAGTAGATGGTATTATTAGACGTTGTGTACCTGAGCATGAACAGGAACATATCCTACACAAGTGCCACTCCGAAGCTTATGGAGGACACCATGCGGGAGATAGAACTGCACACAAGGTATTGCAATCCGGTTTTTATTGGCCTACTCTCTTCAAGGATGCCCGTAAGTTTTGTCGTATCTTGTGACGAATGTCAAAGAATTGGTAATATTAGTAGATGTCAAAAATGCCTATGAATTATTCACTTGTTATTGAACCATTTGATGTTTGGGGCTTTGATTATATGGGACCTTTTACTACCTCTAATGGGTACACACACATTTTAGTTGCTATTGATTACGTTACTAAGTGGGTAGAAGCTATTCCAACTAGTAGTGCTGATCATAACACCTCTATTAAGATGCTTAAAGAAGTTATATTTCCAAGGTTTGGAGTCCCTAGATATCTAATGACTGATGGTGGTTCACACTTTATTCATGGTGCTTTCTGTAAGATGCTTGCTAAATATGATGTCAACCATAGAATTGCAACCCCCTATCACCCACAGACCAGTGGTCAAATATAACTAAGTAATAGGGAGTTGAAACTAATCTTGCAAAAGACAGTTAATAGGTCTAGGAAGAATTGGTCCAAGAAACTTGATGATGCATTATGGGCCTATAGAACTGCATACAAAAATCCTATGGGTATGTCTCCATATAAGATGGTATATGGAAAAGCATGTCACTTACCTCTTGAGCTAGAACATAAGGCATATTGGGCTATTAAAGAGCTCAACTATGATTTCAAACTTGCCGGTGAGAACATGTTATTTGATATTAGATGTCTCGATGAATGGAGAACCCAGGCCTATGAGAATGCCAAGCTATTTAAAGAAAAAGTTAAAAGATGGCATGACAAAAGAATACAAAAGCGTGAGTTTAACGTAGGTGATTATGTCTTGCTATACAACTCTCGTTTAAGATTTTTTGCAGGAAAACTTCTCTCCAAGTGGGAAGGACCTTACGTTATTGAGGAGGTCTACCGTTTCGGTGCCATAAAAATCAACAACTTCGAAGGCACAAATCCGAAGGTGGTGAATGGTCAAAGAATTAAACATTATATCTCAGGTAACCCTATAAATGTTGAACTAATGTTATTGAAACCGTAACCCCGGAGGAATACATAAGGGACACTTTCCATAACGATCCAACCTTCGAAAAGGAAGAGGTATGTGATACAGTAACTAAACCGACTCCAAAACAGCTCTAAAGGCAACTTTTCTCCGTTTTGGAATATTTAGAAAAATAGAAAAATAAACCGCAGTACGAAGGAGACACGAGGCGTCAACGAGGGTGGAGGGCGCGCCCCCTTCCCAGGGCGCGCCCCCTGCCTCGTGGGCACCCCGTGTGTCCCCTGGACTCCATTTTCTTGTGGGTTACTCCTTTTGGTCGGTAAAAATTCATTATATATACTCCCGAAGGTTTTGACCTCTGTATCACGCAAAAATCCTCTATTTCCGTTTCGAGCTGCTGTTTTTGACAGATCTAGATCATCATGGCGTCCTCCAACACCCCCAAGGACAAGTTCTTCGAGAAGGTCATCAACCCCTACCTTGCGGAGGTGCTGCACCACCCTAAAACCATGGAGTTGCATGAGGGGGTGCTGCACATCCGTGATGTTGAGGGGCCAAGGAGGATCAGAAGCGTGGAGACAAGACTCGAAGCAATGGAGCAGCAAGTTTTCAAGTGCCAAGGTATGGTGGAACGAGGACTCAACGCCCAACCAGATGATGATCTCGGAGCTCGCCAACAACCTCAAGCTGGACTCAAGGATCTTTGGGGAAGCTATCTGTCAGGGATATTACTAGCAGGTATGAACCGGCTAGTGTAAACCGGATACTATAATATATTTGTATGATTGTAATATTTAGTAAAGGCTACGGCCCATGAGATCTAGGGCCCATGTATAGAGTTATGGTTTGTAAACCGCCTGATGATGTAACTTGAGAGATAAGGAAGAAAGAGAAGAGACCGAGGCGGACACGAGTATGAGCCAGCCTTGGGACTCTGTAAACCGGACCGGGCGTCGCCTCTATATAAAGGGACGACCCGGCGACGGTTCAGGACAAGCAAGAAACAACCCGTCGAGACACAGGCAAGCAATCCGCTCCTTGTTCATCGACGCCCAAGCAATACCAAACCAAACTAGACGTAGGCTTTTACCTTCATCGAAGGGGCCGAACTAGTATAAACCCTCTGTGTCCTTTGTGTGCCTTTAACCCCTTCAAGCTAACCCGTGCGATGGTTCCATCATCAAGTCCGTTAAACCGGACATCTGCCGTGTTATTTCCACGACAGTTGGCGCCCACCGTGGGGCCTCTGCACGATGGTTTCGAGTTCTTGAAGGGCAGCTTTGAAGGGCTCAAGGGCTACGTTGTCGGCCGGATGACCAAGAGTCGCCGCGGCCGGATCTACATCGATGACGCGGGTTGGGGACCGGAGGCCGATTCAATCGAATACGGGTACCGGGTTCCCTTCGGTGGCATCCATGTCTTCATCGGTAAGATCGGCGAACCGGGACCTGAGCCGGACGTCTTCCCCAACATCGTCGAGCCGGCTCAGCGTGCGAGATCGGCCCGGATTCAGCCCGCCATGGAGCACGTTTTTGTCGGAGCAGTTCACGGGGTCCAAACCAAGGACGGATCTGAATCGGGTGGCGAAACAGTTGTCTACTCCGACGACAAATCTTCATCCGGAGAGACTGAGTCTTTGTATCAGTTGCGGGACGGCCGGTCTGAGGGTGAGTCCGACGGAGATAGTATTCCGGGCCCCTTTGTCCCGCCAAACCGGGTGGCTGTCTTTATGGCCGGTTCACAACCTACGCCACAGTCCATGGTGATCGGAGCGACAGCAGAAGCTGGTGTAGGAGGGAGTGGCCAGGCCCTCTCGCCCACTGACGTTCTATCCACCTTAGTCGAGGAGTTCACAGCCCGAGCCATGGCAGAGGTATCTCCAGCAGACAAGGCGCAACATGATGCAGAGCTACTTCAGCTAAAGGGCCGGATTGATCAAGCAAGGGATGATCTAAAAATAGAGAAGGCCATGATAGCAATAAGGCAGGCGGAACTGAATGATCAGGCCTTTCATCTAAGGATGGAGTAGGCCTCTGTACAGGGAGTAAGGGGTCGGAAATATCAATCTCGACTACCATCGGTTTACGAGGCGACGGATCTGTTCAGGACACCCGGGGCTGGGACCAGCAATGATCCGGCTTCAAACCGGAGGGCACCCCCAGCGAGGGATGAGCCGGTTCAGCAGCCTACTGCGGAGCAAGATCGACGGATCACATCTACACCTCATGTTCCTACCCCTCCGGGTCATTATTCGAATCCTTTGGACAATATCGTTGCTGCTGCTTCGCGTTTGGCCGCTTTACCCATTGAGGGGACGTCTCCAGTGGTGTTGGAGGCATGCAGAGTCAAGGATCTACTTAATACGACGTTGGTACAGCAACAAGCATATTCTCATAGCAGAGAGAGGCTACATTCAACACCACGTCCTAGCCGGAGTTACACTAGGCATTGGGAGGAGCCAGAAGTGTCTAGTAGTGAACGCAGGCGACACCGGCACAGACAGAATAATCCGGCAGACGTGGATGCACAAGCTCAGGATGCAAACCGGGTTAGATCGGTAGCCCGGGAGGAGGTCCGTCAGACGACGCCGGTTCACACACCCACAGCAGAGACAGGAGTCACAACGAGTTCCTTTGGTGTGCAGTGTCTTATTCCCGCTTTACGGAGCGTGAAGCTGCCCAAGGATTTCAAAGGTCCATGTAAGGTGCCTAATTACACAACAGATCTGGCTCCGGAAGCTTGGGTTGAAAGTTATGAGATGGCCATGGAGATGCTGGACGTAGATGAAGCGGCTTGTGCAAAGTACTTTACTATGATGCTTGAAGGTACAGCCCGGACCTGGCTAAAGGGTTTACCCCCAAATTCCATCGGATCATGGGGAGAGCTACGTCGCCAGTTTATCAAAAAAATTTAAAGATACGTGCAAGCAGCCGATGTCAATAGTGGATCTAGCAGCCTGTGTGCAAGGAGAACAGGAATCTACAAGTGCATGGGTGCGGTGAGTATCAGAGATCTTGCATTCGTCGAATGGTATCAATCCCAGTACGGCAATAGTAACTTTGGAGAACAACTGCCGGTTTGAGTCTCTAAAGCTAAAACTAGGATGACTTAAACGGGATTGTAACGATATGGGAACTCTCATGAGCGCTCTGGTGAAGTATGGGGATTCTGACAACACTAAGTATGCAGAAGCGGAGGGGGATAAAGCAGGGAAAGTTAACAAGCCCGGTAAATCGGCGCAGGTTAATCCGGCTACTACAAGCTCCTTAGGCAAGCGAAAGGCAGAGGGTGGCTCCGATTTCGTGGCCAATACCCAAGTTCAAGAAGGTTTCCAGCGCAATAGGGGCAAACCACCCCCACAAACCGGCGGAGGGGATATTAGTTGGGACCAGGAGTTAAGTCAGCCTTGTCCGAAGCATAGCACAAGGGGACGACCAGTGAAACACACTATAGGAGAATGCAGGCCCTTGATGGATGCCATAATGGGCCGCTTCAATTCTAATGACAGACCTCCAAATGGTGGTTCAGACCCGGGGTTCTATGGTCCGGGTCATCAGGGGAACAGCTCCGGATCAGGATATCGGGGCAATAACAGTGGTTATCATGGCCGGGCCGGTAATCAATATGGTCAAGGTGGTTATAATAACCAAGGCAATCAGCCGCATGGTCAGGGTGGTTACAATAACCAAGGCAGCCAACAGCCGGGCCAAAGTAATCACAACAACCAAGGTAATCAGCAGCGTCAGCAACAACAGCAGCAATCCGGATATCAGAGCAATCCGAAGGAGCTAAGTAGTGGGCAATATCATGTGTTCACCACGAGTTTGTGTAAACGAGATCAAAAGGTTTTAAAGCGGGCAATCCACGCGGTCGAACCGGCGACGCCGCAATTCCTGCGCTGGTCAGAGCAGCCCATCGTCTGGAGTAGGGAGGATCACCTGATGCGGGTGGATAATCCGGGCCACTTGGCTTTGGTGGTAGCACCACAGGTGGGTGGCTACAAGTTCACTAAAGTTCTTATGGACGGCAGTAGCAGCATCAATATCTTGTACTATGAGACCTTCCGTCGTATGGGCCTGACGGATAAGAAGCTAAGGCAGTCAAACACGGTATTCCATGGGGTGGTTCCAGGTAAGTCAGCTTATCCAGTTGGGAAAATTGACTTAGAAGTTACCTTTGGAGATGAGCATGATTCCAGGTCAGAGATGATAACTTTCGAAGTCGTCAAGATCCGGAGCCCTTATCATGCTCTGTTCGGAAGGACGGTTTATGCCAAGTTTATGGCCAGGCCGTGTTATGTTTACCTGCAGCTCAAGATGCCGGGCCACAAGGGCACAATCACGGTTCATGGAAGTCGCAAGATTGCGTTGGAGTGTGAAGAGGGAGACGCTGCTTACGCGGAGGCAGTATGTGCTACAGAGGAGTTAAAATTTTATAAGGATAATGTTGATCCGGCGAATATGACCCCGTTGAAGAAGCCAACTACACAGCATGATCCGGCGCTGAAATTTAAATCGGCGGAGGAGACCAAGCAAGTTGATTTTGTACCAGGCGATTCATCCAAGCAGTTCACGATCAGCGCTAACCTTGACCCCAAATAGGAAAGCGCGCTCATCGAGTTCATCCGTGAGAACCAGGATATCTTTGCATGGAAACCTTCTGACATGCCGGGTATACCGAGGGAACTCGCTGAGCACAGTCTTAATATTGATCCGAAGTTTAAACCGGTCAAGCAGTATCTACGCCGCTTCAACGAAGAGAGGCGCAAGGCTATAGGAGAGGAGGTGGCCAGGCTTTTGGCTGCAGGGTTCATAGTGGAAGTTTTTCACCCAGAGTGGTTGGCTAATCCGGTGCTAGTGTTAAAAAAGAATGGGAAATGGAGAATGTGTGTGGACTACACAGACCTCAATAAAGCTTGTCCGACTGATCCTTTTGCTCTCCCTCGCATTGATCAGATCATCGATGCCACAGCGGGATGTGAGCGGCTAAGTTTTTTGGATGCATACTCGGGATATCACTAGATCAAGATGGCAGTTAAGGACCAAGAGAAGACAACTTTCATAACTCCGTTTGGTGCTTTTTGCTATGTATCTATGCCTTTTGGACTCAAGAGTGCCCAAGCAACTTATCAGCGTTGCGTGCAGAACTGTCTATAGGGGCAGATAGGAAGAAATGTTCATGCCTATGTGGATGATATCATGGTAAAATCAAGAAAGGAAGAGACACTGATAGAGGACCTCAAGGAGACCTTTGACAATCTTCGGGCCTATAAGATGATGCTCAATCCGGAGAAATGTGCTTTTGGTGTTCCGGCAGGCAAGCTCCTGGGATTTTTAGTGTGAAACAGAGGAATAGAAGCTAATCCGGAGAAAATCAAGGCAATCACATCTTTAACCAAACCGGCTTGCATTAATGACGTTCAGCGCATCGCTGGTCGGATTACAGCATTGAGCCGGTTCATTAGTCGTTTGGGGGAGAAGGCGATTCCGCTTTATCAGATGCTGAGAAAGACGGATCGGTTTATATGGAGTGATGAGGCAAATGCTGCGTTTGAGGATTTGAAGCGGCAGTTAGCGAGGCCACCAGTCCTGGCTGCCCCTGTTGATAATGAACCTTTAATGTTATATGTCGCCGCCAACGCACGAGCAGTTAGTGTGGCAATCGTGGTTGAACGCAAGGAAGCAGGGAAGGAATATCCGGTTCAGCGTCCGGTTTATTACGTGAGTGAGGTACTCATTGAGTCTAAGCAGAGGTACCCACATTGGCAGAAGCTGGTGTATGGTGTGTTCATGGCAAACCGGAAGTTGAAGCACTATTTCCAAGGTCATCCAATAACTGTTGTTAGCTCAGCACCATTGGGGGACATAATCCAGAACAGAGAAGCTACGGGTCGAGTGGCGAAGTGGGCCATTGAGCTCAGCCCACATGAGTTGAAGTATGTGCCACGCACTGCTATAAAATCTCAGGCATTGGTGGATTTCATCAATGATTGGACAAAACTGCAAACACCAGAGGAGAAGCCGGATCTTACATACTGGACGATTCACTTTGACGGATCAAGACAGTTAGAAGGCTCGGGGGCTGGAGTTGTTTTAACTTCCCCGCGAGGTGATAAGTTTTCTTACGTCCTCCGTTTATTGTTTCCTTGTACTAATAATGCAGCGGAATATGAAGCGTTACTTCATGGCTTACGGATGGCAAAGGAGATGAACTTGAGCCGGGTCAAGTGCTTTGGCGATTCAGATTTGGTGGCACAGCAAGTTTCAGGCAAGTGGGATTCGAGAGATCCTCTCATGGCAGCTTACAGACGAGAAGTAGAAGCAGTTGCTGGATATTTCAAAGGGGTATCAAGTGGACCACATAGACCGGCGAAGGAATGAAGCGGCTGATGCTCTAAGCCGGCTGGGTTCTCAACGTAAACCGGTACCACCAAATACTTTTTTGGATGAGCTGCACAGTCCATCAGTACAAGTACCATCAGAGGAAGACCTGGCTGTTCCTGATCCGGAGGCAAAGCTAGTTGCGGCACTTCATGTTATTCCGGATTGGACGCTGCCCTATTTGGCGTATCTAAGCCGAGGAGAGCTGCCGGATGACGAGATAGAGGCACGACAGATAGTCCGGCGTTCTAAGTCCATGACAATTGCAAACGGGGAACTTCATCATCGCAGCGTCTCTGGAGCATTTCAGCGGTGTGTATCAGCCGAGGAAGGGTGTGACATTCTTTGTGAGATCCATGAAGGGGATTGTGGTCATCATACCGGTTCAAAATCTTTGGTGGCTAAAGCTTTTCGACATGGATTCTATTGGTTGACAGCTCATGCTGATGCGGCAGATCTAGTCCGGAAGTGTGATGCTTGTCAGAAGTTTTCACGACGCGCTCTTGTTCCGGCACAGGAGCTCCGGATGATACCAATAACCTGGCCGTTTGCAACTTGGGGGCTTGATATGGTTGGACCCTTTAAGCGATCCCAAGATCAGAAAACTCATCTATTGGTGGCGGTGGATAAGTTTACAAAGTGGATTGAGGCAGAGCCTATGAGCAAGTGTGACGCGGCCACATCAGTCAAATTCATAAAAAAGGTAATTTTCCGATTTGGCTTTCCACACAGCATTATCACAGACAACGGCACCAATTTATCTAAGGGTGAGATGGAAGAATTTTGTCAACGGGAACACATTCGTCTAGATGTATCTTCTGTGGCCCACCCCCAATCCAATGGTCAAGCTGAAAGAGCAAATCAAGAGATTTTGCGAGGTATCAAGCCCCGGCTTATGACTCCTTTGCAAAGAACACCTGGGTGCTGGGTTGAGGAGTTACCTTCTGTCCTTTGGAGTATCAATACTACACCAAACCGGTCCACAGGTTATACACCTTTCTTTATGGTATATGGTGCTGAAGTGGTCCTTCCAAGCGATATCCGCTATGATTCACCAAGGGTGACATCATATGTTGAAGCGGCCAACGAGCAGGCGAGACAAGACAGTTTGGACCGGCTGGATGAGGAGCGTGATATAGCAGCAGCACGGTCTGCGATCTATCAACAAGACTTGCGCAGATATCACAGCCGCCGGATCAAGAGCAGGACATTCCAGGAAGGAGACTTAGTACTCCGGCTCATACAAGATCAAACAGACATGCATAAGCTATCCCCGCCTTGGGAAGGACCTTTTGTGGTCAGCAAGAATCTACACAACGGTTCATATTACCCGGTGGACGTTCGAGAACACAAGGACTCACGGACATCGGAAGAGGAGACAAAGAGGCCGTGGAACATCGCCCTCTTACGGCCCTACTATACCTGAGCCATGAGCTCCACTGTATCCTATGTATATATTATGATTAATGAATAAACCGTCACCCTTGGTAAATCGGGGGCTCAGCCTTTTTTCCAATATAAGTATCTTATGGTGACAACCATACATTTATTATCTCATGTTCCAAACATTTTGATTGGTTTAAAATAAGTATACATGGCATATGTATGCTGGAGCAACAGCTCACTGAAGGACTTCCTGTTCAAACATAGGTCGTATTCGAACCAAAGAAGACATGGTGCAAAGGCCCTCTGGACAGGCGACAACCATCCAGTGATTGGCTAAAGATTTACCCATGGTTCTATGGAACCATGGAGGCCCTCTGGACAGGCGACAGCCATCCAGTGATTGGCTAAAGATTTACCCATGGTTCTATGGAACCATGGAGGCCCTCTGGACGGCGACAACCATCCAGTGATTGGCTAAAGATTTACCCATGGTTCTATGGAACCATGGAGGCCCTCTGGACAGGCGACAGCCACCCAGTGATTGGCTAAAGATTTACCCATGGTTCCATGGAACCATGGAGGCCCTCTGGACAGGCGAAAGCCATCCAGTGATTGGCTACAGATTTACCTATGGTTTCATGGAACCATGGAGGCCCTCTGGACAGGCGACAGCCATCAAGTGATTGGCTAGAGTTTTTTCTTATGGTTCTTATGGATGGCACCCGCATCCATCGACCGGCCCTCTGGATGGTAAGCCCATTCTATTGATTGGCTGAACCTTGCTTTGAGCCTGGCAGCTCATAAAAAGCCTCGACTACATGGTTTTATTTGCAAAACTTGCATTTCTGGTGTTTATGTTTTATGATTCTATAAACCGGAGTGGAACAGCTCCAGAAGTTGACCACATATCTGTAAAGTTAAAAGTCTGGGTCATGAACACTAGCATGAGATAAACCGGTGTTCATTATAACCCGGATCATCCATCAGGCAAAAGCCAAGTATAAGCTACAAAGTTTCTGGACAAAGTTTGAGCGTGATATAAACCGGAGTCTTTTATCAAACCCGGGATTATTATTGGGTCTATCAAGGTTTCCATCAAGAAATTTTAAATTCTACCGGATTAAGAGTATCGAGCATACTTGATCTCAGGTATAAAGTTATTTCTAATATAAGTATACACCTATTGGATATATTATGAGAACAACTTAATGGGTCCAGCGGTCAAACCGTTAGGACATATTTTCAGCATTGTTTATGCAGGAACAGATGGTATGCAGGATACGCCATGTTAGGCCAGATTGAAATTGGTAATATTAAAGCAAGAAGTCGGAGTATCCGGATTAAAGCGGACAATGTTTTCAGCTATCCTATTACAAGGCATAGCAAGCCTGACGGATTAAAAATTGTTTGGTGAAATAAGACTGCGACTATAAAGATATGCTATGAGCTACACTCCCTCCTGCTGCGACGGCTGAGCATCAACTTGGTCCGGAGTCTCCTCCTCTTCTTGAAGCGGCTGGAAGTCAGGGACGCACCAGTCGATTTTCGTTAAGGCACGAAAGTACATCTCCTCATTGATGAGTTCAGATGGATCGATATCTGGGGCGAAGGTATGAGGGCGCACTGGTGGGATTAGATTGACGGTATCATAAACCGGCCGCTCCACCCGCTCGTTCTCTAAATCATACCCCGGATGATACCTGGATAAATCTGATTCGGCCGCAAGTTTGCTGGCGAGAGGACGCATCTCCTTCGTCAAGGCATGGAGATCCTTTGCAGTAAAAGCTGAACCGTCTTCTTTAGTGTCAGGATACCCACTTAAAGCCTCTTCCAGATCAAAGTCTGGCACCCAAGCCTTAGCTCTGGTCAGCGCCATGAGAGAACCAGCTCGAGCAGCAGATTTTTTCACTTCCTCTAAGCGCACGGGCAAGACAGACAGCTTCTCTAATGTGCCTTGGATAGTAGTTGGGGCCGGTTTATTGAACGATGTTGCACTTATGATCCTTTGAGCGCCGGAATACAGCTGCTCGATCAAAGTATAACACACCTTCAGTTTTTTCCGTAAGTCATCCCCAAGATGGGTGACACGACGCCCTGCATATGATTACCACAGTTAAACCGGAACGGATTGAAGATCGCAAGAATTGAAGCAGGAGTATAGATTAAGTACTTACCAAAGACAACAGAAGTCATCAATTCTATTTGCCGCTTTAAACCGGTTAACTCTTCAGTCACCGGATTAAGGGCTTCTTCAGCATCCTTAGCCCTTTTTTCTAAATCCTTCTTCTGAACTTCAAAGGAGGTCCGTTCCTCTTCAAAGAATTTTTTCAGCTGTTCAGCAGTCTTTAAGCTCAATGCCAAGTCTTTTTTTAGCTTTCGAAGCAGCAGACTCCATTTCAGAAAGTCTATTCCGGAGTTCAGTAATTTCTTCTGCCCTCCGGTTCAAATCAGCCTACAAGGAAAATTAAAGTGGGAAGAAGAAAAAAGTCAGACAAGTCTCAAGCACACAACAAGTTGTCTACTTGACACTTGGGGGCTAATGGGAAGTTGAAGCAGTAAGCAGTAGAAATTCAAAGATAAAGTCTCAAGCACACAACAAGTTGTCTACTTGACACTTGGGGGCTAATGCATACTTGAAGTATCAAAGCAAAATTCCGACAAGTCCCAAGCGCATAAACTGAGTTATGCCCCTGGCACTTGGGGGCTAATGTAAGAGTCATTTCCTTAATCTGAAAGTTTCGGTTCACCTTCCGCACGAAGCTAAACCGGAACTTGGGGGCTGATACGGTATAGACAGAAATACATCGAAAGTCGAAAGAAAATACAAAGGATTACCTCATACTTGTCCTTCATCAAGCTAATTAAGCCTGCTTCATAATCTCGACCAGTGTGAAGCCGGTTCAAATACCCGGAATAGAGTTCCTGGGCACTCATATCGGCGAAACTAGACAGCTCAGTACTCCATTTACCCTTCTCTTGATACAGCTTCTCCGCTTTAGCCGTATGCTTGGCTAAAACAGTGGGCTCAGCAGGAGCGGTATAAGCGGTGTGAGTTATTTCAACTTCCGGAGAAGCAGTTGTTGGTGGTGGGGTCGCAGTGTGAACCGGACTGGGAGGAGCCGGATTGGTCTGAGGAGAATTGGCCCGAGCAGGACTTACCGGTTCATGAACATCTGCAGTATTAGGATTCTCAGGTGCAGTGGTATGATCCATAGGAGCGGGATCTTCAAGCGGCATTGTGGGCTCGCCTTTTGGAGGGACTGTTGTATCCGGATCAACCGCCGGATCATCAATGGCAGTCTCAGCAGTGGGTTTGTTGGCTTTTGGTTTTTTGCTAGGCTTTGGCTTGCTGGAAGAAGTTGGAAAAACAAGTTAGGACTGTAAGGCAAATTGCAATCATAAACCGGATAAATTAAAAAGACTTACCCTGGGACAGTTTTCAGGGGTGGAAGTTCTGTGGCAGTTGATTCACCGGAAGAGGATAACGGAGTCTCCTGATAATCAGGGTCAGACGGTTTAAGAGGTTTGCGTATAAGCCCGACCTTGTGTTGGGGAACGTTGCATGGGAAACAAAAATTTTTCCTATGCTCACCAAGATCAATCTAGGAGATGCATCTACGAGGGGAGAGTTGGATCCACATACCCTTGTAGATCGCTAAGCGGAAGCGTTCAAGAACGCGGTTGATGGAGTCGTACTCGCCGCGATTCAGATCGCCGAAGATCCTAGCACCGAAGCAACGGTGCCTCCGCGTTCTTCACACGTACAGCTCGGGGACGTCTCCTCCTTCTTGATCCAGCAAGGGGGAAGGAGAGGTTGATGGAGACACCGGCAGCACGACGGCGTGGTGGAGATGGTGGTGGAGGATTCCAGCAGGGCTTCGCCAAGCACTGCGGGAATTGACGAAGATGGATGTGGGAGAGGGAGGGCAGCGCCGAGACACGAACGTGTGTGGCTGCCCTCCCTCTGCCTCTCTATATATAGGGGGGAGAGAGGGGAGGGGGCGCCCTAGGGTTTACCCCTAGGGGCGGCGGCCAGGGCAGATGGGGAGGGGGCGGCGGCCAAGGGGCTAGGGTTTCCCCCCCCAAGTGCCTTGCCCCCTACTCCATAGGGGTGCGGCAGCCCTAGGGGGGTCCAGCCCCCTTGGCGCATGAGGAGAGGGCCCAGGGGGGGGGGGGGGGGGGGGGGGGCGCACAGCCCTATGAGGGCTGTTGCGTCTCCCCTTTGTGGCCCATTAGGCCCGAAACTCTTTCCGGGACCCCGAAAACCCCTTTCGGTCATCCGCCGACTTCCCGGTGCTCCCCGGAACACTTCCGGACTCCGATCACTTTCAACCTATATATCAATCTTCGTCCCCGGACCATTCCGGAGACCCTCGTCACGTCCGGGATCTCATCCGGGACTCCGAACAACCTTCGGTAACCATGCACTGTTCTCACTAACAACCCTAGCGTCACCGAACCTTAAGTGTGTAGACCCTGCGGGTTCGGAAACTATGCAGACATGACCGAGACACTCCCAGGTCAATAACCAATAGCGGGATCTGGATACCCATATCGGTTCCCACACGTTCCTCGATGATCTCATCGGATGAACCACGATGTCAAGGATTCAGGCAATCCCGTATACAGTTCCCTTTGTCTCGTCGGTATGTTACTTGCCCGAGATTCGATCGTCGGTATCTCTATACCTAGTTCAATCTCGTTACCGGCAAGTCTCTTTACTCGTTCCGTAATACATAATCCCGTGACTAACTACTTAGTCACTTTGAGCTCATTGAGATGACGTATTACCGAGTGGGCCCGGAGATACCTCTCCGTCACACGGAGTGACAAATCCCAGTCTCGATCTATGTCAACTCAACAGACACCTTCGGAGATACCTGTAGAGTACCTTTATATTCACCCAGTTACGTTGCGACGTTTGGCACACACAAAGCACTCCTACGGTGTCAGTGAGTTACATGATCTCATGGTCATAGGAACTTATACTTGACATGCAGAAAACTATAGCGATAACTGATACGATCAAAAGCTATGTTTAACGTTTGGGTCTTGTCCATCACATCATTCTCCTAATGATGTGATCCCGTTATCAAATGACAACTCATGTCTATGACCTGGAAACCGCGGTCATCTTTGATCAACGAGCTAGTCCTGAAGAGGCTTACTAGGGACACAAAGTTTGTCTATTTATCCACACATGTATTTGAGTTTCCAATCAATACAATTATAGCATGGATAATAAACGATTATCATGAACAAGGAAATATAATAATAACTCTTTTATTATTGCCTCTAGGGCATATTTCCAACACCTTGGGATGAAGGAGGGTTGGAGAGAGTATAACCTCAGAACGGCGCCTCCGAGCCGGGGTAAGAGATATTCCGGATGATTCCACTTCAAGACCGCTGTGACGAGTGGTCCGACGAAGGGCTTCATGTTGTTGTTTCTTCAAAAGAAAATTAGGATCCAATTGAGCATAAGGGTGAGAAAACTGATATTTCCGGACTGTCCGACGACTTTTTTGTGGAAGTGGTTCTGAATCGGAAGAAAGGATAGTTACCTCAACTTCGGCCGGTTTGTCTCCTTCAGCCAACTCCTGTGAAAAGTTATCATTAGATACAGATATGAGTAAAAGCGAGCAAGTTAAAGCCGGATTAATTCATACCTGAGAGTCCGGATCGTCATCTTTAGCGTGAGAACCGGAGCCACCAGCTGCTTTTCTCTTCTTGGAAGCGAAGGTTTTCCGGCGCGGCAGTTTTCCGGCCTTCTCCTGAGGTTTCCTCTTCCAAAAGGGATCCTCAGCCTGTTCAAAAGAAGAAATATAATTGAAAGAACGGTTTAAAGGAACAGATTACAAATACATGACAGAGAATAAGACTTATTGCGGGCAGTTTGTTTTTCCTATAGTACGGAGCCAACCCGGTTTGGCTGCATTCGTCTAAAGGGGCATTGAGCATTTTCTTGGCCGATTCAATAACTTCCGACTCAGAAAGTCTTTCCTTGGTAAACCTTTGAGGATCATCCGGTTTACCAGAATACTTACACATCAAGCTTGGACGCCGGCTCAAAGGAAGGATGCTCCAAGAGAGCCAGCATCGCGTAAAATCCACTCCGGTTAAACCATTGGCCATAAAGGCCTTTAGCCTGGCAAGTTGCGAGGCAAACCGGGGCCGCTCCGCAGAACTGAGGCGTTGTGGCAGGGGGTGATCTTCCGGAATACGGTGCTCGCGATAGCCCGGCAATGGGTTTTCCCCCTCAGGTGAAGTATCAGTATAGTAAAACCAAGATTTATTCCAGTCTTTGGGGTGCGCGTGGAGAGCGGCATGAGGAAAGACTGCATCTTTTCTTTTCTGAATGCTGACCCCGCCCAGTTCTTGATGCGGTCCACTAGTAAATTCAGTTCGCCGGTTCAAGTAAAAAAAATCCCGGAACAGGTCGACTGACGGTTCTTCTTGCAAATACACCTCCGAGAACACCTGGAAATCGCAGATGTTGGAAACAGAGTTGGGACCTATGTCCTGAGGATGGAGCTGGAAGGCAGCAAGTACGTCCCGGATTTTTTTTGAACCGAGAGGAGTAAAACCCCGAGCAATGTGGTCGAAGAAGACAATAATTTCCCCCTCTTTGGGAGTAGGAGGGCATTCCTCTCCTGGAGCCCGCCACTTTAAAACGGACTGAGGGCCCAGAGTACCAACTTCAACCGCTTTAGCTAAATCTTCCTCCGTAATAGTGGAAGGAACCCAATTGCAAGAGACAAATTGTTTGGCCATAGCAGCAGAAGAGCAAGTGCTGAAAGGGTAAAGTGTAAAACCGGATTATTTGAGTACAGTGGCATAAACCGGAAGATATATGCAAGGATTACACAACGGTTTAAGCAAGGGACTAATGATATGGATAACCCGGCAATAAACAGGAAACTGCATTATTACCGGTTCATGACAACCACAGAGAAGAAGCTAAACCGTCGTGTTTATCATTGAATTTTTACAGAAGCAGCATATGACAGTTTAAACCGGAGCATACTTAACAGTTCTACGAAGGAGAAGAAACTGGTTTTCACAGACAGCTAAAGTAAAACAGATCTGAGCACCCAGGAAAAAGAAAAAACAAACGCAAAGGATATTGCAGGAAGAACTACAAGGGTCCTATACAGAGCAGGTAAACCTACAGGATGAATATAAATGACGAGATCTAAAGAATATAGCAGCGGAATAAAGACAAGATCTAAAGGCAAGATTTAAATGTCAAAAATTCTGCGAACTTGGCGCCTACGAAGAACGAACGAAGCTACTACTGAGGTTTAATGGCGGAGGTGCGAGAAGGAACCCTAAAGCTACGGATCTACAGCGAGGAAAATGGCATACCTGGAACGGCAAGAGGCGGCGGCGGAGTTTCTCTGGTCGCGCTCAGGTTGATGCAGCGGCCGGCGAAGGGTTGGATTCGACGGTCGACGGCGGCGGCTTGAGCTCGACGGGCGGCGACGGAGTCTAGAGCCCGGGCGACGGAGGAAGAAGAACGAACGGAAGGAAATAAAGAGCCAAGACAGCGGTATTTATAGAAGGGCAAAGTTGAAACGACAGGCGCGAGATTCGAGGAGGCAAAAGATTGGATAAAGATCCTCTGCCGCCTCGATTCTCGGGATGACCCTTAAACAAAGTCGATAGACAGTTGGGTGCGTTAAATGCGGAGGTGATGTCACGGTCTGATCAAGCGATTCTCGAGAATGACGTCAGGGCCGGTTTACAAAATGAGAAGACACAAGAAGGAAGATTATGCAAGACTGGGAAGATTGATGTGAACAAGTTCAAATCATTCTGGGGCCTAATGTCAGGGATATTACTAGCAGGTATGAACCGGCTAGTGTAAACCGGATACTATAATATATTTGTATGATTGTAATATTTAGTAAAGGCTATGGCCCATGAGATCTAGGGCCCATGTATAGAGTTATGGTTTGTAAACCGCATGATGATGTAACTTGAGAGATAAGGAAGAAAGAGCAGAGACCGAGGCGGACACGAGTATGAGCCGGCCTCGGGACTCTGTAAACCGGACCGGGCGTCGCCTCTATATAAAGGGACGACCCGGCGACGGTTCAGGACAAGCAAGAAACAACCCGTCGAGACACAGGCAAGCAATCCGCTCCCTGTTCATCGACGCCCAAGCAATACCAAACCAAACTAGACGTAGGCTTTTACCTTCATCGAAGGGGCCGAACTAGTATAAACCCTCTATGTCCTTTGTGTGCTTTTAACCCCTTCAAGCTAACCCGTGCGATGGTTCCATCATCAAGTCCGTTAAACCGGACATCTGCCGTGTTATTTCCACGACACTATCTCCAATTTTCAAGAGAAGATCGAACACCTCCAAGCCCAGATCTATGACCTGCAAAACCAAAACTATGAGTATGAATATAGATTCAAGAAGATGAGTTTTGCTGCAGATTTGACTATCCCGGAGACTCGATCATCCTTCTACGATGGTGAACCCATGCCTTGGAAGGTGGACAACAAGCCTACATCATCAACAACTCCATCATCACCACCCCCGAAGAAGGAGACATAATCATATGGGTATGGGCACTCCCCTTGGCAACTGCCAAGGTTGGGGGAGTGACCCCGGTATCGTATCACCATCACTCCTATCTTTACCGTTTTACTTAGTTCGATCCTTTTGGTAGTATCTTGATCTATTAGAATAAAGTTAGCATGACCTAGTTGTGAACTTTTGCCTTGTGAGTTTTACCCTTGTAATCGAGTCCGTTCGCTATATAATAAAGATTAGTGTTGAGTCAAGGGCTTGATTTCCTCACTTGGGTCATGATGAAAAGAAAGAAAACATAAAGAGTATCAAAGAGATCATATCGATCTTATGGGAAGTAATGACTTCACATACACGAGTATGATAAATAAAAGTTGTTGGGAGGTGACAAACATAGTTTTGGTCATCGTTGCAATTATTAGGAAGTAATAAAAGAAGAGAGGCTTCACATACAAATATACTATCTTGGACATCTTTTATGATTGTGAGCACTCATTAAAATATGACATGCTAAAGAGTTGATGTTGGACAAGGAAGACAACATAATGGGTTATGTCTTCTTATATCCGAAATAAAGTATATTGTCATGGATCATCCAACATGTTGAGCTTGCCTTTCCCCCTCATGCTAGCCAAAACTCCTTGCACTAAGTAGAGATACTACTTGTGCTTCCATACATCCTTAAACCCAGTTTTGCCATGAGATTCCACCATACCTACTTATGGATTGAGAAAGATCCTTCCAAGTAAGTTGTCATGTTGCAAACTCGCTAAAATATGTATGATTTATTTGTGTGGGAGAAATTAGCTTTATACGATATTGTGATATGGAAGTAATAAAAGCGACGGACTGCATAATAAAGGTCCTTATCACAAGTGGCAATATAAAGTGAAGTTCTTCTATGCTAAGACTTTGTGCATCCAACCATAAAAACACATGACAACCTCTTCTTCCATCTACGAAGGGCCTATCTATTATTCTTGCCTTATAAGTGTCAAGGTGAAATCCACCTTTCATTTTTTACATTTTATCCTTTGGCAAGCACATTGTGTTGGGAAGATCCTGACATATATACCCACTTGGATGTAAGTTTTCATGATCTATTACTGTTGACATTACCCTTGAGGTAAAAGGTTGGGCGGCAACACCATAAGCTCCTATCTTCCTCTGTGTCCGATTAAAACTCCACAAACATAAGTATTGCGTGAGTGTGAGCAATCGTGAAAGACTATATGATAGTTGAGTATGTAGGCTTGCTGAAAAGCTCTTATATTGACTCTTTCCGATATTACGATAAATTGCAATTGCTTCAACGATCGAGATCAAAGTTTGTTAGTTTCCAATGAAGTTTATGATTCATACTTGATATCGTGGATGAATTCTTACTTTAGCATAAGAATCATATGACTATATTTATATAAGTTGTTGTTATGAGAATTATCATGATGCCCTCATGTCTGTATTTTGTTTTATCGACTCCTCTATCTATAAACATGTGGACATATTTTTCGATATCGGCTTTCGCTTGAGGACAAGCGAGGTCTAAGCTTGGGGGAGTTGATACGTCCATTTTGCATCATGCTTATATGTTGATATTTACTGCATTATGGGCTGTTATTACTTGTTATGTCACAATCCTTATGCCTTTTCTCTCTTATTTTACAAGGTTTACATGAAGATGGAGAGTGCCGGCATCTGGAATTTTGGGCCGGAAAAGGAGCAAACTATGGTAACCTATTCTGCACAACTCCAAAAGCCCTGAAACTCAACAGAACATCGTTTCAGAAAATATAAAAAATATCTGGCGAAAGAAGTCCACGAGGGGGGACACCGGCTGCCCACGAGGGTGGGGGGCGTGCCCCCTGCCTCGTGGGCCAGCCGGAAGGCCCCCGATGCCCATCTTCTCCTATATGAGGTGTTTTGACCTGAAAAAAAATCATAAGGAGGCTTTTGGGATCAGACGCCGCCGTCTCGAGGCGGAACCGAGGCGGAAACCAATCTAGGGCTCCGACAGAGCTGTTCTGCCGGGGATACTTCCCTCTGGGAGGGGGAAATCGTCACCGTCGTCATCACCAACAACTCTCCCATCTTGGGGAGGGCTATCTTCATCAACATCTTCACCAGCACCATCTCCTCTCAAACCCTAGTTCATCTCTTGTATCCAACTTTGTACCCAAACCTCAGATTGGTACCTGTGGGTTGCTAGTAGTGTTGATTACTCCTTGTAGTTGATGCTAGTTGGTTTATTTGGTGGAAGATCATATGTTCAGATCCATTATGCATATTAATACCCCTCTGATCATGAACAATATTATGTCTTGTGAGTAGTTACTTTTGTTCCCGAGGACATGGGAGAAGTCTTGCTATTAGTAGTCATGTGAGTTTGGTCTTCGTTCGATATTTTGATGAGATGTTTGTTGTCTCTCCTCTAGTGGTGTCATGTAAACGTCGACTACATGACACTTCACCATTATTTCGGCCTAGAGGAAGGCATTGGGAAGTAATAAGTAGATGATGGATTGCTAGAGTGACAGAAGCTTAAACCCTAGTTTATGCGTTGCTTCGTAAGGGGCTGATTTGGATCCATATGTTTCAGGCTATGGTTAGGTTTACCTTAATAATTCTTTTGTAGTTGTGGATGCTTCCATTAGAGGCTAATCATAAGTGGGAGGCTTGTCCAAGTAAGGGCAGCACCCAAGCACCGGTCCACCCACATACCAAATTATCAAAGTACCGAATGCGAATCAGATGATCGTGATGAAAACTAGCTTGACGATAATTCCCATGTGTCCTCAGGAGCACTTTCCTTTATATAAGAATTTGTCCAGGCTTGTCCTTTGCTACAAAAAGGATTGAGCCACCTTGCTGCACCTTATTTACTTTTACCGTTTGTCACTTGCTACCAATTACCTTATCACAAAACTATCTGTTACCTATAATTTCAGTGCTTGCAGAAAATGTTGGAAATATGCCCTAGAGGCAATAATAAAAGGATTATTATTGTATTTCCTTGTTCTTGATAATTGTATGTTATTCATGCTTGAATTGTATTGTACGGAAACAGCGATACATGTGTGAATACATAGACCACAACGTGTCCCTGGTAAGCCTCTAGTTACTAGCTCGTTGATCAACAGATGGTCACGGTTTCCTGACCATGGACATTGGATGTCATTGATAACGGGATCACATTATTAGGAGAATGATGTGATGGACAAGACCCAAACCTAAGCCTAGCACGAGATCGTATAGTTCGTAATGCTTAAGCTTTTCTGTGTCAAGTATTTGTTCCTTAGACCATGAGGTTGTGCAACTCCCGGATACCGTAGGAATACTTTGGGTGTGCCAAACGTCACAACGTAACTGGGTGGCTATAAAGGTACGCAACGGGTATCTCCAAAAGTGTTTGTTGGGTTGGCACAAACCGAGACTGGGATTTGTCACTCCGTATGACGGAGAGGTATCTTTGGGCCCACTCGGTAATACATCATCATAA
The DNA here is from genome assembly GCA_902687465.1 of Secale cereale. Classification (NCBI taxonomy): domain Eukaryota; kingdom Viridiplantae; phylum Streptophyta; class Magnoliopsida; order Poales; family Poaceae; genus Secale; species Secale cereale. The sequence goes on from LR738713.1 coordinate 729,180,871, forward strand.
TGAGCTCAATGTGACTAAGGAGTTAGTCACGAGATGATGGATTACGGACAAGTAAAGAGACTTGCGATGGTGAGATTGAACAAGGTATCGGTATACCGACGATCGAATCTCGGGCAAGTACCGTATCGATAGACAAAGGGAATAACATACGGGATTAAGTGAATCCTTGACATCGTGGTTCATCCGATGAGATCATCGAGGAACACATGGGAACCAACATGGGTATCCACACCCCACTGTTGGTTATTGACCGGAGAGTCGTCTCGGTCATGTCTGCGTGTCTCCCGAACCCGTAGGGTCTACACACTTAAGGTTCGGTTACGCTAGGGTTGTAGAGATATATGCACACGGAAAGACGAATGTTGTTCGGAGTCACGGATGAGATCCTGGACGTCACGAGGAGTTCCGGAATGATCCGGAGGTAAAGAATGATATATAGGAAGTCCAGTTTCTGCCACCGGGAGAGTTCCGGGGGGTCACCGGTAGCGTACCGGGACCACCGGAAGGGTCCCGGGGGTCCACCGGGTGGGGCCACCCATCCTGGAGGGCCCCGTGGGCCGTAGGGGGAGGGGGACCAGCCCCTAGTGGGCTGGCGCACCCCCCATGCGCCTAGGGTTGAAACCCTAGGGGTGGGGGCGCCCCCCTTTGTCTTGGGGGGCAAGATACCCCCCTTGGCCGCCACCCCCCTAGGAGATTGGATCTCCTAGGGCGGCGCCCCCCTGGCACCCTATATATAGTGGGGGGGAGAGAGGGCAGCCGCACCTCAGCCCCTGGCGCCTCTCCCCCCCGTTACACCACCTACTCCTCCCGCAGGGTCTCGGCGAAGCTCTGCAGCTTTTCCCGTTGCATCCACCACCATGCCGTCGTGCTGCTGGATCTCCGTCAACCTCTCCTCCCCCCTTGTTGGATCAAGAAGGAGGAGACGTCGCTGTACCGTACGTGTGTTGAACGCGGAGGTGCCGTCCGTTCGGCACTGGATCATCGGTGACGAGGATTACGACGAGTACGACTCCATCATCCACGTTCCTTCGAACGCTTCCGCACGCGATCTACAAAGGGTATGTAGATGCACTCCTTTATGCTCGTTGCTAGATGAACTCCTTAGATTGATCTTGGTGAAGCGTAGATTTTTTTTGAATTCTGCTACGTTCTCCAACAGTGGCATCTAAGCTAGGTCTTTGCGTAGCACTTGCACGAGTAGAACACAAACAAGTTGTGGACGTTGTTTTTGTTCAATTCTCTTGCCGCCACTAGTCCAATCTTGATTCGGCGGCATCGTGGGATGAAGCGGCCCGGACCGACCTTACACGTACGCTTACGTGAGACTGGTTCCACCGACTGACATGCACTAGTTGCATAAGGTGGCTGGCGGGTGTCTGTCTCTCCCACTTTAGTCGGATCGGATTGGATGAAAAGGGTCCTTATGAAGGGTAAATAGAAATTGACATATCACGTTGTGGTTTTGGCATAGGTAAGAAACGTTCTTGCTAGAAACCTATAGAAGCCACGTAAAAACTTGCAACAACAATTAGAGGACGTCTAACTTGTTCTTGCAGCATGTGCTATGTGATGTGATATGGCCAAGAAGACATGATGAATGATATATGTGATGTATGAGATTGATCATGTTCTTGTAATAGGGAATCACGACTTGCATGTCGATGAAAATGACAACCGGCATGATCCATAGGAGTTGTCTTATTTATTGTATGACCTGCGTGTCACTGAATAACACCATGTAATTACTTTACTTTATTGCTAAACGTTAGCCATAGTGGTAGAAGTAATAGTTGGCGAGACGACTTTGTGAAGTCACGATGATGGAGATCATGGTGTCATGCCGGTGACAAAGATGATCATGGTGCCCCGAAGATGGAGATCAAGGAGCAAAATGATATTGGCCATATCATGTCACTCTATTTGATTGCATGTGATGTTTATCATGTTTATGCATCTTGTTTACTTAGATCGATGGTAGTAAATAAGATGATCTCTCAATAAAATTTCAAGAATTGTGTTCCCCCTAACTGTGCACCGTTGCTAAGGATCGTTGTTCCGAAGCACCACGTGACGATCGGGTGTGATAGGTTCTAACGTTCGCATACGACGGGTGTAAGCCAGATTTACACACGCAATACACTTAGGGTTCACTTGACGAGCCTAGCATGTACAGACATGACCTCGGAACACGGAAGACCGAAAGGTCGAACATGAGTTGTATAGAAGATACGATCAACATGAAGATGTTCACCGTTGATGACTAGTCCGTCTCACGTGATGATTGGACACGGGCTAGTCGATTAGGATCATGTATCACTTAGATGACTAGAGAGATGTCAATCTGAGTGGGAGTTCATAAAATTTGATTAGATGAACTTAATTATCATGAACTTAGTCTAAAATCTTTACAATATGTCTTGTAGATCAAATGGCCCACGCTCAGGTTGCCCTCAACTTCAACGCGTTCCTAGAGAAAACCAAGCTGAAAGACGATGGTAGCAACTATACGGATTGGGTCCGTAACCTGAGGATTATCCTCATAGCTACCAAGAGATCACATGTCCTTGAAGCACCGGTAGGTGATGCACCCATTCTCCTGGCGACCCAAGACGTTATGAACGCCTGGCAGTCGTGTTGTGATGATTACTCCCTGGTTCAGTGCGGCATGCTTTACAGCTTAGAGTCGGGGCTCCAAAAGCGTTTTGAGCACCACGGAGCATATGAGATGTTCCAAGAGCTGAAAATGGTTTTCCAAGCTCATGCCCGAGTCGAGAGATATGACGTCTCCGACGCATTCTACAGTTGTAAGATGGAGGAGAATAGTTCTGTTAGCGAGCACATACTCAAGTTGTCTGGGTTGCACAACCGCTTGTATCAGTTGGGAATGAATCTCCCAGACGAAGCGGTCGTTGACAGAATCCTTCAGTCGCTCCCACCTAGCTACAAGAGCTTCGTGTTAAATTTCAATATGCAGGGGATGGAGAGGTCCATTCCCGAGGTGTATTCAATGCTGAAATCAGCGGAGGTGGATATCAAGAAAGAACATCAAGTGTTGATGGTCAATAAAACCACTAAGTTCAAGAAAGGCAAGGGTAAGAAGAACTTCAAGAAGGACGGCAAAGGAGTTGTCGCACCCGGTAAGCCAGTTGCCGAGAAGAAGCCAAAGAATGGACCCAACCTGAAACTGAGTGTTTTCATTGCAAGGGAACGGGTCACTAGAAGCGGAACTGCCCCAAATACTTAGCAGATAAGAAGGCCGGCAACGTCAAAGGTATATATGATATACATGTTATTGATGTGTACCTTACTAGCGCTCGTAGTAGCTCCTGGGTATTTGATACCGATGCAGTTGCTCACATTTGTAACTCAAAGCAGGAGCTGCGGAATAAGCGGAGACTGGCGAAGGACGAGGTGACGATGCGCGTCGGGAATGGTTCCAAGGTCGATGTGATCGCCGTCGGCACGCTGCCTCTACATCTACCCTCGGGATTAGTTTTAAACCTTAAAAATTGTTATTTAGTACCAGCTTTGAGCATGAACATTGTATCTGGATCTCGTTTGATACGAGATGGCTACTCATTTAAATCCGAGAATAATGGTTGTTCTATTTATTTGAGAGATATGTTTTATGGTCATGCCCCGCTGGTCAATGGTTTATTTTTGATGAATCTCGAACGTGATGATACACATATTCATAGTGTGGATGCCAAAAGATGTAAAGTTGATAATGATAGTCCCACATACTTGTGGCATTGCCGCCTTGGTCATATTGGTGTCAAGCGTATGAAGAAGCTCCATGCAGATGGGCTTCTAGAGTCTCTTGATTATGAATCATTTGACACGTGCAAACCATGTATTTTGGGCAAGATGACCAAGACTCCGTTCTCTGGAACAATGGAGCGAGCAACCAACTTATTGGAAATCGTACATACCGATGTGTGCGGTCCAATGAGTGTTGAAGCTCGCGGAGGCTATCGTTATGTTCTCACCCTCATAAATGACTTGAGTAGATATGGGTATGTCTACTTGATGAAGCACAAGTCTGAGACCTTTGAAAAGTTCAAGGAATTTCAGAATGAGGTTGAGAATCAACGTGACAGAAAAATAAAGTTCTTACGATCAGATCGTGGGGGTGAATATTTGAGTCATGAATTTGGCACGCACCTAAGGAACTGTGGAATTGTTTCACAACTGACACCGCCAGGAACACCTTAGCGTAATGGTGTGTCCGGACGTCGAAATCGTACTTTCTTGGACATGGTGCGATCTATGATGTCTCTCACCGACTTACCGCTATCTTTTTGGGGATTTGCTTTAGAGACTGCCACATTCACTTTAAATAGGGCTCCGTCAAAATCCGTTGAGACAACACCGTATGAACTTTGGTTTGGCAAGAAACCTAAGTTGTCATTTCTGAAAGTTTGGGGTTGCGATGCTTATGTCAAGAAACTTCAACCTGAAAAGCATGAACCCAAATCGGAAAAAATGCGTCTTCATAGGATACCCAAAGGAAACAATTGGGTACACCTTCTACCTAAGATCTGAAGGCAAGATTTTTGTTGCCAAGAATGGATCCTTTCTGGAGAAAGAGTCTCTCAAAAGAAGTGAGTGGGAGGAAAGTAGAACTTGATGAGGTGACAGTCACCCTTCCCGAACCGGAAAGTAGCGCGTCGCGGGAAATTGTTCCTGAGGTGCCTGCACCGACAAGGGAGGAGGTTAATGATGATGATCATGAAGATACAGATCAAGTTACTACTAAACTTCGAAGGTCCACAAGGACACGTTCCGCACCAGAGTGGTACGGCAACCCTGTCTTGGAAATCATGTTGTTAGACAACGGTGAACCTTCGAACTATGAAGAAGCGATGGCGGGCCCGGATTCCAATAAATGGCTTGGAGCCATGAAATCCGAGATAGAATCAATGTATGAAAACAAAGTATGGACTTTGGTGGACTTGCCCGATGATAGGCATGCCATAGAAAATAAATGGATATTCAAGAAGAAGACAGACGCGGATGGTAATGTGACCATCTATAAGACTCGGCTTGTCGCTAAAGGTTATCAACAAGTTCAAGGGATTGACTACGACGAGACTTTCTCTCCCGTAGCGATGCTAAAGTCCGTCCGAATCATGTTAGCAATTGCCGCATTATATGATTAAGATATATGGCAAATGGACGTAAAAACAACATTCCTTAATGGCTTCCTCAAGGAAGAACTGTATATGATGTAGCCGGAAGGTTTTGTCGATCCAGAGAATGCTGACAAGTTGTGCAAGCTCCAGCGCTCGATCTACGGGCTGGTGCAAGCATGTCGGAGTTGGAATATTCGCTTTAATGATGTGATCAAAGCGTTTGGCTTTATACAGACTTGGGGAGAAGCCTGTATTTACAAGAAAGTGAGTGGGAGCTCTGTAGCATGTCTCATATTATATGTGGATGATATACTGCTGATGGGAAATGATATAGAATTCTTGGAAAGCATAAAGGCCTACTTGAATAAGAGTTTTTCAATGAAGGACCTTGGAGAAGCTGCTTATATATTAGGCATCAAGATCTATAGAGATAGATCGAGACGCCTCATTGGTCTTTCACAAAGCACATACCTTGACAAGATATTGAAGAAGTTCAATATGGATCAGTCCAAGAAGGGGTTCTTGCCTGTTTTACAAGGTATGAGATTGAGCACGGCTCAGTCCCCGACCACGGCAGAAGATAAAGAAAAGATGAGGTCATCCCCTATGCCTCAGCCATAGGTTCTATAATGTATGCCATGCTGTGTACCAGACCTGATGTGAACCTTGCCATAAGTTTGGTAGGGAGGTACCAAAGTGATCCCGGTATGGAACACTGGACAGCGGTAAAGAACATCCTGAAGTACCTGAAAAGGACTAAGGATATGTTTCTCGTTTATGGAGGTGACGAAGAGCTTGTCGTAAAAGGTTACGTCGATGCTAGCTTCGACACAGATCTGGATGACTCCAAGTCACAAACCAGATACGTGTATATTTTGAATGGAGGAGCAGTCAGATGGTGCAGTTGCAAGCAGAGCGTCGTGGCGCATTCTACATGTGAAGCGGAGTACATAGCTTTTTGCGAAGCAGCTCAGGAAGGAGTCTGGATGAAGGAGTTCATCACCGACCTAGGAGTCATTCCAAGCGCGTCAAGCCCGATGACTCTCTTCTGTGACAACACTGGAGCTATTGCCATTGCCAAGGAGCCCAGGTTTCACAAGAAGACCAAGCACATCAAGCGCCATTTCAACTCCATCCGGAATTATGTTCAAGATGGAGACATAGATATTTGTAAAGTGCATACGGATCTGAATGTCGCAGATCCGTTGACTAAACCTCTTCCACGGGCAAAACATGATCGACACCAGAACTCTATGGGTGTTCGATTCATCACAATGTAACTAGATTATTGATTCTAGTGCAAGTGGGAGACTGTTGGAAATATGCCCTAGAGGCAACAATAAAAGGATTATTATTATATTTCCTTGTTCATGATAATTGTCTGTTATTCATGCTTGAATTGTATTGTACGGAAACAACGATACATGTGTGAATACATAGACCACAACGTGTCCCTGGTAAGCCTCTAGTTACTAGCTCGTTGATCAACAGATGGTCACGGTTTCCTGACCATGGACATTGGATGTCATTGATAACGGGATCACATCATTAGGAGAATGATGTGATGGACAAGACCCAAACCTAAGCCTAGCATGAGATCGTATAGTTCGTAATGCTTAAGCTTTTCAGTGTCAAGTATTTGTTCCTTAGACCATGAGGTTGTGCAACTCCCGGATACCGTAGGAATACTTTGGGTGTGCCAAACATCACAACGTAACTGGGTGGCCATAAAGGTACGCAACGGATATCTCCGAAAGTGTTTGTTGGGTTGGCACGAACCGAGACTGGGATTTGTCACTCTGTATGACGGAGAGGTATCTGTGGGCCCACTCGGTAAGACATCATCATAATGAGCTCAATGTGACTAAGGAGTTAGTCACGGGATGACGGATTACGGAACGAGTAAAGAGACTTGCGATGGCGAGATTGAACAAGGTATTGGTATACCGATGATCGAATCTCGGGCAAGTACCGTACCGATAGACAAAGGGAATAACATACGGGATTAAGTGAATCCTTGACATCATGGTTCATCCGATGAGATCATCGAGGAACACGTGGGAACCAACATGGGTATCCAGATCCCGCTGTTGGTTATTGACCGGAGAGTCGTCTCGGTCATGTCTGCGTGTCTCCCGAACCCGTAGGGTCTACACACTTAAGGTTCGGTGACGCTAGGGTTGTAGAGATATATGCACACGGAAACCCGAATGTTGTTCGGAGTCCCGGATGAGATCCCGGACGTCCGTAGGAGTTCCGGAATGATCCGGAGGTAAATAATGATATATAGGAAGTCCAGTTTCGGCCACCGGGAGAGTTCCGGGGGTCACCGGTAGTGTACCGGGACCACCGGAAGGGTCCCGGGGGTCCAACGGGTGGGGCCACCCATCCTGGAGGGCCCCGTGGGCCGTAGGGGGAGGGGGACCAGCCCCTATTGGGCTGGCGCACCCCCCATGGGCCTCCCCCATGCGCCTAGGGTTGAAACCCTAGGGGTGGGGGCGCCCCCCTTTGTCTTGGGGGGCAAGATACCCCCCTTGGCCGCCGCCCCCCCTAGGAGATTGGATCTCCTAGGGCCGGCGCCCCCTGGCCCCTATATAGTGGCGGGGAGAGAGGGCAGCCGCACCTCAGCCCCTGGCGCCTCTCCCCCCCGTTACACCTCCTACTCCTCCCGCAGGGTCTTGGTGAAGCCCTGCAGCTTTTCCCGTTGCATCCACCACCACGCCATCGTGCTGCTGGATCTCCATCAACCTCTCCTCCCCCCTTGCTGGATCAAGAAGGAGGAGACTTCGCTGTACCGTACATGTGTTGAACGCGGAGGTGCTGTCCGTTCGGCGCTGGGATCATCGGTGACGAGGATTACGACGAGTATGACTCCATCATCCACGTTCCTTCGAACGCTTCCGCACGCGATCTACAAAGGGTATGTAGATGCACTCCTTTATGCTCGTTGCTAGATGAACTCCTTAGATTGATCTTGGTGAAGCGTAGAATTTTTTTGAATTCTACTACGTTCCCCAACAGAAAATACCTTACTGAAAACTGCCTATCATTTCCTTCTGCTCCTCGCTGGGTTCGACACTATTACTTATCGAAAGGACTACGATAGACCCAGTACCGACGAAAGTTGCGCGGTACAAAAGAGGCTAGCAATGGTGAAAGGGTGAGAGTGCGTATAAGCCATGGACTCAACATTAGTCATAAAGAACTCATATACTTATTGCAAAAATCTACAAGTCATCAAAACAAAGTACTCAACGCATGCTCCTGGGGGAAGGGTTGGTAGGAGTTAACCATCGCGCGATCCCGACCTCCAGACAAAGGATGAGAATCAATAAATAAACCATGCTCCAACTTCATCACATAACGGTTCACCATACGTGCATGCTACGGGAATCACACACTTTAACACAAGTGTTTCTCAAATTCACAATTACTCCACTAGCATGACTCTAACATCACCATCATCATATCTCAAAACAATCATCAAGTATCAAACTTCTCATAATATTCAATGCACTTTATATGAAAGTCTTTATTATACCCATCTTGGATGCCTATCATATTATGACTAATTTTATAACCAAAGCAAATTACCATGATGTTCTAAAAGACTCTCAAAATAATATCAGTGAAGCATGAGAGATCAATAATTTCTATAAAATAAAACCACCACCGTGCTCTAAAAAGATATAAGTGAAGCACTAGAGCGAAACTATCTAGCTCAAAAGATATAAGTGAAGCACATAGAGTATTCTAATAAATTCCGATTCATGTGTATCTCTCTCAAAAGGTGTGTACAGCAAGGACGATTGTGGTAAACTAAAAAGCAAAGACTCAAATCATACATGATGCTCCAAGCAAAACACATATCACGTGGTGAATAAAAATATAGTCTCAAGTAAAGTTACCGATAGACGAAGAAGAAAGAGGGGATGCCTTCTCGGGGCATCCCCAAGCTTAGGCATTTGGTTGTCCTTGAATTTTACCTTGGGCATCCCCAACCTTAGGCACTTGCCACTCTTTGTTCCATAGTCCATCAAATCCTTACCCAAAAACTTGAAAACTTCACAACACAAAACTTAGCAAAAATCTCGTGAGCTCCGTTAGTATAAGAAAACAAACCACTACTTTAAGGCACTGTAATGAAATCATTCTTTATTTATATTGGTGTTAAACCTACTGTATTCCAACTTCTCTATTATTCATACCCCCCGATACTACTCATAGATTCATCAAAATAAGCAAACATCACACGAAAAACAGAATCTGTCAAAAACAGAACAGTCTGTAGCAATCTGTAACTTTCGAATACTTCAGTAACTCTAATTTTTTTTAAATAAATTGGTGGATGTGAGGAACTTGTATATTAATCATCTGCAAACATAATCAAATTAAAATCACTCTCCAGTAAAATATGGTAGCAAATCTCATGAGCGCAAAAGTTTCTGTTTTTTACAGCAAGATCGCAAAGACTTCACCCAAGCCTTGCCAAAGGTTCTACTTGGCACAAACACTAATTAAAACACAAAACCACATCTAACAAGAAGCTAGATGAATTATTTATTACTAAACATAAGAAAAAAAAGCAAAGAAACAAAAATAAAATTGGGTTACCTCCCAACAAGCTCTTTCTTTATAGCCATTAAGATCGGCTTTAGATTTCAATGATGCTCACATGAAAGACAAGAATTGAAGCATAGAAAGAGCATCATATAGCATGTGAAAATCACATATAAGTCTAACATACTTCCTATGCATAGGCATTTTATAGGAAAACAAATTAGCAAGATAAGCAAGATGTAGCATATGCAAGGAAGAAGGAAAATAATAGCAATCTCAACATAACGAGAGGAAATTTAGTAACATGAAAATTTCTACAACCATATTTCCCTATATCATAATAATTACATGTGGGATCATAATCATATTCAACAATATAGCTATCACATAAATTATTCTCAACGCGATCCACATGCATGCCAAGTTGACACTCTTCCAAAATAGTGGTATTAACATTAACTAAAGTCATGACCTCTCCAAACCCACTTTTATCAAAAAATTCATAAGATTGAACATTCTCAAAATATGTGGGATCTAAAGTTGATACTCTTCCAAACCCACTTTCAATATTATTGCAAACATTATTATCAATCTCATATATATCATGGGGCTTAAATAAGTTTTGAAGATCGTAAGAAGCATCACCCCAATCATGATCATTGCAACAAGTAGTGGGCATAGCAAAATAAGCATCCCCAAGTTTAAGGTTTTGCATATCATTAGCACAATTGACATTAATAGAATTTATAATAACATCATTGCAATCATGTTTTTCATTCAAAGTGCTATCGTGAATCACTTCATAAATTCCTTCTTTCAACACTTCATCACTATTTTCAGATTCACGAATTTCAAGCAAAACCTCATAAAGATAATCTAGTGCACTAAACTTACTAGCAGTTGGTTCATCATAGTTGGATATCTTAAAGAGATTAGCAAGCAGATGAGGATCCATAATTTAGCAAGCGAAGATGCAAGCTAATAGAGGGCACATAGCAACACAAGCAAACAGAAAGCCGAACGAAAAAAGGGCAAAGTTGAAATGGGGGAGAGGAAAACGAGAGGCAAATGGCAAATAATATAATGCGAGGGATAAGAGTTTGTGATGGGTACTTGGTATATGACTTGTGCGTAGATCTGTCCGGCAACGGTGCCAGAAATTCTTCTTGCTACCTCTTGAGCTTGCGTTGTTCTTCCCTTGAAGAGGAAAGGGTGATGCAACACAATAGCGTAAGTATTTCCCTCAGTTTTTGAGAACCAAGGTATCAATCCAGTAGGAGACTACACGCGAGTCCCTCGTACTTACACAAACAAATAAGAACCTTGCAACCAATGTGATAAAGGGGTTGTCAATCCCTTCTCGGCCACTTGCAAAAGTGAGATCTGATAGAGATAATAAGATAATATTTTTGGTATTTTTGTTATATAGATTGAAAGTAAAGATTGCAAAATAAAAGTAAAGTAAAGATAAATAGTTGATGGAAGATTAATATAATGGAAGATAGACCCGGGGCCCATAGGTTTCACTAGTGGCTTCTCTCAAGATAGCAGATTTCTACGGTGGGTGAACAAATTACTGTCGAGCAATTGATAGAAAAGCGCATAGTTATGAGAAAAGCTAGGCATGATCATTGTATATAGGCATCACGTCCGTGACAAGTAGACCGAAACGATTCTGCATCTACTACTATTACTCCACACATCGACCGCTATCCAGCATGCATCTAGAGTATTTAGTTCATAAGAACAGAGTAATGCTTTAAGCAAGATGACATGATGTAGAGGGATAAACTCAAGCAATATGATATAAACCACATCTTTTTATCCTCGATGGCAACAATACAATACGTGCCTTGCTTCCCCTACTGTCACTGGGAAAGGGCACCGCAAGATTGAACCCAAAGCCAAGCACTTCTCCCATTGCAAGAACTATAGATCTAGTAGGCCAAACCAAACCAATAATTCGAAGAGACTTGCAAGGATATTATGAGCACACATAAAAAGTTCAGAGAAGAACCAAATATCTTTCATAGATAACCTTGATCATAAACTCAAAATTCATCGGATCTCGACAAACACACCGCAAAAAGAGATTACATCGAATAGATCTCCTCGAAGACTGAGGAGAACTTTGTATTGAGATCCATAGAGAGAGAAGAAGCCATCTAGATACTAGCTATGGACCCAAAGGTCTGTGGTAAACTACTCACAACTCATGGTGAGGGCGATGATGATGATGATGATGATGAAGGCCTCCGTGATGGATCCCCCTCCGGTGGAGCTCCGGAACAGGCTCCGAGATGAGATCTCCACGGGAACAGAAGGTACGATGGTGGAATTAGGGTTTTCTCTTTGTTCACGGAGTTTCTGGGGTACGTAGACTTATATAGGAAGAAGGAGGGAACCGGGGGACGCTCGAGGGGGCCACGAGGCAGGGGGCGCGCCATCGTGGGACAGCCCTCTGTCCCCTGATGTGGTTCTCAAGCTCCGCGTGCGTGATTTTCTCCAAAAATATCTCTCGCGAAGGTTTCATTCCGTTTTGGACTCCGTTTGATATTCTTTTTCTGCAAAACCCTGAACCAGGCAAAAAACAACAATCTGGACTGGGCCTTTGGGTTAGTAGGTTAGTCCCAAAAATGATATAAAAGTGAATGATAACATCCAAGACTTCGTAAATAATAGCATGTAACAATCAAAAGTTATAGATATGTTGGAGACGTATTATGCATCCCCAAGCTTAATTCCCGCTCGTCCTCGAGTAGGTAAATGATAAAGAAAGAATTTTTGTTGTGGAATGCTAACCAATATAGTTTTTCAATGTAATTCTCATAATTGTGGCATGAATGTTCAGATATGAAAGGTTCAAGATAAAAGTCTATATTGACATAAGAAATAACAATACTTCAAGCATACTAGCAAAGCAATCAGGTCTTCTCAAAATACTATGGCTAAAGAAAGTTGTCCCTACAAAATCATATAGTGTTGGCAATGCTCCCTCGTTATCACACAAAAATATTCATATCATGCACAACCCCGATTTCAGCCAAGCACTTGTTTTCATACTCTATCTTTTCAAACCTTTCAACTTTCATGCAATACATGAGCGTGAGCCATGGACATAGCACTATGGGTGGAATAAGGGTGGTTGTGGAGAAGACAAAAAGGAGGGAGATAGTCTCACATCGACTAGGCATATCAACGGGCTATGGAGATGCCCATTAATAGATATCAATGTGAGTGAGTAGGGATTAACATGCAACGGATGCACTAGAGCTAAATATGAATGAAAGCTCAACAGAAGAAACTAGTGGGTGTGCATCCAACTTGCTTGCTCATGAAGACCTAGGGCATTTGAGGAAGCCCATGTTGGAATATACAAGCCAAGTTCTATAATGAAAATTCCCACTAGTATATGAAATGACTAAGCATGAGACTCTCGACAATGAAGAATATGGTGCTACTTTGAAGCACAAGTGTGGAAAAAAGATAGTAGCAATTGTCCCTTTTTTTCTTTTCTTTTTTTTTCTTTTTTTGGGCCTTTTTTTTCTTTGGCCTTTCCCTTTTTTTCTCTTTTTTTTTGCGGAGGGGCTTTATAGATTTAGCCTTTCCTCCCATGGGACAATGCTCTAATAATGATGATCATCACACTTTCATTACAACTCGATATTACAACTCGATACTACAACAACAAAGTATGACTCTATATGAATGCCTCTGGCGGTGTACCGGTATGTGCAATGAAACAAGAGTGACATGTATAAAAAATTATGCATGGTGGCCTTGCCACAAATACGATGTCAACTACATGATCATGCAATGGCAATAGGACATATGATGCTTGTCATATGAATGGAACGGTGGAAAGTTGCATAGCAATAATATCTCGGAATGGCTATGGAAATGCCATGATAGGTAGGTATGCTGGCTGTTTTGAGGAACAATATGGTGGCTGTTTTGAGGAAGGATATATAGTAGGTTTATGGCACCGATGAAAGCTGCGCGGTACAAGAGAGGCTAGCAATGGTGGAAGGGTGAGAGTGCGTATAATCCATGGACTCAACATTAGTCATAAGAACTCATATACTTATTGCAAAAATCTATGAGTCATCAAAACAAAGCAATCAACGCATGCTCCTAGGGGGGAGGTTGGTAGGAGTTAACCATCGCGCGCCCCCGACCTCCACACAAAGGTTGGCACTCTACAAATACCGCATGCTCTAACTTCGTCACATAGCGGTTCACCATACGTGCATGATACAGGAATCACTAACCTTAACACAAGTATTTCTCAATTTCATAATAACTCCACTAGCATGACTCTAATATCACTATCCTCATATCTCGAAACAATTATCAAGCATCCAACATCTTATTCTATTCAATGCACTTGCTGTGATTTTTTTACTACATTGATATTGGATGTCTATCATGTGAAGACTAGTTTCTTTAGTCTAAACACATTACCATGCTGTTTTAATATACTCTCAAAAGGATATAAGTGAATCATGAGAGTTCAACAATTTCTACAAAATATTACCCCCACCGTGCTCTAAAAGATATAAGTGAAGCACTAGAGCAAAAACTATTTAACTCAAAAGATATAAGTGAAGCACATAGAGTGTTCTAATAATTTCTAAGCCATATTTAACTCTCTCAAATAGGTGTGTACAGCAAGGATGATTGTGGAAAACTAACAAGAAAAGACTCAAATTATACAAGACGCTCCAAGCAAAACACATAACATGTTGCGAATAAAAATATAGCTCCAAGTATAGTTACCGATGGATGAAGACGAAAGAGGGGATGCCTTCCCGGGGCACCCCAAGCTTAGGCTTTTGATTATCTTGAATTTACTTGGGGTGCCATGGGCATCCCCAAGCTTAGGCCTTTTCTACTTCTTGTTCCATAGTCCATCAAAGCAATACTCAAAACTTGAAAACTTCACAACACAAAACTTAGACAAAAATTCTCGTGAGCTCCGTTAGTATAAGAAAGCAAACCACTACTCAAAGGGGCAACAATGAATTCATTATTTGTTTATATTGGTGTTAAACATACTGTATTCCAACTTCTCTATGGTTCATATACTCCAATACTACTCATAGATGCATCGAAATAAGCAAACAACACACGAAAAACAGAATCTGTCAAAAACAGAACAGTCTGTAGTAATCTGCAGGTTTCAGCTACTTCTGGAACTCCGAAAAATTCAAACTAAATTGGTAAATTTGCGGAATTTATCTACCAATCATCTGAAAAAAGAATCAACTAAAAAGCACGCTCCAGTAAAATCTGAAGACTACTTTAGCTAGCGCTAACGATTCTTTTTTTCACAGCAAGATCACATAAACTTCACCCAAGTCTTCCCAAAGGTTCTACTTGGCACAAACACTAAACAAAACATGAAACCACATCTAATCAGAGGCTAGATGCAATATTTATTCCCTAACAGCAACAAAAAAACATAAAATTGGTTGCCTCCCAACAAGCGCTATCGTTTTACGCCCCTAGCTAGGCACGATACAAGATAAATCTAGGTATTGCCATCTTTGGAAGGCAATCCATAAGTGGCTCTCATGATAGATTCATATGGTAATTTGATTTTATTTCTAGGAATGTGTTCCATGACTTTCCTTAACGGAAATTGGAATCTAATATTTCCTTTCTTCATATCAATAATTGCACCAATCGTTCTAAGGAAAGGTCTTCCAAGAATAATAGGACATGAAGGATTGCAATCTATATCAAGAACAATGAAATATACGGGCACATAATTCCTATTGGCAACAATAAGAACATCATTAATTCTTACCATAGATTTCTTAATAGTGGAATCCGCAAGATGCAAATTTAAAGAACAATCATCAAGCTCATGGAATCCTAGCAAATCACACAAAGTTTGGATAGTAGAGACACTTGCCCCCAAATCACACAAAGCATAGCATTCATGGTCTTTTATTTTTATTTTGATAGTAGGTTCCCATTCATCATAAATCTTTCTAGGGATAGAAACTTCCAACTCAAGTTTTTCTTCATAAGATTGCATCAAAGCATCAACTATGTGTTTAGTGAAAGCTTTATTTTGACTATAAGCATGCGGAGAATTTAGCACGGATTGCAACAAGGAAATACAATCAATCAAAGATCAATTATCATAATTGAATCCCTTGAAATCCAAAGTAGTGGGTTCATCACTATGCAAAGTTTTAATCTCTTCACTCCCACTTTTAGCAATTTTAGCATCAAGATCTAAAAACTCCGAATCATTGGGACACCTTAAAGCAGAATTATCTCCAATCCTATCTTCATCAAGATTAATACTAGAAAACAAGGATCTAATAGGAGACACATCAATAACTTTCAGATCTTCATCTTTATTTTCATGATAACTAGAAAAACATGATTTAATATAATCTTCTCTTTTAACATGCATTCTAGCAGTTCTTTCTTTGCATTCATCAATGGAAATCTCATGGCTTTGAGGGACTCATTGATATCATGCTTAGGCGGGATAGATCTAAGTTTCAAATAATCAACATCAAGAGCAATTCTATCCACACTTCTAGCCAATTCATGAACCTTAAGCAATTTCTCTTCAAGCAAAGCATTGCAATGCTTTTGCGAGATCATAAACTCCTTAACACTAGTTTCAAATTCAGAAGGCATCTTTCCATAAGAGTTGTTGTAGGAATTACCATAATTATTAGAGGAATTACTAGGAAAAGGCCTAGGATTAAAATTACCTCTATAAGCATTGTTACCAAAATTATTCCTACCAACAAAATTCACATCCAAAGATTCATTGTTATTCTCAATCAAAGCGGACAAAGGCATATCATTAGGATCAGAAGAAGCACTCTTAGTAGCAAATAATTTCATAAGTTCATCCATCTTTCCACTCAAAACACTAATTTCTTCAATAGCATGCACTTTTTTTTTACTAGTAGATCTTTCGATGTGCCATTGAGAATAATTAACCATAATATTATCTAGGAGTTTGGTAGCTTCTCCTAAGGTGGTTTCCATGAAAGTGCCTCCGGCGGCCGAATCTAAAAGATTTCTAGAAGCAAAATTCGAGCCAGCATAAAAGTTCTGAATAATCATCCATAGATTCAACATGCACATGATCTAGTTGCTTAAAATTCATAATATCGTTTCTAAGAGAGATGATCTTAGCAGGAGGGAAATACTTAGAGATAAAAGCATCTTTGCACTTATTCCACGAATCAATACTATTTCTAGGCAAAGAGGAAAACCAAGTTTTAGCACGATCTCTAAGTGAAAACGGAAATAACTTCAATTTAACAATATTGTTATCCGTATCCCTTTTCTTTTGCATATCACACAAATGAACAAAGTTGTTTAGATGGGCAGCGGCATCTTCACTAGGAAGGCCGGAGAATTGATCTTTCATGACAAGCTTCAACAAAGCAGCATTGGTCTCAAAAGATTCAGCAGCGGTGATAGGATCAATCAGAGTGCTAATAAAATCATTGTTGTTGGTATTGGAGAAGCCACACAATTTGGTATTGTTCTGAGCCATAGTGACAAGCAAGCAATCCAACACACACAAGCAAACAAGAAGCAAGCGAACGATAAACACACGGCGGAAGAAGGGCAAATAAAACGGCAAGGGTGAAGTGGGGGAGAGGAAAACGAGAGGCAAATAAATGTAATGCGAAGGATAAGGGTTTGTGATAGGTACTTGGTGTATGACTTTTGCGTAAGCCTCCCCGGCAACGGCGCCAGAAATTCTTCTTGCTACCTCTTGAGCTTGCGTTGTATTCCCTCGAAGAGGAAAGAGCTATGCAGCACAGTAGCGTAAGTATTTCCCTCAGTTTTTGAGAACCAAGGTATCAATCCAGTAGGAGACCACGCGCGAGTCCCTCGCACCCGCACAAACAAATAAGAACTTCGCAGCCAATGCGATAAGGGGTTGTCAATCCATTTACGGTCACTTACGAAAGTGAGATCTGATAGAGATGATAGTTTATATTTTTGGTATTTTTAGTTTATAAGAACAACAAATAAAAGCGATAAAAGTAAAGTAGATGTAGATTGATATGTTGAGAATAGACCCGGGGGCCATAGTTTTCTCTAGTGGCTTCTCTCATGATAGCGATATTCTACGGCGGGTAAACAAATTACTGTCGAGCAATTGATAGAAAAGCGAATAATTATGAGACTATCTAGGCATGATCATTGTATATAGGCATCACGTCCGAGACAAGTAGACCGAAACGATTCTGCATCTACTACTATTACTCCACACATCGACCGCTATCCAGCATGCATCTAGTGTATTGAGTTCATAAGAACAGAGTAACGCCTTAAGCAAGATGACATGATGTAGAGGGATAAACTCAAGCAATATGATATAAACCCCATCTTTTTATCCTCGATGGAAACAATACAATACGTGCCTTGCTGCCCCTACTATCACTGGGAAAGGACACCGCAAGATTGAACCCAAAGCCAAGCACTTCTCCCATTGCAAGAACTATAGATCTAGTAGGCCAAACCAAACCAATAATTCGAAGAGACTTGCAAGGATATTATGAGCACACATAAAAAGTTCATAGAAGAACCAAATATCTTTCATAGATAACCTTGATCATAAACTCACAATTCATCGGATCTCGACAAACACACCGCAAAAAGAGATTACATCGAATAGATCTCCTCGAAGACCGAGGAGAACTTAGTATTGAGATCCAGAGAGAGAGAGAGAGAAGAAGCCATCTAGATACTAGCTATGGACCCGAAGGTCTGTGGTAAGCTACTCACAACTCATGGTGAGGGCGAGGATGATGATGATGAAGGCCTCCGTGATGGATCCCCCTCCGGTGGAGCTCCGGAACAGGCTCCAAGATGGGATCTCCACGGGAACAGAAGGTACGGCGGTGGAATTAGGTTTTTCTCTGTGTTCACGGAGTTTCTAGGGTACGTAGACTTATATAGGAAGAAGGTGGGCACCGGGGGACGCTCGAGGGGGCCACGAGGCAGGGGGCGCGCCCCCACCCTCGTGGGCCAGCCCTCTGTCCCCTGATGTGGTTCTCAAGCTCCGCTTGCATGATTTTCTACAAAAATATCTCTCGCGAGGGTTTCATTCCGTTTGGACTCCGTTTGATATTCTTTTTCTGTAAAACCCTGAAACAGGCAAAAAACAGCAATCTGGACTGGGCCTTTGGGTTAGTAGGTTAGTCCCAAAAATGATATAAAAGTGAATGATAAAGCCCATTAAACATCCAAGACTTCATAAATAATAGCATGGAACAATAAAAAATTATAGATACGTTGGAGACGTATCAGTCCCTGCTGTCAGGTGGAGGAATCATTATTTTCCGCGTAATAAGGAGGCACTTCCTTGCTGCCGTCGTGGACCCAGTTGTGAGCCTCTCCACGTAGAGTCCACGTCCGATGGAAGCCGTTCCTTGACCACATTGACCGCGTCGCGCCGAGAGCACCAGGGCGGTGGACGACGGCGGGGCCTAGGAAGGGGACGACGCATAGCAGGGGAAGACGCGGCAGTGGAAGCCCGCACGGAGAGGAGTACGAGGGTTCACTGGTTCGGCTGCAGTGTGAGGCTGCCGTCGCCGCAAAATAACAGGGGGTGTGGGTGAGTAGAGGGATGGCCTGGCCGGCGGTGGGAGTAGTAGGGGACGGTGAGGCTTGCACGGCAGCACAGCCGGCCACGATAGGCAGGAGCAGGCGACACAATGAGCGCTGCTTTGGGCGGCTGAAGCAAGAAGACCAGAGGTTGAAGAAGCATGACGGCCGTTGGATGGACATCGTACGGTCACTACAGCTAGAATCGTTTATATTGACTAAGTTGACAAAGCCCTTGGTACGCGTTTACTTAGTAGGCCTACAGGCCAGCTTCCGAAACGGTGCGCCCCAGATATCAGGGGGAGGAATCATTTTTTGGGCTTGTGAAGCTAGAATATCCGAGATTGAAGAAGAAGCATGGCATCGGTTGGATGGACATCCAACGACCACTGCTGCTAGAACTGTGTGTTGACTATAAGTTGACAAAGCCTAGCATACGCATCAACTTTTTTTGAGGGGACGCGTCAACTTAGTAAGGCCACAAGTGTGCGGCAGAGAACTTATAGCCCATTTGAGATTTGTAAGAATATGTAGTCAATTTTTGAATTCTAATGGAATTTATTACAACCCATTTAGAGTTTGTTAAAAGTACAGCCCATTTCAACCAACCGTTTAAAACATAATTCAATAAAATTTCCCACATTTTGATGGGATCCGGAATATTTTTATCCCGAAATTTCTAGTCAGATTAAATACAATTTGAATATAAATTTATATTACGTAAAAATCCAACGAAACATTGCGCTCGCAACAATTAATGAAATTAAAATTTTCAATATAAAAAAATCATATTTTATAAACTAATTACGTGTTTGGTGCATTTTTTTATAGTTACTGCCCAGTTTTTATAATTACATCCCATTTATTATTTCTTAAAGCCCATTTTCTTGCTAAGCCTAATGCATCCCTCCTAGGAAAGATTTGCAGCCGAGCGGGGCGGAGAATAACAACTTGATCTTGCCTGGGTATTCCTTAAAAAAGTATAGCTGGGCTAGCCATTTTCAGCTTGAAAAATAATAATATCTGGGTTGGATATCTGGCCTGGGCTAGACGGGCCATAGCCCGCCCAGTTAATACCTGCAGCGATGTTTCCGTTGTTGTTCAGAGGAGAAAAATTAATATCTGGGCTAAACATCGCTCAAGAAAAACTTTGAAGTGCTCACACCTCAAAAACACAAATACTGCTCGAGCTGCTTGGTCCCAGCTATCGGCCGATTCTTGTGCAATTCTCTCGTTTATTGACTACATAGGTTGATAATGGTGTGGGACTGTGATGTCAGGAAATCAGGAGGAAGCAAAAAAATAATATAGTTTTATATACTAATAAGGAGGCACTTGCGTACGTGCGGCTATGGCCCTGGTGGGTCCCCACTATCATCTTCTCCAAGTAAAGTCATCTCCTCATCCTCATGTCCATTGACCATGTTGACAACGCGAGACGGCGGCGCCACGGCGAGCGCAACAACTCGAAGGACGACGGAGAGGGCCTCGCGGGCCCTACGGATGGTCTGATACAGCGCCCGCTGCTCATTCGGGAAGTCAGGATCATAGGGCCACATGTCCGCGACGACATTGTCGTTCGCTTGTTCACCGGTGCTCGTTGAGGAGATGCAGGTTGCAGCACAGGTCCTCCTGCGCTGGTAGCTCTTCTGCCATGAACACGGCATGAACCGGCTCTATGGTGAACACAGCATGAACCGGCTTGGACAGTGGCGCCGGCTCTTGGTCGGAAGCTACGTCCATCGTCTGATTGTCGTCGCTCAGCTCGGCGAGGTAGCTGGCGAGTCAGCATGTCCGATGCTGGACCGACCCGCTGGCAAGCACGAGTCTGACTGCCCTGGCCCACCTAGACCGCCTCCCTCGCCCGTGCGCGCTTTCCCCTCGAAACGGTCAGCGCCGCCCGTCCCGCTTCCCGGTGCATGCGATTGCTCCGCCTTCAAACGACACAAGTGCCGTCCATCCGTCCTTCTACCGCCCACATTAATGATACGCGGTTTCCGTGGCGGCTACTCCGGCGCCACATGTCCGTCCTTCCGCCGCCCACCATTGCTATATAAACTGCTACGCCGGCCATAGCCGCAGTCATCCGCATCCGTTCCTATTCTCCTGTCCACACCACTACTGCCCACCATGGCTTCCTCGCGCTCCAGCGCTCTTCGGGACGGGCGGACGACGGACCACAAGGATATGGCAGCCATTGCTGCTGACTGGCTGGCCGGCAGGCAGCCGGAGGATGACGACGTCCCAATGGAAAACATGGTAGTCGATGATCCGGCGCCAACCCCATCCTTCGCGCCATCCTCATCGGTGCATTGCACCATGACCATCGGCGAGGCCCGTGCCCAATATATGGACACAGTGAGGCAGAAGCGTGAGGAGCAGTTCCGGGAGGCGCAGGCCGACGCCGCCTACAACCACCATCTCCTCCAGGAGCACCTGCAGGCGGAGGAGCAGATCACCACGGAGCGGGCGGAGCAGGAGGAGCTGCTCGACTCGTACTGCTCCGCCCGTGAGGGCCGCCTCGAGCACTGGCGGTACCGCATGCGGGTGGCGAAGGCTGCGGCCACCTACAAAGAGGGTGATGAAGCGGGCGAGGCACTGTTTGGCAATTCATAGAGAACATTCAATACAATCGATGATTATGCATCTCAGCGATTCACATGTGAGAGCCAATATTTGCTTCACAACTAAAGAATAAAGAAAAAATGGATCGACGCTGCTGACAGCAAAGGGCGCCCCATTCGAAAATATCAAACGCATGTCTTCTTGCTAAAATCAATGAGCAAAATTTGACAAGGTTTTCCCATTCCAAAATATCAAATGCCTACGATTGTGGAATGGGTAGGGTTTGTCATCAGTTCGGACATTGACATGGCACCTTGTGCTAAATAAACCGGCTGTTCTTTTTGTGCAATTCCACCAAAATCAACCAAATTCGCGCGTAGCTTGTACGATTTCGCCCTTATATGTCGCAACGCCTTGAACTTATCGGCACCTCCTCTCTTGTGGTGGAAAAGAATGATTCGATGTATTCATGAACATTTTGTGCAGTTCCCATTGAAATCAAGCTGAGCACCCTTGTTTGCACAAATACAAAAAAGTGATTAGTATAAAGCAAACTGTACTATGAATTGATAATTTAAACAGGCACCTACATGGTCCATGTAGAGCACACTTTTAAAAAAATGTAACTCACCGGAAAGAATCCTAGAACAACATTGTACTCGCGCATCACATCAAGAAAATGGAGATTTGTCAGTCCGATAGACAGGGCTTCTTCATCCTCGCATAATCGGAACTAGTCACTTTACTTACTCCATATTTTTCTTTAGAGGAGGATGATTCTGTTGTGCAAAGACAAGAGGATAATTAAATGCTAGCATCCCTCTTTGCTCGAAAAAAAGGACAGGAAATATTTAAAACAACACAGATGAAGCACTTCTCAAGGACAATACCACTTTTTGATGACAGTATCTAAACAGTAGCACAACACCAATAGAGATGACAAAGCTCAATCATATGGATGAAATCAGTGGGCGAGTACCAACCTTTGTCAGGAGGCTTATTGTGTAGAGCGTACAGATGAAGCACTTCTCCGGAACCATCTGTTGCTATCTACTATGGTAGCCATGCTTACTATATACTCTTCGATTAGATTAATGTTTCCAACATCTTCTTGTGCAGTTCTACTAAAATATATGGTATCTTCAAAGAAGATCCCTGTTTGCACAAGTAGAGATAATTACGTATTACATTAAGAGTGGCATCAAATCAGTGGCAAAACAATTGCTCGTTCCAGCCATAGCAATAAATTAAGATGCAAAATTATATCATTACATGTGTCATCACAATTCCAATGTTTCTTTACAGCACCAGGAGTTGATTTTTGTTTTTCTTCCGCTTGTTCTCCCCCCTCATCACTTGGTTCAATAACATACAAGCTTCGCCTTCAATGTAAGATTTGGCATGTCCATTATGTTGCACAAGTATAGCACTAAACAACGACATTAATTTTCTGATGAAAGTGGCAAAATATAGGCCAACAGTTGTGAAATATCCTTATCTTACCTCAATGGGATATGGCGGTGCACATACATATTGGAAGTCTTGTCTCCATTTGTGCAGTTCACTAAAATCAAGCAACATTACCGTACAAGTAGCACAACATATGAAAGCACACTACAGAATCATGTGAAAGAAGGCTAGTACTGACCTCTCATGCCGCGGAATTCAAACAACTCACAAGAAGAAGATCCGAACCAAATTTGCCAACACGGATAGGAAGTAAGATCTCCTCTTGTGCAGTTCCACTAAGTTCAAGCAATCAAGCAACATTGTCGGTGTGACATTTGGTTGAACTGCACAAAACACTCTTAAAACAAAAGTGTTTTGTGCAGTGCAACAAAAGGTCACAATGGCAACGAGGTGAAGTAGATAACCCTGTTTACACAGAGGTGCAAAAGAAACAACTAGTGGTCAATAACGGTGGATGACACAGAAGCCAACAAAAACAAGCATCTACCTTATCTAAATGGGAAAGAAAGCAAGACAATAGCATTTCTCAAACGGTGGCATTGAGTAATATTAACAGAGCGATTATTTTAACAATAAAATTCGTTAAACATGTAATTTGCTTTTAACTGTGGCATTGCATCAATTTCCCATCTAAACCAAACACGAGGGACTTTTAGGGACTAAAAGTGGGCATTTGGGACTAAAGAAAGAAGACCCCGAGGGAGAGTCTTTTTGGGACTTTTTCCAATAGTTGCCCCTGCCACGCATCACACCTTGTCTCTATTAGTTCACTACTAGGGGTAACATGGTCTTTTAGCATGTCATTTAATAACCTCTAGTCCAAGTTTAGTCCCTGGAACCAAGCAGGTAGGGACTAGGGAGTTTCTAACCAAACAGGGCCTTAGATTAACAACAGCTAAAGAGTTGCACAGGACAGTGGATGCCCCAGCACCATGTGCATCTACCGATGTACAGGGGTGATGCACAGTCTGTTGCAACAAAGAACAAACAACCAAGGAGCATATTTGTGTTGGTCCCAATTTTGTTATCTTCAATCACCTTTCCCTATGTGAGTGCAATAAATCTAGTCCTGCTCAAACTATATAGCATTGTCCCCCAAAACAAAACATCAGTTTGTTACAGATGTGCGTACTGCATTTGTCATTGTTTTCCCTTTTCGACCAACGTAGGTGCTGGATAGCCAGTCTGTACTAGTACTTTCCCCACTTCCTTTCCTCTATGAATCACACCCTAGATTTATGCTATACAACTTTCCCCGCTACTTTCCCGCATTCCTGTCCTCCTTGAACCACGTCTTAGATTCATGCAATACAACTTTCCCCATTACTTTCCCCCTTCATTTCCTTTCTGAACCACGTCCTAGATTCATGTTATACAACTTTTCTCACTACTTTCCCCCATTCCTTTCCTCTTTGAACCATGTCCTGGATTCATGGTATACAACTTTCCCCACTACTTTCCTATTTGATCCAACACCTAGATTCGAGTGCAGAAGTGAAAAAAGCCCACATGCAGCTAGAGCAATGCATGTGGAATAAGTAAATTATACCTTAAGGTTCTTGGGGCGTGGTTCGGTGGGCGACCGGAGGCCGTTCGACCCACACTATGTACGACGGCGAAGAAGAAGGGGTTGGAGGCCCTCCCGCGCCGCCGCTGGGTGAAAGTGAACAGCTGCACCGGTAGTGGATTCCCTACCTCGCCGACGGCGACAACGTTAAGCCTCCTTCCCTTCCCGGCGGACGGATCCTGCCGGCTCTTTGACCAGCAGTGAGGGGAGAGAGAGAGGACAATGAAGTCTTGTTTAGATCTGGAGAGGGTGAGAGAGTGTGAAGAGAACAACTACAAGCAGACCAGCAGTGAGGGGAGAGAGAGAGGCCAACGAAGTCTTGTTTAGATCTGGAGAGGGTGAGAGAGTGTGAAGACAGCAACTACAAGCGCTGAGGCTCCAGCGTGTAT
>LR738713.1:729212287-729275933 GCA_902687465.1 Secale cereale
GGGGAGTGTTTTCAGGCCGGGCGGGGCGGCTGTTTGGCCGGTGGTGGCTGGCGGCTCAAGGGGGGTGGAGGTTGAAGATGAACTGCAGGCCCTTGATTTCGTATCCAACTGCTGCAAAATCAACTGACTAGAGATGAAAAAGTCAGTCGACTGACTTGTAGCCTCTCCTCTAGTGCGTTCAGTTTCGATAGTAAAATTCAGTTTTGACAGCAAAATTCAGTTTCGACAGTTAAGTTCAGCTTCGACAGTTAAATTCAGTTTCAGTCAACTGACTTGTAGCTTCACCTCTAGTGCGTTCAGTTTTGACAGTAAAATTCAGTTTTGACAGCAAAATTCAGTTTCGACAGTTAAGTTCAGCTTCGACAGTTAAATTCAGTTTCGATAGTTAAGTTCAGAGATGAGCGACTGATGTATACATCTAGCAGTTTGTGGTTATGTATTTTACGTCATCTATTGGAGATGCTATTAGAATTTCACTCAGGTTAACATTGTCTCTCTTGTCCTGCTTCAGCCTCGGCATTGTACAACTCACCGGAGCTGCTCCAACGACGAAACCCTCCATCATAGCGGAGCAGTACCTCGGGCTCCATCTCCAGACGCCTAAGATCTTCTTCTCCTCCTCCGACAGCCAAGTCAGCCGGAGCATCCTCACCGGCCAACCCAATCACGCTGAGATCGACATGGCTTCGCCAAAGAGGTTGTACACTTCTTGTGGTTTGACTTAATCTCACCATGCTTCTTTGCATCCTGTGATCTTCCAATTCTTGTGAACCAAACACCCAGATTGGCAGAAATCTTGTGTTTTTAAATTCTCTATTTTGCACGTGCATTCCTATCCTATTCCTATCTATTTCCTATCCCTGCATTGTTAGAATCCTCAAATTCAAACAAGCCCTTATACAATTACTTCTGTTACAGGTATGTGTCAAAGAAAACCTTGTGTGGTTTGTCCTGCTCCTGCGGTGCTGTGTTCCACCCCAGCTCAGCTGCTCCAACGATGGAAGGGTTCACCACAGCAGGGATCCGCTCTCCAGACTGTCTTTCGCCACCTCAGATCTTGTTCCTCGCCGCCGGCAGCCACGACAACTGCTTTACCATCATCAACTGAGTAGATGACCTTGAGGACTACACGGGTCCGCAAGAGAGGTCGCACTCTTCCGTGTCTGCTTACGTTATGCATCGCTTAATATGATGACATGCTACTTTATCATCGTGTTCACCTATTAGACTCCGACTCAGGTCCAAACTTATGCTGGAACTTGAGTTTTTAAATGGTTGTGGGGTACATATTGGGGCAGCAATCAGTACTATTTTTCTACTATCTGGTTAATCTCGGGTGTCTACTATGAGTTTCATGTTGGGTGCAAACAAACATTAAAGGAGTCATTATCTGTATTTTTTAACTAAAGCTATTATCTGCCTGCTATCATTGGTTTTGGGTCTATGCACAGTTTGCTACCTTCACTCTGGATTTGTGCCTGCACTCCTTACATAATCTCACTATGTTTTATTCCTATGCATGTCAGTTATCGTACACAATGGAACTGAACATGTAGAGCAAAAGAGACGAGATGTAATTTTCTTAGTTTAGACATGATTTGTGTGAATGCCCCATGTTTAGTGTGTAATTACCATATATGTGAATTATGCAATGCCATCTTTTTGCAAGACATTATATATGTGAATTATGCAATGCTATCTTGTTGCAAGGCATTATATATGTGAATTATGCAATGCCATGCTGTTTAGCCAAGTGTCATATATGTGAATTATATCATGCCATCCTTTTTTTTGTATTTCTCATTGCTTTTGTCGACAATGTTTGTATATTCAACTGCTCTTCCTATGCATCGGCCATTTGAATTGGTGATGGAGAAATCTGGAGTGAAAACAAGGTCTTCAGAGCAGACAATGCTACCTGGTGAAGCAGATATGTTGCTGGTTACAGATAGCTCTTTAGAGGAGGATTTAGAGGCAGATGACCAGTCCTATTATCCCCCTGAGGTGTATGCTCAAACTTGGCAGGGTTATATTACTCTTATCATGCATATGTTGTATTGCAATGCTTAGTTTTTTACATCATATACACGATATTGAATGCCATCTCCTTAGTTGACACACCATATATGCTATTGCCCTCTCCTCACTTCCTTAGTATATAAATCATATATTTGAATTATATCATGCCATGATGTCTACATAGACAACATGTATCTAAATTATGGCATGCCAACCCATTTTCTAAAGACATAATATAGTTATATCATCTCATCCTGTTCACATAGTCATCATATTTTGAATTATGTCATTCTATCCGTGATTTTTTTATGATGCCATCATGTTTCCATCGACGACATGTTTGTGATTTATGGCATGCCAACCACTTTAATAGACACATCGTATAGTTATATCATGTCATCCTGTTTACATAGTCATCATACATTGAAGTATGTCATTCTATCCTATTTAGTTAGCCATCATACATGTGAAATTGTGTCATGCTTTCCTATTTAATTAGCCATCGTATATTTGAAATTATGTCGTGCTATTCTGTTTGGTTAGACAACATAAATTTGAATTATTTCATGTCATGTTTTCTTCCCTACTATCCATTGCACCTGTCTATCTTACAATGTCTGTACATTCAATTACTTTTCTTGTTTATCAGCCATTTCAATTGGAGGGGGTGACACGGTCTTCAGAAAATATCGTGCTACGTGTCGATGGAGATAGAACCACGGTTGTACTTGCCCAAGAACCAGCCCCACCACACATAACCCAAACTCACGCAGATTGTACCCCTACCCAGTTGGACAGAGAACCAACTACACCCCTTCTAACCCCAACCCCAGTAGATAGTAACCCAGTTCCCGTTGACACAACATCGTCTCCACCACAGAGCACCCAAACACGAGTAGTTAGTAAGGCAACTGCAGTGCCCAAAGCAAGAGGACCACCACTCTGAACCCCAAGTCAACGCTTAAAGCAGAAGAAGAATTATTCTCAGGTCAGGTTCCGTAGCTATGGTTCATACTACTTGCATGACTGTATTTACTCATACCAACTAATTTCAAATTTGAAGGATGCAATTGAAACTCCGATGGCGCAACAGGTATGTTTTAAACCTGTTTCTTTAGCGTGTTTGTTGTTCTAACTTGCTCTATGTTGATTTAAATTTCAATTGAATAAATAATTATGTTCTCATGCCATGCACATTACAAGTGTTGTTATTGCTGTGTAGTTTCCCACACTTATATTCTGTCTATGCTGCTTTGTCTTAAATAGATATGATTCGAACTGTATCTATCTTGATTTGGCAACATAAACTAGAATGATATAGACCATACAGTGACCATACTACATAGATATATGTTTGTTTCATGATGTTATCATGTCCACCTTACTACTGAACTGGTTTACCAAAATGAGTTTCATATACTACATTGTAAACCTGTGATGTGTTTGTTTGTTTCTCCTTTAGAACGCGGATAAAATATTGGAGAAGAGTACCCCTTTATGCAATGGTAAAGGAAGTAATGCAGATCAGGTTCAAGATAGTGAGACACCCCCGTTGTTCTCCAAGAAAGCTGATAAAAACTATATTCAAGACACTAAGACAACCCCAAAGTCATGTCTTGATGTAGTGTTCGAGTTACTAGCTACTACTGCTAGCACCAGCTCTTTGAACTCGCTGCCTGAATCAGTTCGGCTTCTTGAGTCTCAACTTCAAATTGAAAGACATCGATCAGATGTTATGCGACAGGAAGCCAAAGGACTGAGGAAATCCCTGCAGAATTCAGATGCATACTTTCTGGTGCAACACCAAGTGCTGGAGGATTTAAGCGCCAAACAAGAGAAAGTTAATAAGCTTGCTAAGCATCTTGCGAGCATTATGGGTACCCAGGATATTGTTTCTTGAGCTCTTTTGAAGTGGTTTCAGTTCTGGACTTGTTTTGCTGCGGCGTTTATATGCTACTTTCTTCCCTATATTTGCACTTGTGAAAAACTTTGATGCCTGGTGGATGTAATATGTGTAATAGCCGTGATAGCCTAGCATAAGTTGCTTGCTTATATATTTCCGTTGTCTTGTTTATTTGTTTTCTTGTAGTCAGTGCAGTTCTTTTTCCGCGGTTTGCTAGTGGCCGGAATAACCTATTTTTTAAAACTAGGCCACATTAACAATGGGCTACATATTTACTGTAGTTAACATGGGCCTCCTGCGGGCCGTAGAAATAATGGGCCTTCTACAGGGCGTAGACACAATGGGCCTTCTACGAGCCGTATCATCTATGGGCCTTCTACGGGCCGTATGATCGGTTGGCCAAACATGGGCTAATAATGGTCCACATTATGGCCGTAAATGGGCTAGAGTTGAAATCATCCGTTCATGGGCCAACCATAATGGGCCGTCGTTAATAGGCCATATTTGATGACGCTATGAAAACGGCCAAACGTATTAACATGCCACAAATGGGCCGACTGTAACTACGGGTTGTATTTGGCCCACAAGCAAAAAATGACAGTAACGGGCCAAAAGTAAACTAATGTTGGAAATGAGCCCAAGAATAAATGGGCCCTGAGAAGGCCGAAAGATAACATGGGTTGGAAACGGCCCAATGGAATAACGGGCCGTTAATGGGTATAAAGTGATACACTGTTCATTACGGGCCAGTTTTACCACGGGCTGTTAATGGGCCGAGGGTAAGTAAGGGCCTCATATGGGCCAAAAGACGTCATGGGCCATACATGGGCCGGAAGTTAAAACGGGCTGGAATTATATTGGACGGCCCAAATGACGCTACTGGGCCTAATTTGGATAGGCCGTAAACGGGCCTTGGGTTAGCGGGCTGTAAATGGGCTATATGCGAACATGCCTTTAACAGGATTGCCGTGGGCCAGCCCGCCACCTTTTGACCAAGTCAAATGGGCCGGCCTTTTCATAGGAATGGGCCTCTGTTGGGCCATGCCACGTGTCGACCTATCATAGGCGCTTTGGGTCCAATGAGTGGATGACATCTGTCCCAACGGTGAGCCGACACGTATTTCCTCCAGCCAATGCTGATTTTACACGTAGAAAATCCCCATTGGTCGGGGCTGTTAATGGGTTATCGGATCCAAAACCGGACCCAATAGCTTAACGGCGTTCCGTTATGGTGGATGCCACGTGTCGGTCACCCTTGACGAAAGCATTTCTGTGACGCGCGATCTATCATCATGGAAGTGGACACTTCCGTGATGATAATTTTGGTAATGTCTTGGAACACTTCTACAACAGCACATGTATGACTATCTTGATTCTGTCATAAATTTGTCATGGATGTACATGCCTGACAGAAAACGTGACCTACTATGACAAACACGTATCATCACGGAAGTGTATTTTTTTGTAGTGACTTCAATATTCGGAGTGACATGAGAGGTCGCGTCCGCTTTGAGCCAACATGAATGCGACATTGGTGGTCTGGATCGGCGCTATTCGCTTCGGGCAGGAAAGGGCGCGGGCAAGGGAGGAAGTATTTTTGGGTGGGCCAGGGCAATTAGAAGAGGGCGTGATAGCGGATCGGCAGTGGCCTTCATGGGACCCAAGTGGCAGCGGCCTTCCATGTTCTACTTCTTCTCGATGATGGTGGCGGGCGTCGACGTGCTTGCCGCCGCTTCGTTGATGTTAGTGAAGCCGGCTTCTTTCTCCGTCGATGGGGCGTGGTTCCGCGAACATTGACGGTGGATGGCGCAGTCGCAAGCAAGTGAGGAGTGGTCTGACACAATGTCGTCTGCGGCAACCATGATGTCGTGCCGCCGTGCTCCCTGCGTGTGAGCCTGGAGCAAGTCCCTACTTCTCGGCGAGCTGGCTTGGAGTGTCAAGTTGATGAATCACGTGCCAACTTGGAGTTCCCACCTCCGCAAGCTGGCCTGCAGCGGTCTGGAGCCTCGAGAGAGGTGGAGCAGAGAGTTGCATGGCTCGTATCCAACTGGATTGACGGGCCACCCAGTCGGCTTTTATACCGAAGAACTCATCTTTCTGCTCGTCGGATACCATGGTGATTGTGGAGAAGATGTTGCAAGGTGGAGATGGGAGCCGAGGATTTAATCGATTTTTTCCCAATGTCTGGCATTGTATAAATAGCGGGTGGACTCCCAGAGCCAATCGGTGTTGTGCTTAATGACGGGCGGCACACGAACGGACGTGTGGCCGGATTAGGTTTCTCGGCACACACGCGGGTTTAATGGACGAAAGCGAGTAGTCTCTCGCCGTTTGAATGCGTCGAGGAGGTGTGTTTAGTCGAGCATGCAGAGGGCGGCGATGTCTCGGTCGGCACGCCGCTTCAATGCCAACAGTAAGAGGTCGCGTTCGTTTCGCACAGGCGTCAATAGGGATCGACCGCTCTATAGTGGCATGAATGCGGGTAGCGGGCGCCGGGCGGGAACGCATGCGGGCGTGGGTTGGGGGTTAATGGTGAGCCAAGGAGGTTAGAAGCGGACGTTGCAGCGGTCCGGACGCCCACAAAGCCCTCCTTGTTTATCTCAGATTTGTAGAAAAAGTGTGTTTGAACCGATGAGCGGATCGATACAAGACCGCGTTGGATGGCAGAACACGTTCAGACCGCACAGTTCGAACGGTCACGGGTGGTCTGAGCTTGAGGCTTTGAAGATGCCCTAAACCCCAAGACAACTTAACACCATTCAAACATACACAAAATGAGCAAAAGCATAAAACACATAGGTAATCTGAACTTCCGAAGATTTTTATTATTATACATGGGTTCAATGTCCACTCGTATGTAATAATTATTATGACTTATTTTGTTTCATTTTTTACCATGACTTACTTTAACTAAAATTTAACAAAAAAAGGTCTAATGTGTAAGCCGAAAATTGTGGCAAGCAATGCTAGTTAACCTGTTGTGGCATTATCTACAAACTAGGTACATTTAAAAATATGTAGTTGCCTGATATGTCCATTTTGCATCATGATTATATGTTGATATTTATTGCATTATGGGCTGTTATTACACGTTATGTCACAATAATTATGCCTTTTCTCTCTTATTTTACAAGGTTTACATGAAGAGGGAGAATACCGGCAACTGGAATTGTGGGCTGGAAAAGAAGCAAACTTTGGAAATCAATTATGCACAACTCAAAAAGCTCTGAAACTCCGCAGGACACCGTTTCACAAAATATAAAAAATATCTGGCGAAAGAAGATCACCAGGGGGCCACCACCTGTCCACGAGGGTGGGGGGGCGCCCCCCCCTCTCTGGGCGCGCCCCCTGCCTCGTGGGCCCCCCAATGGCCCCCCGATGCCCATCTTCTCCTATATGAGGTGTTTTGACCTGGAAAAAATCATAAGGAGGCTTTCGGGACCAGACGCCGCCGTCTCGAGGCGGACCTTGGCGGAAAGCAATCTAGGGCTCCGGCAGAGCTATTTTGTCGGGGATACTTCCCTCCGGGGGGGAATCGTCACCGCCGTCATCACCAACAACTCTCCCATCTTGGGGAGAGCTATCTTCATCAAAATCTTCACCAGCACCATCTCCTCTCAAACCCGAGTTCATCTCTTGTATCCAATCTTTGTACCCAAACCTCAGATTGGTACCTGTGGGTTGCTAGTAGTGTTGATTACTCCTTGTAGTAGATGCTAGTTGGTTTATTTGGTGGAAGATCGTATGTTCATATTCATTATGCATATTAATACCCCTCTGATCATGAACAATATTATGTCTTCTGAGTAGTTACTTTGGTTCCTGAGGACATGGGAGAAGTCTTGCTATAAGTAGTCATGTGAATTTGGTATTCGTTCGATATTTTGATGAGATGTATGTTGTCTCTCCTCTAGTGGTGTCATGTGAACATCGACTACATGACACTTCACCATTATTTGGGCCTAGAGGAAGGCATTGGGAAGTAATAAGTAGATGATGGGTTGCTAGAGTGACAGAAGCTTAAACCCTAGTTTATGTGTTGCTTCGTAAGGGGCTAATTTGGATCCACTTGTTTCATGCTATGGTTAGCTTTACATTAATACTTATTTTTTAGTTGTGGATGCTTGCATTAGAGGTTAATCATAAGTGGGAGGCTTGTCCAAGTAAGGACAACACCCAAGCACCGGTCCACCCACATACCAAATTATCAAAGTACCGAACGCGAATCAGATGATCGTGATGAAAACTAGCTTGACGATAATTCCCATGTGTCCTCGAGAGCGCTTTCCTTCATATAAGAGTTTGTCTAGGCTTGTCATTTGATACCAAAAGGATTGGGCCACCTTGCTGCACCTTATTTACTTTTACCTTTTGTTACTTGCTACCAATTATCTTATCACAAAACTATTTGTTACCTATAATTTCAGTGCTTGCAGAAAATACCTTACTGAAAACTGCCTATCATTTCTTTCCGCTCCTCATTGGGTTCGGCACTCTTACTTATTGAAAGGACTATGATAGATGCCCTGCACTTATGGATCATCAAGACTCTTTTCTGGCGCCGTTGCCGGGGAGTGAAGCGCCTTTGGTAAGGAAAAAATTATATAGTGTGCTAAAATTTATTGTCACTTGTTACTATGACTCATAATCCTTTGAGGGGCTTGTTCGGGGTATCTTCACCCCGACCAGAAGAGCAAAGAGTTGCTTCTCAATCTACTGCACCTACTGAAAATGTTTGCTTTGAAATTCCTTCGGGTATGATAGAGAAACTGCTTGATAATCCTTTTACAGGAGACGGAACACTGCATCCCGATTTACACCTAATCTATGTGGATGAAGTTTGTGGATTATTTAAGCTTGCAGGTATGCCCGAGGATGTTATCAAGAAGAAGGTCTTCCCTTTATCTTTGAAGGGAGATGCATTGACATGGTTTAGGCTATGTGATGATATTTGATCATGGAACTACAACCGTCTGAAGTTGGAATTTCATCAGAAATTCTACCCTATGCACCAGGTTCATCGTGATCGTAATTATATCTATAATTTATGGCCTCGCGAAGGAGAAAGCATCGCTCAAGCTTGGGGGAGGCTTAAGTCAATGTTATATTCATGCCCCAATCATGAGCTCTCAATAGAAATGATCATCCAAAAATTTTATGCTCGGCTTTCACTTAATAATCGCTCCATGCTCGATACTTCTTGTTCTGGCTCTTTTATGATGAAGACTATTGAATTCAAATGGGATTTATTGGAAAGAATTAAATGCAGCTCTATAGATTGGGATCTCGACGAAGGTAAGGAGTCAGGTATGACCCCTAAGTTTGATTGTGTTAAAGCTTTTATGGATACCGATGTTTTCCATGAGTTTAGCACTAAATATGGACTTGACTGTGAGATAGTAGCTTCTTTCTGTGAATCATTTGCTACTCATGTTGATCTTCCCAAGGAGAAGTGGTTTAAATACCATCCTCCCATTGAAGTAAAAGTAGTTGAACATGTTAAAGTTGAAGAAAATACTATCACTTATAATGTTGATCCTATTGTTCCTACTGCTTATATTGAGAAACCACCTTTCCCTGTTAGAATAAAGGATCATGCTAAAGCTTCAACTGTAGTTCGTAAGAGTAATACTAGAACACCTACACCCTTTGAGCAAATTAAAGTTGAACCTAGTGTTGCTATGGTTAAAGATCTCTTGGTAGAAGATTTAGATGGACATGTTATTTACCTCCAAGAGGAATATGCTAGAATAGCCAAACCCGATGCTAGGAATAAACATAGACCTATTGTAGGCTTGCGTGTTATCTCTGTTAAAATAGGAGATCATTGCTATCATGGTTTATGTGATGTGGGTGCTAGTGCGAGTATTATCCCTCATACCTTATATCAAGAAATTATGCATGATATTGCACCCGTTGAGTTAGAAGGGATTGATGTTACTATTAAACTCGCTAATAGAGACACTATATCACCCGTTGGGATTGTTAGAGATGTTGAAGTCTTGTGTGGGAAGGTTAAATACCCTGCTGATTTTCTTATTCTTAGCTCCCCACAAGATGATTTTTGTCCCATTATATTTGGTAGACCCTTCTCGAATACTGTTAATGCTAAGATTGACTGCGTGAAAGATATTGTTACTGTTGGTTTAGGGGATATGTCTCATGATTTTAACTTTGCTAAATTCCGTAGACAACCCCTTGATAAAGAATTACCTAGTAAGGATGAAATTATTGGTCTTGCTTCTATTGATGTGCCTCCTAATGATCCTTTAGAACAATATTTGCTAGATCATGAAAATGATATGCATATGAATGAGAGAAGGGAAATAGATGAAATATTCTTTAAGCAGGGACCCATTTTGAAAAACAACTTGCCTGTTGGATTCCTAGGGGATCATCCTCCACCCAAGGGTGATCCCATGTTTGAACTTAAACCTTTACCTGATAATCTTAAGTATGTTTATCTTGATGAAAAGAAGATATATCCCGTTATTATTAGTGCTAACCTTTCAAAGCAGGAAGAAGAAAAATTGTTGAAAACTCTGAAGAAACACCATGCTGCTATTGGATATACATTGGATGATCTTAAGGGCATTTGTCCCACCTTATGCCAACACAAGATAAATTTGGAAGAAAACGCTAAACCCGTTATTGACCATCAACGACGGTTAAACCCTAAGATGAAAGAAGTGGTAAGGAAGGAAAGACTGAAGCTTCTAGAGCCAGGTATTATCTATCCAGTTGATGATAGCCAGTGGGTAAGTCATGTCCATTGTGTCCCTAAGAAGGGAGGTATGACTGTTGTTCCAATTGATAAAGATGAATTGATCCAGCAAAGAATAGTTACATGTTATAGGATGGTAATTGATTTCCGTAAGTTACATAAAGCTACTAAGAAAGATCATTACCCCTTGCCATTTATTGATCAAATGCTAGAAAGGTTATCCAAACATACTCATTTCTGCTTTCTAGATGGTTATTCTGGTTTCTCTCAAATACCCATGTCATAAGGGGATCAAGAGAAGACCACTTTTACTTGTCCTTTTGGTATCTTTGCTTATAGACGTATGCCTTTTGGTTTATGTAATGCACCTGCTACCTTTCAAAGATGCATGATGGCTATATTCTCTGATTTTTGTGAAAAGATTGTTGAGGTTTTCATGGATGATTTCTCCATTTACGGAACTTCTTTTGATGATTTCTTAAGCAACCTTGATCGAGTTTTGCAGAGATGTGAAGACACTAATCTTGTCTTGAATTGGGAGAAGTGCCACTTTATGGTTAATGAAGGCATTGTCTTGGGACATAATATTTCTGAAAGAGGTA
This sequence comes from Secale cereale, assembly GCA_902687465.1. NCBI lineage: Eukaryota > Viridiplantae > Streptophyta > Magnoliopsida > Poales > Poaceae > Secale > Secale cereale. The sequence goes on from LR738713.1 coordinate 729,223,536, forward strand.
TTGAAGTTGACAAAGCTAAAGTTGATGCTATTGAAAAGATGCCATGCCCCAAGGACATCAAAGGTATACGAAGTTTCCTTGGTCATGCCGGGTTTTATAGGAGATTCATAAATGAATTCTCCAAAATCTCCAGGCCTCTAACTAATCTCTTACAAAAAGATATTCCTTTTGTCTTTGATGATGATTGTCTAGAAGCATTTGAAATACTTAAGAAAGCATTGATCTCTACACCTATTGTCTAGCCTCCTGACTAGAATTTACCCTTTGAGATTATGTGCGATGCTAGTGACTATGATGTAGGTGTTGTTCTAGGACAAAGAGTTGATAAGAAATTGAATGTTATCCAATATGCTAGTAAAACTCTAGACATTGCCCAGAGAAATTATGCTACTACTGAGAAAGAATTTTTAGCAGTTGTATTTGCTTGTGATAAGTTTAGACCCTATATTGTTGATTCTAAAGTAACTATTCACACTAATCATGCTGCTATCAAATACCTTATGGAAAAGAAAGATGCTAAACCTAGACTTATTAGATGGGTTCTCTTGCTACAAGAGTTTGACTTGTATATTATGTTGGGGAACGTAGTATTTTAAAATATTCCTATGATCATGCAAGATCTATCTAGTAGATGCATAGCAACGAGAGGGGAGAGTGTGTCTACGTACCCTCGTAGACCGAAAGCGGAAGCGTCTAGTGACGCGGTTGATGTAGTCGAACTTCTTCGCGATCTAACCGATCAAGCACCGAACGTACGACACCTCCATGTTCAGCACACATTCAACTTGATGACGTCCCACGAGCTCTTGATCCAGTTGAGCTTCACGGGAGAGTTTCGTCAGCACGACGGCGTGGTGACGGATATGATGAAGTTACCGGCGCAGGGCTTCGCCTAAGCATTGCAACGGTATGACCGAGGTGTGTTTCTGTGGTGGGGGGCACTGCACACGGCTAGAACAATGTTTCTTCTGTGTGTTTGGGTGCCCCCTTCCCCCATATATAAAGGAGCAAGGGGGGAGGTGCGGCTGGCTTTCTAGGGCGCGCCAGGAGTAGGATTCCTACTCCTAGTAGGAATAGGAATCCTCTTTCCTATTCCTACTAGGATGTGATGCCCCAATTTGACCGTACACTAATCATGCACGCAAATGTGTACGACCAAGATCAGGGACTCACTGGAAGATATCACAACACAACTCCAGACACAAATTAAAATAATACAAGCTTTATAATACAAGCCAGGGGCCTCGAGGGCTCGAATACATAAGCTCGAAAACACAAGAGTCAGCGGAAGCAACAATATCTGAGTACAGACATAAGTTAAACAAGTTTGCCTTAAGAAGGCTAGCACAAATATAGCAACGATCGAAAAGGCAAGGCCTCCTGCCTGGGACCTCCTAACTACTCCTCGAAGCCGAACTCCACGTAGAAACATCCTTGGGATCCTCTGGGTCCTGGACTCCGCCACCTGGTTGCGTCAACCGAGACAAAAGGAGAAAGGGGGAAAAGGGGGAACAAAGCAACCATGAGTACTCATCCAAAGTACTCGCAAGCAAGGATCTACACTACATATGCAATGATATATGTGTAAAGGGGTAATATCTGTGGGCTAAACTGCAGAATGCCAGAATGAGAGGGGGATAGCTAATCCAATCGAAGACTACGCTTCTCGTAACGTCCATCTTGCAGCAGAAGATGAGGGTAGTTGGAAAGTAACAAGTATCCTCGCTTCTCGCAGCCTCCGTCTTGCAGCAGTAGAAGGGAGTAGATGGTAAGTTCACCAAGTAACATCGTATAGCATAATCCTACCCGGCGGTCCTCCCCTGGTCGCCCTGTGGGAAAGCGATCACCGGGTTGTATCTGGAACTTGTCTGGGTGTGTTTTATTAAGTCTCGAGTGCTAGTTGTCATGAGGTCAGAGTACAACTCTGGGTCGTCCTTTTACCGAGGGACACGGCTATTCAAATAGATTAACTTCCCTGCAGGGGTGCACCACATAACCCAGCACGCTCGATCCCATTTGGCTGGACACACTTTCCAGGGTCATGCCCGGCCTCAGAAGATCAACACGTCGCGGCCCTACCTAAGCACAACAGAGAGGTCAGCACGCCGGTCTAAGTCCTAGGCTCGCAGGGTCCGGGCCCATCGCCCAACGCACACCTGCACGTTGTGTACGCGGCCAATGAGTAGATCTAGAAACCTCCATTACTAAGGTAGTTACGTTACGCGGTCCAACCCGGTGCGCGCCACTAAGTCCTGACATCAAGAAGGCTTCGGCTGATACCATGACGTCGAGTGCCCATAACTATTCCCACATAGCTGGTTAGTGCGTACAGGCCAATGGCCAGACTCAGATCAAATACCAAGATCTCGATAAGCGTGTTATTATGAAATAACCGCGGACAACGACCAGGGCCGGGTCCACCTGTCTCCTAGGTGGTCGCAACCCGCCATGTCGCTCCGCCACAAAGTAACCATCAGGGGGCTGCCGGGAACCCAGACCCACCACTACCTGTGTGGAACCACCTGCCCCTTCAGCCCCCATCTCGGGATCATCATCATGTGTATGTAATAGTATATAATATACCCGTGATCACCACCTGAGTGATCATGGCCCGATAGTATAGCATGGCAGACGGACAAGGATGTAGGGCCGATGGAATACTAGCATCCTATACTAAGCATTTAGGATACCAGGTAAAGGTATCAACAGTAGTTGCAACAATGACAGGCTATGGAACAGAATAGGAGCTATAAAATCATCAACAATAGCAAATGTAATGCAAGAATAAGAGAGAAGAGAATGGGCGATATCTGGTGATCAAGGGGGTTGGCTTGCCTGGTTGCTCTGGCAAGAAGGAGGGGTCGTCGTCGACGTAGTCAAACACAGTGGCATCGGCATCGTCTCAGGGTCTACCGGAAAGAAGTAACGGAGGGGGAACATAATAAATAACAAATCAATAAAAGCATCACAAAGTTAAAGCCAGAAGTCTCGAGGAAGGCGACCTTGTTCTTCGGCGTGTTCAGTCCGCCAAGCATTCCAACAAGTTGACGCCGAAGTGGGAAGGCCCTTATCGGGTGAGACAAGTCACAAGGCCCGGCGCTGTCCGCCTTGAGACCGAAGAGGGCTTACCGGTGAGCAACTCCTGGAACATTGAGCACCTTCGCAAGTTTTACCCATAAGGCGCGGTTGCCGTGATCCGCTCCGGAACCACCTTTTGTACAAGTCTTGCCGCTGTTGCATGTAAACCTTTGTACAAAGCCGGGCGCAGACCCCGTGCATCAGTAAAACATATGTGCCTCGCACAACTTGTTGTTTCATGCCTTCATATTTTTCTTGCATGTACTATCTGACACTTTGTGCAGCACGCATCCGCGGTAAGCGATAACGAGCCGCTAGGCTCCTTATCTATATTTCCTCCCTTTTTCTTTTTCACTCAAGCAGAAGAAGATTTCCTCACGCACAAGTTTGCCGGGGGGGGGGAGGAGATAGTGGTATGGACCAAGAGCCGTTTGCTTTGCCGGGAAGCAAACGACACCAAAGCTAAGTCGCCAAAGTTTGAGCAATCAATTTTTTTAAAATTTAGAGTTATCTTCCTTGAACGACCGCACTTTGTATGGAAAACCTGTGCGCGGAGGAACCAACTCGTGCCTAGCCGCGCCCTTACTTTGTTTCGAGCACGCTCAACGGCTTAAGCGTGCTGTGACAAGTGTCACGCCCTTACTTCGTTTTCGAGTTCGCTCAACAACCTAAGTGTGCTGCGACTGGCTGCGACAAGGTTTCTTGCCGGCAACGGCACTGCCAGCAGGCTGCTGAAGTTCTGCACTCAGCGCTCGCGGCAAGGGTCCCTTCGCTGGCAAGTTCCCTAAAAGCGTAGGGTAAAAGTATACAAAGCGAAGAAGTCAAGTAAATGAAATAACATTGCATTACCTACCCAAAATAGAGTTATATTACAAAGTAGCTTGCCGCAGCACTAATAGATTTTTGTCCATGACATGACAAGCAGCAACAAAGGAAAACAGCCTAGTCCGCGCGGTCGCTGTCGACTCTCTTGATCTTGCCCACCTTGGCCACGATAGGTGCGACAAGGGCCTTGAGCGTCTCCTGGTCGGCGTCGGGCGGCAAGGTCCGGAGAACGTTCTGGAGGTTGAGTCCCGGGTTGCGGAAGACTATCTTCATCAGCACCTTCTCCAAGACGCCCGTGCAGAGCCTGCGCGCCTCGTTCGCCAGCTGCGTGGGGATCCTTTCCCGGAGCTGATGGAGGGCCGGCGCCACTCCCCTGAAGAACAAGCTCAGCTTGGCGCTGTGAGGGAGATTCTCGTCGGTGGAGTACCCGAGGTGCTTCGTCCCCAGCCCCGCAAACTCCCTGTCGATATCAGCGGCGGCAGCGACAAGCCCCTCGGTCCAATGCTCCACCGTTAGCCTGAAGTTGTTTTGGGAGAGGGCGGCGCTGTCCAACAGTGCCCTCTCACCCCTGAGATCCTCCTTCAGCTTCGTCTCCCGCTCTCTGGCGCCATCAAGTGATGCGGTGAGGGTGGAGAGCTTCAACTCCAGATCGACGATGGAGTCCTTGGCGACGGCAAGCTCCTTGCCCTTGTCGGAGAGGCGGACCTGCAGCTCGGAGTGACTATGGGCATCCTTCTCCCTCTCCGTTGCAAGTGCGGCAACCTTGTCTTCGCTCGTCTTCAAGTGGATCTCCAGTTGCGCCACCCTCGCCTCCAGGTCTCTCTTAGCGGTCTCGACAGCTGCAGCGACGTCCTTCGTCTCCTGCAGGGCTTCGCCAAGAGACTGTTCGCGCGCGACAAGGTCGTCCTCGTGGCTGTCGAGGTCGACTTTCCGCTGCGTTAGTTCTCCTTCTCGCCGAGACAGCTCTTCAGCGGCGAGCCGTTGCTGCTCCTCTGCTTCGGCTTTCTCGAGTATGAACGCCTGATGCGCCTCGGCGAGCTCCTCCCGCTCCTCCGCCAAGGATCGGAGGGCCGCCTGGTTGGCGGCCCGGAGCTCTTCGGCGCGCTTCTCCAAGTCGATGCCCGCCTTGGCGGCCAGAGCCTCTCGGGACTCCAGCTTGGCCTGCCTGGCGCGGTACAGGGCCAGGAGCCTCCGCAGAAGCCGCTCCTCCTCGGGCTCGCTACTGCTGCCGGGCGCATTGACGAACTTCAGCCTGGCGGAGGCGTGGACTTCCCCGTCGAAGGCCTCTCCCTCCGCGGGCGCCCTTGACGTAGATGCCCACGGGAGCTGAATGAAGAACCCGTTTCCAGCCTCCAGGTAGGCGCCTGTTTCGGCCGCGGCAGCAGCAGGGTCGGCAGTCGGCGCAGCGTCTGACGCTCCTGCGGCCTCAGGGCCGTTAGTGCGACCGCCGGTCCCCTCCACAGCTGCCACGTCGGCGGCCTTGGCTGCCTCTTCGACGACGGGCTCATCAGCACCGATCGCCTCTTCGGTAGCCGCGGCGTCACCAGTGTTGCCGTGCGCGTCCTCCTCGGTGGCGGCCTCCGTCTCCATCGGCTCCGGAGCGGACGAGTCTGAAGACCAGAAAAGAAGAAGAAAGAAGAATGGTCAAGCAAATAGCCAAAAAAGAGAAATTCAAGAGAAGAAAAGTCCAAGGGTTACCTGCGTGGGCCTCTTCTTCGGTGGAGTTCCTTGCCGGGGAGTTCTCCCTCGGCGGCGTGGTGGTAGCCCCCGGCGGCGGAGGGCCGCTGGCGCCTTCCCTTGATGGATTGCCTTCCCTTGGCGGGGTGCTCGCCCTTGGCGGGGTACTCGCCCTTGGCGGAGTATCCTCCCTCGCCGGGGAGCCCCTCCTTGGCGGAGAGGTCGAGGCGTGCGGCTCGTCGGGAGCAACCTCCTGGCGTTCCTGGGGCTGCGACTCTGCTTCTGCACAAGTCAACAAACAGACAAAACGTTAATAAGGATAAGAAGCCCACGCGCGCCCGACAAGCGAAGAGTGAACAGAAAACTTACGCTGGGGGCTGCGCTGGGGAGCAGCTGCCTGGTCCGGCAAGCTTGTCGCAGGTGCATCCCCTGCTGCTGCGACGGGCTCATCCTCAAGATCGACCACCGGTATCTTGGCCCTCTTCGCCGCCCTCTTGGCCAGGGTCCTGGAAAACATGCAAAATCAGAATCAGGCAAAGAAGATTCAAGACAAGAGCAAATCGAAGAAAACAAGAGTTAACAGTGCTTACTCTTCCTCCTCCTCGTCAGAGCTGAGCACGGAGAAATCAAAGTCCGCCTCGCGCGTCCCGACACGAGGAGCTGGAGGGGTAGGCTCCCTCGGGCGCTTGGCGGGAGCCGGGACGGTGGTCCGAGAGGACCCCGCTCTGGTCGTCGCCGAGGCGCGAGGGCCGGCAGGAGCATTAGCCCCAGCCCGGGAAGACCCTCCTCCAGCCGCTGTTGAAATGCGGGGCACTCCCTTGGCGGCTTTGCTTGTCGTGGTGGCGCGTGTCGAGCGCCGCTGCGGCTGCTGGCCCGCCGGACGCTCCGCCACGTCTGCGGCTTTGCGGAGGCGCCTCCGCGCTGGAGCCGGAGGACTTGCCGGTGGCGGTGAACTCCCCGAGGACGAAGAAGAGGAGTCGAGATTCAGCGACCCGCCTGAGTCTTCGGCAGAATCGCTCGATCCGGCGCCCTGCTCGGCGGGCCCGCTCGACTCTGTGCCTTGCTCGGCGGCCTCGCTTGTCCCAGCAGGTTGCCCGGCAGGCTTTATCACTTTAAGGAGCTCTTCCTCCTCGGCCAGACTTACCGCCTCCGCTGCATCCGCCTCCTCCAAAGTATATCCGAACTCGCCCGCGGCCCTGGCTGCAGCTGCCTCCTCCAACCTGGTGGCAATATACGCCATCTCCTGGTCTGTGGTGTCGCGGGTGAGGCCCCTCTTCTCGTCGGGCTTGATTGGCAGCTCCACCAGGTTGTCGAAGAACGTTTGCACGGCTTCGTCAGAGGGCTCCCGCCAAGTGGGTTCAATCCCATGGGAGTCACACAACGGCATCGCCGCGCGGATGGCGCTGAGCGACGAGTTGTTGCACAACGGAACTACGCCCTTTGGCAAAGCGAACCACTCTGGATGCTTGGGGTCGTACTTGAATAGCTCGTGGAGCATTCCGTTGAGCTCCATCACCGTAAAGTTGTAGTTGAGGCCCGGGCGCAGCCTCATAATATCCGCCGCATTATCAAACTCCCAAGCAGGCCTTTTCCTCTCCTGCAAAGGGGCGATGCGGCGGCGAAGAAAGTCTGCCCCGACAGCTCCTACGGTGAGTTTGGCTTGGCAGAGGTGAAGAATCCTAGTGGTGGCTATCTTCAGCTTATCGTCCTCAAGGGCCAGGTCACTCCAATCATTGCCGCGCACTACTGCAACTTGGCGCCGGGAAGTGAACTGCTCTGGGGCGTCCTCCATGATCCAGCACCAGTTGGCCCTCCACTCCTCCCAGTTGCCGCAGAGCTCCCCAGTCAAATAAGCCTCTTTCCTATGGAGCCTGAAGATCCAAGAGATCCCGCCGGACAGAGGAGACCCAGACTCGACTCGAGGCGTAAAGTAATGGCGGAAGAGGGCTACATTGGGGTAAACTCCGACAAAGTTCTCGCACAGATGTGCGAAAACGGCCATGGTCAAGACGGTGTTTGGGGTGAAATCAAGGAGGTGAAACCCGTAGGTATTCATAATATCACAGAATAATTCGGAATATGGCGGGCAGAGTCCGCAGTAGAAGAACAGAGCAAATAAGGCGTATCCTCCCGGAAACATCTCGCAGGCCTCGGCGGGGAGTACCTTGGTGCGCGGGTGCGCTTTTGTATCCCTCGACCAGAAGAGGTAGAAGGAGTCCTTCAGCTCCTCCGCGCTGAGCCTCGGCAGGAAGACCACCATCTTATTTCGCATTGATGCTAGCGTCAGCGCCTTGGCGGTCTTCGCGGCCTTCGCCTTGTCGCCCTTTGGGGCCATGGCGGGGACGGCGAGGGAAGTCGACGGCGCTGGGGATGCTGGTGGCAGCGGAGGAAAGGCGGGGCGCTGCTCTCTTTCAACCTTCGGGAAGGAGGGGAGCAGCGGGGATTTCTGGAGGATGAAGAAGAAACGGGCGAATGGAGGGAACTGCCCCTGTTTCCCCTGCTTTTAAGGGGGGGAGGGGGACGTTCCGCATTTTCCCCATTAAAGAAATAGGCCACGATCTCTCCCACGACGCCGCGATTGACGCGTGCCGTTAGGGAGGGGCGCGGTGGATACGGAGTGGGATACGGCGTGCCGTGGCCCGCGTATGCCCGTGCAGTGTTTTGGGCCTGGCCCAACAGCGCTCGGCATCGTGTGTGGCCCAGGCCCGGGGGCTCCTGTCGGTGTACTAAAGTAGGGGTACCTTAGTATCCCGAACTTGTGCACGGGCAGTAGCAGCGTCTCGAGGCAGGGCTTGCCGCACGTCCGCCAAGGCCCACCGAGTTTTCCTTTGAAGCCATTCAAGAACAAAGTATTCAAGCTAAAGAGACAAGACCCCGGCAAGAGGAGCTTGCCGGGAAGGCCGTTCCAGGCTCAAGACCACCCCTTTGGCACAAGACCCTGGCAAGAGGAGCTTGTCAGGAAGGCCAAGCATGGCATTTCAGGAGACTTGCCGCGACGCGCCGTACGCCACGGCAAGGCCCGGAGAGCGACAAGCTTCCGGGCGCGGCAAGGTAGCGGCCGCGGCAAGGCGCTTGCCGCGGCAGGCTTCCACCGTGTGCCCGCGCTCCAGCTCATCCGGCCACGCGTCGCCCTGGGGCCCTTCCAGGGGCACGCGGCGGAAGGCTGTGCAGCCTGGGGTACACGGTGGCAAGACGCGATGACGAGGCCACCGTCGTGACGAACGGAGATGCCCTGACGGACGCTTTTTGCACTGTTTGGGGCGACGGCGACGAGCATTCAATGCCCTTGTCCCCCACCGTCAGGGTTAGGCACAGAGCACTGTACATACACTGTTCCAACTACCACCATTTTTACGTTTTTACCCTCACCTACGTTGCCACCTGTCGGTGACCCCTTTGACCTATAAAAGGAGGCCCATGCGCAACGTAGAGGGGGTTCCGATCTTCGATCACTCTCACGCTCGGAGTAGCTAGCAACAAGTACTGTAGCTCTCATCGCTCCCGAGCCAAGAACACAATACAAACCAATGCAGTAATAGGGTTTTACGCATCCGTGCGGCCCGAACCTGGCTAAACTGCCCGCGTGCTCGCCTCGATCCGCTCTTCGTGCATCCTCCGCTCCCTTGCCGTACCGAAAAGGGGCTCCGGTCCCATAGGTGTTCGTCGGCGATCAGTTTCCCCGACACCTTCCGGTTGCATCATATACAATTCTTCTTTAATAAATCCATTAAAGAATGCAGTTTTGTTATCTATTTGCCAGATTTCATAAAATGCGGCAATTGCTAACATGATTCGGACAGACTTAAGCAACGCTACGGGTGAGAAAGTCTCATCGTAGTCAACTCCTTGAACTTGTCGAAAACCTTTCGCAACAAGTCAAGCTTTGTAAACAGTAACATTACTGTCAGCGTCAGACTTCCTCTTGAAGATCCATTTATTTTCGATGGCTTGCCGATCATCGGGCAAGTCAACCAAAGTCCACACTTTGTTCTCATACATGGATCGCATCTCAGATTTCATGGCCTAAAGCCATTTTCCGGAATCTGGGCTCATCATCGTTTCCTCATAGTTCGTAGGTTCATCAAGGTCTAGTAACATGACTTCAAAAACTGGGTTGCCGGACCACTCTAGTGCGGAACGAACTCTGGTTGATCTACGAAGTTCAGCAGTAACTTGATTCGAAGTTTCATGATCATCATCATTAGCTTCCTCACTAATTGGTGTAGGAATCACTGGAACTAGTTTCTGTGATGTACTACCATCCAATTCGGGAGAAGGTACAATTACCTCATCAAGTTCTACTTTCCTCCCAGTCACTTCTTTCGAGAGAAACTCCTTCTCTAGAAAGGATCCATTCTTAGCAGCGAATATCTTGCCTTCGGATCTGTGATAGAAGGTGTACCCAACAGTCTCCTTTGGGTATCCTATGAAGACACATTTCTCCGACTTGGGTTCGAGCTTATCAGGTTGAAGCTTTTTCACATAAGCATCGCAGCCCCAAACTTTAAGAAACGACAACTTTGGTTTCTTGCCAAACCACAGTTCATAAGGCGTCGTCTCAACGGATTTAGATGTTGCCCTATTTAGCGTGAATGCAGCTGTCTCTGATGCATAACCCAAAACGATAGTGGTAAATCGGTAAGAGACATCATAGACCGCACCATATCTAATAAAGTACGATTACGATGTTCGGACACACCATTACGCTGTGGTGTTCCGGGTGGCGTGAGTTGTGAAACTATTCCACATTGTTTTAAATGAAGGCCAAACTCGTAACTTCAAATATTCGCCTCCGCGATCAGATCGTGGAAACTTTTATTTTCCTGTTACGATGATTCTCTACTTCACTCTGAAATTTCTTTGAAATTTTCAAATGTTTCAAACTTGTGTTTCATCTAGTAGATATACCCATATCTGCTCAAATCACCTGTGAAGGTCAGAAAATAATGATACCCGCCGCGAGCCTCAACACTCATTGGTCTGCATACATCAGTATGTATGATTTCCAACAAGTCAATTGCTCGCTCCATTGTTCCGGATAATGGAGTTTTAGTCATCTTGCCCATGAGGCATGGTTCGCAAGCTCCAAGTGATTCATAATCAAGTGATTCCAAAAGTCCATCACTATGGAGTTTCTTCATGCGCTTTACACCATTATGACCTAAACGGCAGTGCCACCAATAAGTTGCACTATCATTATTAACCTTGCATCTTTTGGCTTTAATATTATGAATATGTGTATCACTACGATCGAGATCCAACAAACTATTTTCATTGGGTGTATGACCATTGAAGGCTTTATTCATGTAAACAGAATAACAATTATTCTATGACTTTAAATGAATAACCATATTGCAACAAATATGATCAAATCATATTCATGCTCAACGCAAATGCCAAATAACATTTATTTAGGTTTTACACTAATCCCGAAAGTATAGGGAGTGTGCGATGATGATCATATTGTTGGAGATATGCCCTAGAGGCAATAATAAAAGCATTATTATTATATCTCCTTGTTCATGATAATTGTCTGTTATTCATGCTTGAATTGTATTGTACGGAAACAGCGATACATGTGTGAATACACAGACCACAATGAGTCCCTGGTAGGCCTCTAGTTACCAGCTCGTTGATCAACAGATGGTCACGGTTTCCTGACCATGGACATGAGATGTCAGTGATAACGGGATCACATCATTAGGAGAATGATGTGATGGACAAGACCCAAACTTGAGCATAACACGAGATGGTATAGTTCGTAATGCATAAGCTTTTCGGTGTCAAGTATTTATTCCTTAGACCATGAGGTTGTGCAACTCCCGGATACCGTAGGAGTACTTTGGGTGTGCCAACTGTCACAACGTAACTGGGTGACTATAAAGGTACGCATCGGGTATCTCCGAAAGTGTCTGTTGAGTTGGTACGAACCGAGACTGGGATGTTGTCACTCCGTATGACGGAGAGGTACCTCTGGGCCCACTCGGTAAGACATCATCATAATGAGCTCGAAGTGACTAAGTGGTTAGTCATGGGATGATGGATTACAGATCGAGTAAAGAGACTTGCCATAACGAGATTGAACAAGGTATCAGGAATACCGACGATCGAATCTCGGGCAAGTATCGTACCGATGGACAAAGGGAATAACATACGGGATTGAGTGAATCCTTGACACGGTGGTTCATCCGATGAAGATTATCGAGGAACACGTGGGAACCAACATGGGTATCCAGATCCCGTTGTTGGTTATTGACCGGAGAGTCGTCTCGGTCATGTCTACGTGTCTCCCGAACCCGTAGGGTCTACACACTTAAGGTTCGGTAACGCTAGGGTCGTAGAGATAAATGCACGTGGAAACCCGAAAGTTGTTCGGAGTCCCGGATGAGATCCCGGACGTCACGAGGAGTTCCGGAATGGTCCGGAGGTAAAGATTGATATATAGGAAGTCCAGTTTCGGCCAACGGGTGATCTCCGGGGTCACCGGGAGCGTCCCGGGACCACCGGAGGGGCCCCGGGGGTCCACCGGGTGGGGCCACCCATCCCGGTGGGGTCCCTAGGCCGCGAGGGGAAGTGTCCAGCCCTCTGGGCTGGCGCACCACTAGGGGGCCCACCTCCCCATGCGCCTAGGGTTAAAACCCTAAGGGGAGGGGGGCCACCACTTGCCTTGGGGGGCAAGAACTCCCCCCTGGCCGCCGCCCCCTTGCAGATTGGATCTGCAGGGGGCCCAGGCGCACCCCCCTGGCCCCTATATATATGTGGGGAGGGAGAGGGCAGCCGCAACCAAGCCCTGGCGCCTCTCCCCCTCCCGTCACACCTCCATACTCCCACGCAGGGCGCCCGGCGAAGCCCTGCTGCGATCTCCACTGCATCCGTCATCACGTCGTCGTGCTGCCGGATCTCTGACGACTTCTCCTCCCCCCTTGCTGGATCAAGAAGGAGGTGACGTTGCTGCACCGTACGTGTGTTGAACGCGGAGGTGTCGTCCGTTCGGCGCTAGATCATCGGTGACGAAGAACGCGAAGAGTACAACTACTTCATCCACGCTTCTTCGAAAGCTTCCGCTCGCAATCTCCATAACGGTATGTAGATGCACTCTTACTTGCTCGTTGCTAGATGTCTCCATAGTTGGATCTTGGTGAAGGCGTAGAAATTTTTTGAATTATGCTACGTTCCCCAAGACATATCAATCTTGGAACCACTTCCAACACACATCGTCACTTCACCTTTAACTAGTCTCTGTTCATTCTGCAATTCTCGTTTCGAGTTACTAATTTTAGCAACTGAACCGGTATCAAATACCCAAGGGTTGCTATAAACACTAGTAAAGTACACATCAATAATCTGTATATCAAAATATACCTTTGTTCACTTTGCCATCCTTCTTATCCGCCAAGTATCTAGGGCAGTTCCACTTCCAGTGACCATTTCCTTTGCAGTAGAAGCACTTAGTTTCAGGCTTGAGTTTAGCTTTGGGTTTCTTCATGGAGTGAAAACTTGCTTGTCATTCTTCTTGAAGTTCCCCTTATATCCCTTTTCCCTTTACTTGAAACAAGTGGTCTTATTAACCATCAACACTTGATGCTCTTTCTTGATTTCTACCTTCGCCCATTTCAGGATCACGAAGAGCTCGGGAATTACCTTCGTCATCCCTTGCATATTATATTTCATCACGAAGTTCTACTAACTTAGTGATAGTGACTAGAGAACTTTGTTAATTACTATCTTATCTGGAAGAATAACTCCCACTTGATTCAAGTAATTGTAGTACCCAGACAATCTGAGCACATGCTCACTGCTTGAGCTATTCTCCTCCATCTTATAGGCAAAGTACTGTCAGAGGTCTTATACCTCTCGACACGGGCATGAGTATGAAGTACGAATTTCAACTCTTGGAACATCTTATATGCTCCTTGGCGTTCAAAACGTTTTTGAAGTCCCGGTTCTAAGCCGTAAAGCATGGTGCACTTAAACTATCAAGTAGTCATCATATCGAGCTTTTGTCAAAATGTTCATAACATCTGCATCTGCTCTTGCAATAGGTCGGTCACCTAGCGGTGCATCAAGGACATAATTCTTCTATGCAGTAATGAGGATAATCCTCAGATCACGGGACAATTCCGCATCATTGCTACTAACATCTTTCAACTTAGTTTTCTCTAGGAACATATAAAAAATAAACAGGGAGCAACATCGCGAGCTATTGATCTACAACATAGATATGCTAATACTACCAGGACTATGTTCATGATAAATTAAAGTTCAATTTAATCATATTACTTAAAGAACTCCCACTTAGATAGACATCCCTCCGGTCATCTAAATGATCATGTGATCCAAATCAACTAAACCATGTCCGATCATCACGTGAGATGGAGTAGTTTTCAATGGTGAACATCTTATGTTGATCATATCTACTATATGATTCACGCTCGACCTTTCAGTCTCTAGTGTTTCGAGGCCATATCTGCATATGCTAGGCTCGTCAAGTTTAACCCGAGTATTCTGCGTGTGCAAAACTATCTTACACCCGTTGTATTTGAACGTAGAGCCTATCACACCCGATCATCACGTGGTGTCTCAGCACGAAGAACTTTCGCAACGGTGCATACTCAGGGAGAACACTTATACCTTGAAATTTTGTAAGGGATCATCTTATAATGCTACCGTCGTTCTAAGAAAAATAAGAAGCATAATAAGATAAACATCACATGCAAATCAAAATATGTGACATGATATGGCCATCATCATCTTGTGCTTTTGATCTCCATCTCCAAAGCACCGTCATGATCACCTTCGTCACCGGCGCGACACCTTGATCTCCATCGTAGCATCGTTGTCGTCTCTCCAACTATTGCTTCTACGACTATCGCTACCGCTTAGTGCTAAAGTAAAGCAATTACATGGCGATTGCATTTCATACAATAAAGCGACAACCATACGGCTCCTGCCAGTTGCCGATAACTTTACAAAACATGATCATCTCATACAAAAACGTATAACTCATCATGTCTTGACCATATCACATCACAACATGCCCTGCAAAAACAAGTTAGACGTCCTCTACTTTGTTGTTGCAAGTTTTACGTGGATGCTATGGGCTTAGCAAGAACCGTTCTTACCTACGCATACAAAACCACAACAATGTTTCGTCAAGTATGTGTTGTTTAAACCTTCACAAGGACCGGGCGTAGGCATACTCGATTCAGCTAAAGTGAGAGAGAGAGACACCCGCCAGTCACCTTTAAGCAACGAGTGCTCATAACGGTGAAACCAGTCTCGCGTAAGCGTACGCGTAATGTCGGTCTGGGCTGCTTCATCTCACAATACCGCCGAAGCAAAGTATGACATGCTGGTAAGCAGTATGACTAGTATCGTCCACAACTCACTTGTGTTCTACTCGTGCATATCATCTACGCATAGACCTGGCTCTGATACCACTGTTGGGGAACGTAGTATTTCAAAAAAAATCCTACGATTACGCAAGATCTATCTACTAGATGCATAGCAACGAGAGGGGAGAGTGTGTCTACGTACCCTCATAGACCGAAAGAGGAAGCGTTTATCAACGCGGTTGATGTAGTCGTGCACCTTCACGATCCGTCCCGATCTAGTACCGAACATACGGCACCTCCGCGTTCAGCACACGTTCAGCTCGATGACGTCCTCGCCTTCTGGATCCAGCAAGACGGGCAAAGTAGTAGATGAGTTCTGGCAGCACGACGGCGTGGTGACGGTTGTTGATGAAGAACAATCTCTGTAGGGCTTCGCCAAGCACTACAGAAACTAGACGGAGGATAAACTAGAGGGTCGGGGTTGCGGGCACACGACTTGGTGTATCTTGATGTATCTTTTGTGCTAGCCCTACCCCTCTATTTATATGTTGAGCCCTGGGGTCGAAACTTGGAGCAAAAGCCTTCTCAAAGTCGGTTTTGCCCGAAAGGAAAGAGTCCTACTCGGACTCCATGGCTAGACGCCAGGGTTCCCGACGTCTACCCCCTAGACACAAGGGTTCCCGACGGCTAGCGTTTGGTCTCCGCAAAACTTCCTTTTGCACTTTCCTAAACCTCGTGGGATTTCCCCTTTGGCCCAAATAAAGTGTTCTCGTACCCAAACATTTCGGGAAACATCCGGAACCCCTTCCGGTGAATTCCGGAACCCTTCCGAAGGTCAAACACTATTATCCCATATATTAATCTTTATCTCCGGACCATTCCGGAGTTCCTCGTTATGTCCGTGATCACATCCAGGACTCCGAACAACATTCGGTCACCAAAATACATAACTCATTCAATACTATATCGTCAACGAAACGTTAAGCGTGCGGACCCTACGGGTTCGAGAACTATGTAGACATGACCGAGACACTTCTCCGGTCAATAACCAATAGCGGAACCTGGATGCCCATATTGGCTCCTACATATTCTACGAAGATCTTTATCGGTCGAACCGCATAACAACATACGTTGTTCCCTTTGTCATCGGTATGTTACTTGCCCGAGATTCGATCGTCGGTATCATCATACCTAGTTCAATCTCGTTACCGGCAAGTCTCTTTACTCGTTCCGTAATACATCATCTCGTGACTAACTCATTAGTCATTTGCTTGAAAGGCTTATTATGATGTGCATTACCGAGAGGGCCCAGAGATACCTCTCTGACACTCGAAGTGACAAATCCTAATCTTGATCTATGCTAACACCACAAACACCTTCGGAAACACCTGTAGAGGATCTTTATAATCACCCAATTACGTTGTGACGTTTGATAGCGCACAAGCTGTTCCTCCGGTATTCGGGAGTTGCATAATCTCATAATCATAGGAACATGTATAAGTCATGAAGAAAGCAATAGCAATAAAACTAAACGATCAAGTTGCTAAGCTAACGGATGGGTATTGTACATCACATCATTCTCCTAATGATGTGATCCCGTTGATCAAATGACAACTCATGTCTATGGTTAGGAAACATAACCATCTTCGATCAATGAGCTAGTCTAGTAGAGGCATACTAGGGACACTCTGTTTTGTCTATGTATTCACACATGTACTAAGTTTCCGGTTAATACAATTCTAGCATGAATAATAAACATTTAACATGATATAAGGAAATATAAATAACAACTTTATTATTGCATCTAGGGCATATTTCCTTCACCGGCCACACAAGCTGTGTCAAAGCCAGCCCCACACACACGGCGCACACACAGAAAATACATATGCACGCAGCACACTCAGCCAATGGCCGTGGCCATGGCTAGTAGCAGCAGCAGCCACTAGCTAGCAGCACCGCAAGCAAAACAGCAGTCGCAACACCAGTCGCACGGGCAGCTACTCGGAGCGGCTAGCAGTAGCAGCTCAGGGAGCTGTAGAGCAGTGGTAGCGCTAGGAGCAGTAGCATGAAACAACAGCGGGTACAGGCATCAGCAGAGCAGCGCGACAGGAACGGGCGGCGAGCGAGACAGTGGGCCGGCACGCGGGCGAGGAGTGGGCGCGCGTGCTGCAGGGCGACACAAGGGTGTGGCGGAGCACTGGAGAGCATGCACGGAGACGCGGTCAACGGCGCGGGAGCACCAGGGTGCGCGGACGTGGGGGTGAGCGCCTGCTATGGCAGTCTCGGCGAGCGTGACTATAATGGTTACGAATCGAGGGGCTAAAGGGGGTTCGGAAGGAGGGGCTCACCACGGGGCTGGAGGAGCTGACGGCGAGGCCTGGGGTGGTCCGAGCAGTGTGGATCGACGAGGAAATGGTGACAATGTACGCGTTGAAGACGAGGTCGATGGCGAGCGCAAGGGCCATCCTAGCTCAAACCGTTGCTCGGGGAAGACGATGTCGAGGGTGGAGGTCCTCCTGGACAACTCCACAAGCGCCGGGGAAGTCGTAGGCCGCGGCATCGGCGACGATGGTGCAGTCACCGCGCAAGCTCTTTCGCTCGATTCTGAGGCGAGGAGGTGGCGGCTCGATGGGGAAAGAGAGGGGATCGAACGAGGGCGATCTAGGGTTTCGGGGAGGCAACCTTATAGGCTGAGGGAGGGCTCGCGGCAGCCATCCATGGCCATGGCGCCGTGGATGCGTGCCATGCCCACGCTGTCTCCTGTACAGAGAAAGGGGACGAAGTGGGGGTGGGCTGGGCCGTGCATTCGGCTAGATGGGCTAAGGTGCATAGTGCCTCTAGAGCCCACTAACATCTTAGTGGTTCGGCCTTTTCCTTTTATACTTTTCTGCTTCTTATTTTCTTTATTGTTTTGCATTTTCTTTTCTCATCAAAAGAATTTTCTTACACATTAAATTTGACACATAAGTAATAGATATTATTTCGAGAGAGCACGAAAAGTTTGAAAGACTTTTAAATTAGTTTGGATTTATTTATTATTTATAAAGATCATTTAAATAATTGTTTTATCATCTTTTTAATTATTTGAGGACATTACAATACTTTATAAAGATCTGGTTTCTTCACCAATATTAACTTTGAATTTTTGCCACCTTTTGAACATTTTAGTATTGACATTCGAAAACTTTAATTGTTTGACTTTATTTTAAATTTGAATTTTAACCGAATTGAATCTAAACGAGGTTAGCAATAGTACAGTGATGACGTGGCCTCATTAGAAGAGGATTACTGTAGCTTAATTACCTGGGAGTCACATAGGAGTAGGAAAGGAAGGGGCAGAAGAAGGAAGAAGAGGGGTGCCTCCCCCCTTTTCCTAGTCCAACTAGGAACCCTAGTGTAAGGGTGCGGCCAGCCCTATGGGCTGCCTCTTGATGTCTACTACACAACCTTCTTCTTGTAGACGTTGTTGGGCCTCCAAGTGCAGAGGTTTGTAGGACAGTAACAAATTTCCCTCAAGTGGATGACCTAAGGTTTATCAATCCGTGGGAGGCGTAGGATGAAGATGGTCTCTCTCATACAACGGTGCAACCAAATAACAAAGAGTCTCTTGTGTCCCCAACACACCCAATACAATGGTAAATTATATAGGTGCACTAGTTCGGCGAAGAGATGGTGATACAAGTGCAATATGGATGGTAGATATATGTTTTTGTAAACTGAAAATATAAAGACAGCAAGGTAGCAAGTGGTAAACGTGAGCATAAACGGTATTGCAATGATAGGAGACAAGGCCTAGGGTTCATACTTTCACTAGTGCAAGTTCTCTCAACAAGGATAACATAATTGGATCATTACTAGCCCTCAACATGCAACAAAGAGTCACTCCAAAGTCACTAATAGTGGAGAACAAACAAAGAGATTATGCTAGGGTACGAAACCACCTCAATGCTATTATTTCTAATCGATCTATTCAAGAGTCTGCAGTAACGTTCAATCTATCATAGAGTTCGTACTAGAATAACACCTTAAGACACAAATCAACCAAAACCCTAATGTCACCTAGATACTCCATTGTAACCTCAAGTATCCATGGGCATGATTATACGATATGCATCACACAATCTCAGAAACATCTATTCAACCAACACATAGAACTTCAAAGAGTGCCCCAAAGTTTCTACCAGAAAGTCAAGACGTAAACGTGTGCCAACCCCTATGCATAGATTCCCAAGGTCACAGAACCCGCAGGTTGATCACCAAAACATACATCAAGTGGATCACATGATATCCCATTGTCACCACAGATAAGCACGTGCAAGACATACATCAAGTGTTCTCAAATCCTTAAAGACTCAATCCGATAAGATAACTTCAAAGGGAAACTCAATCAATTACAAGAGAGTAGAGGGGGGAGAAGCATTATAAGATCCAACTAGAATAGCAAAGCTCGCGATACATCAAGATCATGCCATCTCAAGAACACAAGAGAGAGAGAGAGAGAGAGAGAGAGAGAGAGATCAAACACATAGCTACTGATACATACCCTCAGCCCTGAGGGTGGACTACTCCCTCCTCGTCATGGAGTGCGCCGGGATGATGAAGATAGCCACCGGTGAGGGTTCCCCCCTCCGGCAGGGTGCCGGAACGGGGTCTAGATTGGTTTTCGGTGGCTACAGAGGCTTTCGGCGGTGGAACTCTCGATCTAGGTTAATTTTTTTTTATAGGAAGACTATAAGGGAACCCCTTACAGTATAATAGGTGCAACAAACCCAAATTGCAAGTACCGTGTCTTGAACCTGGGTGGATGCAAAGGCATCAACCCCTTCCCACCACTAGGCTATGCCTTAGTCTGCGATCTAGGTTAATTTCCGAAGGTTTCAGTATTTATAGGATTTTTTGGCGTAGATCACAAGTCAGGGGGGCTTCTGGGCTGTCCACGAGATAGGGGGCGCCACCACCTTCCCATGGCGCGTCCCCCACCCTCGTGGGCAGCCCGTGGCTCTCCTGGCCCAACTCTTTTACTTCTAGGGCTTCTTTTGGTCCAGAAATAATCATCAAAAATTGGCACGTCAATTGGACTCTGTTTGATATTCCTTTTCTGTAAAACTCAAAAACAAGGAAAAAACAGAAACTGGCACTGGGCTCTAGGTTAATAGGTTAGTCCCAAAAATGATATAAAAGTGTATGACAAAGCCCATTAAACATCCAAGACATCATAAATAATAGCATGGAACAATCAAAAATTATAGATACGTTGGAGACATATCAAGCATCCCAAGCTTAATTCCTGCTCATCCTCTAGTAGATAAATGACAAAAACAATTTTTTTGATGTGGAATGCTAACCAATATAGTTTCTCAATGTAATTCTCTTAATTGTGGCATGAATGTTCAGATCTGAAAGATTCAAGATAAAAGTCTATATTGACATCAGAAATAATAATACTTCAAGCATACTAACAAATCAATCATGTCTTCTCAAAATACTATGGCTAAAGAAAGTTATCCCTACAAAATCATATAGTCTGGATATGCTCCCTCTTCATCACACAAAATATTCATATAATGCACAACCTCGTTTTCAGCCAAGCACTTGTTTTCATAGTCTATTCTATCAAACCTTTCAACTTTCACGCAATACATGAGCGTGAGCCATGGACATAGCACTATGTGGAATAGAGAGGTGGTTGTCGAGAAGACAAAAAGGAGGAAGATAGTCTCACATCAACTAGGCGTATCAACGGGCTATCGAGATGCCCATCAATAGATATCAATGTGAGTGAGTAGGGATTGCCATGCAACAGATGCACTAGAGCTAAGTATCAATCAAAGCTCAACAAAAGAAACTAGTGGGTGTGCATCCAACTTGCTTGCTCACGAAGACCTAGGGCATTTGAGGAAGCCCATCGTTGGAATATACAAGCCAAGTTCTATAATGAAAATTCCCACTAGTATATGAAAGTGACTAAGAACGAGACTCTCTACAATGAAGAACATGGTGCTACTTTGAAGCACAAGTGTGGAGAAAGATAGTAGCAATTGTCCCTTCTCTCTTTTCTCTCATTTTTTTGGGGGGCTTTCTCCCTTTTTTTATTAGCCCCTCTCTATTTATTTTTTGGGCCATCTCTTTTTTTTTATTGGCCTTTCCTCACATGGGACAATGCTCTAATAATGATGATCATCACACTTTTATTGATTTACAACTCGATATTACAACTCGATACTATAACAAGTATGACTCTACATGAATGCCTCCAGCGGTGTACCGGGATGTACAATGAATCAAGAGTGACATGTATGAAAAATTATGCATGGTGGATTTGCCACAACTATGATGTCAACTACATGATCATGCATGGCGATATGACAATATGATGTGTGTCATATGAACGGAACGGTGGAAAGTTGCATGGCAATATATCTCGAAATGGCTATGGAAATGCCATGATAGGTAGGTATGGTGGCTGTTTTGAGGAATAATATGGTGGCTGTTTTGAGGAAGGATATATAGTGGGTTTATGGCACCGGTGAAAGTTGCGCGGTACAAGAAAGGCTAGCAATGGTGGAAGGGTGAGAGTGTGTATAATCCATGGACTCAACATTAGTCATAAGAACTCATATACTTATTGCAGAAATCACCGAGTCATCAAAACAAAGCAATCAATGCATGCTCCTAGGGGGGAGGTTGGTAGGAGTTAACCATCGCGCGCCCCCGACCTCCACACAAAGGTTAACACTTTGCAAATACCTCATGCTCTAACTTCGTCACATAGTGGTTCGCCATACGTCCATGCTACGGGAATCACTAACCTTAACACAAGTATTTCTCAAATTCATAATTACTCCACTAGTATGACTCTAATATCACTTTCCTCATATCTCAAAACAATTATCAAGCATCCAGCATCTCATCATATTCAATGCACTTGGTGTGAATTTTTTTACTACATTGACATTGGATGTCTATCATGTGAAGACTAGTTTCTTTAGCCTAAACACATTACCATGCTGTTTTAATAGACTCTCAAATGAATATAAGTGAAGCATGTGAGTTCAACAATTTCATCAAAATATTATCACCACCGTGCTCTAAAAGATAAAAGTGAAGCACTAGAGCAAAACTATTCAACTAAAAAGATATAAGTGAAGCACATAGAGTGTTCTATCAATTCCTAGGCCATATTTAACTCTCTCAAATAGGTGTGTCCAGCAAGTATAATTGTGGCAAACTAACAGGCAAAGACTCATATTATACAAGACGCTCCAAGCAAAACACATATCATGTGATGAATAAAAATATAGCTCCAAGTATAGTTATCGATGGATGAAGACGATAGAGGGGATGCCTTCCCGGGGCATCCCCAAGCTTAGGCTTTTGGTTGTCCTTGAATTTTACCTTGGGGTGCCATGGGCATCCCCAAGCTTAGGCTCTTTCCACTCTTTGTTCCATGGTCCATCAAAGCAATACTCAAAACTTGAAAACTTCACAACACAAAACTTAGACAAAAATCTCGTGAGCTCCGTTAGTATAAGAAAACAAACCACTACTCAAAGGTACTTCAATGAATTCATTATTTGTTTATATTGGTGTTAAACCTACTGTATTCCAACTTCTCTTTGGTTCATACTTCCCAATACTACTCATAGATGCATTGAAATAAGCAAAAAACACACAAAAAAACAGAATCTGTCAAAAACAGAACAATCTGTAGTAATCTGCAGGTTTCGCATACTTCTGTAACTCCAAAAAATCAAACTACATTGGTAAACATGAGGAATTAGTCTATTAATCATCTACAAAAAGAATCAACTAAATAGCACGCTCCAGTAAAATCTGATGACCATTCTAGCGAGCGCTAACGATTCTGTTTTTCACAGCAAGATCATATAAACTTCACACAAGTCTTCCCAAAGGTCCTACTTGGCACAAACACTAATTAAAACACAAAACCACATCTAAACAGAATCTAGATGCAATATTTATTCCTAAACAGAAGCAAAAACAAATAAAATAAAATAAAGTTGGGTTGCCTCCCAACAAGCGCTATCGTTTAACGCCCCTAGCTAGGCATGATGATTTCAATGATGCCCGCATAAAAGATAAGAATTGAAACATAAGGAGAGCATCATGAATAATATGACTAGCACATTTAAGTCTAACCCACTTCCTATGCATAGGGATTTTGTGATCAAACAACTTATGGGAACGATAATCAACTAGCATAGGAAGGGAAAACAAGCACAACTTCAAAACTTTAAGCACATAGAGAGGAAACTTGATATTATTGCAATTCCTACAAGCATATGTTCCTCCCTCATAATAATTTTCAGTAGAATCATGAATGAATTCAACAATATAACCAGCACATAAATCATTCTTTTCATGATCTACTTGCATAGAAATTTTACTACTCCCATCATAAGGAAAATTCTTCTCATTCATAGTAGTGGGAGCAAACTCAACAAAATAATTATCATGTGAGGCATAATCCAATTGAAAACTAAAATCATGATGACAAGTTTCATGGTTATCATTATTCTTAATAGCATATAATTCATCACAATAATCATCATAGATAGCAACTTTGTTCTCATAATCAATTGGAATGTCTTCCGAAATAGAGGATTCATCACTAAATAAAGTCATTACCTCTCCATATAATCATCATAAATAGGAGGCATGCTTTCATCATAATAAATTTGCACATCAAAACTTGGGGGGCTAAAAATATTATCATCAAATAGCATCCCCAAGCTTGTGGCTTTGCATATCATTAGCATCATGGGTATTCAAAGAATTCATACTAACAACATTCCAATCATGCTCATCATGCACATATTCTATGCCAAGCATTCTATGTAATTCTTATTCTAGTACTTGAGCACAATTTTCCTTCCCATCATTTTCACGAAAGATATAAAAAAGATGAAGCATAAGAGGTAACCTCAATTCCATTTTTTTGTAGTTTTCTTTTATAAACTAAACTAGTGATAAAACAAGAAACTAAAAGATTCGATTGCAAGATCTAAAGATATACCTTCAAGCACTAACCTCCCCGGCAACGGTGCCAGAAAAGAGCTTGATGTCTACTACACAACCTTCTTCTTGTAGACGTTGTTGGGCCTCCAAGTGGTGAGGTTTGTAGGACAGTAGCAAATTTCCCTCAAGTGGATGACATAAGGCTTATCAATCTGTGGGAGGCGCAGGATGAAGATGGTCTCTCTCAAACAACCCTACAACCAAATAACAAAGAGTCTCTTGTGTCCCCTTCACACCCAATACAATGGTAAATTGTATAGGTGCACTAGTTCGGCGAAGAGATGGTGATACAAGTGCAATATAGATGGTAGATATAGGTTTTTCTAAACTGAAAATATAAAAACAGCAACGTAGCAAGTGGTAAACGTGAGCATAAACGGTATTGCAATGATAGGAGACAAGGCCTAGGGTTCATACTTTCACTAGTGCAAGTTCTCTTAACAAGGACAACATAATTGGATCATATTACTAGCCCTCAACATGCAACAAAGAGTCACTCCAAAGTCACTAATAGTGGAGAACAAACGAAGAGATTATGGTAGGGTACGAAACCACCTCAAATCTATTCTTACTGATCGATCTATTCAAGAGTCCGTAGTAACGTTCAATCTATCATAGAGTTCGTACTAGAATAACACCTTAAGACACAAATCAACCAAAACCGTAATGTCACCTAGATACTCCATTGTCACCTCAAGTATCCTTGGGCATGATTATACGATATGCGTCACACAATCTCAGAAACATCTATTCAACCAACACATAGAACTTCAAAGAGTGCCCCAAAGTTTCTACCGGAAAGTCAAGACGAAAAAGTGTGCCAACCCCTATGCATAGATTCCCAAGGTCACGGAACCCGCAGGTTGATCACCAAAACATACATCAAGTGGATCACATGATATCCCATTGTCACCACAGATAAGCATGTGCAAGACATACATCAAGTGTTCTCAAATCCTTAAAGACTCAATCCGATAAGATAACTTCAAAGCAAAAAATCAATCTGTTACAAGAGAGTAGAGGGGGGAGAAGCATTATAAGATCCAACTAGAATAGCAAAGCTCGCAATACATCAAGATCGTGCCATCTCAAGAACAAGAGAGAGAGAGAGAGAGAGAGAGAGAGAGAGAGAGAGAGATCAAACACATAGCTACTGATACATACCCTCAGCCCCGAGGGTGGACTACTCGCTCCTCATCATGGAGAGCGCCAAAATGATGAAGATAGCCACCGGTGAGGGTTCCCCCCTCCGGCAGGGTGCCGGAACAGGGTCTAGATTGGTTTTCGGTGGCTACAGAGGCTTTCGGCGGCGGAACTCCCGATCTAGGTTAATTTTCGAAGGTTTCAGTATTTATAGGATTTTTTGGCGTAGAGCACAAGTCAGGGGGGCTTCTGGGCTGTCCACGAGATAGGGGGGCGCCACCACCTTCCCAGGGCGCGCCCCCACCCTCGTGGGCAGCCCGTGGCTCTCCTGGCCCAACTCTTTTACTTCGAGGGCTTCTTTTGGTTCAGAAAAAATCATCAAAAATTGGCACGTCAATTGGACTCCATCTGATATTCCTTTTCTGTAAAACTCAAAATCAAGGAAAAAACAGAAACGGGCACTGGGCTCTAGGTTAATAGGTTAGTCCCAAATATTATATAAAATTGTATGACAAAGCCCATTAAACATCCAAGACATCATAAATAATAGCATGGAACAATCAAAAATTATAGATACGTTGGAGACGTATCAAGCATCCCCAAGCTTAATTCCTGCTCATCCTCTAGTAGGTAAATGATAAAAACAGAATTTTTGATGTGGAATGCTAACCAATATAGTTTCTCAATGTAATTCTCTTAATTGTGGCATGAATGTTCAGATCTGAAAGATTCAAGATAAAAGTCTATATTGACATCAGAAATAATAATACTTCAAGCATACTAACAAAGCAATCATGTCTTCTCAAAATACGATGGCTAAAGAAAGTTATCCCTACAAAATCATATAGTCTAGCTATACTCCCTCTTCATCACACAAAATATTCATATCATGCACAACCCTGTTTTCAGCCAAGCACTTGTTTTCATAGTCTATTCTTTCAAACCTTTCAACTTTCACGCAATACATGAGCGTGAGCCATGTACATAGCACTATGTGGAATAGAGAGGTGGTTTTGGAGAAGACAAAAAGGAGGAACATAGTCTCACATCAACTAGGCGTATCAACGGGCTAGCGAGATGCCCATCAATAGATATCAATGTTAGTGAGTAGGGATTGCCATGCAATGGATGCACTAGAGCTAAGTATCAATGAAAGCTCAACAAAAGAAACTAGTGGGTGTGCATCCAACTTGCTTGCTCACGAAGACCTAGGGCATTTGAGGAAGCTCATCGTTGGAATATACAAGCCTAGTTCTATAATGAAAATTCGCACTAGTATATGAAAGTGACTAAGCACGAGACTCTCTACAATGAAGAACATGGTGCTACTTTGAAGCACAAGTGTGGAGAAAGATAGTAGCAATTGTCCTTCTCTCTTTTCTCTCATTTTTTTGGGGGCTTTCTCCCTTTTTTTATTAGCCCCTATCTACTTATTTTTTGGGCCATCTCTTTTTTTATTGGCCTTTCCTCACATGGGACAATGCTCTAATAATGATGATCATCACGCTTTTATTGATTTACAACTCGATATTACAACTCGATACTACAACAAGTATGACTCTACATGAATGCCTCCGGCGGTGTACCAGGATGTGCAATGAATCAAGAGTGACATGTATGAAAAATTATGCATGGTGGCTTTGCCACAACTACGATGTCAACTACATGATCATGCATGGCGATATGACAATATGATGTGTGTCATATGAACGGAACGGTGGAAAGTTGCATGGCAATATATCTCGGAATGGCTATGGAAATGCCATGATAGGTAGGTATGGTGGTTGTTTTGAGGAATAATATGGTGGTTGTTTTGAGGAAGGATATATAGTGGGTTTATGGCACCGGCGAAAGTTGCGCGGTACAATAAAGGCAAGCAATGGTGGAAGGGTGAGAGTGCGTATAATCCATGTACTCAACATTAGTCATAAGAACTCATGTACTTATTGCAAAAATCTACGAGTCATCAAAACAAAGCAATCAACGCATGCTCCTAGGGAGGAGGTTGGTAGGAGTTAACCATCGCGCGCCCCCGACCTCCACACAAAGGTTGGCACTTTGCAAATACCTCATGCTCTAACTTCGTCACATAGAAGTTCACCATACGTCCATGCTACGAGAATCACTAACCTTAACACAAGTATTTCTCAAATTCATAATTACTCCACTAGCATGACTCTAATATCACTTTACTCATATCTCAAAACAATTATCAAGCATCCAACATCTCATCATATTCAATGCACTTGGTGTGAATTTTTTTACTACATTGACATTGGATGTCTATCATGTGAAGACTAGTTTCTTTAGCCTAAACACATTACCATGCTGTTTTAATAGACTCTCCAATGAATATAAGTTAAGCATGTGAGTTCAACAATTTCATCAAAATATTATCACCAATGTGCTCTAAAAGATATAAGTGAAGCACTAGAGCAAAACTATTCAATTCAAAAGATATAAGTGAAGCACATAGCGTGTTCTATCAATTCCTAGGCCATATTTAACTCTCACAAATAGGTGTGTCCAGCAAGGATAATTGTGGCAAACTAACAAGCAAAGACTCAAATTACACAAGACGCTCCAAGCAAAACACATATCATGTGGTGAATAAAAATATAGCTCCAAGTATAGTTACCGATGGATGAAGACGAAAGAGGGGATGCCTTCCCGGGGCATCCCCAAGCTTAGGCTTTTGGTTCTCCTTGAATTTTACCTTGGGGTGCCATGGGCATCCCCAAGCTTAGGCTCTTGCCACTATTTGTTCCATGGTCCATCAAAGCAATACTCAAAACTTGAAAACTTCACAACACAAAACTTAGACGAAAATCTCGTGAGCTCCGTTAGTATAAGAAAACAAACCACTACTCAAAGGTACTGCAATGAATTCATTCTTTATTTATACTGGTGTTAAACCTACTGTATTCCAACTTCTCTATGGTTCATACTTCCCAATACTACTCATAGATGCATTGAAATAAGCAAACAACACACGAAAAACAGAATCTGTCAAAAACAGAACAATCTGTAGTAATCTGCAGGTTTCACATACTTCTGTAACTCCAAAAAATTAAAACTACATTGGTAAACATGAGGAATTAGTCTATTAATCATCTACAAAAAGAATCAACTAAATAGCACACTCCAGTAAAATCTGATGACCATTCTAGCGAGCGCTAATGATTCTGTTTTTCACAGCAAGATCATATAAACTTCACACAAGTCTTCCCAAAGGTCCTACTTGGCACAAACACTAATTAAAACACAAAACCACATCTAAACGGAATCTAGATGCAATATTTATTCCTAAACAGAAGCAAAAACAAAGAAAATAAAATAAAGTTGGGTTGCCTCCCAACAAGCGCTATCGTTTAACGCCCCTAGCTAGGCATGATGATTTCAATGATGCTCGCATAAAAGATAAGAATTGAAACATAAGGAGAGCATCATGAATAATATGACTAGCACATGTCTAACCCACTTCCTATGCATAGGGATTTTGTGAGCAAACAACTTATGTGAACGATAATCAACTAGCATAGGAAGGGAAAACAAGCACAACTTCAAAACTTTAAGCACATAGAGAGGAAACTTGATATTATTGCAATTCCTACAAGCATATGTTCCTCCCTCATAATAATTTTCAGTAGCATCATGAATGAATCCAACAATATAACCAGCACATAAATCATTATTTTCATGATCTACTTGCATAGAAATTTTACTACTCCCATCATAAGCAAAATTCTTCTCATTCATAGTAGTGGGAGCAAACTCACCAAAATAATTATCATGTGAGGCATAATCCAATTGAAAACTAAAATCATGATTACAAGTTTCATGGTTATCATTATTCTTAATAGCATACAAGTCATCACAATAATCATCATAGATAGCAACTTTGTTCTCATAATCAATTGGAACCTCTTCCGAAATAGAGGATTCATCACTAAATAAAGTCATGACCTCTCCAAATCCACTTTCATCAATATAATCATCATAAATAGGAGGCATGCTTTCATCATAATAAATTTGCACATCAAAACTTGGGGGGCTAAAAATATTATCATCAAACATAGCATCCCCAAGCTTGTGGCTTTGCATATCATTAGCATCATGGGTATTCAAAGAATTCATAGTAACAACATTGCAATCATGCTCATCATGCACATATTCTATGCCAAGCATTCTATGTAATTCTTCTTCTAGTACTTGAGCACAATTGTCCTTCCCATAATTTTCACGAAAGATATTAAAAAGATGAAGCATAAGAGGTAACCTTAATTCCATTTTTTGTAGTTTCTTTTATAAACTAAACTAGTGATAAAACAAGAAACTAAAATATTCGATTGCAAGATCTAAAGATATACCTTCAAGGACTAACCTCCCTGGCAATGGCGCCAGAAAAGAGCTTGATGTCTACTACACAATCTTCTTCTTGTAGACGTTGTTGGGCCTCTAAGTGTCGAGGTTTGTAGGACAATAGCAAATTTCCCTCAAGTGGATGACCTAAGGCTTATCAATCCGTGGGAGGCGTAAGATGAAGATGGTCTCTCTCAAACAACCCTGCAACCAAATAACAAAGAGTATCTTGTGTCCCCAACACACCCAATACAATGGTAAATTGTATAGGTGCACTAGTTCGGCGAAGAGATGGTGATACAAGTGCAATATGGATGGTAGATATAGGTTTTTGTAAACTGAAAATATAAAAACAGCAAGGTAGCAAGTGGTAAACGTGAGCATAAACGGTATTGCATTGATAGGAGACAAGGCCTAGGGTTCATACTTTCACTAGTGCAAGTTCTCTCAACAAGGATAACATAATTGGATCATATTACTAGCCCTCAACATGCAACAAAGAGTCACTCCAAAGTCACTAATAGTGGAGAACAAATGAAGAGATTATGGTAGGGTACGAAACCACCTCAAAGCTATTCTTACTGATCGATCTGTTCAAGAGTCCGTAGTAACGTTCAATCTATCATAGAGTTCGTACTAGAATAACACCTTAAGACACAAATCAACCAAAACCCTAATGTGACCTAGATACTCCATTGTCACCTCAAGTATTCGTGGGCATGATTATACGATATGCATCACACAATCTCAGAAACATCTATTCAACCAACACATAGAACTTCAAAGAGTGCCCCAAAGTTTCTACCGGAAAGTCAAGACAAAAACGTGTGCCAACCCCTATGCATAGATTCCCAAGGTCACGGAACCCGCAGGTTGATCACCAAAACATACATCAAGTGGATCACATGATATCCCATTGTCACCACAGATAAGCACGTGCAAGACATACATCAAGTGTTCTCAAATCCTTAAAGACTCAATCCGATAAGATACCTTCAAAGGGAAAACTCAATCCATTACAAGAGAGTAGAGGGGGAGAAGCATTATAAGATCCAACTAGAATAGCAAAGCTCGTGATACATCAAGATCGTGCCATCTCAAGAACACAAGAGAGAAGGAGAGAGAGAGAGAGAGAGAGGGAGAGAGAGAGAGAGAGAGAGATCAAACACATAGCTACTCATACATACCCTCAGCCCCGAGGGTGGACTACTCCCTCCTCGTCATGGAGAGCGTCGGGATGATGAAGATAGCCACCGGTGAGGGTTCCCCCCTCCGGCAGGGTGCCGGAACGGGGTCTAGATTGGTTGTCGGTGGCTACAGAGGCTTTCGGCGGCGGAACTCCCGATCTAGGTTAATTTCCGAAGGTTTCAGTATTTATAGTATTTTTTGGCATAGAGCACAAGTCACGGGGGCTTCTGGGCTGCCCACAAGATAGGGGGGCGCCACCACCTTCCCAGGGCGCGCCCCCCACCCTCGTGGGCAGCCCGTGGCTCTCCTGGCCCAACTCTTTTACTTCGGGGGCTTCTTTTGGTCCAGAAAAAATCATCAAAAATTGACACGTTAATTGGACTCCGTTTGATATTCCTTTTCTGTAAAACTCAAAAACAAGGAAAAACATAAACTCGCACTAGGCTCTAGGTTAATAGGTTAGTCCCAAAAATGATATAAAAGTGTATGACAAAGCCCATTAAACATCCAAGACATCATAAATAATAGCATGGAACAATCAAAAATTATAGATACGTTGGAGACGTATCACCTCTCTCTTTCCCTCAATGGCCCACTATGTCCCATACTCCCTCGGGGGGGGGGGGGGTCCGGTAACCCCCTCCGGCACTCCGGTTAAATCCAAAACTTTTCCGGAACACTTCCGGTGTTCGAATATAGTCGTCCAACATATCAATCTTTACGTCTCGGACATTCCGAGACTGCTCGTCATGTCCATGATCTCATCTGGGACTCCTAACTACCTTCGGTACATCAAAACTCATAAACTCATAATACGGATCATCTTCAAACGTTAAGCGTGCGGACCCTAAGGGCTCGAGAACTATGTAGACATGACCGAGACTCATCTCCGGTCAATAACCAATAGCGGAACCTGGATGCTCATATTGACTCCTACATATTCTACGAGGATCTTTATCGGTCAAACCGCATAACAACATACGTTGTTCCTTTTGTCATCGGTATGTTACTTGCCCGAGATTCGATCGTCGGTATCTTAATACCTAGTTCAATCTCGTTACCGGCAAGTCTCTTTACTCGTTCCGTAATACATCATCCCATAACTAACTCATTAGTCATTTGCTTGCAAGGCTTATTATGATGTGTATTGATACATCTTCAACGTATCTATAATTTTTGATTGTTCCATGCTGTTATTTATAAAGTCTTGGATGTTTAATGGGCTTTATCATTCACTTTTATATCATTTTTGGGACTAACCTACTAACCGAAAGGCCCAGTCCAGATTGCTATTTTTGCCTATTTCAGGGTTTTGCAAAAAAGGAATATCAAACAGAGTCCAAACGGAATGAAACCTTCGCGAGAGATATTTTTGGACGAAATCACGCACGAAAGACTTCAGGGCCAAGCCAGGGGACAAGGGGCCACCCTCGAGGGTGGGGGCGCGCCCCCCTGCATCGAGGGAAGCCCACACGGCCCCTGGTGCCACCCTTCTTCCTATATATACCTATGTATCCCATAAACTCCATACGCAAAGAGAAAACCCTAATTCCACCGCCGTAGCTTCTGTTCCCGTGGAGATACCATCTTGGAGCCTGTTTCGGGAGGGGGATCCATCACGGAGGCCTTCATCATCATCATCATCGCCCTCACCATGAGTTGTGAGTAGTTTACCACAGACCTTCGGGTCCATAGCTAGTATCTAGATGGCTTCTTCTCTCTCAATGGATCTCAATACAAAGTTCTCCTCGGTCTTCGAGGAGATCTATTCGATGTAATCTCTTTTTGCGGTGTGTTTGTCGAGATCCAATGAATTGTGAGTTTATGATCAAGGTTATCTATGAAAGATATTTGGTTCTTCTCTGAACTTTTTATGTGTGCTAATAATATCCTTGCAAGTCTCGTCGAATTATTGGTTTGGTTTGGCCTACTAGATCTATAGTTCTTGCAATGGGAGAAGTGTTTGGCTTTGGGTTCAATCTTGCGGTGTCCTTTCCCAGTGACAGTAGGGGCAGCAAGGCACGTATTGTATTGTTGCCATCGAGGATAAAAAGATGGGGTTTTCATCATATTGCTTGAGTTTATCCCTCTACATCATGTCATCTTGCTTAAGGCGTTACTCTGTTCGTATGAACTCAATACACTAGATGCATGCTGGATAGCGGTCGATGTGCGGAGTAATAGTAGTAGATGCAGGCAGGAGTCGGTCAACTTGTCTCGGACGTGATGCCTATATGCAATGATCATGCCTAGATAGTCTCATAATTATTAGTTTTTCTATCAATTGCTCGAAAGTAATTTGTTTACCCGCCGTAGAATACCGCTATCATGAGAGAAGCCACTAGAGAAAACTATGGCCCTCGGGTCTATCTTTATCATATTACTTTCCCGTCAATTTCTGTTGCCATTGTTTTTTTTTTTGCTTTCTTTACTTTCTGTTTCTATACCAAAAATACCAAAAACATAACTATCATCTCTATCAGATCTCACTATCGTAAGTGACCGTAAAGGGATTGACAACCCCTTATCGTGTTGGCTGCGAAGTTCTTATTTGTTTGTGCATGTGCAAGGGAATGGCGTGTGGTCTCCCACTGGATTGATACCTTCGTTCTCAAAAACTGAGGGAAATACTTACGCTACTGTGCTGCATCTCCCTTTCCTCTTCGAGGGAATACAACGCAAGCTCAAAAGGTAGCATGTATTACCGAGAGGGCCCAGAGATACCTCTCCGACACTCAGAGTGACAAATCCTATTCTTGATCTATGCCAACACCACGAACACCTTCGGAGACACCTGTAGAGCATCTTTATAATCACCCAGTTACGTTGTGACATTTGATAAGGTGTTCCTCCGGTATTCGGGAGTTGCATAATCTCATAGTCATAGGAACATGTATAAGTCATGATGGAAGCAATAGCAATAAAACTAAACGATCATAGTACTATGCTAATGGATGGGTCTTTTCCATCACATCATTCTCCTAATGATGTGATCCCGTTGATAAAATGACAACTCATGTCTATGGCTAGGAAACATAACCATCTTTGATAAATTAGCTAGTCTAGTAGAGGCATACTAGGGACATACTGTTTTGTCTATGTATTCACACTGTACTAAGTTTCCGGTTAATAAAATTCTAGCATGAATAAAAAACATTTATCATGATATAAGGAAATACAAATAACATCTTTATTATTGCCTCTAGGGTATATTTCCTTCAGTCTCCCACTTGAACTAGAGTCAATAATCTAGATTACAAAGTAATGATCCTAACACCCATGGAGTCTTGGTGCTGATCATGTTTTGCCCGTGGAAGAGGCTTATTCAACGGGTCTGCTACATTCAGATCCGTATGTATCTTGCAAATATCTATGTCTCCCTACTTGACTAGATCGCAGATGGAATTGAAGCGTCTTTTGATGTGCTTTGTTCTCTTGTGAAACCTGGATTCCTTCGTCAAGGCTATTGCTCCAATGTTGTCACAAAAGATTTTCATTGGACCCGATGCACTAGGTATTACACCTAGATCGGATATGAACTCCTTCATTTGCTGCTTCTGAAGCAGCTATGTATTCTGCTTCACACGTAGATCCCGCCACGACGCTCTGCTTGGAACTGCACCAACTGACAGCTCCACCGTTTAATAAAAATACATATCCGATTTGTGACTTAGAGTCATCCGGATCAATGTCAAAGCTTGAATCGACGTAACTGTTTACGACGAGCTCTTTGTCACCTCCATACACGAGAAACATATCCTTTGTCCTTTTCAGGTACTTTAGGATGTTCTTGACCGTTGTCTACTGATCCACTCCTGGATTACTTTGGTACCTCCCTACTAGACTTATAGCAAGGCACACATCAGGTCTGGTACATAACATTGCATACATGATAGATCCTATGGCTGAGGCATGGGGAATGACTTTCATTTTCTCTCTATCTTCTGCAGTGGTCGGGCATTGAGTCTTACTCAACTTCACACCTTGTAACACAGGCAAGAACCCTTTCTTTGACTAATCCATTTTGAACACACTTGTATGTGCTTTGTGAAAGTCCAATTAAGCGTCTTGATCTATCTCTATAGATCTTGATGCCTAATATGTAAGCAGCTTCACCGAGGTCTTTCATTGAAAAACTCTTATTCAAGTATCCTTTTATGCTATCCAGAAATTCTATATCATTTCCAATCAACAATATGTCATCCACATATAATATCAGAAATGCTACAGAGCTCCCACTCACTTTCTTATAAATACAGGCTTCTCCAAAAGTCTGTATAAAACCATATGCTTTGATCACCTCATCAAAGCGTATATTCCAACTCCGAGATGCTTGCACCAGTCCATAGATGGATCGCTGGAGCTTGCACACTTTGTTAGCACCTTTAGGATCGACAAAACCTTCTGGTTGCATCATATACAACTCTTCTTTGAGATATCCATTCAGGAATGCAGTTTTGACATCCATTTGCCGGATTTCTTAATCATAAAATGCAGCAATTACTAACATGATTCGGACAGACTTAAGCATCGCTACGGGTGAGAAAGTCTCATCGTAGTCAACTCCTTGAACTTGTCGAAAACCTTTCGCAACAAGTCGAGCTTTGTAAATAGTAACATTACCGTCAGCGTCGGTCTTCTTCTTGAAGATCCATTTATTTTTTATGGCTTGCCGATCATCGGGCAAGTCAACCAAAGTCCATACTTTGTT
The DNA here is from genome assembly GCA_902687465.1 of Secale cereale. Classification (NCBI taxonomy): domain Eukaryota; kingdom Viridiplantae; phylum Streptophyta; class Magnoliopsida; order Poales; family Poaceae; genus Secale; species Secale cereale. The sequence continues at coordinate 729,258,894 of LR738713.1, forward strand.
CTTATACATGGATCTCATCTCAGATTTCATGGCCTCAAGCCATTTTGCGGAATCTGGGCTCATCATCGCTTCATCATAGTTCGTAGGTTCATCATGGTCTAGTAACATGACTTCCAGAACTGGGTTGCCGTACCACTCTGGTGCGGAACGTACTCTGGTTGATCTACGAAGTTCAGCAGAAACTTGATCTGAAGTTTCATGTTCATCATCATTAGCTTCCTCACTAATTGGTGTCGGAATCACTGGAACTAGTTTCTGTGATGTACTACTTTCCAATTCGGGAGAAGGTACAATTACCTCATCAAGTTCTACTTTCCTCCCAGTCACTTCTTTCGAGAGAAACTCCTTCTCTAGAAAGGATCCATTCTTAGCAACGAATATCTTGCCTTCGGATCCGTGATAGAAGGTGTACCCAACAGTCTCTTTTGGGTATCCTATGAAGACACATTTCTCCGACTTGGGTTCGAGCTTATGAGGTTGAAGCTTTTTCACATAAGCATCGCAGCCCCAAACTTTAAGAAACGACAACTTTGGTTTCTTGCCAAACCATAGTTCATAAGGCGTCGTCTCAATGGATTTAGATGGTGCCCTATTTAATGTGAATGTAGATGTCTCTAAAGCATAACCCCAAAACGATAGTGGTAAATCGGTAAGAGACATCATAGACCGCACCATATCTAATAAAGTACGGTTACGACGTTCGGACACACCATTACGTTGTGGTGTTCCGGGTGGCGTGAGTTGTGAAACTATTCCACATTGTTTCAAATGAAGACTAAACGCGTAACTCAAATATTCACCTCCATGATCCGATCGTAGAAACTTTATTTTCTTGTTACGATGATTTTCTACTTCACTCTGGAATTCTTTGAACTTTTCAAATGTTTCAGACTTGTGCTTCATCAAGTAGATATACCATATCTGCTCAAATCATCAGTGAAGGTCAGAAAATAACGATACCCACCGCGAGCTTCAACACTCATCGGTCCACATACATCAGTATGTATGATTTCCAACAAATCTGTTGCTCGCTCCATTGTTCCGGAGAACAGAGTTTTAGTCATCTTGCCCATGAGGCATGGTTCGCAAGCACCAAGTTATTCATAATCAAGTGATTCCAAAAGGCCATCACTATGGAGTTTCTTCATGTGCTTTACACCAATAAGACCTAAACGGCAGTGCCACAAATAAGTTGCACTATCATTATTAACTTTGCATCTTTTAGCTTCAATATTATGAATATGTGTATCACTACAATCGAGATCCAATAAGAATAGACCACTCTTCAAGGGTGCATGACCATAAAAGATATTATTCATAAAAATAGAACAACCATTATTCTCAGATTTAAATGAATAACCGTCTCGCAACAAACAAGATCCAGATATAATGTTCATGCTTAACGCTGGCACCAAATAACAATTATTTAGGTCTAAAACTAATCCCGAAGGTAGATGTAGAGGTAGTGCGCCGACGGCGATCACATCGACTTTGGAACCATTTCCCATGCGCATCGTCACCTCATCCTTAGCCAATCTTCGTTTAATCCATAGTCCCTATTTTGAGTTACAAATATTAGCAACTGAACCGGTATCAAATACCCAGGTACTACTACGAGCATTAGTAAGGTACACAGCAATAACATGTATATCACATATACCTTTGTTCACCTTGCCATCCTTCTTATCCGCCAAATACTTGGGGCAGTTTCGCTTCCAGTGTCCAGTCCCTTTGCAGTAGAAGCACTCAGTTTCAGGCTTGGCTCCAGACTTGGGTTTCTTCACGGGAGTAGCAACTATCTTGCTATTCTTATTGAAGTTCCCCTTCTTTCCCTTGCATTTTTTCTTGAAACTAGTGGTCTTGTTAACCATCAACACTTGATGCTCCTTTTTGATTTCTACCTCCGCAACCTTGATCACAGCGAAGAGCTCGGGAATTGTCTTTTGCATCCCTTGCATATTATAGTTCATGACGAAGCCTTTATAGCTTGGTGGTAGTGATTGAAGAACTCTATCAATAACACTATCCTCGTCAACTTTGCAACCAAGTTGAGTCATATGATCGTAGTACCCAGACATTCTGAGCAAGTGTTCACTGATAGAACTATTCTCCTCCATCTTGTAACTATAAAACTTATTGGAAATCTCATATTTCTCAATCCGGGCATTTGCTTGAAATATTAACTTCAACTCCTGGAACATCTGATATGCTCCATGACGTTCAAAACGTTGTTGAAGTCCCGGTTCTAAGTCGTAAAGCATGGCACACTGAACTATCGTGTAGTTAGCAGACCGCGTCTGCCAGACGTTCAAAGCGTCTACATTAGCGGGAGGGAGCTTATCACCTAACGGTGCTTCATGGACATAATTCTTCTGTGCAGCAATGAGGATAATCCTCAAGTTATGGACCCAGTCCGTGTAATTTCTACCATCATCTTTCAACTTAGCTTTCTCTAGGAATGCATTAAAATTCAAAGGAACGGTAGCACGGGCCATTGATCTACAACAACATAGATATGCAAAAACTATCAGGACTAAGTTCATGATAAATTAAAGTTCAATTAATCATATTACTTAAAGAACTCCCACTTAGATAGAAATCCCTCTGGTCATCTAAATGATCACGTGATCCAAATCAACTAAGCCATGTCCGATCATCACGTGAGATGGAGTAGTTTTCAATGGTGAACATAGTATGTTGATCATATCTACTATATGATTCACGCTCGACCTTTCGGTCTCCAGCGTTCCGAGGTCATATCTGCATATGCTAGGCTCGTCAAGTTTAACCCGAGTATTCTGCGTGTGCAAAACTGGCTTACACCCGTTGTATGTGAACGTAGAGCTTATCACACCCGGTCATCACATGGTGTCTCGGCACGACTAACTTTCACAACGGTGCATACTCAGGGAGAACACTTATACCTTGAAATTTTGTAAGGGATCATCTTATAATGCTACCGCCGTACTAAGCAAAATAAGAAGCATAATAAGATAAACATCACATGCAATCAAAATATGTGACATGATATGGCCATCATCATCTTGCGCTTTTGATCTCCATCTCCAAAGCACCGTCATGATCACCTTTGTCACCGGCGCAACACCTTGATCCCCATCATAGCATCGTTGTCGTCTCGCCAACTATTGCTTCCATGACTATCGCTACCACTTAGTGATAAAGTAAAGCAATTACATGGTGAATGTATTTCATACAATAAAGCGACAACCATTTGGCTCCTGCCAGTTGCCAATAACTTTACAAAACATGATCATCTCATACAATAACGTATAACTCATCATGTCTTGACCATATCACATCACAACATGCCCTGCAAAAACAAGTTAGATGTCCTCTACTTTGTTGTTGCAAGTTTTACGTGGCTGTTACGGGCTTAGCAAGAACCGTTCTTACCTACGCATACAAAAACCACAACGATTTTTCATCAAGTATGTGTTTTTTAACCTTCACAAGGACCGGGCGTAGCCATACTCGATTCAGCTAAAGTGAGAGAGACAGACACCCGCCAGTCGCCTTTAAGCAACGAGTGCTCATAACGGTGAAACCAGTCTCGCGTAAGCGTACGCGTAATGTCGATTTGAACCGCTTCATCTCACAATACCGCCGAACCAAAGTATGACATGCTGGTAAGCAGTATGACTAGTATCGTCCACAACTCACTTGTGTTCTACTCGTGCATATCATCTACGCATAGACCTGGCTCATGATGCCACTGTTGGGGAACGTAGTATTTTAAAATATTCCTATGATCACACAAGATCTATCTACCAGATGCATAGCAACGAGAGGGAAGAGTGTGTCTACGTACCCTCGTAGACCGAAAGGGGAAGCGTCTAGTGCCGCGGTTGATGTAGTCGAACATCTTCGCGATCTAACCGATCAAGCACCGAGCGTACGGCACCTCCGCGTTCAGCACACGTTCAGCTTGATGACGTCCCACGAGCTCTTGATCCAGTTGAGCTTCACAGGAGAGTTTTCTCAGCACGACGGCGTGGTGACGGATATGATGAAGTTACCGGCGCATGGCTTCTCCTAAGCACTGCAACGGTATGACCGAGGTGTGTTTCTGTGGAGGGGGGCACCGCACACGGCTAGAACAATGTTTCTTCTGTGTGTTTGGGTGCCCCGTGCCCTCGTATATAAAGGAACAAGGGGGAGGTGCTGCTGGCCTTCTAGGGCGCGCCAGGAGTTGGATTCCTACTCCTAGTAGGAATAGGAATCCCCTTTCCTATTCCTACTAGGAGTAGGAAAGGAAGGGGGAGAGAAGAAGGAAGAAGAGGGGCGCCTCCCCCCTTTTCCTAGTCCAACTAGGAACCCTAGTGGGAGGGTGCGGCCAGCCCTATGGGCTGCCTCTCTCTTTCCCTCAATGGCCCACTATGGCCCATACTCCCTCCGGGGGGGGGGGGATCCGGTAACCCCCTCTGGCACTCCGATTAAATCCGAAACTTTTTTGGAACACTTCTGGTGTCCGAATATAGTCGTCCAATATATCAATCTTTATGTCTGAGACATTCCGAGACTCCTCGTCATGTCCGTGATCTCATCTGGGACTCCGAACTACCTTCGGCACATCAAAACTCATAAACTCATAATACCAATCATCATCAAACGTTAAGCGTGCGGACCCTACGGGCTCGAGAACTATGTAGACATGACCGAGACTCATCTCTGGTCAATAACCAATAGCGGAACCTAGATGCTCATATTGGCTCCTACATATTCTATGAATATCTTTATCGGTCGAACCGCATAACAACATACGTTGTTCCTTTTGTCATCGGTATGTTACTTGCCCGAGATTCGATCATCGGTATCTCAATACCTAGTTCAATCTTGTTACCGGCAAGTCTCTTTACTCGTTCCGTAATACATCATCTCGTAACTAACTCATTAGTCATTTACTTGCAAGGCTTATTATGTTGTGTATTACCGAGAGGGCCCAGAGATACCTCTCCGACTCTCGGAGTGACAAATCCTATTCTTTGTCTATGCCAACACCACGAACACCTTCGGAGACACCTGTAGAGCAACTTTATAATCACCCAGTTATGTTGTGACGTTTGATAGCAAACAAGGTGTTCCTCCGGTATTCGGGAGTTGCATAATCTCATAGTCATAGGAACATGTATAAGTCATGATGAAAGCAATAGCAGTAAAACTAAACGATCATAGTGCTAAGCTAACGGATGGGTCTTGTCCATCGCATTATTCTCCTAATGATGTGATCCCGTTGATCAAATGACAACTCATGTCTATGGCTAGGAAACATAACCATCTTTGATCAATGAGCTAGTCTAGTAGAGGCATACTAGGGACATACTATTTTGTCTATGTATTCACACATGTACTAAGTTTTCGGTTAATACAATTTTAGCATGAATAAAAGACATTTATCATGATATAAGGAAATACAAATAACATCTTTATTATTGCCTCTAGGGCACATTTCCTTCATATTATTGATAGAAAGGGAGCTGAGAACCCCGTTGCAGATAACTTGTCTAGATTAGAGAATATACTTGATGACCCACAACCTATTGATGATAGCTTTCCTGATGAACAATTAGTTGTCATCAATACTTCTCGTACTGCTCCATGGTATGCTGATTATGCTACTTACATTGTTGCTAAGTTTATACCTCCTAGCTTCACATACCAGCAAAAGAAAAAGTTCTTCTATGATTTGAGAGATTACTTTTGGGATGATCCACACCTTTATAAAGAAGGAGTAGATGGTATTATTAGATGTTGTGTACCTGAGCATGAACAGGAACATATCCTACGCAAGTGCCACTCCGAAGCTTATGGAGGATACCATGCTGGAGATAGAACTGCACATAAGGTATTACAATCTGGTTTTTATTGGCCTACTCTCTTCAAGGATGCCCGCAAGTTTGTCTTATCTTGTGATGAATGTCAAAGAATTGGTAATATCACTAGACGTCAAGAAATGCCTATGAATTATTCACTTGTTATTGAACCATTTGATGTTTGGGGCTTTGATTATATGGGATCGTTTCTTGCCTCTAATGGGTACACACATATCCTAGTTGATGTTGATTACGTTACTAAGTGGGTAGAAGCTATTCCAACTAGTAGTGATGATCACAGCACCTCTATTAAGATTCTTAAAGAAGTTATTTTTCCGAGGTTTGGAGTCCCTAGATACCTAATGGCTGATGGTGGTTCACACTTTATTCATGGTGCTTTCCGTAAAATGCTTGCAAAGTATGATGTTAATCATAGAATTGCATCCCCTTATCACCCACAGACTAGTGGTCAAGTAGAACTGAGTAATAGAGAGTTGAAATTTATTTTGCAAAAGACAGTTAATAGGTCTAGAAAGAATTGGTCTAAGAAACTTGATGATGCACTATGGGCCTATAGAACTGCATACAAAAATCCTATGGGTATGTCTCCATACAAAATGGTTTATGGAAAAGCTTGTCACTTACCTCTTGAGCTAGAACATAAGGCATATTGGGCTATTAAAGAGCTCAATTATGATTTCAAACTTGCCGGTGAGAAGAGGTTATTTGACATAAGCTCTCTTGATGAATGGAGGACCCGGGCCTATGAGAATGCCAAGCTGTTTAAAGAAAAAGTCAAAAGATGGCATGACAAAAGGATACAAAAGCGTGAGTTTAACGTAGGTGATTATGTATTGCTATACATCTCTCGTTTAATATTTTTTGCAGGAAAACTTCTCTCTAAGTGGGAAGGACCTTACGTTATCGAGGAGGTCTATCGTTCCGGTGCCATAAAAATCAAGAACTTCGAAGGCACAAATCCGAGGGTGGTGAACGATCAAAGAATCAAACATTATATCTCAGGTAACCCTATGAATGTTGAAACCAATGTTATTGAAACCGTAACCCCGGAGGAATACATAAAGGACACTTTCCAGAATGATTCAGACTCCAAAAAGGAAGAGGCACGTGATACAGTAAGTAAACCGACCCCAAAACAGTTCTAAAGGCAAATTTCCTCCGTTTTGGAATATTTAGAAAAATAAAAAAAATAAGTGGTAGTCCGGAAGAGACACGAGCCGTCCACGAGGGTGGAGGGCGCGCCCCCCTTCCCAGGGCGTGCCCCCTGCCTCGTGGGCAGCTCGTGTGCCTCCCGGACTCCGATTTCTTGTATGTTACTCCTTTTGGTCGGTAAAAATTCATTATATATACTCCCGAAGGTTTTGACCTCTGTATCACGCAAAAATCCTCTGTTCTTGTTTCGAGCTATTTTCTGCCAGAATTGACGAAGCCAGGCACCATGTCGTCTCCTTCCTCCAACAATGAAGGCAATGATGCTTGGCTAATGAAGATAGATCTGAAGAGGGAAGGACCCTAGGAGACCAACAAGGAGAAGAGGATCAAGAAGGAGGTGGAAGATCAGGCTCCGACACTGGGAGAAGAAGACATCCATCAACCTCTTCCCAACCTCTTTACTTCAACTGAGATTGAAGCTTTCAAGATGATTGAGTTAGCTCAAATTCAAAACAAGTATCTCACAAGTGAAAATATTTTGTTGAAGGAGTATATAGCTATACTCAAAGGTATTATCCGCAAGCTGGAGGATCTCCTACGCTCGATATATGATGATCTGGCGTCATTACTTTCAACTCCATCATCACCATTACCGAAGAAGGAAACATAATCATATTGGTATGGGCACTCCCCGTGGCAACTGCCAAGCTTAGGGGAGTGACCCCGGTATCGTATCACCTTCACTCATATCTTTACTGTTTTTCTTTGTTCGATCCTTTTGGTAGTATCTTGATCTAGTAGAATAAAGTTAGCATGATCTAGTTGTGAGATTTTGCTTTATGATATTTACCGTTTTTAATCGAGTCCGTGAGCTATATAATAAGATTAGTGTTGAGTCAAGGGCTGGATTTCCTCACCTTGGTCATGATAGAAAAAAATAAAACATAAAGAGTATCAGAGATCATATTGATCTTATGGGAAGTAATGACTTCACATATAAAGAGTATGATGAATAAAAGTTGTTGGGAGTTGACAAACATAATTTTGGTCATCGCTGCAATTAATAGGAAGTAATAAATAAAGAGAGGTTGCACATACAAATACTTTCTTGGACATCTTTTATGATTGTGAGCACTCATTAAAATATGACATGCTAAAGAGCTGATGTTGGACAAGGAAGACAACATAATGGGTTATGTTTTCTTATATCTGAAATAAAGTATATTGTCATGGATCATCCAACATGTTGAGCTTGCCTTTCCCCCTCATGCTAGCCAAAACTCCTTGCACCATGTAGAGATACTACTTGTGCTTCCATACATCCTTAAACCCAGTTTTGCCATGAGAGTCCACCATACCTACCTATGGATTGAGTAAGATTCTTCCAAGTAAGTTGTCATGTTGCAAACTCGCTAAAATATGTATGATTTATTAGTGTGGAGGAAGTAAGCTTTATACGATCTTGTGATATGGAAGTAATAAAAGCGACGGACTGCATAATAAAGGTCCTTATCACAAGTGGCAATATAAAGTGATGTTTTTCTGTGCTAAGACTTCGTTCATCCAACCATAAAAACACATGACAACCTCTGCTTCCCTCTGCGAAGAGCCTATCTATTATTCTTGCCTTACAAGAGTCAAGGTGAAATTCACCTTTTCTTTTTACATTTTATCCTTTGGAAAGCACACTGTGTTGGAAAGATCCTGACACATATACCCACTTGGATGTAAGTTTTCATGGTCTATTATTGTTGACATTACCCTTGAGGTAAACGGTTGGGAGGCAACACCATAAGCCCCTATATTTATTTGTGTCCGATTAAAACTCCATAACCATAAGTATTGCGTGAGTGTGAGCAATTGTGAAAGACTATATGATAGTTGAGTATGTAGTCTTGCTGAAAAGCTCTTATATTGACTCTTTCCGATGTTACGATAAATTGCAATTGCTTAAATGACCGAGATCATAGTTTGTTGGCTTTCAATGAAGTTTACGGTTCATGCTCGATATTGTGAATGAATTGTTACTTTAGCATAAGAATAATATGACTATCTCTCTCTCTCTCTCTCTCTCTCTCTCTCTCTCTCTCTCTCTCTCTCTCTATATATATATATATATATATATATATATATATATATATATATATATATATATATATATATATATATATATATATATATATATATTGTTGTTATGAGAATGATCATGATGCCCTCATGTCCATATTTTTTTTATCGACACCTCTATCTCTAAAACATGTGGACATATTTTTCGTTATCGGCTTTCGCTTGAGGACAAGCGAGGTCTAAGCTTGGGGGAGTTGATACGTCCATTTTGCATCATACTTATATGTTGATATTTATTGCATTATTGGTTGTTATTACACGTTATGTCACAATACTTATGCCTTTTCTCTCTTATTTTACAAGGTTTACATGAAGAGGGAGAATACCGGCAACAGGAAGAAGCAAACTCTGGAAACCTATTCTGCACAACTAAAAAAGCTCCGAAACTCCGCATGACACCGTTTCAGAAAATATAAAAAATATCTGGCGAAAGAAGATCACCAGGGGGCCACCACCTGTCCACGAGGGTGGGGGGCGCGCCCCCTGCCTCGTGGGCCCCCCGATGCCCATCTTCTCCTATATGAGGTGTTTTGACCTGGAAAAAAAATCATAAGGAGGCTTTCGGGACCAGACGCCGCCGTCTCGAGGCGGAACCTTGGCGGAAACCAATCTAGGGCTCCGGCAGAGCTATTCTGTTGGGGATACTTCCCTCCGGGAGGGGGAAATCGTCACCGCCATCATCACCAACAACTCTCCCATCTTGGGGAGGGCTATCTTCATCAACATCTTCACCAGCACCATCTCCTCTCAGACCCTAGTTCATCTCTTGTATCCAATCTTTGTACCCAAACCTCAGATTGATACATGTGGGTTGCTAGTAGTGTTGATTACTCCTTGTAGTTGATGCTAGTTGGTTTATTTGGTGGAAGATCATATGTTCAGACCCATTATGCATATTAATACCCCTCTGATCATGAACAATATTATGTCTTGTGAGTAGTTACTTTGGTTCCTGAGGACATGGGAGAAGTCTTGCTATAAGTATTCATGTGAATTTGGTATTCGTTCGATATTTTGATGAGATGTATGTTATCTCTCCTCTAGTGGTGTCATGTGAACGTCGACTACATGACATTTCACCATTATTTGGGCCTAGAGGAAGGCATTGGGAAGTAATAAGTAGATGATGGGTTGCTAGAGTGACAGAAGCTTAAACCCTAGTTTATGCGTTGCTTCGTAAGGGGCTGATTTGGATCCACTTGTTTCATGCTATGGTTAGGTTTACCTTAATACTTCTTTTGTAGTTGCGGATGCTTGCATTAGAGGTTAATCATAAGTGGGAGGCTTGTCCAAGTAAGGACAGCACCCAAGCACCGGTCCACCCACATACCAAATTATCAAAGTACCGAACGCGAATCAGATGATCGTGATGAAAACTAGCTTGACGATAATTCCCATGTGTCATCGGGAGCGTTTTCTTTCATATAAGAGTTTGCCCAGGCTTGTCCTTTGCTACCAAAAGGATTGGGCCACCTTGCTGCACCTTATTTACTTTTACCTTTTGTTACTTGCTAGTTGCTACCAATTATCTTATCACAAAACTATATGTTACCTATAATCTCAGTGCTTGCAGAAAATACCTTACTGAAAATTGCCTATCATTTCCTTCTGCTCCTCGTTGGGTTCGACACTCTTACTTATCGAAAGGACTATGATAGATCCCCAACACTTGTGGGTCATCATTGCCTAGCTCACACCAGGTTTTGATTCAAAAAGTCAGTGATTCTAAACATGTAAGATTTTCTCTTAAATCTTAGTGAACCGAGCTTAGCCATAATATCATATTTTAATGCTTGATACATGTTTTGTTTGTAGCTTCTATACTTATATTTTTTCATGGTCTAGTTGGCGTATTATTTTGGTGGAGTATATTATGCTCTCTTTTTGCATTCGTCTCTGTCAACCCCTCCTATGTCGCTTTGTTCTTCTACAAATTTTTATAGTTACTGTCATTAGAACAGCCACCACAATGGACAATCCATATTTTCATAACTTCACCACTTGTCATTACCATCTACAATCCCCGACTTTGTTAGCCATCTCCCGTGGTGTGCGATTGGAGCTATCGTCATACCACTCTATACTCATCGTTGACATCCCTCTAAACTCCAGGAAGCACGAGTTTGGTTTCACGGTGGTAACCGCTCTTTGTCTTTAACCCCAAACCTCAAATCCCTTGGCTGATGTCCCCAATTTTAATTGATTGTATTTGTTTGATTGGTCCGATACGGGTGCTCCTCAACCTAGGCAAGGAAACCAAACCATGACAAAAAAAGGGAAGGGAAGGGGTGTATGACCGGCAAGCAGGAGTTACAAGATATTGTGAGCACTTCTTAGTGGGTGTTCGAGTTGTAAGGCCACACACCGACTACCTACATCAAAGTGCAAATCATAATTGTCACGAGTATGCAACTGCAACTGTTTTCTATATAAGAACCCATAATAATATTGTTATACTGACAACCCTTCATCTCCTTAGATGTATGAGAAGGCTCACTCGCAAGGTGATGAGGGCGTCCCTATTACAACTATACCAACAACCACTGCAACTATACATATCCAGCTCCAAAGGTACAAGGACTAATCACTAGAGTTCCCCCACGACACCTAAATTATCGAGTACTTTCATTTGTGGGAACTACTTTTAATGTTCATGAGAACATGATGCCACGTAAAGTAAATATATTTGTATCGTTGAGGAATGAAGGGACGATCATGGACAAGAGAGACGAGTATTCCAACATGATAAAGCATGGAGAAGAAGATGATCATGCAATGGGTGACGACGTAGATTCGAGTGGAGATTCATGGTATGTGCTCAGTTTCCTTTTTGGGAAAGAGATTATGTTTTTCTTACACTAAGAAAGTGTGTGTTGGGCGGTGTGTAGCAAAGAACTAATTCCTTGTTTGGAATTCATGAACTTAACTTGTAGGAATAGGAAAATACATGAGTTAATATATCTTATAACCACAAGGAAACTTCAAAAGTCATTATGATGTTGCATAGCAATTATATAGCAAGTCTAAACACAAATATACCTAATGTTTGGTTTCCTCCATAATTCCTATAAATTCTCCATTCCATAAGAAATTAAGAAGAACATATATGATAATAATTTCTTTGTTCTGAATGGCATCAAAGGGATGGACGATGTCAGCATCTTGTGCAACCCAACTAGGAGTCCACAAGTACACAGTGTGTACCAGGTGGGAGTTCTGGACGGACCAAATGAGACATCTTATACGATGCATTATGCATTAAGATGCCGCTTGAACGTATAGTGTGACTGTACCGATCGCACAATGTTGTACCGGTAGGAGAACACTAATGTATTTTTTTCCTCTTTTGGTTTTCAAGAGGTTTTTGGTTTTAAGCCAGGCAACCTAGGGATTTGAACAGATATAGTAGTGAGCGATTTCTTTGGTTTTCGACTTGTTTTATTCAGTTTAGGAAAAAGTCATTCTTTAAAAGTGAACCCATGTTTATAACAAGTTTTTTTTCAAATCCAGACCATTTTTAAATGTTTGAACAATTTATGAAAAACAGTACATTTTTTGAAAAAACTTCAATTTCCTTGGAAATCTAAATATTGTTTGATCGTTTTCTGAACAATGTACTTTCCTCAAGGAAACCACTAATAAATATTGAAGAGTTAACATTTTTGAAAAGTCCGAATATTATTATTTTTAATTATTTTTAATATTTTTATATCCCAATTATTATGAAATTTCTATAAATATATGCAAAAAAAGAGGTAAATAGAACTAAAAAAACTAAAAATCCAGACCAGAACCATCTGGAAGAGTTTCCATAAATGGCGAAAAATGGGACTTGAACTTTCCTTTTTTTGAGGGATACTTGAACTTTTCTAAAACCAGAATTCTATACAGCAGGATAGGTAAAATGGGCGGGCCAAATTGCTCGTCGTTTTGCCGCTAAAAAAAGGCACAGAGTGCGGAAGCTGCTACTTTTCGGGGAAGGGTCACACAGGAGCTCTCCTCCTATACGGCGCCCGCTCGCGAAGGGGCACTCACACGGCAACACACTTGGGCCGGTTCAAAGCACGCATTGGCTCGCTCATTTGCTCAAGAAAAAGGAAACTTTCTTCATTCGTTCTCTGCTGACTGGTCGCGGTTGACCGGTCAATCTTTGACTTTTCAAAAGCCAAAAAATAAAAAATCGTGAATTAAAAAGTGTACATGGATTTCTAAAACAGTTCACTAACTTCAAAAATTTAACCAGTTTTAAAAAAGTTCATCGATTGTTTTTTAAATTCATCAATCTTGAAAAAAGGTTCACCGATTTTTAGGGAAAAAATTCACAAAATTGAAAATGTTCACTGATTTTGGCAAAGTCCGCAAATTTTAGAAAAAGCTCATAGAATTTTTAAAAATGTTCATCGTGTTTAGAGAAAGTTAGTTGATTTTGAAAAAAACTAATTTGTTTTTGAAAAAGTTAATCAATAATGGAAAAGGTTCATTAATTTTTTAAAAAGATTGACAAGTTTGTAAAGAGTTTATCAATTTTGGAAAAAAGTTCACGGATTTGAAAATATAGTTCATTGGTTGTTGCAATAAATGTGCGAAATTGAAAAGTTTGTGCATTAATTAAAATAAGAATAAGAGAAAAATGAAAAAAAAATGAAAACCTAAAAAACACAGACAAAAGCGTTTGAAAAAACAGTAAGTAATCAACTCAAATGAAGGTAATCAGTCACGTCCAAAGGAGGTGGCTGGGTGGTTATCGCCGGCTCGCCGCGTACTTGTACCCAGCCACCTAGCTCACAGTTTTTAGCGATAATAATATCAGGAAAAAAATAGATGGGCCACCCAGCTCGCAGGATGGTGTGCGCCCGTTTGTAAAATGATTTATGACGGACACCTGAAGCGCCTAATAGGAACATTTCGCTTCTTGTGCATCTTAAACAACGGATCGCCCGTTACGCGTGGGCATTGGGCTAGGCCCAAAATAACAGGTTTAGAGAGTGCACGTTTGCTAGGCTAGCGAAACACTTCCTCCAGAAATAAAAGGAGCCAACTAAATACTTTACTGAAAATAAAAGTGGGCGAAGCAAAGGCTAAATTCTTGTTCTCTTTTCCGGGTTTCACATTTTCTTCAGGGTTTTCTCTGCTCTTTAGGGGAAACTAAGCGTGTTTGAAGAAAAAAGAATGTTCATGTACGTTAAAAAATGTTCACGGATATAAAAATGCTCCCCTATTTTAATTTATTTTTACAAGAAACACGTTCATGAGTTTTTCAGAAATGTTTGTGACATCTAAGGAAATGTGTATGCAGTTGCAGTGTAATACAATGTCTGAGTATTGAAAAATATATTAATTACGTTAAATGGCAAATGACATTTAAAAATGTTCACACGTGTCAAAAAATGCTCATGATATATTTAACTAGATGCTCATACAATAAAAAAAATCTTTCATAGCATTCTAAAAGGTACGTGGCATCTGAAAAAATGCTTATAAGTTCATAAATATCATTACAAATTTTTCGAAAAATATTACACAGTGCAAATAAATTTTTCGTGTAATTCAAAAAATTGTTTCATACTCAAAAAATGTGCTTCAATTTAACAATATGTGCTGCAATTTTGGAAAAAACAATTAGGCAATGTTAAAAATGTCCATGTAGTTTAAAAAATGCATGCCATTAACGAATGTTTAATATGTATTAGAAAATATTCAATACATGTATTTTAGAAAATTTATGTCATACTTTTAGAAAAAAGTTCAACATGTATAAAAAATGCTCCACGTGTATATGGAAAAAGTTCAATGTTTATTAAAAAAGAAGACGAGTGTTAAAAAAACAAAAAATTTGATTTTTTTTAACAAGGAACATAGCAAACCAAAACCGAAAAAAACCCCTCATGAAAACCAACACAATAACACACGTAAAATAAAAACACGTTGTAAGCGTTTAAAACCAGTTCGAACTGGTGAAAAAAGCTTCCTAAAACTGACTCCGTAGGAACCTTTACTGGGCCAGGCCATACACGTGCTCAAGTTGGAACTTTGAGCTGGGCTTGCAATAAATCAAAATCACTAGTTAAACTCACACCTCCTCTTATGGTGACAAGCGGTACACTGCATGTGTGACACTTAGGCCTAGTTTGGCAACAACGTTTTTTCAAAACCATGGTATTCCAAAACCTAAGTATTTCAATGCATGGGCAATACATACTTCAGTTTCTAGAAATCATAGTTTTTCTCAATTTTGATAAAACTGCCAAGGTTTTTGGCAAGTGGCAGTTTTTCTCAGTTTTCTTTGGTTTGCATCGACTATTACGTTGTTGCATGCATATTCAGCTACACTCAGGGACCAGCTTGTACTGATAGCTACCGTATGCATTCAGCCTTGCACGAGCTTGTTCTCCTAGATACTAAGATCTGTAGTAGAGTTATCTCTTGTAATCAAAGACCAAAGTAGTTAACACATGCACTGAAGATCGACGTTTCCAGGTCGTGTACGTGTACGTCCGCCTCTAGCCGGATGTATCAATGGCCTAGCTATCGATTTATGCATCATAGGCGTTGATGGCCAGAAGTTGGACACAAGAGAGACCAAGCAGCCAGTGGTTTCTCGGTTTTAAAAAAAGAGGTCAGGGCCTCTTTTCTATACACAACAAAAAACTACAGTTCTAGAGATACCACGGTTTGTTGAACTGTAGTATTTTTTCCATCCAAACGACTCAAAGTATTGAAAACCAAAGTATTTTCAGAAACCACAGTGTTCCTAAAAAACCACAAAAATACTTTGGCTTTCAAACACACCCTTATCGTAACCTAGAAGTTTTGACGGATTCCTTCCCACGTACGGGAGGTACAGAGTGGGTTTGTCTATGCTTTTTTCGTTTATTTATTATTTTTCAAAATGTTTTTTATCTCTGGAATTCTGCGTTCAAATCATAAAATGTTTTCACCGTTACGTTTCCCGCATCGTGTTCTTTAAAACTAAATATCATGTTTATAGGTTAACTGTTCTTTGAAATCTACACTTGAAAACTACAGTAAATCGTCCTTCAATTCAACACTAACCCGTACTTGAAAAAATGTACTAACTGTGCTTCACTTTTTTACGAGCACACTCATAAGAGGAGCACGTCTCTGCTTCACGAGGAAGTATAATTGTGCTTCATGCGAAAGCATCTTTACTTCATTCTTTGGGAAGCACAATTAAGCTTCTCGCGAAAGAATCTTCGTGCTTCACTTTTGGGAAAGCACATAAGTACTACCATGCTTCACCAAGAAGCACATATGTGCTTCACTCCGAAACACAAATCGTGCTTCACACATAAGCACACAGTGCTGCCAAGACATAAAACTAAAAAACAATGAAAACAAAAAAATAAACTTCAAAATAATAATATAAAAAAGCCCCAAAACACCAAGAAAAATCCAAAAAAAAAACAAAACAAAACAAATACATGCGCACAAACGAAAACTTTTCTCCCGCCCTTGCGTCCCAGCCTACCAAACTGCCAACTGCGGTGAGTCCATCCCACGATAAATAGCTCCTGTGACAGTATGCGGCAAATAGGAATTACTAGATCGAACTCTGCAAATCCAGCTGATGAACGTTTATACGCAGGTGTCAAATGCCAATCCCTTTGTTATTCTTCAAACAATTACCACTAGAAGTGGGGAGCAACTAGTCCACAGGTCTGAGCCGACGCACTCCAGCTGCCATATGGTGCACCCCATGTCGCAAAGTGTCACGCGCTGGGCGCACCCTACTGGAGTAACATTTATGGTTGGCCCTATTTTTTTGTTTTTTTTTTGCCTGATTTTCTCTAGGTTTTATTGTTTTTTTAAGTTTTTCTGTCCTTATTCTTTGGGTTGTTTTTCTTGGTGTGCTTTTCAGATGAAGCACAAACAAACAGGCTTGTACATG
>LR738713.1:729276114-729413409 GCA_902687465.1 Secale cereale
TTTTCATCTTTTTGACCATTTTTTGGAAAAAGTCTGACCAGACCTATTAACACGAGATCTATTTTCGAAGATCTCGACATGAGACACACGCCAGTGAAGACGGTTTATGATTTGGACGCATAGTTCAGGAGATAAAATATTTGGTAAGAATGAATCTATGAAAAAAAAAAACTTCATGATCGTGACAAGTGATGCACACCACCATAATAAACCAAGGTGTAAACCTTAAATCTTAGTAAATAATAGTGGTTTCAAAACAACATACGAGTTCACCAAGCCAATTTACCACCATGCAGCTGCATGGGCTATAAAACCCAATCATGAAGCCTATTTGTTCATGTTTTTTTAGTTTTTCCGACTTTTACAAGCCCATTTATTCATGTTTTACAAGCCTCCCAATTATCAAGCTCATTTATCAAAAGCAATGCCCTCAATTTTTTTTATCAAAAGCAATTATCAGCCTCGCTGGCGCACCCTGAGCACCTTTTTTGTTTTCTAAGTTTCGAACTTTTCCTGGCTTTCTCTAGGTTTTCATGTTTTTAGTTTTATTCTTCACATTGTTTATTTTGCAACATGATTTTCGCATGAAGCACAACAAACAAACTTGTGCTCATGGTGAAGCACAGTTGTGCTTCCGTGTGAAGCACAAACTATGGTTTCCCCCAAAAGTAAAAGGCACATTTTTGCTTCGCGTGTAGCAAATTTTGCTTTCTAGAAAAAGTGAAGCACAATTGTTCTACTATGTGAAGCACAATTGTGCTTCCCCTGAAAAAGTGAAAAACACAGTTGTGCCACCGCGGGAAGCCCATTTATGCCTTCTCCGAAAAAGTGGCGTGAAACATAATAGTTTTGTTGGCTTCCTTTTTATCCGGTTTCCGGCCTTTTTTTGGAAAAGTTTTGATCAAACCTATTTAAAAGATCTCGACGTGGGAAACACAACAATGGAAACGGTTCGTGATTTGGACGTAGAGTTCAAAAGATAAAACATTTTGAAAGAACAAATCTACAAAAAAAAGCATCGAGGCTCCAAAGCATACCACCAGAGAAAAGTGAGAGTACTAAGGTGTAAACGTTAAATCCCTCAAAAAAGGTGTAAGCTTTAAATAATACTTCCTCCGTTCCACAACGAAATGCGTATAGATTTTTTAAGAAGCCAAACATAATAAACTTTGATCAAGTTTGTAGGGAAATACACATACATCTAGAATACCAAATACATATTATTGGATACATTATAAGACGCGTTTTCATAAATAGTTTTCACATTATAAGACTCCTCCTGGAGAGTGATGCTCTGTTTGATTTCGATGGATGCTGGGTTGGAAGCAATGCTGGTTCATGCCGTCCCCTTGGGCGGTCACCGGCTGCCCATTTGGGCTTCAGATTTTAGGAGATGGGAGTGCAATTTGGGGGGTAGCCGTGGGGTGGGGTTAGGGCTAAGAGCAAGTCTAGTAGAGCCCTCAAACCCTCAAATCTCTAAAAATAACCGTTTTTTTACAGTTTTCGTCCAAAAAAACCCGTAGACTAGAACCCCTAAACCCTCAAATCCGTAAAAAAAATTAGAGGTCGAACCCTCAAACCTCCTCCCAGCCTGTAGAAGTGAGGGTTGGGAGGAAAAACTCCCCCCAACCCGCACTCCTTTTCCCACATCGCGCGGGAGGAAGTTGGTTCGCGCGCGCGGGAGGAATCCGCAGCGGTCGCCGCCAGCCCGCCGCCCCCCGCGCTCCGGCCGCCGCCCCGCCGCCCCGCCGCCCCGGCCCCGGCCCGGCCGCCCCTTTGCGGCCCGGCCACCGCATCCCCGCCCGCCGCCGCGCCTGCCGCGGCCGCCGTCGCCGCGCCCCCGCCCGCCGCCGCGCCTGCTCCGGCCGCCGTCGCAGCGCCCCCGCCCGCCGCCGCGCCTGCCGCGAGCGCGAGCTCCTCCGCGGCAAGACGGCCTCGTCCAGGCAGCGCGAGCGCGAGCTCCTCCGCGGCTGAAGTCATTTTTGTATCCTCTGTTCCTCCGCGTCCATGTTCATAGTGTTCAAAACTAGGCTATTTTACTCTGCTTTATTGTTGCCTTTTGATCCTGCACTTTGTGTTCCCATTATCCGATTCCGTTATAAGGGTTGGGTTTGAGGGTTCTAGTCTTTGCCTCTATTTTTCAACCCTTAAAAGTGTCAAAAATGGCCAATTCTCAACCCTTAAAACTGATTTTGGATTTAAGAGTTTGAGGGTTCTACTAGAGATGCTCTAACACGCTTATGATAACGTGGTGGCGTGGAATGATTTTGGGGTGGAGGAATTACATGTTTGGCATTTCGATTTTCAGTTTTCATCTCGACCAAATATTCGTTCCAGGATACAGCAGCTACCAGTTACATGTACCCAAATTGGGAGCCTGAGAATCAGGTTTTAAAAATTTAGAGTAAGTCAACCTAGCTCTTAGAGCAACTCTAGCAGACCCCGCATCCCGCCCCGATCCGTAAAATAACCGCCAAAATGCAGGTCGGGGCGGAAAATCCAGCCCGATCAGACCAGGCATCCCGCCCCGGCCCGCAAAAATTTTTAGGGGGCGCGGCAAAATCCCGACCCCAATCCGGGAAAACGCGGGTTTCGGCCTCGCGGCTGCGGTGCCCTGCATATAAGCGGAAGCGGTTGGTGGGGGACATTTCATCCCGTGCTTTCTCCCACCAACCACCTCTCCTCTCCCCCCGCGCGCCGCCGCCGGCCGCCGTCCAAGATTCCGGCGACAGCAGCCGGCAGGAGCACGTCGGAAGGCCGCCACGCGCACGAGGCCTCCCCTCCCTTCCCCCCTGCGTCGAGGGGCCGCCGGATTTGCAGATTTGCGGCACTTCATCACGGGCCGCCGGATTTGCCTTTTCCGGCCGCCGCCGGTTGCTGCCCCAGGCGATGGAGTGGTCGGGGAGCCTCTCCCGCAGCCCAAGATATCTTTTGTATCTAATGTTGTTGCAAAAGCAAAGAAAAGCATTATGCTAGATCAATTTAAGTTGCAAATCTTAAGTTTTGCGGGCCGGGAGGAGCCGCGCCAGATCAGAACCCGCAGAAGAGTTCTGCGAATATGCTTTTTTACGGGTCCATTATGCGGGGTCTGCATCTGTGCCAGCCCGCGCCGGCCCGCAAAAGCGATTTTGCGTGAACTGCAAACGCGTTTTGCGGGCCGGCGGGATGCGGGGTCTGCTAGAGTTGCTCTTAGGCACCGCAGGTATATAGAATCAGGCCTACAAGGTGCGATTGAGAGCGCCAGCTGCTGGGCTGCTGCCCACTTGCATATAACGACTTCAGTTTTGTGGCTACAACAGTGCTTGTACTGAAGTCATACCATATTACCATTTGTCCAGTCAGATTTGGTCGCTACTATAGTACACATAAATAGTGTCATCTTATTTGCTTACTAATATCTCACTTTACTTGTAGTATGTAGTGAAAATGAACAAAACTGGCCCTTATCTGAAACTTCAACACAAAATGACCTCATTCTAAAAATATTTCACGAAAATGGCCCCTTTTGCATGACGCCCGGGGCTAGGGCGCCATGCTAGAGAGCATGACGCCCCGGGCTAGGGCGCCATGGTAGTGACATGTAGCATGGCGTCCCGGCCTAGGGTGTCATGCCAAATAGCATGACGCCCTACCCCGGGGCGTCATGCTATCTAGCATGGCGCCCTAGCCGCGGGCGTCATGCAAAAGGGGCCATTTCGTGAAATATTTTCAAAATAGGGCCATTTTGTGTTGAAGTTTCATATAAGGGCCAGTTCTGTACATTTTCACGTAGTATGACTTAGCTACCGTCAAGTGATTGACAAGGGCGTTGCAATCTAAACTAGGATACTGCTCATTCAATCATTACAGTGATGCTACACTTAAGCTAGTCAACTAAACTGTGCCGGTGGTGTTCTACTTATGGCTGAATTGTACTAAGTTTTGTAGTGCAGTGAACTGACTGTTTTAGCTCTGTCGCTTAACTGGCCAGATTCAAGTTTCACCATATAAGTACAGCATCTGCCATTCGGCTTAAAAGAAGTTTCAGTTGAGCCAAACTACCTTACTGAATCCTGATCTAATCAGTATGGCAACCACAATACATTATACATCTTCATGCATTCGTACGGTGTACCAGGATATGGATCCATATTTGCAGGTTTACATGCTAAAATTATTATAAATGCTCGAAAACAAAAAGATTCAGAATCAGTAAAAAAAGAGGCTGAAATTGGGATTCAACAATTGATACATGTTGGGGGAACACCTTTACTGAGTTAAGGGGTCATTGTTCCCCCCTTTTATCTTTTCACAGATAGGGGCCATCTGTTTATCTTTGATCATGGAAAAGGTTTCACATCTTGTGCCGAAAGAGCAAACGGTAGATCCTAGGTCTAATCATTTTTTACATGACCCTACGCCTATTCTAGCATCTCAGCAATTGTACAACGTGTGTTACAAAGAGGAAATTGTCGGCATCGATTGAGGACTACATATGGGTTCCTTTTCTTCGCGTACATAGCTTGATTGCCGCAAAAACTTTGACCATATGTTAAAATAGGGGAGCCAACTGCTCGTTATATTCATCCAGCTTAGTAGCCACGAAGTCAACATGGCAAAACTCGACCAACAGATGGGTTTTTTCGTCTTGAGCATACGCTGAAAGGTGTGCCATCTCCGGAGGATCCTAGCCATCAAACCGGCAAAATTAACAGGTGCACGTTGCTCCAATGATTCTGCACATCACATCACAACTATTTTTAAATGTCTCCAACCAGTTTTCAATTATAGGAAGCCCTCAATTAGTTATCAATTGACCCCATCAAATTACTGTCATTGTGTGCAATTATTGTCATTTGCTATATATGTTATAAGTATCTGTAAAAAATGTCTTATCAAACTACTTATTAACATACATTTATTTATACAATTTCAAATATCAAACACATTTTTTAAATATATTGTTATCTAATTTATTTTTTGAAAGAGTTGGACTCGTGGGAGAGTTATATGGAGTCAATTTGGCCGGATAAAGAAAATAATGGTCTCTTGGCTGCGAAGATTAATCTTCTCGTTTGTATTAGAAGAACAAAGTCACATGCCTAGTACTTGCGACATTTTTATTTTGAAGAAACTGCCGTGATTAACAGGCCAAGCCTCGAACCAGGGTGGGCTAGGCGAGGATGCTCGCCTCTGCCAAACCGAGGATGCTCAATCTCAACACACAGTCAATATGGTTAATCATGTCGAATTTGCGAAAGGACATTACATTCATCTTGAACAATTTAGAGTCAAATCTTTGTTAGAAGTTAGGTATATGTAATTGTATATTCACTTTTAATCAAACAGTTATATTTTTCTGTGATGCATTGTTTGTTCCATTCAGTGCCATACTGTCTGATCCCCCACTGGTTGAAATTTTACGGAGTGTACATGGATTGGAACCACAAGAAATGTGCACTGGATCAACATTTTATTCATTTGGAAGGAAAAATTATCTCTAAATATGTATATGGAAATATTGTTGTGCCCAGGGGAACCTGGATTCCAAATAGTAGAAAACACATGATGTATTGTTCTAAAAGTACTAAAAAAATCCAGGGATATATTACTCATAAAGTTATGTAAATGTGACAATTATTTCTTATATCAAAATCATCATGTTACCAGTAACAAAAAAAATACAAGCGTTCAAATTTGCACTTTAATATTTTTGTAACAATAGCTGCTTGTCTTATTTGGTTCTTGATTTCAGGGACTATCATTGAAATTTTTATGTTTACATAGTTTTCTATAACTTAATTTGATTGAGCGCTATAGGTTGAGTTGGTTAGTTGTGTATAACGACCGGGGACACCTGGTACCGACTCATTCATGTCTTCTTCAAAACCGAAACGGATAGGTTGTCTTAAAGATCATGTACTACAACTTTGAACTATAGGATTTTTATAACTCTACCATTAATATTTATGCAAATCTCACAATGGGTAAACTCCAGGCTCCAGCTCCTTACTCGATCAGGTGTGTCTCACAATTATTGTAGGAATGGAGGATAAAACCCCTCTCTGTTCGCACAGGCAATTCCCGCTCGAAACAGATCCTCCTTGACCCTCGTGGAACTTGTGAGGGCTGTAAAGGTGATGAGTATCTCTTATTACGTAGACAAGATCATATTACTTGAACTTTACTGCGTTGTTCCTATTTCTTTCATATGCTGCACAATATTAGTTCTCTAACTTTTTCTTACTTTCGTTTATCTTTATGTGATGTGATGGTTCACCAACAAGCCTACCAGACTTTTCATTCCTTTCAGGAGGTAATTTATTATTATTTTTGTAATGTAATAAACTTGCTGTCATCTAAATAAAATAGATGCAGATGCACTATTAAATTATTGAAGACAGAGTCACAGGGAAGAAGATAGCCAGTGAGGCTACTATGATTATTCCTTTGTTCTTCGTTGGACAACATAATCAGAGCTATCCCAACATCTTCTTCTTGTAATGGAATAATCAACAAGCTAATAAAGTGCCTGCCCTTTGTCAGTCAGTAATTAATTACGACCTACATGTGCACGGTACACTATGCCGGGGGAGGGAGGGGGGTGTTAGATAATTTTTTTCCATTTTGCGCTAGCTTCAGAAAAGTTAAGCATGATCACAATCCATCTTAGTGAGTGTCTCTGTCATGCAATAAAGAATGAGCCTTTCTCAGATTTCCTGAGTTCTTTAACATCGCAGTGTTGGTTGCTTAGCTCTTGTCCCAGGTGCAGGCAATACTTAGCTACAAATAAATTAACTCAAGCTGTGTTGACGGCATGTGCCATCAAGTTGTGAATGTTTGACGTTTTGCATGGCGCTCTTTCTAGCAGAAACCTAGTTGGGCAGGGATATTCTCACCACTTTACAGACGCAGCCATGGTTTTTATACTGGAATTTTGGTAGCTCGCTCGCGTGTTCCTTTTTTTATGAGTGCACCTTATCTTGTTGTACGTTCCTGCTTGTGAGAGGTTCTTGTCATATATTTCAGGGCTCGTGATTTGTTAAAGGATGGTTTCGTGTTCTGCGCAAAGCACATGCAGCCTGGCACTGCTTTCCCTAATTGGTCTAGTGGCGTGTTCATTTATGGTGCTCTTCAGGCTAGTTTGATTCTTATTTACAATCTTCTTTAAACTAGTACCATCCTTATTTACAATGTTCTTTAAACTGGTCACCATCTCCCTGTTAACATATTGGTATGTGAAACTAGTTGTAATAAGTAGCCAGGCAACCACTGCTTTATTAACAGTTTGTGCATTTAGCATGTGAAACTAGTTGTAATAAATTAGGTAGGCAGGAAGCATCTATCCTCTGTAAAAAGATTTAGCATTTGGCTGTAATGGAAAAAAGTAACGACTCAAACAGCAAATGCCTATATGTTAGAATCTGCAGTGATCACTGATCAGTGTATTTTCATTTATCAATGCATAGAAACTAATTCACTTAGTTTTCGTATGGAACAGTTGCTATTTGGATAAATACTAGCAAAAAACGCAAGTTATTTTTTGTTATATTGCATCAAAAAGCATGCCCTCAGAGGCTCACATTTAACCATATTGTCACTGTTTGTTCGAGAAATGCCACTATAATTTCAATAACCTAACCACCTCTTTTATTTTAATGTTTTCTGTTAGACAAGATGGCATTTTGTGTTCACTAGGCACCTTTTATCTTTATGTTTCCTCAGTAAACTGTTGTCTAGCAAAGATGAACAAACAGTTATGTTCATTATGTCCCGTGCCAGTTTTTACTTTCCGGCTCTCTTCTTGAAACTGAAAGGTAGAGATTATCTACCTTATAATTTCCAACTCTGCCGAAGATGATCAGTCAAGTCAATGTGTCTGTGGTCTTCCTGCAATGTCACTGCTTACGTAGCACACATAGGATTTCTTGTCCACAGCTTCATTGCATATCTTATACGATACATTGATCTGTTCTTTTTTGACAAAGTAAATGTTGTAAGTAGCCTAGTTGAAAATTCTACTGCAATTTATGATGTCTAAGAAGGCCATGGAACGAAGTAAAACTACTTACTGTTGAGAAGAATATAGTTTTTTTAGTTTCTTGTTACATAATCTGGTATCAATTGGTTGTTTTTCAAAATTAAAGGCAAATCAATTCTCCATCTGTGCAGGTTTTAAGGCCTTAGGTTCTGGGTATTATCGATTGAAACTGAGCTGTTACAGCAACTGCGCTTCAGGAAATATCTAATGATGTGTTGTGGCCGTACTAAACATCAAGTTAAACAGTTACTGATAATTGGTCACCGTTGAGAAGCTGGCCTCGAGGTGAGTCTACTCAAATTAAATATTGCCTCTTAAGATCGTTTCTGTATGGAATATGGTGGAAAATGAATATCCAGTACAAGATGTATAGGTGATGATATGATGAAGTAAACGATTGAATCAGACAATGAAAAATTACAAGAAGCACCCTGTTTGCTTTTATTTGATTGATCAGAATTATAAATTCAATTCAAAGTAGTTTCTTGTCACACCACCAACTAGTACAAACAGCTGAATGACCTTTGTCCCATCAAGTCACCACTTTAAAACGTGCCTATACCTCACCTATGTAGAGGTTAGGCTACCAAAGCAACATTGACTTCTTGGTAGAGGTTAGCTATATTCGCAAGCTCCCTATGGCTTTGGACTGCGAGTTAACCTATTTGACTCTTCTCAGATACGCTCTTTAACCTCTACTGTAGTTTTCTTTTTCTAACTAATAATGGACTTGGTCGTCTCCGATGATCCTAATCATTATGCACAGCCAATCTTGTTTTGCTTGAACTTTGAACTACTATTTCCAAACAAGCAATATACCTAGCCATTTATAATGGTCAATAAACCTTGAACTTCCTGATTAATTCCAATGAAAATAAATTTATTGAACTAGTGTGTAACTACTTTAATTATCAGAAAGAGAACCAAATTCGGGGAGTGCTGCCTGCTGGATTATTCATTGTGCAAACATGTATTGAGGATTTTGATATTCACACATGACTAGCCGAAACTACTTCGTTAGAAATTGGTGACTCCGTTGCAAATCAAACATATATTTGTGGCAGTTTTTATATCACTCATTTCACGTCTTCTTTAGAATTATATTTTCGAACTTTGTTTCACAAACGTAATCAGCATTATCATTTCAATCATTCTAACCATCAAGTAATCTAGGCGCACAAAACTTGTAGTATGATGTATCTTGAGTCTTTTCTTTACATGTTATTAACTCTTTAAATACCATGTTGATTACTTCATTTATGCCAGCATTAATTTTCTTGGAAAAGCAATGCAAACATGCAAAACCATTCTCTCTAGAGCAATATCTGGTGTCAATGATCGTGAAATCATTTCGTTTTTTACCTTCAAACACTAGTTCTTTGAACTGACATTTTATTTAGTTGTAGAGAATATTGGTTTATGGTTTAGGTAGTATACCTAGATATCTGGTCTATTATCTGTTGTGACATGCTGACACTAATCATTTTTTGAACTAAAGTCAAGCAATAACTTTAGTGCTGTGTCCCATTGGGTAGTGAGAAATAGTACCTAGTATCCCATTTCAAGTATGAACACTGGAAATGCAACATATGGAATCAAACAGGTGAAGTAGAAGCAAAATTTTGATAATTACATATGATGACTGGATAAACGAAGTGCCCATTTCATCATTCCATAGTACCGAACTTCGAATTTATTTTGTCTATATGATTAGATTGACACGGTGTGATCAACTTACACGAGCTAAGTATTAATCTCGTGTTTCATGTCATCAAAGAAGTACTTTCACTAACTAACATATGGAGTACTAAAATTCATTTTTGTCAAAATCGTTGGAACATTAATTTGAATTCAAGTAAATGAATTTGTGTCAAAAAATTGCAGAAACATTGTCTATCTATGTGTGTCACGCTCCAAAAAGACGTGTAAAATTACGTACGTTAACACTTTATTACTTTGCTTCTCTAACTTAGTGACGACGATTTGGACCATGTCTTTTTGACCAAAATTAGGCAAATCTTGCACATGCTGCAAGTAAACTTTGTCTATGATGTTAGAGAACACACAAACCAATATCTAGCTACTAGGGTTGGTACTCGGTACAAATATCACACATAGACCAGATAAACTAACATAACAGCCAGTAAAATCTAAAACTGTAAATGATTCTGTAAGGCAGTGACCCTGGTAGTGGGAAAAAACATTTCAATACAAGACTCACATAGAGATGCCTCAAAACAAGGCATATCTCATCTAGGAGTGGTAAGAGACATTACTGTTCTTAATTCAGAGCTCTCATCATCTTTCACCATTCCCCATGAATGCTACAAATTTACACCACAAAATCCACAATCATGCATGTACATGAGAACAAAGACCAGTAACTAGTTGCTACTGCATCCCAAGGTCAACTGGCTCCTCTACGAAGCAGTATTGCTGCATCCCTTGGGAGCTGGATGCCACAGTAGTGTTAGGGCAAAGCAAGGGGCTCACTTCATTCCACCTCATGCTCTGGTCCCCCATGCCGAAGAAGCATTCCAGCCCGTCCAGCTTGACCTGGTTGAACTGAAAGCTCTCGTCCAGCTCCAGTGCAGGCAGCACGCCGGAACAGTGGATGCCACCTTCGTTTAGCGGGGCCGTGTGCACCGATGGCACCACGAAGTTTGGAGATTCGCCATATATTGGTGGAGGAAGGCATGGCGGGGCTGGCAGAGCGGCAAAAGAGCTTCCTCCTATCTTAAACAGAAGCTTCCGGATGGACTCATCCACCCCTTCTCCAGTACGATTGCCTTCCACCATTGAACCCGGCATTGGACGGGGCGGCATGGCCATTGCGTGCTGGTGCCAATTGTAAGCACCACCAGCAAAGCCATTGTTCCCGGCCGCACCCTCGCTGGCTTCTTCCTTATGCCCGCCGTTCGCTGCCTGGCGTGCGAACTGGTGCTGCCTCTGGTCCTTGCGTGACTGTTTGCCGAAGAGCTTCTTCTTGAGCCTTGTGTTCCAGTAGTTCTTGATGTCATTGTCCGTCCTCCCTGGCAGCTGTGCCGCTATTATCGACCACCTACGCCCAACCCAAGGCATGCATGATATGTTTAGAACTTAGATCATACTACCTCCGTTCCTAAATATAAGTCTTTGTAGAGATTCCACTATGAATCACATACGGATGTATATAGATGCATTTTAGAGTGTAGATTCACTCATTTTGCTCCGTATGTGGTCCATAGTAAAATCTCTCCAAAGACTTATATTTAGGAACGGAGGGAGTAGATAGCAGGTAATAGATTGTAGAGATCACTAGATTGTACTACACCCATGTGCCTGCCTACCAGTTTGCAGCTAATCCTAGAGCTAAGTTGATCATACAATTGACAAGACGGTGAGACCAACTGTACCAGTACCTGCTTCCTATGCTGATGTAGAGGCTGAGGATGATCCTGTCCTCCTCATCTGAGAATCCACCGTGCCTTATGTTCGGCCGGAGGTAATTGAGCCACCGGAGGCGGCAGCTCTTTCCACACCTCCTCAGACCTGCGGATGCCCCAGAGACACAAGAACGCACACCTAATTAGCTTCTCCCTATTATCACTACCGCTTACTGGCAGCATCACTACATGCTACTCAGCAATTCTGATGAGCACATACCAATCTTCTGTGGCAGCGCGATCCAGTTGCCGCCGGTGCCGTTCTGCTCGATGTAGGACTTGAGCGTGGCGTCCTCCTCCGGCGACCATGGGCCCTTCTTCACGCTCGCCTTGTCGCAGCACGGAGCTCTCCCCATGGCGGTATCCTTCTTCCTCTTCTAGCTTTCGGGCTCTCGTGTGAGAGGGGACGGGAGGATGCTTTGGTTAGGGCCTAAACTTGGTTAGGCATGATGATGGTGAGGGCGGTGGGTTTATGTGCTCAAAAGGCAGGCAGGAGAGACGAGGTGTATTATTGACGTGGGGAAAGGTGGCTGCGTGTGGTGGTAATAAAATACGGTTTAATTTGTGGTGGTCTGATCTGGGTTGCTTTCTTTCTAATTGTTGTTTCCCTTGGATTAGAATCTCCATCATGCGTCCATCAGCACTAGTTGCCGGCCTATCCATGAACCTGGTCTTTGTGCACCGTAGGGACTTTAGTGAGATCTTATCTAATCTGGTTCGTTGGTTCATGCGTTATTTCTCATTTGGCAATACTTCACTTGCATATTCAGTTGTTTGATCTTCATGCTATTTTTTGTTTGGAAAATACTCCCCGCCGTTCCTTGTGACCTGTCTAAAAGTATACATGAAGTTATACACATGGTCTGGGTGCAAATTTTACTGTTATTTTTATGTGAACATGTTGGTTTAAAAGTTAAATAATTTTAAAAATTGTGAAACAGTTTTTGATGAAAAATGTAGAGGTATTATTTTCAGTTGACCAACCTCATTTGTTTTAAGAAGTCATGTGTTATAGAATGGAGTTATTTTTTTTATTATTAGTAAAAGAGAAGAAGCAGTAACAGTTTTTTCACGCACACGCACTGAATTGATATTCCAAGAGATGGCACGCTAATTGTACATCAGAAGTCTCTAAATGTGGACGCAATAGATACTGGTAAATATTTTTCCTCTTCTGGATGGTGGGTGGCACCCATCCTTTTTCTTGTTTTGACATAACATTTGGTAAAAGCATAATAAGTTGGCATTGGCATACACGAGCAACAACCACAACTCTTACCGATATATCTATACTATATCGGATGCTATTTTATCTCGCAGTTCCGTCTGTGACTGTGGGATGTCCTAATATAGTACTAGATCATGCCATAATTTATTAGCATGATCTGATCTTTAGATTGCATCTTCTCTGATTCTTGCTGGCAGCTGTCCTGTTCATACTGGCTCCTTGTAAAAACTTTAAGCTATACTCTTGGAGCCATTTGACGTGTGAGTGCCTTTCAGGGATACCCAGGGGCAACCCTGTAAGTGCTCTGTTTCACTGCAAAAAATATCACCTTCATTTTTAATGTCTCCATTATGCTCACTTTGCGGAGAACTTTAAAGTCAAATAATTTGCTTGATTTCAAGTAGTTTGAAATATACCATTGTCATTTGTCACTTATATATTGACCCCTTCCCCCCCTGGATCTCTTCAGTCACTATCAATGGTAGGGTACTATGGTGTCAGTGTCACTTGGTATGCATGCTGATGTAGGCTGGCTTGCATCAGGGTAGATTTTATTTGGTGGTATTTTTTATCTCTCCATTCTACTTAACAAATCTGTGATGATATTTATGTTTCGCATTTTGAGCTGTGTTCATGTAATGACATTTTTTGTAAAATAATATTGGGATTGATAAATAACTTAATTGATTACTGTATTGATTTGAAAATGGCAATCTGAGAGAATAGTACTTAATCTTGCCTTTTACTACACATCTTCGGTCATACAGACAGGATAGTTGTTTATGTTTGAAGTAGTATATGGACATCTATTCTCCATTTGAAGTTTTCAGCCTTTTAAATGGTTATTATTGGATGGAAAGATGTGGGCTGTCCGCTGAAATTGTAGCAGGACAAATTGAGTTTCTGTCCACTTTAGGGTTAAAAATTCTATATCTTTTTTTTAAAGACTCGGTTTCTGCTTCCTAATTTCCAACGGGTGGCACGGCGTCATTCATGTGAAGGCTGAAGAGGTCTGACTGAAGCAAGTCTGGACACGAGAAAACGACGTTGCAAAAATTGCAGGAAAACTGTGATTATATTAGCCGTCAGTCGAATTCTGAAGGATCTCTGTGAAAGTAACTTGGAATGGGAACTCTCAAAGTAACTTCAAATGGTGGGTGTGATTAGACGAAGTTTGTCAGTTAGCTGGCTATCCCTATTTCACACGAGAAAGTGCTCATCTTTTGCCTTTCCTAAAAGAGATGAAGAGACGGCAAATCATGGTGCCGCGAGATGACTGCCAACTAACCCTTTTTTCTCGTAAGAAGACTGCGTCGCTGCGAAGAAACTGGGCTGAGGACTGAGGTACATTTTTCTTTGAGGTATAGATGTGGCGCTTATGCTCGAGATTAGAGGGCGCGCCTATATCTCGCCTTCAGCGAGTCTGGCTTCGGACTCCCTGAAGGGGCGAGCGAACTGGGCCAGCCCACGAGTGGGGGAGGCCACAGCCTCTTTTTCCTGTTTTTATTTTTTTTACGTTTTCTGTTTTCTTTTTTACTTTTACTTTTTTATTTTTGTTTATACTTTAAAATATTCTAAATATATATCTTACAAAAACACTCTTCAAACAACATTTGAAATATGTTGTACAAGTATTTAAAAAGTCTAACAAGTATTTGAAAAATATTGAACAAGTATTTGGAAAAATATTAAGCAAGTATTTGAAAAAATGTTGATCATGTATATAAAAGTATTTGAGTAATATTGAGCAAGTATCTGAAAAACAGATCATTATGTATATAAAAATGTTGAACAAATATTTGTAAAAATGTTGAGCATGTATATAAAAATGTTGAACAAGTATTTGAAAGATGTTGAACAAGTATTTGAAAAATGTTGAGCATGTGTATAAAAATGTTGAGCATGTATATAAAAATATTGAACAAGTATTTGAAAAAAAAGAAACAAAGAAAAAACCCGAAAAATAAACAAAATAAACCAAAGGAAAATGAAAATAAAAAACTAAAGAAACAAATGACAAATTCCGAACAAGAAAAAAGAGAGGAGAAAAACTGGCTTCACTTGCTTCAAGTAGGACACGCCCCTTTTACCTAATGCAAACAGTAACACGACGTGGTGGCTACGTGCGCTTGCTTCTTCTTGGAGAAACAGGGATCGATCCCTCGTTCTCTCCTTCTCCCTCCTCTTTTTTTTTTCTTTAACTGAGCGAGTTGTGGGCCAACCCAAATATTGTGATGCATTCAGTGAGAGGTCTCTTCCACCTTGCTGAATGCGATAAAGAGTCGTCGTGGAGATTAGATGCCAAAAGTTTAGGGCTGGTATTGCACTATTTTTTTGGCGAAAAATGCCCACAATGCTAATATAGGCCATGAGTTGGCCACGACATTGCCTTACTGGGCCAGCCCATGGAGGTCCTCGCTCCGCTGCTGCCACGCTGAACCGCCCCAATAATATGTATCACTCATAGCAACACTTATCATAGTGCCCTCCCACTAGGGCGCTCCTGGTAGGCTGGCCCATTAAAGGGGTAAGAGGAAACGCTCGGGCAGCGAGAGAGCAATACACCTTGCAGGAGCCTTTCTAGGGCTATCTTTGGATGGGCTTAGAGTGCGCCACGTGTCGCATTCTAGGCGCTTCCTTGGTGTTTCTTTTGCGCGTTTTCGGGGTTTAGATGGGTTTTCCGGTTTTTGCCCGGTCTTCGCTAGGTCTTGGAGAAAAAAATTAAAGAAAAAAATTACAACGATATGCTTTTCTTTCTGCTACGAGGGGCATAGATTTGCTTCTCGTGGAAGAACAGGTTTGTTGTGCCTCTCCAAAAAGGGAAAACACACATCTTTTTTTCCTTTCGTGCGAGCCATAGATTTGCTTCTCGTGGAGTGCCTCTCGGAAAAGAAAAGAAAATTGTGTTTTATTTCGTCCGCGAGAGGCATAGATTTGCTACTCGTGGAGGCGCACAGGTTTGCTTCACGAGAGGCGCAAACTTGCTTCTTGTGGAAGAACATGTTTGCTTTGTGACAAGGCACGACTATCCCTCTTGGAAAAGGAAAAAACAAGTTTTCTTCATTCCGCGAGAGGCGCGTATTTGTTTCTCGTGGATGCACATGTTTGCTTCACGAGAGGCATAGTTGTGCCTCTTGAAAAAAGAAGAAAAAACTATTTTTCTTTTGCGAGAGGCGTAGATTGCCCCTCACAGAGGTGCAGTTTTGCTTTCGCGAGAGGCATAGTTGTGCCTCCTGGAAACGCAAAAAAATAAAAAAAATGTTCGTTTCTGTTTTTTATGGGTTTTCCCGTGGAAAAAAGTTTTGTCGAAACATATTAACATGTGATCTAATTACGATGATATCAACGTGAGAAATTCAACGGTAAAAATGGTTCATAATTTGGACGCATGGTTTAAGAGATAAAATATTTTGAATAAATGAATCTACAAGAAAAGAAAAATTCCTAGGTGCGCCACTTGTCGCAACCTGAAAAGGTGGGAGTGACTTTTGCAACGGTACCTCTTAATAGTGATTTCGCCGAATTTGGGATTTTTCTTCATCTGGTTTTTCTGCCTTTTGGAGCGTTTTATCTTCCTTTTTGGGTTGTTTAAGACAGACCCATTAGGAGGATAGAAGGAAACACTCGAGTAGTAGTTTTGGGTTTATCATCTGGTAGTTTCTGGCTTCTGGGCCACTATTAGTTTTTCTTTTCTTCTAATTCCTCCTACCTTTGCTATTGGGCTGCCTGCCAAGAGGGCCCTAGTGGGCGAGCACTACGATAAGCGTTGCTATGAGCAACACATATCACTTTAGGTAGTGATTGTGACCATCAGCGAGTGAGAGTGAGAGGCGCGCTGGGCTTGACACATGCAAGCTAGCTGTGGGCGACCCTTCTTCCGGTGCTCACATTAACCACAGTGCCCACGAACACTGCCTCCTACCCACCGGCGAAAGGCGTTAGATAGCAAGTTGAATGCACACCTAGTTTTTTTCTTACCATTTTTGGTCGGATTAATTAAAATTTAAAAATAGAAGATAAAAAGAAATTCTAAAATGTAAAAAGTTTGGAAATTTAAAATGGTTCGTGTATTACAAAAATGGTCGTTTAAGATTAAAAAATTGTTTGCAAATCAAGGACGTGTTTATCAATTAAAAAATGTTAACGAATTTGAAAAATCCCACAAATTTGAAAAACAATAATCAAAAATGCAAAAAAAAAATTATGATGTTAAAAATGTTTGTGAATTTTAAATAATGTCACAAATTTAAAAAAATGCTCATGGATTTGAATTTTACAAGTTTTTAGAAGGTTCAATACTTTGAAAAATACTTTTGAATTTTAAAATGTAAATGAAAACTGAGAAATGTTCATAGTTTTAAACAAGTTTACAAATTTGAATAAAAAGTCTACGGATTTGAGAAAATATCATTTATTTAACAAATGTGGTTTATAAGTTGTTCACGAACTTAAAAATATTCGCACATTTGAAAAAAATTATAATTTTATAATTTTTTTGTAAAGGTGAAAACTGTTCACGAAATTGAAAAAGTGCATGAATCTGAGAATTGCTAGCAATTTTAGAAAACAGAAATTATTAAACAAGTTTGCGAAATTTGAAATGCAAAATGGAAAATTATTAAAAAGATAAAAAGTCACTAATAAATAAATAAAATAGTTTGAAGCTTCATAAAACCGGTTTGAAAACTCGTATGAGTAAAAAAGCAGAAAAAGAAGCCACACGTTAGGTGAAGCAGGTCGTCCAATAATTGGGCTGCAGCCCGTGTTGCATTGCTGCTAAGCCATCGCTCACATCAGGCGATACATGGCATCTGCAGGTAGACCTAGCCAAACCTCGGGCCGGGCCAGGCTTCGGGCCGGGCCTACCAAAGCCCGATGCAAAAAACCCAGGCCCGAGCCCGGCCCGGCCCAGCCGTCGGGCCTGTTTTTTGGGCTCGAGCCCGGCCCGAACACGCAAAAGCCCGACGGGCCTCGTGCCGGGCCCCTTCAGAAAAATGCAAATTTGACAGGCCCGGGCCCGGCCCAACCCGGCCAACGGGCTGAATATCTAGGCACGAGCCCGGCCCGGGAGCGGCGTCGGGCCGGGCCGGCCAGGACGGGCTACCCATGGCCAGGTCTATCTGTAGGCCACACATCTCCTCATAGAAGGGGTTGTTTGGTTCTCGCCAGTCTCGACCCTGCCAATCTTGGCGAGCCAAATATTTGGCGTAAGATCAGACCGCCCCAGATTTGTCAATGTTTTGACGTAGAAGTGAACTGCAGAAGTTGGGGTGGGCTGGGCAAACCAAAAAATTGGTGCCCATCCAAACGGGACGTGATGCCTAGTCAATGACCAAATTTTTGGCTAGGCAGCTGAGGGCTACAATCCAAACAGCCCCTTATCCACCTCCGAGTTTTCTAAGAAAGAAACTTGTCCTTAAGTTTTAGGGGTTGTTTGGTTCATTGCCCTGAGATACCCTTCCAAAATATTGGACATTGACCTAGTCTAGTGTTCAATCGTGGGCTCACCAAATAATTGACGATGGATAACCTCACCCACGCCCTGCCAAAAAATTGGCTGACAATTAAACTGGAGCTGTTGTTGAGCAGTCGGCGCACCAATTATTTGGTCCCCATCCAAATGAACATCAGACAGGGTCAACTTCCAATATTTTGGAAGGGTATCTCAAGGCAATGAACCAAACAACCCCTAACATTGGCACATACCAAACAACTCCTTAGTCTTTTGCGTGGCCTTGTTGTGCTGCTGCCCCCAAATAAGACTTTGTCCTAAGTTTTTGTACCTTTTTCACCTTTTTATTTTTCGTGTGTGTGGGGCTTTGTTTCTTTTTTGTGTGACTTTTGTATCATCGTTGGTGCTTTATTTATAAAGCAGGGCAAGATCTTTTTTCATTACAACATGTCAAGATAATGTGCCAGAAACATGAAGATTTGTACTACCAGAAACAAACATCTGTGTTTGTGCTTTTTCTGGTAAATGTTTGTGCTTGAATTGTGCGCCAGATTCAGAATATATATGAAGAAATGATGGAGGGATGGCACATTTCTACTAGGGAATGTATTAATTTCGTGTTTGATCACCGCTTTTTGAGAGGACGTTACTCAAAAACTAGTGAGGTAAATACACCAGAGGTCTTAGAACTTCCACGCGACGGTCACTTTGGTGCAGAAAGTTAAAAAATACATGTTTGTGGTCACTAAACTTGCGAAACCGTTCAAATACAGTCAATCTAACCGTACGCGGGCGTATCCGTCGATGCCAGCATGGCACGGGCCCGCTGTCAATGACACATGGACGCATTTTTGCACAAAACCCCTTCTTTTTCTTCTTTTCTATGCAAAAAAATCAACCATCGATGAGACAAAAAGTTTAACTACCAGATCTCGAACCCCCGACCTAATGGTAGAAAAATACACGTCCCACCAACTGCACCAGACATCTGTAAATAGCTATTAAGGATAACTAAAATTAATGTACAAAAATGGAAGCGCTCATGGAACAGAAATGTGCTGTGGTCCGGCGACCCATTTTGCACTTGATTATTTTTCAGAAATTTGTAGATAGTATGTAAATTATAATGCCATTAATAAGAGAACTTTCAAATATTTTTCATGTATTATTCTAAAACAATACTTATGAATTATAAAAATGTTTGCATAATAGTAACACAAATGGTTTATTAAATATTCATAATAATAAACGTGCATTTTCTTAGAAATATTCATAATTAAGAAACAATCTGTATCATTACACATATTCGTTTTATTTGAGAAATTTTTGGATCACAAAAGATTGTTCGTGTATTATTTTCAAATAATATTGTTTGTACAATTCAGAATATGTACATGCGTTAAAAACTACATGACATTTATAAAAATGTTTAAGCACTGCGAAAAATATTCGTGTAAAATAAGAAATGTACATTACATTTAAAAAATGTTGACACATTTCAAAAAAATATTCGTGAATTTTACACAATATACAATTATGTTCGCATGGTTCAAAAAACTATTCGCGTAGTTTTTCTAATGCATGAACATATTTTGAATTATACGTACATTTATTACAATGGTTAAACATTTTTTTAAATGGCACGTACTTCTATAGAACAAGAGTGACAAAAACATATACCTTGTGTATCCCTAAATTACATCACATGTCTCAGTTGCTTGGTGGTTGGCTTATGCGCGAGTGAATCTCCATGTCACAGATTCGAACCCACCGGTTGCACTTTGTATTCTTATTATTAGAAGACATAAATTTCTTCATTATTATTTTTTAGGTCGTCCGCCCTGATAGGATATATAATATAGTCGTGCAAAGCAAATACATGAGACTGTTGGCGTGTTGGTTGTCCAAGCGTGCCACTCAACAGTACGTCCAAATCTAACCCCACCGCCCCACAAATTTTTTATTTGAGGGGTTC
Organism: Secale cereale; assembly: GCA_902687465.1. Lineage (NCBI taxonomy): Eukaryota > Viridiplantae > Streptophyta > Magnoliopsida > Poales > Poaceae > Secale > Secale cereale. Next base: position 729,296,215 of record LR738713.1, read on the forward strand.
CTATGTAAATAAAAAAAAGAGCCGAGGGCTTTTCTACAAATCTGTCATACAAGAACAATTATTGTGGCTGACAGTGGCCCGTGACATGCTGGCGTCGACGGATACACATGCATACGGTGAGAGTGATTGTATTTGAACGGCCTCGCAAGTTTAGTGACCATAAACACGTATTTTGCAACTTTATGCATCAAAGTGACCGCCGCGCGCAAGTTCCAAGATCTCTGGTGTATTTACTTCAAAACTAGTACTACCGACATGATGATACATATAGTAGGACCTTGTAATCCTTGTTGTTTTTTCTATATCAAGGGCCTTGTTGTATATCTCACAAATGCCCTTCGTTTGCTTAGGTACAACCCCGCAACAAACACAATGTGTAACTAAAAAAAACAAGAGCAAGAAAATTTACTTTTGGGGTCTCATGTACCAAGCGAACATCGAAAGTTATTGTCATCCTTTTTAGGGAAAATCCTGCACTTTATTGTTCATAATATAATATCATTACATAACTTTTTACTGAACTCCACACTGTAGTGAACCGACTGTACTGCAGTGCCGCACTGTAGCGAACCGGGGTGCACTGTAGTAAACAGAATGTTTTTTTTCGAAAAAATGTTCAGAATTTCTAGAAACCTGTAGAGTTTTAAAAAAATCATAAATGTTTCAAAATATCACATTTGTTCAAAACGGTTCAGAGTTTGTCACTTTTTTCCAAATTTGTATTTTTTTCAAATTCGTAAACTCGTTTCAAATATACAATTTTTTTTCATATTTACGAAACTTTTTAAATTTGTGAAAATTTGTAGAATAGACAATGAACATTTTTTAAATACATGACAAACATTTTAAAAAATACATATTGAACATTTCCATAATATACCTTACCAGATTGAAATTTTTTATAATAAATGCTGCACATTTTTATAAAGCATGTTCAACATTTTTATAATACCTGCTAAAGATTTTTCAAATACATGACAAACATTTTCATCATATAGGATGGACATTTTTATGGTACACGATGATTATTTCTATAATACATATTGACTTTTTTTATAATATAGGATGAACTATTTTTTTAAACATAAACCATATTGTAAGGGAGGAAATAAAAGAAAAGAACATATTGTATTTTTTGTGAAAGTTTGGAAAGAAAAAGAGAAGAAATGGGGGAAAATGTGAAATAGAAATAGTGGAAAAAAGAAAAAGGGAAAAAGCGAAACAAAAACAGTGGGCTGACCCATTGAGAGACAAAGGCTCTCTTGCCGCACACGGTCACTAGGGCAAAACCATCAACAATTGCTCCAGTGTTTTGCCGCCACTATCGATCACCGCAGCATCGGTAGGTAGGGTTGTCATTTGTCACCCGAAGTGCCAAACCATCACATTGTTAGTTTGTTGCCTCTAAATTAAGAGGTTTCATTTATGAAAATTACAAGCTAGTACTTTTGTTCAATCAATTATAGATTAGTAGTAGATAGGCATAAGTTAAGAGATTGACTAAAAGACTAATTTATTAACCTTTTAACTTCATAGCATGTCACTTTTGATATGGTTACCAACATGTTATCTAGCGAATATTCAGTGGGGAGTGGGATCCCAACAAATACCCAAGAGCCGTCTGATCTGGATCTGACGGTGGCAGTTTTTGGCACAAACTGCCCGCAAATTAAACAAACTACCATATGAGTTTTGTGAAATGCCAACCCCAGCAACATGCACTGCCATCTTAAGCGCTCGGGCTTACCATCCCTACTGGCGAAGGCTCTCCGAGGATTGGCGTTTGAAGATTATCATCATGCTTTCAAAGAAAATTGTCAAGTGACCACGAAGACACCAGTGATAAGTTTCTTCTTTTAGCTAGTCCCTATGGAACTTGTCTATCACGCTCTCAAAATTAGAAATTAGAAATTCAGTATTATATGATTGCTTAGATCAGGAATAAAAAAGTTGCAACAGGAATAAAAAAGTTGCAACATTCATTGCAGATGGTATTATTGACTTGTTTAAGGATGCTGGTGATCTTAGACTACAAAAAATATATAAGCTTTCTCAAAGAACTAAACATATATTGGTATGTTGGATTTCATGTGCGATAATTATCGTCCTAGAACCCCGATTCTTTCCGACATTCGAATCTTGCCTTTGCCCTGCGCAACAAACTAGCTATGATTAGCGATGACATGCACCAATGGCGATGTCTCCACGGTTGAAGCCCCGAAGAATTTGTATGCTCTTCCATGACTCGTTCAAGCAGCAGTAATGGTCATTCGGTGGTACAGAGACCCCTGATATAATTTTTATTATGTTTGAGATGCTTTATACCCTTTTCTAATTAATCCATCACTTTCGTAAAATAAATATCACGTGGAAATTACATTGATAGATGTAACCGAGTTAGAAAGCGTATGCAAGTAAGAGTACGTTGGGTACAGAGACTATTTGTGAAATTAAATGGGCATATGTGCTTGAATAAGCACAAGGTCCCCTCCAACCAAAAATAAGGGCATGCCTTATTTTTTTAGTTAGATGAGTCTCCATAGATTGGATCAAGTATAACTCATGCTTTTTATGACGGTATAGATTTCTAACTGTTATTTCTTTGCTATAGGTGAGTGAACCTATTTTTTGTAGGAAAACTTCTCGTCTATTTATCAACTGTCATGGACTGTGGACCACCTAGCAACGACTATAATCACTATAGCAAGCCGAAGGTGTGCCGCCGTCATTGCCCCCCCCCCCCCCACCGGAGTCGGGCAAACCTTGCATTAGTAGATAGTCGAGAAGTCGTCGTACTAAGTCCCCAACAGAACCAGCGCACCATAGAATCAACCGCGCCTATGAAGAGAAGCGCAGATGAGAAGGATCCAATATGTAGACACACGAACACAAACAGACGAAGACTTAATCCACGAAAGACGAACGCCGACTAGATCCCACGAGATCCACCGGATACACACCTACATACATTCCCCAATGACGCTAGGCTCACCACCAGGACAAGGGCTAAGCGGGGATGACCTTATTCCATGTATAGGGTGTCGCCGCCTCGCCTTCCTAAGCAAAACACAAACCCTAATCAGCTTAATAAACACCTAAAATGAACAAGTCCTCTCGCCGGCAAGGCCATGGTCCACCGTGCCTCATGTCCCTAAGGCAATAGGAGATGAGCTAGTCTGGTGGCGACACTGACGAAAGGAAGAAAGCCCTTTTCGTTTGGGAGCCACCTTTCCTATGGAGGAGGAAACATTTGGGGCAGGGGGGGGGGGGCACGGGAGAGTGAACTTTGACCCTGAATACTCATCGAGGCGACACTAGTTCGAAATAGACCTGCATGTGGATAGCCGTCCCGATGGCTCAAGCCTGAAAGCCCAACATTTGGACTGGGTCGAGCTCATATTTTCCGCCCAAAGTTCGGACCAAAAGCTTGAACAAAGCCCGAATAAGGTTAAAGTAATTATTTGAAAATTAAGTATAATATTTATTTAATACGAGAGGGGCATTTTGGCTCCCAGGCTCATATGAGCCCAAGAGTGAATAAAAATGCTTAAAATACTAAATAAATAAATAAAAACTGAAGAAAGATGACTGGGTGTGTGATGTCCGTGCCAAATTTCAGAGCATTTGAATGTCTGAGTAGCACTCAACAAAAAAGACAAAGTTGAGGTCTATTACTGTTTGGCAAAAAAAAGACAAAAAATATCAGAGCTACTCAGATGTCCAAATGCTGAAATTTTGCACACACTAAAATATATTTCACACAAAAAAATGATTTTTTTTTCATTTTTTCTAGTATTTGTATTGAATTTATTGTTCACCGCGTGCAGATGAGCCCGAGTTCATAAATGGATATTCGATTTAATATCCTAAGAGTAATTATTTTAGAGGGAAAGTATACTGATCACATGTTTTGGGTTGCGCCAGACTTAGGGATTTTTGCTTCGGGATATGTCAAACTCAGCCCGAAACCCGGTCCCCGCCAATCCTTATTTAGCGCCTATACGCACACCCATATAAGGCACGAGCAATAAGCTCCTCGGTTTATGAAGCTCCCAGAAGTTTCCTGGGCTGGTTTTGAGAAGCTTCCATACATTTTTTTTCCTTTTGGTGTTGGTTTTCTACACTAGTTTTGTTCAATTTTATTTGGTTTTCTTTTTTCAAATTCCCAGATTTTTTTCAAATTCGTAAAATTTTACCAAATCCATGAACTTTTTACACTTTTTTGAACTCCCCCCCCCTTAAATTCATGATTTTTTCCTTCAAATATGTGATTTAAAAAAAACTGTGATTTTTTTTAATGTGACATCAAAATTGTGAACTTTATCAAATCCGCGGATCAGGCAAACATTTCTGAAATTTGCGCACTTTCTGAAATTCATAATTGTTTTGAAATTCATGATTTTTTTTTGAAAAAGATTAATGCTCAATACATTTTTTCGAAATTTGTGAATTTTGAGATCCATAGTTTTTCCAAAGTCAATGTTTAATTGGTCAATTGGTCAACCAGTATCTATTCCTGAAAAAAACAGTATTGCGTTCTAAAACTTTAGGGCGTCGTGCTATGTGAAAGTTGATCGATTTGGCCTTTTTCACGACTTCAGCACAAAATGAATTGGATCCCTGTGCTGAGGCGTCATGCTAAATAGCATGGCACCTTGGGCTGGGGAGTCATGCTGGCAGTAACGGAAATTTTTTTTGGATCCAGTTCATTTTGTGCTAAAGTTTAAGAAACGGATCAGATTTTTTTTTAGTCTAGATTTGTTTGTATTTACCACCAGATTGAGTGAGCGCACTGTTGCTGGGCCCAGTGGCGGAGACAAGGGGGGGCGAGCAGGGGCATGGCCCCCCCTAACGATCGATCGAACGTTATGTATACTCGTTAATTAGCGATGAGATCGCAGTACACAAAGTACCCTGGCCCTCCTATCTTAACGTGATTCTGCAAAAAATTAAAAGGCCCGTGTGAAAAGCCCACTGGTGGCGAGTTCTTTTCAAGTCCATAGCAGGGCCTAGTTAGGCGATTGGTCTCCTGGGCGCTGGCCGCTGGGAATGTCTCCCATGTTTACGCTTGCGTGGGTTAACTGCTGACTGCTGTCATCGTGCGCCCTTGCCGCTGTGCGCCTCTACTCTCCCTGCTCAAGATCCGATTCCGGCGGCAATCCAGGCTGCTTCAATCCTCTACTCTGCAGTCTACCAACGAATAAGCCAAGGTCAACACATCAAATTGTCTACCAATCTCTGTATTCTCATCTTGTATCATGTCGAACTTATGCATCAGATTTTAATTATTTTAATTTGTGCGTCGCCGTGCTAGGGCAGTTGCGATCATTCAAAAGCTCGAAGCGGTCGATGCCTCTGCATTGGCAAGCACGGATGGTTGTTGTGTGCCTGCCAACAACGACAAATCGATCTAGCTTGACCTGCCGGTGGAGGGGATTTGATTCTCTAGGTTTGTATTCTAGCAACATTGATCATTTAATTTCCTAATACAACAACAAAACTTCATATCAGTGATGAGTTTTTGAAATGGTCCGACGTATTGTTATTTAAAAATGTATAGATACAAGCTAAAAGACACTAAGCCAACCAATTGGTTATAGAATGATTCTTATAGTTCGTATAACTTAATTTTTCATATGATAATGTTTTGTAGTAAGGCATTTAATTCGTGTTATATTTCAGAGTAGTCTTATTATCAACTTCTTCTACTTAACACGTACATAGAATTATTGACGAATATTAACTATAGCTAGACAAGCTCTAGCTGCAAGAAAAAGAATTGTGTATGTCTACCGTCATGGCAAGGCTTAGAAATTATTCAGAAGTTTGTGTGGCACAATTTTTTTTTTTGCTTTTGCTTTATCGAGAGCTCGGCCCCCCCTATGCCCAAATCCTGGCTCCGCCCCTGGCTGGGCCGGCCCGCGGTAACGGGTCGTGAGCGCCTCGCTAACCAGAGCGCTGACTAGGGCTCTCCCATGGTGTGATCAATCAGATGTTTAGTCTGAAAGTTCTGGGTTTTTTTTTTTTTGCGAGGAAAAAAAAAACAAAGTTCTGGGAACAAAACACACCCAGTTTGGGGGCCATGCTTGGGCGACGGGTCTATGCGAGCGAGCAAATGATTGTGACAGGTGCATGGGCCACCGGCGGTGCTGCAGATCAGGCCGTGCCGCATGGACCAGCCAGGCCGAGCTCGACTCCCGGGATTCGCGCGGCGCTTCGACCCAACCCAGGTGAGCTCGCTGGTCACTGGTCAGTCAGAGCCCCCATCAGTTCGCGCCAGTACTCTCTACAGTCTCACCGACCACCTCTGCTAATTAATTAAGCACCCTCGTCAAGACTCCCATTGACTAGCTTAGTGGCAAAAAGCATAAATTTGACCTCGAAGCGAAATTACTCCCTTCGTTCCACTATGTAGTGCCTATAGATTTTTGTGAAAGTCAAACTTTGCCAACTTTGACCAAGTGTATAGAGAAAATTATCTACATCTATAATACCAAACATGTACATTCTGAAAATATAACTCACGGTGTATCCAATGATGTGCATTTGGTATTCTAGATGTATATACTTTTCTCTATAAACATGGTCAAAGTTTATAATGTTTGACTTTTATAAAAATCTATAGGCACTACATTATGGAACGGAGGGAGTATTTCACAAACTAAACTGCGTCTGAAAATATTTCACTCAGGTGACCCTAACTTGCAACGCCTGATATTAAGACGCTGCATTCTACTGTGCAACGCCTAACACTTGAGCCACACTGTGCAGCGCCTATCTGTAAGGAGCTGCACAGTAAAGTGCAGCGCCTTGCCGTTGAGCGCTGCACAAAAGGGTCAGCGGCGTGAAATATTTTCAGAAACGGTTTAGTTTGTGAAATATTTTGGCTTTGAGGTCAAATTTGTTAATGTTGCCTATCTTAGTAGCGGCTACTTAGAGCATTGCAACCACAACCCCTAGTTTCCAAAATATCAAATACAGGAAACATATTCGCGGCTAAAAATTGAGTAGCGCACACGGATCCACATTGTTTGTTCTTAACACGTAAACAAAACATAATGCAAACATAAAAATTGTTCCTAGTGCATAATTGAAAAAAAGCAAACTTTACTTATTTCCTACGTGGATCAACATATGCTTCACAAGATCATTTAGAATTCAGAAGTTGCATATGCATCAATCGATCTCGCAGTTGTTGATGCATCTCTAGAAAATTGGCAATATGCTACGCCTCTTGTTTCGGGAGGCGGACCAGAAAATAGGGCTTCTCAAAATCATGCGTGCGAACTGCCTCTTCATTGTCATCCTCGACAATCATATTGTGCAAGATTATGCAACTTGTCACGAGCTAGCAAAGTGTCCCCACTTCCCACGTCATTGCAGCTCCACGAACCATACCCCAACGAGTTTGGAGCACCCTGAATGACCTCGTCGCATCCTTCCTAGTTGCTTCTTACACTGTTGTAAAGTGGATTTGTTTATTTCCATGGGGATCGGATATGGTCTTCACAAACACTGCCCATTGAGGATAGATACCGTCGACAAGGTAGTACCCCATGTTGTAATTATGTGTGACGGTGTAGTTGCACGGCGGAGCTTCCCCATCACAAAGTCTCTTGAACAAAGGAGATCATTGGAGAACATTGTTGTCATGGTTAGAACCAGGCGTGGCAATGAAAGCATGCCAAAATCCACAAGTCGTCTGATCTCACTGCTTCAAATATGGTGGTGGCTTCTTTGATGTGACATTGATATTGCCCACACGAACATTTTGGGAAGTTCTTCAACTGAATCCAACATACTTGTGAATCCTCTTGATGCTCCAATTGCTAATAATTTTCTATGTCCTTCGTGTTGGGGAACGTAGCAGAAATCAAAAAAATTATACGCATCACCAAGATCAATCTATGGAGAGACTAGCAACGAGAAGGGGGGGTGCATCTTCATACCCTTGAAGATCGCGATGCAGAAGCATTACAAGAACGCGGTTGGTGGAGTCGTACACGAAGCGATTCAGATCGCGGTCGATTCCGATCTAAGCGCCGAACAACGGCGCCTCCGCGTTCAACATAGGTACAACCCGGGGACGTCTCCTCCTTCTTGATCCAGCAAGGAGGGAGGAGAAGTTGGGGAAGAGCTCCGACAGCACGACGGCGTGGTGGTGGAGCTTGCAGTTCTCCGGCAGGGCTTCGCCAAGCACCGCGGATGAAGAGGAGGAGTTGGGAGGGGGAGGGCTGCGCCAGGCAATGAGGTGCGGCTGCCCTCCACCTCCCCACTTTATATAGGGGCAAGGGAGAGGGGGGCGGCCAGGGAGGGGGGCTGCTCCCCAAGCCAAGGGGGCGCCTCCTTCAGGGTTTCCCCCAACCCTAGGCGCATGGGCCCTAGGAGGGGAAGGCGCCCAGCCCACTTAGGGGCTGGTTCCCCTCCTCATACAGCCCATAGGGCCCTCCGGGGCAGGTGGACCCTCCCGGTGGACCCCCGGAACCCCTTCGGTGGCCCCGGTACAATACCGGCATACCCCCGAACATTTCCGGTGACCGTATGATGACTTCCCATATATAAATCTTCACCTTCGGACCATTCCGGAACTCCTCCTGACGTCCGGGATCTCATCCGGGACTCCGAACAATATTCGGTAACTACATACAATTTCCCATAACAAGTCTAACATCACCGAACCTTAAGTGTGTAGACCCTATGGGTTCGGGAACCATGCAGACATGACCGATACATCTCTCCGATCAATAACCAACAGCGGGGTATGGATACCCATGTTAGCTCCCACATGTTCCACGATGATCTCATCGGATGAACCACGATGTCGGGGATTGAAATGATCCCGTATGCAATTCCCTTTGCCTACCGGTATGATACTTGCCCGAGATTCGATCATCGGTATCCCTGTACATTGTTCAATATCGTTACCGGCAAGTCTCTTTACTCGTTCCGTAACACGTCATCCCGTGACCAACTCTCACATTGAGCTTATTACGATGATGTCTTCCCGAGTGGACCCAAAGATACCTCTCCGTCATACAAAGTGACAAATCTCAGTCTCGATTCGTGCCAACCCAACAGATACTTTCGGGGATACCCGCAGTGTACCTTTATAGCCACCCAGTTACGTTGTGACGTTTGGCACACCCAAAGCACTCCTATGGTATCCGAGAGTGCACAATCTCATGGTCTAAGGAAATGATACTTGACATTGGAAAAGCTTTAGTAAACGAACTACACGATCTAGTACTATGCTTAGGATTGGGTCTTGTCCATCACATCATTCTCCTAATGATGTGATCCTGTTATCAACGACATCCAATGCCCATGGTCAGGAATCCATAACCATCTACTCCCTTCATTTTTGTATACAAGGCCACAAACCCATATTACAGGTACCGAGGCAAAAGTAAATGTGTGCTTAAGTAAATATTGCAAGGTAGCTTCTCTCCTTGTTTGTCGTGTTAATTAATGCATATTTTTTTGTTCCACCCACAACAAGCCAATGCTCTAACTCCTTTTGGTTGATTAATGAGACGCATTCAAGCCAACCTTCTCATACCCACATGCATGCAAGGGATAATTAATGCCCTCATTTACTAGTATGAGGAAAACACCATCAATTTCATCTCGATAAGTGTTAGTGGCCTTGTATAGATACAGATTATAATTTTGATAGTGACCTTGTATATAAAAATGGAGGGAGTATTGATCAACGAGCTAGTCAACTAGAGGCTCACTAGGGACATGTTGTGGTCTATGTATTCACACATGTATTACGATTTCCGGATAATACAATTATAGCATAAACAATAGACAATTATCATGAACAAGGAAATATATTTTATTATCGTCTCTAGGGCATATTTCCAACAGTCTGTAGTTGGCTCCCCCATGTACTTTGGTCCCAACATCTTCACCACAGTGCGTGCAAATTGCACCGTGGTGCTCATGACCGTGGTCTTTCCATCCAAATTTTAGTATCAATTGCATCTGATACCTTACCGTAAGCAAGCATCTTGAGAGCAGTTGTGCATTTATACATATGAGAGAAATAAAGTTTTCCTTAACAATCCTTCCTCAGCTTGAAGTTGTCATCAACCTTCTCCACGACAATCACTACGCGCAAGAACAAATCTCTGCTCATTCGGAAGTGATGTCGAAAGAAACCTTCATGGTATGTTGGGTCCATTGTGAAATAGCCAGTGTACAAAAGCCGTGCACCGTCAATCCTATCCCCGGAAATGACTCTCCGGCCCTTTATGGAACCCTTGAGTCCTCCTCTGACTTCTCCATTTCCTCTTGGATGTTCATCATCATCATCCATCATCATCATTTCAGCATCTTCGTCGTCTGAATCCAACAAATATATGAGCTCGTCAAATATGAATTCTTTAAGTACGTGTTTCCATATCCATCATTCCATCGACGAATCCATCAGTGGCCTAGAAATGAACAAATGAATAAAAAACTGCTCCAACATCTCATCGAATGCATAGAGCGTGAGGTGTATATCCCGGGGAGTTAGACGTACTGGGGCGGTGCCTTAACCAGTTGCGACACGTTCGACTGTGATGTGGGTTGGGTCCTCCGGTGGTGAAGCCGTGTGTTGGGGACGACGACAGAGCAACGATAATGGCGAAACTACAGTGGAGGTTGTGCTGACAAAGGTGAAAAGAGAAAGAGGAACATGGCTGGTCATGCAAGTAGGGGGCGTCTTCAACCGAATTGGCGTGGGCCCTTGCATCCAGTCCTAACGTTACAACTGCTCAATGGTCTTATAGAGTGTGGACTCACGCCGGACGTTAGTGAAATTTATGTTTAAAATATGCACTATGAATACATTATATATTTTAACTATGTATTTACATATGAATAAAGTTTATTATGCAGTATTCATTGTACGAATACCTCTATCATGAAATATGGGCGAGCATATCTACATGAAGTTGAGGTGTCAAAAGTGAGAGTTATGGTTGCAAAGGAGGGTATTTAAGAGGCCGAATGGCATTGCCCGTGGACATGTGTGAACACGCCCACGGATATTTAGGGATGCATCTACGGTGTCGTAACGTCACTTGCCTTTGAGTGTGTGACATGTGGGCCAGCCACCTGTTGGGCTTACATCTCATGCAGCCAAAGGCACCTGAAGATACTAAAGCACAGTGTCATGTTTAGAGATCTATTGCCGGAGTCCTCAAATCCGCCCCCAAACGCCGGGACGGCTACGCGGACGAAAAATGTCACCCAACCGGGCGCCCCATTTCCGGTCTGAACGTCCGGACTGACCGGCACTCCCTATATTCAGCACAAATCTGGGGCGAATATGAGGATGCCCGGACACGTCAGCCACGTCACACTGGCCACTAGGGCCTGCGCCGATTTGTCCATATCCGCTCCTCCTTCCCGGTCAATGTCACCGCCACCGGCCGCCTCCTCGTTGTTGTTACTTGTAGGTCATCGATTGATTCGTCGTGGAATGATGGCTACGGGAAATGTATGGAGATGGACAAAATGATTTAACTTTAAAAAAGTAGGGTCCCCAATGTACACTTTGAGGAGGGTATGAACTATCACTATGAATCTTCTCCGTTCATAGTGACAGTTCATATCCTTCATAACGCGAGGATGGACATATTCATAGTGAAAGAGAAGATTCTCGCTTTTGTTGGGTCGCTCCTCGTGCAGTGAGGTGGGACAAAGGCCCTGTTTGGATTCCTAAGTTAGAGTTAGTTTTAGTTAGTTGGGGCTCAAATAACCCAAAAGTATCCAAACATAATGGGTTAGTTTGGGTTAGCTGGATCTAACCCACCGCAAAAAACTAACCCACACTAGAGGAGCTTATTTGGGTTAGTTCTCCTAGGCCCACTACAAAAATTAATAAAAAAAATTTACTTCTCCCACACTAAAGTAGTCAAATGATTGAGAAAATGTATTTACTGTCAATCTAACCCTACCACCCAAACAGCTCTTTAGTTAGAGTTAGTTTAGAATTAGAATTTGACTCTAACCTCTAACTGAGTTAGAGTATGCAAACAGAGCCAAAATAAACCAACTCCACCGGCCCAACACCGGATGTACGTCCACAATCAAAATCGTAAGTACAAACAAGTCGTACCTGTGTGCATTGAATTGTGTTTAATCTAAATGATCTAGGTGCATCGGTGCATGTATTTAGTGTTCTAAAAAGATTTGTGGTTGGCTGGTTGCAAATGGTAAATAATAACAGATTTGCTAAGTCTCAGTCGATTTAGACTTCATTATGTCTCAGTCGATGTTATATTTCATTGATCTTGAATTGAGATTTGTACAAAAAATTCTTTTCAGTTTTTTCTTTTTTTTCCATATACTATATCACTTGACTGAGACTTGGTTAGGGCATCTCCAGCCGTTCGGCCCCTCAGGACGCATAAATAGAGCGGCCTGGGGGCGTGCCGGCGCTAGTTCGGCCCCTGGGGGCGACCTAGCTCTCAGTCACGCCCCCAAGTGCCGGCCCCAGGATGCGGGAAATTTGAACTAGGTCTTTTCCGCTCACAAAAGACGCCACAAATTCGGCGATCGGACGTAGACTGGCGTTACAAAAAACAGAGCACCGCACGCCGCAAGTTCGCGTGCGCAACGAATCACTCGGTGGGGTCGGCTCCAGGCGTTGGCGGAGTCGGCGTGCGCTGGCTCGGTGGTGTCGGAGTTGCTTCGGTGCTGGGCTGTGTCGGCGCGGCTTCGGTACTGCTGGGCGAGGCGTCGTTCGGGCTTGGCGTCGGTGTGGCCGTGGGCGCGGGAGCTGGCGTCGTCGGCGTCGTCAGCGTTATCGTCTGCAGCTGGTTCAGGATGAGGCCGCGCTCCGCCATGTACCACGCCCCGAGCTGCTCGTCGTTGCTCTGTAGCATGTCCGCCCCGCCCATCAGAAAAGCCATGTCGGTGTTCCTCTTCTTCGCGGCGACGTTCGTCCGGAGCAGGTCGACGTTGGTCCGGAGCAGGTCGAGCTTGATGGCGCTGTTCGTCATCAACGACGACCACCGCGCCTCGGTCTTCTCTTCACGCAGGACGGCCCGGGCCTGGGTGTCGGCGAGGCAATGCTCAATGGACTCCTGGACTCGCGCAGTTGCCGCGTCGGCGTTTTCCCCCTTCTTTGCCAATTTGTGGCCGTCCGGCCGCCCCTCTGACGCGCCCGAAGTCGTCGCGTCCGGCTTGTATGTCTCCTTGGCCTTGTCGAGGGTACGTCGGACTTCCGCCCACTTCTCGCACTTGTCAATGCGCTTGTAGACATGGAGGTACATGAAGTCGGCGTCGAGGTTGTCGCGCCGATACATGGTGAACATGCGCAACAACTGCGCGGAGGAACAAACAGTTGGCGGGCGGCGGGCATAGACGACGAAGAGATGCGGGTGAACGGCGTGCGTACCTGATCCTCAATGTTGGCGCCGCTCTCCGGGCGAGCCGCGACCTCCTCGACGATACCATGCCATTTGTTGCACGCCCCCTGGATACGCCCCCAATGGTTCGCCATCGCCTTGGAGCCGCGCTGCATGTAGGCGCCTTTGAAGTAGGGGTCGACGAGCTTCCGCTCGTCGAACTCGGCCTTGATGCGGTCCCAGTACGTCTCGAAGCTCTGGTTCGTGCCGGTGGTCGGGTCGAGGCAGACGACTTTCCATGCTTCGGCGAGGCATTCCTCCTCCTTGGACGTCCACTTGATGCGTGGTTCGCCTGGCCTAGCCGCCCGCTTCTTCTTCTGGCGCCCCTTCATCGGATCAGGAGCCGGCTCCTCCTCCTCCTCCTCCTCGTCCTCCTCCTCCTCCTCGGGTTCCTGCGCTTCCCGCGCGTCATCTCCGTAGACGTAGCCGAGCTCGGCCTCCATGCCGCCGCGGAGATCCACTACCTCGTCCTGGGTGGCGAACCCGGGAGACGCGACGGCCGTGGTCGATCCTGTCGCGATGATGTCGTCCATGTCGGCTCCTGTGTCGTCGGTGTCGCCGAGGTGCGAGAAGGGCAGCGGTCCACGGCGGAGATGGGGCGTCGGTGTGGACGCGTAGGCGGGCGACGAGTAGTTGTATGGAGGGTACTGCACGCTGACGAATGCGGGCGAGGGTGTGCGCATCGCGGGGTGGCCATGAGGGAAGGTCACGTTTGGGTTGAACCCACCGTGCGCGTCGCCGTCGGCGTAGCCGGGCGACGATGATCCCCATGGAGATCCGACGCCTTGCTGTCCCCAGGGCACGTACTGGGCGTGGCTGACGACGGGTGGATTCATCATCCCCGCGTGGTCGACAGATGAGGAGGACGCCGCCGCGCGCGCCGCGTTGTCGCGGGCCTTCTTGGCGATGGTCCTGTTCCGTCGGTCGGCGGTGCCTGCGTCGCGTCGCTGAACTTCCACCCTCCACTCGGCGTTCGACATGCCCGGTGGCTTCAATGGCGGCGCCCTCGGCTTCCTCTGCTTCGGCTGGGCCACGGTGCCAGTCGTGGTTGCCGCCGCGCGCGGCATGGCGTACTTCTTCGGCGGCATGGCGGCGACTGGAAGGCGAGCGGGAAGGGGTTTGTCGGGAGAAAGAGAGGGAATGGCGGGAGGAAGGCGAGCGAGCGGGAGGGATGCGAGGGAAAAGTGTCAAGAAACGGCGGGAAAAGGCCCTCGGGTCGCCGCCAGGGCGGACCCACGCGCCTTTTTCGCTTGTGCCGGCTCCCCAAGCGCCCCCAGGGCGCCGGGTTCGGCCTGGGTCCGCCGGCACCAGTTTTGGCTCGAGCCGGCGAAAAACGGGCTTCTAGGGGCGCGACTGGGCCGTTTTTTTGGCGCCGGCGCGGCAAAAACGCCTGGGGAGGGCCTGTTGGGGGCGCGGCTGGAGATGCTCTTAAGTCTCAGTCGACTGAGACATAAACACACCCAAATAATAAGGCCAACTCCACCGCGCGACCCCATCCTGTCCGGCCCCGTCCGTTTGGGGTAAAACGGACAAACTGGACGGCCCAGCGCGCTCTCGACCAATCCCCGGCCCAAACTGGACGGACAAATTTTGTGTCCGCATTCGACCCATCCCCGGCCCAAGTTTGCGCCGCTTTTGGGGTTAAACGGACACCACGCGGGCCGCCTTCGCGTGTCCTCCCCTCGCCCGCCCGTCGGTGGCTCAGGGCAGGCCTTTTTCTATCCGCCCCCTCCCTCCCTCCGGCTGCACCCCCTCCACTCTTCCCCACTCTTCCCCTCGCTGCCGCCGCCGCGGCTGCCATTGCAGCCGTGCAGTTCGGATGCGCGCTCACCTAGGCCCTTCCCCTCGGCGCCGCCGAGCTACCCAACCACGACCACCTGGTTTACGCATCCGCCAGCCGGATTTTGGGCGGATCCGGTCGGTCTTGAGCTCGCCCGGCTGTGGGAGGCCGGGCCGCGCCATGGACTGGCCGGGCACCTCGCCGGTAGGCCACATGCAGGCAGTGGCTCCTCCTCTAGCCACTCGGATCTGCACCGTCGGTGGTCCACCGACAGATACACGAATGGCGGCCGGCCGGGCTCGGTGCTTGCCCAAAAGCTCGGCGGCGCACCGTTGTCACTCATTAAGTGCGACCACTGCCCAAGGATGGTCGTGCGCCGCGTGTCTACAACGCCGGAACATCCCGGATGGGTGTTCATCAAGTGCTTAAACGATAGGGTATGTGCTCTTTTTAGCTTCGGTTTGTGCTCTCGAATTAGACTAGTTGTGCTAACTTCAAATTTTATTGTGTAGCATGGATGCAAGTTTTGGTATTGGGAAGAAGAGTACATCGATATATTGATAGAGCGAAATTTAGTACATGTTCGTGCACTTTTAGCTAGCATAGAGGCTGTAGATGAGACAAGTGCACTTGTCGCTAGATTAGAGGCTAGACACGACACTAGGTGTGAGGAAGTAACATCGACTTCTGGCTTGAAGAAGAAAGGAGATGCAACATCGAGCCTCCTCCACAGATCAACAATGAGTGCATCGAGAAGGCCCCAACCCAACTCAAGAGAGGAGTTATGGAAGTTGAGTATCTTCTAAAATGTATTATTGTGGTTCTTATTTTCCTTGGCCTTATTTTACTAGTCAAAATGTGATGATGTATTGTCATGTACCAAAAATGAATGATAAAAAAAATAAGGACTTGCAAAGAAAAATGCACGCGGACAGGATGCGGCCAGGATGCGTCCGCGCGGTGGGCGCATGGGCACCGCATCCCATGACACGTCCGGACACGACCCCATTGCCCTACCCAAACGGACAGAATCCGGACAAAACGGATGTCTGTTTGGGTAGGGATTTGGGGTCGTGTCCGGGCCTGTCCTGGGATGCGGTGGCCGTGCGCCCAGCACGCGGACGCATCCATTTGCCCCATCCTGTCCGCGTCCACTTGAAAAACTAATGTTTCAAATTCCAAGCCCTAGTTCAGGCCAGCGACCCCGGTTCATCACGCCGGCAACGGAGCCAGCGGCCTACACGTCCATCGCCGGCATCAGCCAGCGGCCGGCAACACAGCCAGCCTCCAAAATGAATAGTTATCCTCGCCGGCAACACAGCCAGCGGCCGGCAACACAGTCGGCCTCCAGAAATGAATATTTTTCTCGCCGGCACACTGCCAGCGGCCCAGCGGGCAGGCGGCACCCATGCCAGCCTCCAAAAAAGAACGGCCGACGCCGATCGGACGACCTAGTTCAGTCCTTCGGCGTCGAGCATCTCCTTCTGCCTGGCCTTGAACCAGGCCCTCGTCTTGTTGCTCATCTTCGACAAGTCCACGCTCATGATCGCAAGGGTCACCTCCTTCGCTTTGGTGGCGGCATTGGTGGCCTCGATGTCGAGCTGCCTATGCCGGGCCGCCTCCTCCATGTCGAACTGCCTTTGCCGGGCCGCCTCCTCCATGTCGATCTTCCTCCGCTTGGCCGCCTCCTCCATCTCAAGCTTCTGTCTTTGGAGGTCTAGGTATTGCTTCATTTGCTCCTCCTTGCTTTGCCGCTTCTTCTCGTCCCTCACATCCTTTTGGGACATCATGCCATGCAAAGTCTCATGCAAGGCCATGGATGAGGCATCACGTATGTCGTCAACCTTGGAGTTGGTCTTGCCCCTCGGCCTCTTCAACGCCTCGCCATCTCCACCTCCGTCGAACTTGGCCGTCTTCTTGCCTCTCTTCCTTTGTAGTTCACGGTATTGGTCCTTGAACTTAGGACAATTGTTGATGATCGTCCAACAATGCGTAAGAGTGAATGGCTTGTCATTGTGCCGGGCCTTGTGAAAGGATCGATATGGTTGACTAGAGGGGGGGGGGGTGAATAGGCAACTAACAATTTTTAGCTTTTCTTAACCACTTTAAATTAAGCGACAAAATAAGTTGTCTAGATATTCTACTAGGATGACAACTAAGATAAAGGAGGACAACAACTACACATGCATGCTATAGGAGTTAAACAAGTAAAGCATGCAAAAGTAAAGGTAAGAAATAACCACAAGTGGAACCGGTGGAGACGAGGATGTGTTTCCGAAGTTCCTTCCCTTTGAGGGGAAGTACGTCTCCGTTGGAGCGGTGTGGAGGCACAATGCTCCCCAAGAAGCCACTAGGGCCACCGTATTCTCCTCACGCCCTCACACGATGCAAGGTGCCGTGATTCCACTAGTGGTGCCCTTGAAGGCGGCAACCGAACCTTTACAAACAAGGTTGGGGCTATCTCCACAACTTGGAGGCTCCCAACAAACCACGAAGCTTCACCACAATGGAATATGGCTTCGAGGTGACCTCAACCGTCTAGGGTGCTCAAACACCCAAGAGTAACAAGATCCGCAAGGGATTAGTGGGGAGAATCAAATATCTCTTGGTGGAAGTGTAGATCGATGCCTCCTCAAGCAATCCCGAGCAAATCAACAAGTTTGATTGGCTAGGGAGAGAGATCGGGCGGAAATGGAGCTTTTGGAGCAACAATGGAGTAGTGGGGGAAGAGGTAAGTCTTCTTGGAGAAGAAGACCCCCTATATATAGTGGGGGGACAAATCCAACCGTTATTGGAGTTTTCAGCCCGCAGAGAGCGGTAGTACCGCGCATGAGTTGCGGTACTACCGCTGGCTGAGCGGTACTACCGCTTTGGGAGCGGTACTACCGCTTAGGCAAAAGAGTGCGACATGATTGACAACCACGGATGAAATAAATTACATCCGTGGCTACATCCGCAGGGAGAACGGTAGTAGCAAAATGCGACACGGTACTACCGCTTAAGATAAGCGGTACTACCGCATTGTATACGGAAGTAAAAAATTACTTCCGCATCCACTTCTTTACTTAGACTCAGCGCCTGGGCCAGATACACGGTACTACCGCTCTGGGGACGCGGTACTACCGTTGGAGCGGTACTACCGTGTCGGCAGGCGGTACTACCATGTAACTGTGCGGTACTACCGCTTGGTTAAGCGGTACTACCGCTTGCCAGGGAGATGATCAGTTAAGAAGTCACAGTTTTGCATATACGAAAAATTGCCGGTTGGACCTCCAGAGAAGCAAGGAAAGGTGGTGCGGGAGTAGGATGTGTACGTGTTGATTCTACCCAAACCTTTCTGACGCGGACCCCCTCTTAATAGTACGGCTTTCCTATTACTCAAAGCCACCGACAGGGAGCAAAAAGAAAACACCGTCTTCCATAGAATCCGAGGGGCAAATAATCGTCTTGTGCCTAAGGGAGATATACCTGTATGAGCTTAGAGCACACGATCAGTCCGCAAATGCATTGTCATCAATCACCAAAACTGCTTAGGGAGAAATGTGCCCTTACAATCTCCCCCTTTTTGGTGTATTGATGACAATACTTGATTTGCACAGGGAAGAAATAATAGAGTAAGCAATGCAAGCCCTAGAGTATAGGTGAGCTCCCCCTGAATGTGTGTCTTCACAAGATTGTGCTTTGGACTGCACAACACACATACTAGGTATAGTGCTCCCCTATAATCTACACACGAGATACTCTATATGAAAACTAACTGCTCTGGATAAACATTGACGACATAATGATAAGTTCAACGATAACGGGGCATATGTCTTACACCATATGATAGTCTCACGCACACGACACAAACACGCAAATAAACCAGAGTTCAAAGAAACACAAGAGCACACAGGCACAAGAGACGCAAATCACTCTCCCCCTTTGTCATCGAGACACCACAAAGGGGAAAGAGGACACTAAGACGGGTGGCAGCCCGGGAGAAGCTCAGTCGTCATACTCATCATCAAACCCCTGCTGCTCCTCCTGATAGTCATCATCAGACCCCTGCTGCTTCTCCTGATACTCCTCATCAGACTTTGACCACTTGTACCCCTGGCGAGCCATCCAGGTAGCCTCAGGTGTGATGTTATCCTCGGATCCATTGGAAACTTCCTCTCCATGTAGTGCCAGAATCTTCTTGTCATGCTGGCGTGTCTTCTTGTCAGTCACATGAGCCCGGTATTGCCCCTTAGCCTGCATGCAGAAGAGGGCCTTCATCTTCTGCTGAAGCTTTTTAGCCCAAGAAGGCTTCTCCACAGCAGAGGAAGAAGAAGGGGCAAATCTGCCAGAGCGCACATCAGCAGTCTCATCCACAGGCTCCTCCTCAGTGCCCATCTGGGCAGCAGCAGCCTGAGCACGAGTGGTGGTGTTGGCCCATCGAGTCTTGACGCGAAGACGAATGGGATCATGACAAAAGCAGTCGGCCTCGAACTCCTCCTCAGGATACAACTTCTCCCAAGTCTTGGAGATCAGCAAAAACAAGTAAGGACCATAGATGGGTACCTTGCGAGAGTAGATGGCAAAACGGAGCTCATTCCACATGATGTGGGAGATGTCAAGTGGAGCAGTCTGGGATGAGCGAGCCGCTTGACACATTAGAAGCATATCAACCAGGTAGGCATGGACCTTGTCCTTGTCGCCAACACGAGGGAACAAAGTGTTGCGAAAGATCCGATACATGATGTCCAAGAAGGGGTTCAACACCCAAGTCTGTTTGCCACTAGCAAGAGTCTTTGCCTCATAAAATGGAAGCAGCCTGTCTTTGTTTGCAGACTCAGGATTGGCGTGAGGCCGAAAACCAATTGGGTTATGGAGACCCTCATCAGGAAGCTGAAGAAGATCCATGAACTCATTCCAAGTAGAGGTCATCTTGTGACCATTGGTCATCCAAGTAATGGGGCGATCCTCCTTGGTTTGGAAATTGACAGAGGCATAGAACTGAGCAATAATTTCTGGATCAAAGTCATTCTGGAAGGTCATGATGTGCTCCAGGCCCAACTGCTCTATCAAATCAAGAGCCTCTGCAAAGTATGCCCGGTTCTTGTCCTTCCTCATGTGATCCACATCCACCCAATGAGCATCCACATAAAGATTGGCCTTGGTCTTGAGCACCTCATGGTAGATGCGAAACTGCTGCTTGGTCCAGAAGATATCATCTCCAGGAAAGTGCTCACGGGGTTCTCCATATGGGTTGACCTTTCTTCGTGACATGAACTCAGCAGCAGGCATCTCCTCCATAGACATTGAGGATTCCTTACGCTTGTTGGCTGAAGTCTTGTACCTGCGCTGGGGATTGGAGCCCTCTGGCACATCACTTGGGGTACGCAGACGCTTGGATCCGGTGTCACGGACAGGGTTGGTACGACGACCCTCAAAACCGGAGCCACCACCTAAAAACACAAACACAAGACCACAACAACACAAACACAAGAAGAATCAATGCCAAAGCCTCGATAAACACAAGAAACCAAGAGAAATAGGAAAGAGATCATGCTACGAAGAAAATATGATACAAGCGGTAGTACTGCTGACCCTTTGCGGAAGTAAAAAATTAGTACCGCAAGATAAGCGGTAGTACCGCATGACAGATGCGGTAGTACCGCATACGCTGCGGTAGTAATATTTTACTTCCGCCAGAAGAGGCGGAACTAAAAAATTAGTACCGCAATGTAAGCGGTAGTACCGCATGTGGATGCGGTAGTACCGCGTATGCTGCGGTAGTAATATTTTACTTCCGCCAGAAGAGACGGAACTAAAAGATTAGTACCGCAACGTAAGCGGTAGTACCGCATACGGATGCGGTAGTACCGCATACGTTGCGGTAGTAATATTTTACTTCCGCCAGAGGGGCGGAAGTAAAAAATTAGTGCTGCATGCGAATCGGTAGTACCGCATTGGGTCGCGGTAGTACCGCTCGGCAAGCAGTACTGAATTTTTACTTCCGCCCGAGCGGTAGTACCGCTGAGGACAGCGGTAGTGCCGCTCAGGTCAGATCAGATCTGGATTAGATCATGCGGTAGTACCGCGATTCTCCAGCGGTAGTACCGCACGAAACAGATCTGAGAAGAGCAGATCTAGAAACGGCCAAAGAGATCGACACACGGTACTACGGCTGATCATAGTAACTTCGTAGCAACAAATCTAATCGTATTTCTAGTGCACAAACACTCTCCCATATCCTAAGCATCCATGGATAAGATCACGAAGAACACAAGAACACTAAGCATCTCCCCTAACCCTAAAAACTCAGGCAAGGCAATAAGAAGAGGGGAAAAGGGGAGAAACCTTCATCCATGGCAAGAGGACGTGGTGGGGATCGATCCCATCGGTCGGAATGCGAGGAGAGTGGCCGAGGGAGGAGATCCGGCGAGGTCCTCCGGCGGCGTTCTTGAGAGAGAGAGAGAGACAGGGACGACGTGGGGGTTAGGAGTGAATGGGTATGGGGGAGATGGAACTCCCCTTGCCTGCTTATAACCCCCACACGTTCGGATATGTGCGGTAGTACCGCGGTCATCGCGGTAGTACCGCTTGCACGGTAGTACCGCTCGCCGGGCGGTAGTACCGCCCTACCAGCGGCAGTAAAAAATTACTGCCGTGCTGGAGGTGCGGTAGTACCGTATGTCCTCCGCGGTAGTACCGTAACCGATCACGGTAGTACCGTATGTCCTCCGCGGTAGTACCGTAACCGATCACGGTAGTACCGCTCCCCCAAGAAAATGCACGAAAAGGCAAGAGGCTTTAAGCACTAGAGAGAGTAAAAACACCATGTGCACAAGCAAAACAAGTAACACAAATTCCTCATAAGAGGGCGGTGGCCGAGGCCACCTATGTTTGAGTTTTATAGATATGGCACCGCGAAGAATTATCCTTGGGCCCATGATCAAAACTCGACTTGAAGCATTTAAGCGAACTATGTATGGCAAATGATGAAGCTTTGGTTAGTTTATGCATAATGGGGGGAGGAATAGTTCATTGAGAGAACAGTACTCCCCCTAAGTCCATGCCTACATCAAGACAAGATAGCTATGTCGAGTGTGAGGAGTGTGTGCACAGATTCAAATCACATTGCTCAAATCGATGATATTTAGCTCATGCCTTAACTCGCGAAATCTTGCTTCATCCAGAGGCTTCGTGAAGATATCTGCAAGGTTATCATGAGTGTTGACGTAGTGAAGCTCGATTTCTCCTTGCCTTATGTGATCCCAGATGAAGTGATACCGAATCTCAATATGCTTCGTCTTGAAGTGTAGCACCGGGTTGAGAGAAATCTTGATGGCACTTTCATTGTCACACCAAAGAGGCACTTTGTCACAAGTGACACCGTAATCCTTTAAAGTTTGCCTCATCCATAAGAGTTGAGCACAGCAACTGCCAGCGGCCACATATTCTGCTTCGGTGGACGAGAGAGATACACAACTTTGCTTTTTGGAAGACCAACTAACAAGAGAGCAACCAAGAAATTGGCACCCTCCCGAGGTGGACTTCCTATCCACTTTGTCTCCCGCCCAGTCAGAATCAGAGAAATCAACAAGGTTGAAATTTGCTCCTCTTGGGTACCATAAGCCAAAGTTTGGGGTATGAGCCAAATATCGAAAGATTCGCTTAACAGCCACAAAGTGACTTTCCTTAGGTGAGGCTTGAAACCGTGCACAAATTCCCACACTCAACATAATATCCGGTCTAGATGCACAAAGGTAAAGCAAGGATCCGATCATAGAGCGATATACCTTTTGATCCACCGCTTTACCATTGGGATCAATGTCAAGTTGGCATTTGGTTGGCATCGGAGTAGTAGCCGGCTTGACATCACTAAGATTGAACCTCTTGAGCATGTCTTGAGTATACTTGGATTGTTTGATGAAGATGCCTTCTCTTCGTTGTTTGATCTCAAATCCAAGGAAGTACTTCAACTCTCCCATCATGCACATCTCAAAATGTGTGGTCATGAGTGCGGCGAACTCATCATTGAAAGCTTTGTTAGGAGAACCAAAGATAATATCATCAACATATAGTTGGCATACAAACAACTCCCCTTTGACCTTCTTAGTAAAAAGAGTGGGGTCGATTTTCCCAATTTCAAACCCACGATCTTGTAACAACTCGGTAAGGTGCTCATACCACGCTCGTGGGGCTTGTTTAAGGCCATAGAGTGCCTTATCAAGTTGATACACATGATTGGGGAACTTAGGATCCTCGAACCCTGGGGGTTGTTTAACATACACCAACTCATTAATGGGACCATTAAGAAATGCACTTTTCACATCCATTTGTTGCAATTTAAAGTTATGATGGGAAGCATAGGCAAGCAACAAACGAATGGATTCAAGACGAGCAACGGGGGCAAAGGTTTCACCGTAGTCGATACCCTCGACTTGGGAGTAGCCTTGAGCCACCAGACGTGCCTTGTTGCGGATGACAATGCCATGGGCATCTTGCTTGTTCTTAAAGATCCATTTGGTTCCAATGACATTATGGTTCTCCTTTGGTCTTGGCACCAGACGCCACACTTTGTTGCGCTCGAAGTTATTGAGTTCTTCATGCATGGCATTGAGCTAGTCGGGGTCTTCGAGCGCCTCATAAACCTTCTTAGGTTCAACAAAGGAGACAAAAGCTTGATGAGCACAATAGTTTGCTAATTGTCTACGAGTGCTTACCCCCCTTTTGATGCTTCCTAAAATGTTCTCGATGTGATGCTCGTTGGAAGCAAGCCTGGAGGCAACTTTTGCAGCACGACGCTCTAATTGCTCTTCAAGTGATAACTGAGGAGCATTTAGTTGATCATCTTGAGCGTCATCATGAGCAAGATCTTGATCTTGAGCTTCCTCTTGACCTTGATCTTGCTCGGGGGACTGAACTTGGCCTTGTGCATCAATTGGTGGTTCTTCACCAACTTGAGATTGGTCTTGCACTTGGCCTTGTTCATTAGGTTGAGGGCCTTCACTTTGTTCTTCGAAAGCGTGTGGGTCTTGGGTTGGTAATGGTTCCACTTGAGTGGAACATTGTCCTTCTCCTTCGGCCACAAGGGGTTCCTCAATGGGTAGGATATATCCAACACCCATTCTTCTTATGGCTTGAGGAGGAATTTCATCACCTGCATCACAAGTACCACTTTGCTCCACTTGGGAGCCATTATTTTCATCAAACTCTACGTTACACGTCTCCTCTATGAGTCCAATGGACTTGTTGAGGACACGGTAAGCATGAGAGTTTGTAGAATAACCAACAAATATGCCCTCATGAGCTCTAGATTCAAATTTAGACAAACGAACACCTTTCTTGAGAATGAAACACTTACACCCGAACACCCGGAAGTACTTGAGATTGGGCTTGTTACCGGTAAGAATCTCATACGGAGTTTTGTTCAAGCCTTTGCGGAGATAAAGACGATTTGAGGCATGGCAAGCGGTGTTGATGGCTTCGGCCCAAAAGTTGTATGGAGAGTTGAATTCAGCCATCATGGTTCTTGCAGCATCTATTAAAGTTCGGTTCTTTCTCTCCGCTACACCGTTTTGTTGAGGGGTATACGGGGCTGCATATTGATGTTTGATCCCCTCATCACCAAGAAACTCATCCAAGGTGTAGTTCTTGAACTCGGTGCCATTGTCACTTCTGATCATCAAAATCTTTGCTTCATGTTGTCGTTGAGCTTCATTTGCAAAGTTGATGACGGTTTGTTGGGTCTCACTCTTCTTCTTGAAGAAGTATACCCAGGTATATCTTGAGTAATCATCCACAATCACCAAGCAATACTTCCTACCCCCAAGACTATCAAAAGTGGGAGGCCCAAAGAGATCCATGTGGAGGAGTTCTAGGGGTCTCTTTGAATAGATGATAGTCGTGGGAGGGTGAGCCTTCTCATGTAATTTTCCTTCAATGCACACCCTGCAAGCACGATCTTTGGCAAAGCTAACATTTGTTAGTCCTCGGACATGGTCCCCCTTGAGAAGACTTTGCAAAGATCTCATATTGACGTGGGCCAAACGGCGATGCCAAAGCCATCCCACATCAACTTTAGCCATTAGGCATGTCGCGACCTTAGTGGGTTGCTTCGAGAAGTTAACCACATAAAGACCGTTCTCGACATGCCCAACATAGGCTACTTTAAGAGTCTTGCTCCACAAGAGGGCCACAGAATCAATATCAAAGAATGTAGCAAAGCCCATGAGTGCAAGTTGGCGAACAGAAAGTAAATTTTATGCAAGGGACTCAACAAGCATGACTTTCTCGATCGTGAGATCATGAGAGACAACAACCTTGCCAAGTCCCAATACCTTAGAAGATGATGCATCACCCCATTCGATGTTGGTGGCCATAGATGAACCGAGATGCACGTCCACCACCAAGTCTTTGCTTCCGGTCATATGATTTGTGGCTCCGCTATCGAGCAACCATGATCCCCCACCGGAAGCAAACTCCTACAATAGATCAATGCTTGGATTTAGGTACCCATTTGGTAATGGGTCCTTTGAGGTTAGTGACAAGGGTCTTAGGAACCCAAATGGACCATTCAATGTATTCGTAAGAAGAACCAACAAATTTAGCAAACACATGGCCATCACTGGCACGGCATAAAACATATGAAGGATTAAAATCTCCGGCCATGTTTGATGGTATGGTGGAGTTTTTCTTGACACCACCACTTTTCTTCTTGGTCGACGTGCCCTCTCCTTCTTTCACAAAGGATTGTCGGAGAGGGAGTGGTTGCTTGGTCTTGTCATTCTTCTTCTTCTTGAGCTTAGGAACAAACCCAATTCCTTCCTTTGCCACAACTTCCTTTTGATTACTCAAAAGGGCGTTGAGGTTCTTCTCACCTTGTATGCAAGTCACAAGGCCTTTCTCAAGTTGCTTCTTCAATTCGGCATTCTCTTCAACAAGATGCACATGCTCACAACAAGGGTTAGTAGCATTTGCATTATCAATTAAAACCATGCGAGGAAAGATAGCCTTTTCCTTGGTTAGCGAAACTTGGAGTTGATCATGAGACTCCTTGAGAGTAGCATGCATTCCTTTCAAGGCTTTGTGTGCCTTGTCAAGGATGTCAAACTCCTCTCTGAGTTTAGCATGGTCAACTTCAAGCTTTGCCTTCTCGGAGTTAAGGACACGAGAGACAACTAAAGCATGATCAAGATCTTTCTTTAATTTAGCATGATCATCGTTGTGTGACTCATCAAGAGTCAAAAGAAGACCACACTCTTCCTCTAGGGCGTTAGAGAGATCCGATATCTCATCGGCATAGTCTCGACTATGTCCTTCCATTTTAGTAATGGTTTCCTCGTGAGCCTCGATCATGTCATTGGCCTCACCGAGTTGTTCCAAGAGAGCAACAAAATGCTTCTTGGGTTTGCCCTTGAGATTCTTTATAAATAAATCAAATTCATTTTCTCCCTCCTTAATACCCTCACCCTCATCAATACCATTAGTCAATGAAGGATTAGAAGGGATAGTAGTATTGATGTTTGGGGTTACCTTGTTGGTGGCCTTGGCCATGAGACACTTGGCGGTGATGTTCTCGTTTGGTGAGTTGAAGAGAGATGAGTGCGTAGTGGTAGCAATGGCAATTGTGGCCATAGTGGTCACCTCATCGTCTTCATCATTGTCATCATCCTCCACATATTATTCTTGAGCCACCAACACTTTCGGAGGAGTCTTCTTGATGAAGTTGTTCTTGTTGGGATAGGACTTTGACTTGTCCTTCCGAATAAGCTTGCCTCCAAAGTCTTCTCTCTTCTCATATGGGCAATCCGCAACGAAGTGACTTACATTTCCACAGTTGAAGCATGTCCTTACTCGTTGCTTCCCTTTGTTCCCACTAGAGTTGTTCCTGTTAAAGTTGGACCTTGTGTTCTTCTTGCCCCAGAATTGCCTTGAAGCAAGAGCCATGTGCTCATGATAGGCATATTTGGTGTCCTCGGGGCAACACTCATCATCATCTTCCACTTCCTCCTCTTCCACACAAGCCTTGGCCTTCAGAGCAATATTAGGCTTCTTGGATCATTGAGCTCTTAAGACCGCATTGTCGGCGGTCACGTCCAGGATCCTCATGGCAACAAATTCATCCAACACTTCATTTGAGGATAAAGTGTGGAAGTCTGGTCTCTGACGAATGACAGAGGACATGGCCTTATGATAGGGCATCATGGCCTTGAGGAACTTGCGCTTGATCCAATTGTCATCCGTATCCTTACTGCCATGATCGCGAAGAGACACTGCAAGAATAGTTAATCTTCGATAAAGTTCACGAGGATCTTCATCTTTGATCATAGCAAACTCATCAGCTTCATCTTGCACCACTTCATAGTTGGAGTGTTGAATACTGGTGCTTCCCTTGTACATCGTGCTGACATGCTCCCAAGCCTCCTTGGCAATAGTGAAGGGTCGAAGGTGAGCAATGTCTTCAGGAGGGATGGAATCTTGAAGAATGCAAAGAGCGGACTCGTTGAACTGATGATCTGCAGTCTCTCTTGGAGTCATGTTGTCGGGATCATACGGATAAAAACCTTGCTCAATAATTCTCCAAAGGTTAGTGGAACAATGATTGATATGACGTTTGAAACGAAAAACCCAAGTAGCAAAATCAGTATTTTTAACAAACTTGGGAGGGGGCCCAACAGAATTTAAATGCGGTGTGGGAACGGGTCCTCCATAGTGAGTAGGAGGAGCAGATTGGGCAAATTTCCCACTCCCATTCTTAGTGACCGGGGCTTGCTCACTACTAGCTTCTCCCTTGTCGGGATTAGCCTCCAACACGTTGGTAGCGGGACGACCCACTTCCAACGGTGAGGTGGATAATTTAAGCCCCTCAAGCATTTCTTTAAACATGCCTTTGACCTCGCTCGCTAGTGATTCTTTCAATGTGGTCAAGGCCACATTGAACTCCTCACGAGTGACCGAGGCTCCCCCATTTGACGTAGGCAAGGACGTATTTCCACCGGAATGGTCCTCCGTCTCGACTACATTGTCAACCATACTCTTCGGACGGTAAAGTCCTTAAAAAGAGACGAGGCTCTGATACCAATTGAAAGGATCGATATGGTTGACTAGAGGGGAGGGGGGTGAATAGGCAACTAACAATTTTTAGCTTTTCTTAACCACTTTAAATTAAGCGACAAAATAAGTTGTCTAGATATTCTACTAGGATGACAACTAAGATAAAGGAGGACAACAACTACACATGCATGCTATAGGAGTTGAACAAGTAAAGCATGCAAAAGTAAAGGTAAGAAATAACCACAAGTGGAACCGGTGGAGACGAGGATGTGTTTCCGAAGTTCCTTCCCTTTGAGGGGAAGTACGTCTCCGTTGGAGCGGTGTGGAGGCACAATGCTCCCCAAGAAGCCACTAGGGCCATCGTATTCTCCTCACGCCCTCACACGATGCAAGGTGCCGTGATTCCACTAGTGGTGCCCTTGAAGGCGGCAACCGAACCTTTACAAACAAGGTTGGGGCTATCTCCACAACTTGGAGGCTCCCAACAAACCATGAAGCTTCACCACAATGGAATATGGCTTCGAGGTGACCTCAACCGTCTAGGGTGCTCAAACACCCAAGAGTAACAAGATCCGCAAGGGATTAGTGGGGAGAATCAAATATCTCTTGGTGGAAGTGTAGATCGATGCCTCCTCAAGCAATCCCGAGCAAATCAACAAGTTTGATTGGCTAGGGAGAGAGATCGGGCGGAAATGGAGCTTTTGGAGCAACAATGGAGTAGTGGGGGAAGAGGTAAGTCTTCTTGGAGAAGAAGACCCCCTATATATAGTGGGGGGACAAATCCAACAGTTATTGGAGTTTTCAGCCCGCAGAGAGCGGTAGTACCGCGCATGAGTTGCGGTACTACCGCTGGCTGAGCGGTACTACCGCTTTGGGAGCGGTACTACCGCTTAGGCAAAAGAGTGCGACATGATTGACAACCACGGATGAAAGGCTACATCCGCAGGGAAAACGGTAGTAGCAAAATGCGACACGGTACTACCGCTTAAGATAAGCGGTACTACCGCATTGTATACGGAAGTAAAAAATTACTTCTGCATCCACTTCTTTACTTAGACTCAGCGCCTGGGCCAGATACACGGTACTACCGCTCTGGGGACGCGGTACTACCGTTGGAGCGGTACTACCGTGTCGGCAGGCGGTACTACCATGTAACTGTGCGGTACTACCGCTTGGTTAAGCGGTACTACCGCTTGCCAGGCAGATGATCAGTTAAGAAGTCACAGTTTTGCATATACGAAAAATAGCCGGTTGGACCTCGAGAGAAGCAAGGAAAGGTGGTGCGGGAGTAGGATGTGTACGTGTTGATTCTACCCAAACCTTTCCGACGCGGACCCCCTCTTAATAGTACGGCTTTCCTATTACTCAAAGCCACCGACAGGGAGCAAAAAGAAAACACCGTCTTCCATAGAATCCGAGGGGCAAATAATCGTCTTGTGCCTAAGGGAGATATACCCGTATGAGCTTAGAGCACACGATCAGTCCGCAAATGCATTGTCATCAATCACCAAAACTGCTTAGGGAGAAATATGCCCTTACACCTTGAATGCCTCCAAAGATTGAAATGCCTACGCCACATGATCAACAACAAGTGAGCATGCAAACATATACATGGCCGAAGTCTCATGGCCGTAGCAAGGAAAGGGCTAGAAAGAGGAGAGCATACCATGTCCCCAACGCCGAGACCACTCACGGGCCGTGCTTCAACGCTCTCAAATGCGGCGCAATACTTGTTGCACTCTTGTTGGATGAACAACCATCTTTTTTGAATCGAGCCGATGCCACGGTTGCTTGTAATTTGGTAGGGTTCAAACATCTTCCTTTCATGGAATGTTTTGTGGATTCTCGTCCAAAAAACAATGCCCTTTTGTTGCGCACCGGCCCTCGGATCTTGGCTAATCTCCATTCCACATTGGCAAATCAACTTGTCCTCGTCCTGTGCATATGAACCCGTGCGAATGCTCTTCCTCTTCTTTTCTGCTTCCACTCTTTGGGTGAGCTCGTCGATGAACAATGGCTCGCCACTGATATCAACCTCATTGACTTCTTCTTCATCACCATCACCTTCGATATAGATGTCATCGTCTTCATGCCACGAGTCACCATGGTCGTAGTCAGCACGGTCGTCGGCCTCTTCATCGGGCACGTACTGGGCGCGGCCATCCTGACTTTGGGTCTCCTCGGGGTCGTAGCCATCGCCATGCCCACCCTCGAAGATCACGTTCTCCATGTACTGGTTGTAGTAGTGGTCGTCCACCGTTGGCGTTGGTGTTGGCATTTCGTCAAACAAGACGCGGGGGGGCGGCATGGTGCCCGTGAACGGTGCCCGTGCCTGCTTTCTTTGCATCTCGACGGACGGCCGCCTGCCGCTGCCGGACCCAGGCGTGACGTTGAGGTCGATGACGTCCGCGGGGCGCGGTGTGGACGGCGCGAACAAGCCCACGTCAGGCGACGCCGAGAAACGGGTCTGGCCGTCGTACCTTGGCGGAGGAAAGCCGGGCGACATGGGCGCGGCGCGCGACGTCGGCGACTGGCAGTGCGTAGGCCGGGCGACCGACGAGCCTGTGCTCGCCGGCCCGACGGCCGCTGCAGGGAACCCGGCCGGACGGCCCATGCCAAGCATGAGGATGGCGTGCGCTTTGTTCACGATTTCCTCTTTCTCGGCGGCAGCGGCCTTGCGCCGCGCTTCCTCCAGCTCCTCGCGCTGGGCGGCGAACTTGGCCGCGGCGGCATTGACCTTGACGACCGCTCTTCGCTCCCTCCTCTTCGCCGATTCCGCGTCCAACTTGGCGATCTCCTCCGGCGTGCACTCCGAACGAGGCTTCTTGGCGCCTTGGCCGCCTTCTTCTTCACCTTTGCGGGCGGGTCGACGGCCAGGCCGCCGGAACTCGGCGGGGTGTCGGCCATGGACGGGGAAGAGAGGGGGTGGCGGGAGGGACGTGGGAGGGTTTGGGGGAAATGGCGCCAAATGGCCGGCGAGGGGGGGGGGGTTGGTTTCTCCCACCGACAGGCGGGTCAGGGGAGGACAAGCGCGCGCGTCCCGCCCGTCCGCACGCTGTCCGTTTCACTTCAAAACCGACGCACACTTGAGCCGGGGATGGGTCGAAAGCGGACACAAAGCGGATAAAAGTCCGTTTGCGCCCGCGCGCTGGGCCGTCTCGTTTGTCTCTTTTACCCCAAACGGACGGGGGCGGACAAAATAGGGTCGCGCGGTGGAGTTGGCCTAAGGCCCGCTCAATCATTGTCCGTGGCCACGTCCGGTAACGTAGAGGACCGAATTTGCTCGGTCCGATTGAAGATGCTCCTAGTAGATAATCTCCGTTACAAACTCACCTTATCTGATTTTGTTTTGAAGACTGTCATTCTGATTTGTTTTTCCTACATTCGAAACGCAAGCGCATGTCAGTAGCAGTGCACGGCTGACAAGCCAGAGCCACATAAAATACCACTGGCAAGTCAAGGAATACGTACGTACTACTATGTCCCTACGTACAGCATGCAGCTAGCTGATTGACGACGTGTGAGCCGACGTAGCATCAACCCTACACCATAGCCTAGGGGTGCACGAGATGACATGATAGGCTGCCAAGCTTTAAGTCCCATCCTCCTCACTGTTCGATAAGATTCTTTGACCATTATCTGCCCAAAAGATATATCGCTAGTAAACAATGATGAAGAATGGCAAGATTTTCTGGTCTACGAGTGTACATCTACGTACAGCTTTTAGCTGACAAAACTTATTTTCCAAAATATTTAGCTGAGAAACTAGTTCAATGAAAACTCAGCCTTTTCTAAGCACCGTATCAGATAAACCTGCTAGTGGTTTGTGATTTTTGTGTAGAATGTGACATGTTCTTTCCCCGAAAATTGGCTTCTTACAGTGATTTTTATTTATTTTTGTTCATTATAATAGCCTCTGTTCGTCCGGACTCTGGAGTCTCAATCTCTCAAGTCCCAGTATTCTCGTCTTTGCTCAGCCATCATGGCCGATTGGGGTGGATCACGTGCCCGTGCCTGTACAGCATGAACTGAACATTTTTCTGAGTGACATGAACTGAACGTCGCTAACTCTGGTAGCCCATCTTTTGACACTGACTTGACAGGACGAGCAGAAAACACGGGCTCCTCTTCCTCTCTCACCCTTTCTCTCCCAGAGTCCGAGGATGCTGTGGAGCTACTCGTCTCGCTCGGTCTCGAATGGTGGTTCACTATGATTAGAGAGTTAGTGCATGGAAAAAAAAAACTAAAAAGGAATATTGCGTACACAAAAAAATCTTTTTAGTTTGTACTAAATGTTTTTCCATGTGCTTTTTTTTGCATTAGCTTGGTCTAGGCCTTTCAATGCATGCAAGATTTTTTGTAAGAACCGTGAAATTTCCGTTCATAGTTGTTTTTTGCTACAAACCATTTGGATCGCATAAATGATGCTAACAAATTGCTTTCACATGTCCTCAGTTTGATAGAAACTTCAAGCTACGTTTGTTCTGGTTTTTGTTCTTCTTCTCTAGGGCCACTTTGCTCCAAGGATTTCAAATATAACTTTGGAGGATTCTAATTGTTAGGAATATTCCGTTTCAAAAAAAATTTGTTAGGAATATACGTGTGAGTATATGGTACACAGGAGTG
Organism: Secale cereale; assembly: GCA_902687465.1. Lineage (NCBI taxonomy): Eukaryota > Viridiplantae > Streptophyta > Magnoliopsida > Poales > Poaceae > Secale > Secale cereale. Next base: position 729,329,059 of record LR738713.1, read on the forward strand.
CAGACCGTATAAATATGTGTTTAAGTTTTATTTGTGATTGATTTTATAGGAGAATTTCCACGCACTCTGGCTCCATGCATATTTTCTCGAGGTTGATTGATTTGATGCCAACATTAGACATTGATTATGGTGTGACTTTTTCCATACGACATGTTTGTTGTTTTAATTGACTATCATGCAGTGTTACTTTTCTCCGTACGTATAGCCATTTGGCTAAGTCTTCATTTGCTTTACATGAATTTTGTAGGAACTATATCTATGGTTTTTTATTTTATTTTAAGCTCTTTAATTTGTACGAGTGGATTTCTATTACTATGTAAGATTGGTCCTTCATATTTCAAAAAAAAAACATTAGCTAAGATAAAATGAAAATTCCTATCCTACAAGTTAAATGACATGTATCATTTAAATAGAAATTGAGATACATGTCATCTCATTTTCTAATCCTATAATATTTCTATGCTATGAACCAAGATAATACCTAAGTTAAGAGTGTGTTACTAATATAGAGTAGATGTGCCATTAAATGTAATAAAGCACATATATGGAGAAATAATAAAAAATACTATCAGGTCGTAGTACAAGAGGAGGAGAGGGACGGGGCAGCCGCAGACGCAGTAGCGGCATGCAGCTTTTCCAAGAATCTTTCCATCCTGGTGAAAAGGAGGACTATTGCTCCACACATGCAAGGACCAACCCGGGCCAGGGACTAGACGTGGATAGGCGACAGGCCGGGCACACACCGCAACTGTAACCTGCTGGAGCTTCTCTCCCTGTACAGTCCCATTATGTGAGTGACCCCTGCCACTGCTGGCAGATGAAACAAGTCACCACTCTGACTGCCCCTGCGTTGCATGCCCTCCTTCGATCAGACCAAACGAAACCTCAAAGAATCCATCCACGTGTTCACGGAAAAACAGTTGCCCGGAAAACGTTTTAGTTTCAGTTGATTCTGCCTTGACTGTTAAAGTAAAATCCAACGTTTGTCGTTCATTTCCCTCCCATGAATGAATATTGTTCATCTTTCTCCTCCTACGGTTACTGTTCTTCCTCACCGCCCATCAGCCTGTCTAGAGCTCAAATCTATTAGTCCCTCACACACGCACATACCACGACTCACGCACACACAGCACAAACTCTAGCGCAACACACGCACGCATTAATCACACATGCATAGGAATGCATCACACAACTCACACGCGTGCACGCATCTTGCTTGGCCGTCGACTCATGATTTTTTCCCACCTAATGAATTTTTTTATTGTAATCATCTTCAGGGACGATAGGAAATACTTATGTGTCCAACAAAATGGCTAGTGTAAATTATAACAACGTTTTCACGGCGGTCCTGCTCCTCCTTAGAGAATATCACCCAATCTATTGGCGGTGACAGCGGATGCCGTGGGCAGCGAGAAGGGAAGTGTAGGTTGTGTGCGAAGAGAAGAAACATACTCCCTCCGTTCCTAAATACTCCCTCCGTCCGGAAATACTTGTCATCAAAATGAATAAAAGGGGATGTATCTAGATGTATTTTAGTTTTAGATACATCCCTTTTTATCCATTTTGATGACAAGTATTTTCACAAGTATTTTCGGACGAAGGGAGTATAAGTCTTTGAAGAGATTTCACTATAAACTACATACGGATGTATGTAGATACATTTTAGAATGTAGATTCACTCATTTTGTTTGGTATGTAGTTCATAGTAAATTTTTTACAAAGACTTACATTTAGGAACGGAGGAAATAGATTGTGGGCAGCAAGAAGGAAAGGGGAGGTTGCGAGTCTTTCTATAGCCGCGAGAAGCGGACAACGGGAAAAGTGACGATAAATTGCTATGGGCCAGTGCGGGAGGTGAGGAGAGACCGGCTCTCTCCGTAAATTATGTGACTCTGGGTCGTATAACGACTCTACTAGCTATAGAGTGGTATTATCGGCGTAAATTAGCATATCAACTGTTATTATGATTTGCAAATCAACTAATGGTTGGATTAGAAGGACGGTGATATTTTCAACCCATCGAAGTTCAACTCCTAAATTTTACACTGATGCTCGTATTTTCTGAAGAGAGATGCTAGACTTACGACTATATTAGACTTACGGAATCACGTGTAGAGTTATGGTTGGAGAAGGTTAGGGAGAAGATGTCCCACTAGCTAAAATCAGGGGAGTTGGTTGGTGAGAGAGGAGTCCGTAATTAAAACCAATTCATACAAGCTTTCCGTAAGTGTAGCATTTTTGTTTTTTGCATGTATTTCAGGCCTTTTGTCGATGTGCGTTCAATGGGAGGAGACGTTCTCGTCGACTATGGATGCGTCTATAGAAAGATGATCCGCCGGCTCAATTTTTCGAAGGTGCTCATAGGGATAGTGTGTGCGTGCGTTTATAGGGATGTTTTTTTAGATCATAGGGATGTTTATATATGCATATGTCTGAGCGTTTGCGCTTATATATGTTTTAAAAAAGGGTTATTTGTGATTTGCTAAAGTTGCTCTGAGAATATAGCGGTAGAAAAAAGATAAGAGGGTGGTGCACGTACTATTTGCATGTGGCACGTACGGATCCGTGTTTGCGCTTATATATGTTTTAAAAAAGGGTTATTTGTGATTTGCTAAAGTTGCTCTGAGAATATAGCGGTAGAAAAAAGATAAGAGGGTGGTGCACGTACTATTTGCATGTGGCACGTACGGATCCGTCTAAGATTCTATATCCTTGGCCGCGGCGTGAGATTGCGTCGTGTCGAAACAGCGGCAACGGCAACAGCGACGCAAGAAAGACAGCTTCCTCTTTACTCATGATTTGACATGGGAACAAAGCCAATCCCTTCCCACCAGCCACACACACACTCGCTCATCATTCATTCACCTTCCGGCCTCCTCCTCCTCCTCCTCCTTTCCTCCTCCGTCCGTCCACCCCCCAGTTTCGTTCTCCACCGCTTCTCTTCTTTCCAGGAGAGTTCATCTCATCTCCTTCCTAGCTAGGGTTTCTTGGCCTTGTCGTCTGTTCTTGATTCGTCGATTCTGTGCGCAAATTATGGAGAGGTTCCCTAATCTCGGGGGAGGAGGAGGGAGCGGCAGTAGCAGCAGCAGTGCGTCCATGGCCTCCTTCTTGCAGCTCCCGCCGCCCGCCGCGTCGTCGCCCTCGCCGGAGCTGGCCGGCGAGCAGCACGGCTCGCGGCTCGCGTTGCAGCAGCTCCTGGCCGCTCCGCCGCCGTCGGCGCAGCCGCAGCAGCGCAGGGAGATCTCGCCGGCGGACGCCGCGACCATCAAGGCCAAGATCATGGCGCACCCCCTCTACTCGCCGCTCCTCGCCTCCTACCTGGACTGCCAGAAGGCATCGTCCAAACCATGCAGATTTAGTTAGTTAGGTCACACGGCATGTGTGCACCATGTGCTGAAGCTGAGCGCGTGATTTGCTTTCTCTTATAGGTCGGCGCCCCGCCGGAGGTGCTGGAGAGGCTCTCGGCCGTGGCGGCGAAGCTGGACGCCGGGCATGGCCGGGGGAAGCACGAGTCCCCGCGCCCCGACCCGGAGCTCGACCAGTTCATGGTATATGTTCCTCGATACACACGATGGATCAAGCTCGTCGCGTGATGCCATGTGATGCTTTGCTGTACCTGTACTGATTCCGAGTTCACCGGCCGGCGTGCAGGAGGCCTACTGCAACATGCTGGCCAAGTACAGGGAGGAGCTGGCGCGGCCGATCCAGGAGGCCACCGAGTTCTTCAAGAGCGTCGAGACGCAGCTCGATTCCATCACATTCACAGGTATACTCAGATTTTAGCAGCGATATTTATGCGCCTGGTGGCAGCTGGTGCTTCCGAGACGAGAAGATTCTTGGCTTGCCGCATTGGGAAATGTCCGGTTTGTGCGACGGAATGGAGCCAACTTTTTTCCTCTTTGGATCCATGCTGTCGTTCCCTGCCACTGCCACGATAAACTTTGCCCCTTTGTTTATTTAGGGGGGATAAGGGCATGCATTAGACCACAAGTTCACGAACTATAATAACACCGGCATCTTAGCGGAGTACGTACACATCAGCAGTATATGAGTATTAAATTAGCATCCGTTGTCATATGCATCACGAGCCCACAGGGAACTCGTGGTTCCAATCTCCGCCTCTCGTTAGTGATACCTTCGGCTCTCAGTTTATAGTTAATCACGATTGGAAGTAGCACACTGTCTTCAACCTTTAGAGACTCCATCTTTGGTTCAGCAGAGGCAATACATAGGCGAACGAGAGGCATGTGGCTTTCTTAGCCTCACTCTTAGGGCTACAAAGTCGATTGTGCCGGCAGTTTAATCATCTATGTGGTTTAGCACTGTGTAAGCAGCTAGCTCGAAGGAATTACATCAAGGTAACTGGTGTTCAGTCCACATAGAGATTATTAATTGAGCGGTACTAACCGGCCCTCTTATTCGGTGGTAGCAGTAGTGATTTAATTGGGATGCAGAACACAGGGTACTAGCTGATTCGACACGCGTGTACGTATGCGGCGGTGGATGAGCGGTGGGCCTGTAGCAGTTCTGTTCCTCCGCGAGTATTAGGGTGCCAATAAATCGCCACCCTGTACTAGATGGACGCCTACTGTTACTACACTGTGCACCCTGTCCCTTTGTCCAGTCGGAGTGAGTGTGAGAGGGAGTGACGCCTGAATTCTTTCTGGAAAGAAATATCAGCAACAACTTCAAAGCCTGTCCTCTGAACATGCAGCTGTCTGATATCCTATTGGTGAAGAGACATTTTTGTTTGCACAAATATTTCACTGCTACATTTTTTTCTTTCGCTGAAGAAATGAAAACTGACTAGTTTCTTGTTTAATAATGCCCTCAATGTTGCACAGAACACAAAATCACCTCTTCAGATCAGATCAAGATGTTAATCGTTATGCAATACTTGTTTTTTAGGGACTGTACCATTAAGGATAATGTGGGAGCCTTTTTTTTCTTTTGCATCGATGTGGGAGCGTTTATATAGACTAAGAAGCCTCATATTTCTTCGATCTAATTTTGATCATAGCCATAGAGCATTGTTAATTGGTATGAGGATTTTATGTCTTTTTTAAATATATAATCACCCTTTTGTGACCCAAGTTATTCGATGTGTGGTTCCTACATTACATTGTTGAAACATATACATGCTTTGGACTTAGCATGATGGGTTCCTTTTCTGGACCTTAAGAACCTTTTGCATCTTTTGAGCAAAGGTTTTTGGGCGGAAAAATTGTAGTGTTAGACGTGCATATGGCTGTACTTCATTTTTCCTACACATAACGATATTCGGTACCTCGGTACGTATGAACCTGTTTTTTTTTTAATATTTAGCAAAAGAAATCATATTTCCACGTTTGGAAAACTATGAAAAAATTGTGTTAGTTAACAATGGGTATACATTTGCCATTTTAAATTATCGCTAAAAATATGATTATTCGCGAGCTATGAAAAAACACAATTTGAGGTATGGAACAGTTTGCTATAGTGAAAATTATGTAACTTGTGGTGCAGAAATCTATTTTGTGATTTTCACACAGGCCGCAAATGGTCACATTCTTTTATATGGAAGTTAAAGGAGCAATTTTCTGCTCAATACCAACATGCACGAAATTTTTCATAATATTTACAGAAACTTAGAAATGTGGTTTTTTTGTTGGGTATAAAAATGGGATCGCTATCATGAGGTTCCAAATATACTTTATGAATTTCCTACATATATGATATACGTTTGGATTAATTTAAACATGAGTCCTAGCCTCATTTCCAGAACTAAGTTAAAATTCCAAAAAAGTGCATTTATATCTTTCTCTCCACCGTGTTATACATCTGATCTGAAAAGTTCTTTCATTGATCTTAGGAGTTATTGAAGTATCTCTTTTGAGCAATGGCAGTGATTTTATTTGATTTCGTACGCTGTGTACTGTGGGCAAATTTCCCTTTTAAAACCAGGTTAAGTCCATGTACTGTATTTTGAACAGCTTCAGCTCCTAAGATGTTCAAAAGAAAGTGATAGCATGAAATATGGATGTGGATTTATTTACAAACAACTTCACTTGCTAACATAAAGAAAACGAGCAGTGATAAGTAATTTTTATTATATGCAGTCACACATAGCTTTGGTCTTACATGACTTTGCTAGTTGTCGTGGGTTTTCGTGTGTGTGAGTTGGTGTTAGCTATGTGCATCCTAGATATACAGATGTCGGGTGTGTGCTCATTCTGTTATGTATCTTCTTGATGCTCCATTTTAAGCAAATAAAATCCACCTCTTATCCAAAAAAATCTTTATTATATACACATGATATATTTACATAAAGAAAACGAGTATTTGTCATATAGATTTTAAGTGTTTTTTATGTGTGGAAACTGCACTTTATTTGTTTATGTTGCTGAAAAACTATACATCTCTCCTTTAATTCCGACTTGTTTCTTGTTTTTTTCACTTGTTCTAACGGATATTCGGATATCCGAACAACCTTTTCATTTTGGTACTTCACTATACGTACTTGTGAAAATTAACACAACCTGGCACGTGTATAAGTACTTTCGTGCCTAGATGGATTCGACAGAATTAGGGTAGTTTGCTATTTATTGCCCACAAGGCTGCACAAAACTAAAAGGCACTTCGTTTCTCTATCTGGTGTATGGATGAACTTGGGAACTTGCATGGAGAAGGTGCTTCTGGCTTGTGCAGCATCATTGGCTTGTGCAGCATCAGGTTGCACCTTACTCGATGATGCAAATTTTTAGCAGCGTGGTTGAAATATGCCTCCATTTGTTGTTCTGATTTTCACCCAGTAACCATTTTCAGTTCACACATTTCTAAGATGACAACTCACTACTCGCCGTTTGTTACAATGGTGTGGCTAGATCTCAGTCCCAAGTCTCAGTCAAGTGACACAACATATAAAAAATAAGGAAGACAAAATTAAAAAGAAATTTTTGCAATCCCGTGAATATAACATCGACTACTGAGATTTTATTCACATCGACTACTGAGATTTGGTTAAGTCTAGTCGACTGAGATTTAGCAATCCCGTTGTTACAGTGAGGCATTTGTGTGGATGATATTGCTATGTGAAATTCTTCAAAAATTAGTTAATTCTAGCACTATTTGTCAAAACTGGTCCTTGTCCTTTCCGCGTGTTTTTGTGTGAGGATATTCTGCATGCAGGAACACACCTTTTGAAATTAAACCAGGTGTCATGTAATAGTATTTTCAATCCATTTAAGAGAAGTGCTATTTTCCCAAGTGGTCCAGATCTGGGAACGGGACCAACATTTTGTTGTTTTTGTCAACAGAGAGTACTAATTGCGAAGGCGCGGGGTCGTCCGAGGATGAGCTGGACACGAGCTGCGTGGAGGAGATCGACCCCAGCGCGGAGGACAAGGAGCTGAAGCACCAGCTGCTGAGGAAATACGGCGGCTACGTGGGGAGCCTCCGCCAGGAGTTCTGCAAGCGCCGGAAGAAGGGGAAGCTCCCCAAGGAGGCCCGCCAGAAGCTGCTGCACTGGTGGGAGCTGCACTCCAAGTGGCCCTACCCCTCTGTACGATACGATCATACATGCCACCACCATTGAATTTCTCGGATTAGTTAGTTTCAGTCGCTGATGATTGCTGGTGGTGTATGTGCAGGAGACGGAGAAGATCGCGCTGGCGGAGTCGACGGGGCTGGACCAGAAGCAGATCAACAACTGGTTCATCAACCAGAGGAAGCGGCACTGGAAGCCGGCGCCGGAGGACATGCCCTTCTCCGTGATGGACGGCGGCGTGGGCGTCAGCTTCCTCCCCGCCCCGCAGGGCCCGGCGCTCTACATGGACAGGGCGCCCTTCATGGTGGACGGCATGTACCGCCTCGGGTCGTGAGGCCTCTCTCCCCATCGGCGGACGGGGACTGCCGGCCGGTGCCGTCGGCGTGGTACGTAAGCTCCATGCATGGCAACGGCATGCGGCCGGTACGTAACGTACTTAGTCTGACGACGACTGCTCTATCTTATGGTCCTTCGGTAAATACTCCATATATATCTGCCGTTCACGTTGAACATGTCTGCCAAGTAGGAATATATATATTTTTTCCGTCAGCCTGCCTGTGCCCAGGTAAATACTAGGTGGTCGACATCGATGCATGCTAGCTAAGTCGTTGTTCCAACACTAGAGCAACATTATTTTGCTGGCTGATGGCAAGTCAGATCAGGTGTACTGCATCTACTACTACATGCCTGGTTCCTTTCATCATCAACAGATAAATTCATGGAGATGAACAAACTGTCTCATTGATGGGCCCCTGAGATCCATACATGCCGGCCCGATCAACGTGTGCTTGCTTTCCTACACCCACAGTACACGTACGCGCTCTGCGTGCTGTTGCTTTCCCGGGGAACGATGGAAGCTGCTGAACAGTGCCGCAAAACAGGCCCCGGATCTGCTTCTCAACGACGCCGACACGCCACCCCCGGCAGAAACCCCCGGCAGAGAAGGCTGGATGCGTTGCCGTCGGCGCCACTGTATGGCATTGCCGCGCGCACAGTGGCGGCGATTAACTAACTGTGCATGCACGATGCATGGCCGGCGCGATGGTTGCGGGTCGCCGGAGCCTCGGACTGCTTGCTACTGTAGTACTGTCTACTGTTGTAGCCCACGGAAACCGTGCGCCCTGTGTCCTGTGTCCTCTGTGTGACAGCAAAGTTGGAGCTGCAGCATTTAACTGGCTGGCTGGCTGGCTGGCTGGCTGGCTAGCTAGTGCCTGCTTGCCTGGGGATCGAAACATAATGGTCGCACAAACTAAATCACAAAGTTCACGAGGGGACGTACTGATGTCCTTGAGACCTGGGAGTAAGGATGTCGCGGGGGCTAGATTTAGGCTGGACCCATGCGCGGCGCGGCTGAACAGTGGCTTAGGCTGCAGCACTTTATTTTAAAGGTTTTTTAAATGCTAAAATAAATTTGACATGGTACTATGGATGTATGCATACACTTGCAAATTTTTATAATGAAACAGGTTTGCAAAGTTTGACATAATAATCCGAAGTGAAAACCAACGAGATAAAAATGTAGCATATGTGATAAATATTGAAGCATTGTTCCCTTGGTTTTGAGTAAAGAATGATGAGATGGCTCTTTGAGACATGCATACATGAATGTAAGAAGCACAATATGATAGTGCTTGAAGAAAATTCGAACTGTATTTTTCTTTTGAAAGACCCAGCAAATGTTGGCATTTCATTGATCATTAACACGGAGCAATAGAGACATAAGGGTGGAGTTGGATCCGAGGATCAACGGAAAAAACAATAATAAATAGGGAGTACACGCGATATCTCACGGTGGATTCCCGAAGGGGCTCGCTAGGCATTTTGCTCCTGCCACCCGCCATAGTTCTATGTATCCGGTGACCGCATTGATGATTCCTTTTGAGGCTGAGATCTTTCCTCTGAATGTGCAATTGTTGCATTCCTGCCAAAGCTCCCAACAAGCAAGAAGGATGATTGACTTGGTGCCCTTCCTTTGGCCTGCGACAGTGATGACGACGATGCTCTATATGATCGTCGTTGACACGGTTTGTCGGAGCCATTCATCCCATGGCGCCGAACTGTAAATTATGAAGTATGTGTAGTGTTGGAAGCAAGATTTTTCGAAATTAACATGGAACGAAAGGAAGAATTGTGTGCAGGAGCAAAGCTAGTCGGCATATATGGTCTTGATTCAATTAACCGCTTGTTGGTCCCCTGGGTTGCTAGGGATCAGTACTTTTGTTTTCTAGCTTCCACTTTCTAAGCTCGAATTTGCGGAGATAGCACAAAAGAAATGTCCTTGTCATATTTGAATAGACCATGCCTATTAATGTAGATGTGCAATTTGAGTTATTAGTGGTGCTATTAATATAAAAACAGTTATCAATGCCATTTATCGGATAGCGCATCCGGCAAGCCGAGTTATGACAAAGTAAAAAGTTTGATATAAATATGAGAATTAACAAATGGTCCATTTTGAATGGTCAACACTGACGGGTCAATTTAGCAGCCAGTCAGTGAGGACAAGAGGCCCGCTTTGGACATCAAATCACGTCATCACAGACCGAGCAGTTTAAGGTCGGTCGGTGATAAACCTACAACTGAGCTATCAAAACGTTATTACTGATGTTTCCACAATGGCATTTCAGTGCTAAGGCTTATCACTGACGCTGGTCCCGGGCACATCACTGATGATGGGTCAGTGCTATTCAGTTATACTCCCTCCGTCCGAAAATACTTGTCATCGAAATAGACAAAAAGGGATGTATCTAGAATTAAAATACATCTAAATACATCCCCTTTTATTCATTTTGATGACAAGTATTTCCGGACGGAGGGAGTATGTAGTAGCGTGTCACAAAGCTGGGATGTGACTAGTAATGTCGTTACATGGGAAACAAAGCTAATCATGTAGAAACCTCTACTCGGTCGACAAGGTACTGGAACATGTTGTGGATATGAATATTGTTCTGTTATTTCCAAAAAAAAAATGTATGTATAGTTTCCCAGGAAAAAAATGAGGGTATTTATTTTGAAAAAGCTAGAAGTTTTTTTTTTCAATAGTCATTTGATTGTTGTGAATCTTTTTAAAAGTTACATTTAATTTTTGAAAGTTAAAAATATGTAGAAAGCTCAGAAAAATGATTGAATGTTGCATAACGTTTTGAAAGTAGAACGTTCATCTTTAATCCGAAAGTTTGAGCAAATTCTAGTTTAATTAAATTTGTTGGTGGGTGGGAATTTAGAAGAAAATCAGCACATAAAAGGCGAAGCACCTTCTCTATCCTCCCGGAGACACTACCGTAATTGTCGGGATGTGACTGTGCAAAGATAGATCATGTTTGGTTAGAGGCTTGAGCACCGTGCATGGGAAAAAATGTTGCGTGGATGGAGCATGGGATGGTGGAAAATTTGCAACGTATGATGCGTTTGGTAGCACACATTCACCTCAACCAGGCCTGCGCGAAAAGAAAACATGTTATTTGGTTAATTGGGTTGCATCAGATTCTTGCATAGCAATGAGCTTAAAGTACTCCTCGGGTAGGGTTGTTAGGAACGGCCGAATCGACCGTTTCTAATGACCCAAGCTGAGTCGAGCCACGTCTAACGCACATGGTGGGTCAAGTTGCACGAGAGAAACACATGTGATGGGAGCGAGTATACATGTTGTAGGTTGTTTTTTCTCCTACCTTCATTAAGCTCATTCCCTAATCTTCTTTACTTCGTCCCTTCTAATCTATACAACGGTGCTTCGATTTGAGATAAGCTCTACATAAAAAAAAAGCACATCAATGTTATGGTTCTATTTAGGCGATTGATTCGTAGTTTCTTCAACCATAAACATCCAATTTCGTGTTCATGTTTAGAGCTATTTTGGACAAATTTTGTTAAATTCGTCGCGCACAATCGACAGTTTGAAATTACTTTGACCAATAGCTTCATCACACGACTTTCGCGTTGCACATTTTCTGTTTGGATGATCGTTGACGAGTAGATTTAACTCTTCCTCGTGGACTGTATATAAGCATATGTGTGATCTATTTAATTGACACTCCTTAATCTTCTCCAACTAGTCATTCCTCTCTCGTGTCCTACTACACTTTGGGACACGGGTGCCAGTGAGCACTTTATTTTATAAGTTTTTTCAAAATGCTGAAACAAATTTGACATGGTACTACTATGAATGTATGCTATACACTTGCAAAGCTTTATAATGAAACAAGTTTGCAAAGTTTGACATAATAATCTGAAGTGAAAACCAACGGCATAAAAATGTAGCGTATGTGATAAATATTGAAGCATTGTTCCCTTGGTTTTGGGTAAAGAATGATGATACAGCTCTCTGAGACATGCATACATGAATGTAAGAAGCACAATATGATAAGTGCTTGAAGAAAATTCGAACTGTTTTTTTTAAGATCCAGCAAATGTTGGCATTTCATTGATCATTAACATGGAGCAATAGAAACATAAGGGTGGAGTTGGATCCCAGGATCAACGAAAAAAACAATAATAAATAGGGAGCACACACGAAATCTCACGGTGGATTCCCGAAAGGGCTCTCTAGGCATTTTGCTCCTGCCACCTGCCATAGTTCTATGTATCTGGTGACCGCATCAATGATTCATTTTGAGGCTGAGATCTTTCCTCTGAATGTGCAATTGTTGCATTCCTGCCAAAGCTCCCAACAAAGCAAGAAGGATGATTGACTTGGTGCCCTTCCTTTGGCCCGCGACATTGACGACGACGATGCTCTGGATGATCGTCGTTGACACAGTTTCTCGGAGCCATTCATACCATGGCGCCGAACTGTTATCAATGTCATTTATCGGATAGCGCATCCGGCAAGCCGAGTTATGACAAAGTAAAAAAGTTTGATATAAATATGAGAATTAACAAATGGTCCATTTTGAATGATCACACTAACGGGTCAATTTAGCAGCCAGTCAGTGAGGACAAGAGGCCCGCTTTGGACATCAAATCATGTCATCACAGACCGAGCATTTTAAGGTCGGTCGGTGATAAACCTACAGCTGAGCTATCAAAACGTTATTACAGATGTTTCCACAATGGCATGTTAGTGCTAAGACTCATCACTGACGCTGGTCCCGGGCACATCACTGACGAGGGGTCAGTGCTATTCAGTTATATATGTAGTAGCATTTCACAAAGCTGGGATGCGACTAGTAATGTTGTTACATGGGAAACAAACACTAGTAGAAAAAGAGGCCTAATGTGAAGCACATTAGTCCTGGTTTGTAACTGAACCGACACTAATGATCACATTAGTGCCGGTTCCAACGGCTAGGCGAGTGGCGATCATTAGTACCGGTTCGTGGCGAACCTTTAATACCGGTTCGTGCCACGTACCGGTACTAAAGACGTGGTGGCTGGCTTGTGTCAGGCTAGGGCCCCACGATCACCTTTAGTACCGGTTGGTTATATGAACCGGGACTAGAGATGCACCTTTAGTACCGGTTCATATAACCAACCGGTACTAAAGGTCATTCTACATAAACCCCTTCGTCGAGCCCGAGCGCTCTGTTCTTCCCCTTTCCCCTCTCCTCTGTTTTCTTCCTCTTCCTCTCGAGCTCACACTCCATTTTTGCCAAACTTTGTGAAGATTTGAAGGCACCCATCCATCCAAGTGATCACAAAGGTTAGCAACTTTGTCCTTTCATCTCTCATTGCTAGATTAGCTCTTACAATGCTCTATAAGTGTAGTGATTTGTGGGTTTTATTTTGGGAGAGTTATATGTGGTAGTATTTGATTTATATGCAATTTGAGGTCAAAATAACCCTTAGTTTGCATATGTAGGTGTGGTTTAACCACCGTCAATCGCCCGCACCGTCCCGTCGCCGGCACCATCTTGTGGTGAGCCTCTTGTTCTTATCTTTTTTATATAAAAAAATCATGTATGTGTGATTTAGATATATAGTTACTCGTATAATTATCTTACCCGTACGTTGTTTGTTATACATAGTGCCATGGTTTTGATATCCGTCCCTACCGGTCCTCGTCCAGTTTATGATTCGGATATGGTATATTCTCTTCTATAACTATTTGTTGCATTTCGTGTTTATGACAAATTATGCCCATCAAGTTGACATATATATTTTTATCTAGGAGGTATGTGAACCGGAAATTCCAACTGACCCTCTTGTCAAGAGGTTAAATTTAGTTGAGAAATAAAACGAGTATTTGAAAGAAAAATTGAAAAGAATTGAAGAAGACAAGACGAAATTGGAGTTGCATGTTGTGGATGTCATAGATGATCACAAGATCAAGATGGAAAAAATGCGCTTGAAGATTAGAAAGATTAGAAACAAAGACATTGATAGTAAGGCTTGGTATCATTATGCTGTTGGATCAATTGTTACCTTAGTTGCAATCTTGATCGCATTTGTTGTTGCATTTAAATGCTTTAGCTAGAGAGTTATTTGTATGTTGCATTTAAGTGTTGTATGAACTTTATGTATGAACTTGTATTAATTTGGTCTTTTTGGTGTTGTGTAATGAGGATGAGCCGGCAATGCATGTACGATGACCGATGCTCTCCCCAGTTCATTAATGGCATGCATACTTTTCTGCTTGCAGCTGAGGCAAACAAGTGGGTGGATGGTTTTATGCCCTGTCCATGTGCTGGCTGTAAGAATGATCGGAATTACTCTAAGTTAAACACCATTCACATCCACCTGTTTGAGTCCGGTTTCATGCCCCACTATAATGTTTGGACCAAGCACGGAGAAAGAGGGGTTATGATGGAAGACAATGAAGAAGAAAAGGACGACGACAACTATCCTGGCCATGGGTTCCCTGAATACGATGATACAACAATGGGGGAAAAAGCTGAGCCGACAATGCGGGAAGAAGCTGAAGAAGAGGCCTCAGATGAGCCCGCTGATGATCTAAGTCAGGCCATTGTCGATGCAAAGAGAAACTGCGCAAGTGAAAAGGAGAAGAAGAAGTTGCAGCGCATGTTAGAGGATCACAAGAAATTGTTGTACCCGAATTGCAAATCTGACAAGAAAAAGCTGGGCACTGCTACCTCTTGAGCATGTGCTGGTTTTCCCTTAAAGAGGAAAGGGTGATGCAGCAAAGTAGCGTAAGTATTTCCCTCAGTTTTTGAGAACCAAAGTATCAATCCAGTAGGAGACTACACGCAAATCCCTAGTACCTACACAAAAAATTAAGACTTTGCAACCAACGCGACAAAGGGGTTGTCAATCCCTTCACGGCCACTTGCAAAAGTGAGATCTGGCAGAGATAATAAGATAAATATTTTTGGTATTTTTGTTGTATAGATTGAAAAGTAAAAATTGCAAAATAAAGTACGATAAAAATAGCTAGTTGACGAGAAATTAATATAATGGAAAATAGACCCGGGGGCCATAGGTTTCACTAGTGGCTTCTCTCAAGATAGCATATTTTACGGTGGGTGAACAAACTACAATCAAGCAATTAATAGAAAAGCGCATAGTTATGAGAATATCTAGGCATGATCATGTATATAGGCATCACGTCCGTGACAAGTAGACCGAAACGATTATGCATCTACTACTATTACTCCACACATCGACCGCTATTCAGCATGCATCTAGAGTATTAAGTTCGTAAGAACAGAGTAATGCATTAAGCAAGATGACATGATGTAGAGGGATAAACTCATGAAATATGATATAAACCCCATCTTTTTATCCTCGATGACAACAATACAATACGTGCCTTGCTGCCCCTGCTATCACTGGGAAAGGACACCGCAAGATTGAACATAAAGCTAAGCACTTCTCCCATTGCAAGAAAGATCAATCTAGTAGGCCAAACCAAACTGATAATTCGAAAAGACTTGCAAAGATATTAAATAATTCATATAAGAATTCATAGAAGAATCAAATATTGTTCATAGATAATCTTGATCATAAACCCACAATTCATCGGATCTCGACAAACACACCGCAAAAAGTATTACATCGAATAGATCTCCAAGAAGATCGAGGAGAACTTTGTATTGAGATCCAAAGAGAGTGAAGAAGCCATCTAGCTAATAACTATGGACCCGAAGGTCTGTGGTAAACTACTCACACATCATCGGAGAGGCTATGGTATTGATGTAGAAGCCCTCCGTGATCGATTCCCCCTCCGGCGGAGCACCGGAAAAGGCCCCAAGATGGGATCTCACGGGTACAGAAGGTTGCGGCGGTGGAAATAGGGTTTCGTGGTGCTCCCAGATGTTTTCAGGGTATATGAGTATATATAGGAGGAAGAGTATGTCGGTGGAGCTACGAGGGGCCCACGAGGGTGGGGGCGCGCCTATCCCCCTGGGCGCGCCCTCCTGCCTCGTGGACACCTCGTGGCTTCCTAGACTTGTACTCAAAGTCTCCTGGATTGCGAAGGTTTCATTCCATTTGGACTCTGTTTGATATTCCTTTTCTGCGGAACACTGAAATAGCCAAAAAAACAGCAATTTGCACTGGGCCTTTGTTAGTAGGTTAGTTCCAAAAATAATATAAAAGTGCATATTAAAGCCCATTAAACATCCAAAACAGATAACATAATAGCATGGAACAATAAAAAACTATAGATACCTGGGAGACGTATCAAGCATCCCCAAGCTTAATTCATGCTCGTCCTTGAGTAGGTAAATGATAAAAATAGAATTTTTGATGTGGAATGCTTCCTAACATAATTTTCTTTATTGTGGCATGAATGTTCAGATCCAAAAGATTCAAGACAAAAGTTTAATATTGACATAAAAATAATAATACTTCAAGCATACTAACAAAGCAATTATGTCTTCTCAAAATAACAAGGCTAAAGAAAGTTCATCCCTACAAAATCATATAGTCTGGCTATGCTCTATCTTCATCACACAAAATATTAAATCATGCACAACCCCGATTTCAACCAAGCAACTGTTTCATACTTTAATTTTTTCAAACTTTTTCAACTTTCACGCAATACATGAGCGTGGGCTATGGATATAGCACTATAGGTGGAATATAGTGGTGGTTGTGGAGAATACAAAAAGGAGGGAGATAGTCTCCCATCAACTAGGCGTATCAATGGGCTATGGAGATGCCCATCAATAGATATCAATGTGAGTGAGTAGGGATTGCCATGCAACGGATGCACTAGAGCAATAAGTGTATGAAAGCTCAACTAAAGAAACCAAGTGGGTGTGCATCCAACTCACTTGCTCACGAAGACCTAGGGCATTTTGAGGAAGCCCATCATTGGAATATACAAGCTAAGTTCTATAATGAAAATTCCCACTAGTATATGAAAGTGACAAAACAAGAGACTCTCTATCATGAAGATCATGGTGCTACTTTGGAGCACAAGTGTGGAAAAATGATAGTAGCACTACCCCTTCTCTCTTTTTCTCTCATCATTTTTTTATTTGGGCCTTCTCCTTTTTTATGGCCTCTTTTTTTTTTCGTCCGGAGCTCATGCCGACTTGTGGGGGAATAGTCTCCATCATCATTTCCTCACTAGGATAATGCTCTAATAATGAAGATCATCACACTTTTATTCACTTACAACTCGATGCTTAGAACATCATATGACTCTATGTGAATGCCTCCGGCGGTGTACCGGGATGTGCAATGAATCAAGAGTGACACGTATGAAAAATTATGCATGGTGGCCTTGCTACAAATATGATGTCAACTACATGATCATGCAAGGCAATATGACAATGATGAAGTGTGTCATAATAAACGGAACGATGGAAAGTTGCATGTCAATATATCTCGAAATGGCTATGGAAATGCCACAATAGGTAGGTATGGTGGCTGTTTTGAGGAAGGTATATGATGGGTGTATGGTACCGGTGAAAGTTGCGCGATACTAGAGAGACTAGCAATGGTGGAAGGGTGAGAGTGCGTATAATCCATGGACTCAACATTAGTCATAAAGAACTCATATACTTATTGCAAAAATCTACAAGTTATCAAAACAAAGCACCAAACGCATGCTCCTAGGGGAAGGGTTGGTAGGAGTTAACCATCGCGCGATCCCGACCTCCACACAAGTGAAGACAATAAATAAAAAAAATCATGCTCCAACTTCATCACATAACGGTTCTCCATACGTGCATGCTACAGGAATCACAAAATTTAACACAAGTGTTCCTCAAATTCACAATTACTCCACTAGCATGACTCTAATATCACCATCCTCATATTGCAAAACAATCATCAAGTATCAAACTTCTCACAGTATTTAATGCACTTTATATGAAAGTTTTTATTATACCCATCTTGGATGCCTATCATATTGGGACTAATTTTATAGCCAAAGAAAATTACCATGCTGTTCTCAAGGACTCTCAAAATAATATAAGTGAAGCATGAGAGATCAATAATTTCTATAAAATAAAACCACCACCGTGCTCTAAAAGATATAAGTGAAGCACTAGAGCAAAACTATCTAGCTCAAAAGATATAAGTGAAGCACATATAGTATTCTAATAAATTCCGATTCATGTGTGTCTCTCCCAAAAGGTGTGTACCGCAAGGATGATTGTGGTGAACTAAAAAGCAAAGACTTAAATCATACAAGACGCTCCAAGCAAAACACATATCATGTGGTCAATAAAAATATAGTCTCAAGTAAAGTTACCAATAGACGAATACGAAAGAGGGGATGCCTTCCCGGGGCATCCCCAAGCTTAAGTTTTTGGTTTTCCTTGAATTTTACCTTGGGGTGCCTTGGGAATCCCCAAGCTTAGGCTCTTATCACTCTTTATTCCATAGTCCATCAAATCCTTACCCAAAAACTTGAAAACTTCACAACACAAAACTTAACAGAAAATCTCATGAGCTCCATTAGTATAAGAAAACAAACCACCACTTTAAGGTACTGTATTGAACTCATTATTTATTTATATTGGTGTTAAACCTACTGTATTCCAACTTCTCTATGGTTCATACCCCCGATACTACTCATAGATTCATCAAATTAAGCAAACAACACACGCAAAACAAAATCTGTCAAAAACAGAACAGTCTGTAGCAATATGTAACTTTCAAATACTTCTGTAACTCTAAAAATTCTGAAATAAATTGGTGGACGTGAGGAATTTTTCTATTAATCATCTGCAAAAAGAATCAACCTAAAAGCACTCTCCAGTTACAACTGGTAGCTAATCTCGTGAGCGCAAAATTTTATGTTTTTTACAGCAAGATCGCAAAGACTTCATCCAAGTCTTCCCAAAGGTTCTACTTGGCACAAACACTAATTAAAACACAAAACCACATCTAACCAGAAGCTAGACGAATTATTTATTACTAAACAGAAGTAAAGGAAAATAAAATGAAATTGGGTTGCCTCCCAACAAGCGTTATCGTTTAACGCCCCTAACTAGGCATAAGACAAGAATAGATCTAGGTATTGTCATCTTTGGTATGCAATTCTTCAATTGAACACTTATAACCCTTAGGAGTTTCCTTCTTTTCATTAATAATCAAACTCCTAGGCAAGAAATCAAGAAATTCATTTGTAGCAAAAGGTTCCTTAATGATAGCGAGAAAGTTGGGGTGAACACTTATTGATTTGAGATCCGCAGTTTCCTTACTAGAAGATTCACCCTTATTTTTAGGAACATACATAAATTTGGCTTTTTTTGGTAGTAGAAGGGTTTGAAGTATTTCTCACAGCAGAAAAAGTAGACCCTACGTTGGTAATAATATCCTCAAGTTTCTCAATTCTAGTAGAATCTTGATCTATTTTTTCTTTAATTATGGGTTCTTTTTCTTTAAAAAAATTCAGAGTGACTCCTACCTTAGATCCATATTGGGTAATTTGGTTATGGATCTTTTTATCCAAACTCTCAATCAACTCCATAGTGGCAACTTTATTTTCAATAGTTTCAAGCCTTTGCATTACGTGTTCCAAAGTTAAAGTAGTTCCATTAACCAAAAGAGGTGGTGGGCCAAACAAATCTATCATAGCATTATAAGAATCAAAAGTATGTGAAAGAACATGCGGTGTCCCCATGTTTGGTTTTGGTAATTGACGACAATCTCTATGGACTAATGGTTGCCTTGAGTTATATTTGAAGGGTTTGTCCATAGGCTTTTCTTGGAGTTCATTTGTTGGTTTCAAGGAGAGTTTGTGATGACCAAGGTGCTATTAAGGAATTATCCAAAGATTGGTCTTGTGGGTGTTGAGCTTATTGCAAGCATGTCTTGAAGAAGAAGAGTTTGTGAGCATTCATGTTTACCTTCAAGACATCATCCAAATGAAGAGAGTTGGAAAGATTCAAGGTTGATCAAAACTAAGTCAAATAATGAATCAAGTTTATCAACACACAAAGTGTAGAAGATGTACCGAGAGGGATCAAGTAATCCCATGGTATGGTAAGCATTGTCAATCACGCTTTGTGTACTAACCCATGTTCTTCGTGAGAGTTCTTTGTGGGGTTAGGTTGCGGTGTGCAAGTTCAAGTGGAGCATCACGAAGAGATCAAGTGCCTGAAGCTTGCCGTCCATTGTGGTGACAATGGACTTGTGAAGATATGCCGAAGAGTGGCTCACCCATAGTGGAGTATGGGGGAGCAATCTACTAGTCTTCACCGAGACAACGCAATCAAGAAAGGTGGTCCAACTTGAGGAAGTCAAGATCATCTACATCTAGCTGAAGTGGACTTTGTGCAAAGCAAAGGTTTGCCCTTGATAGGTTTTCTATTTTACCGGTCTCGTGGTGGTAGTCGGGAGACCGGGTTATAGGATCATTTGCCGTACTATCAAGGGGGGCTCTCAAGTTGGTAGCTTGACCGTATCGTTAGTAGAGAGCTCAAACCATTGCATCCTTGCATCATGTTTCTTGGTTCTTGTTTGGTTCTCTTTGTGAGTCTTAGATCTTATGGTCATCTTGATGACAAGCTTGAGTTCATCGAAAACGGAGTTCACATGCGTCTTCTATGATGTTTTCGGTGTTGGAGGTTTTACCGGTCTTATCCAAGGAAGGGTTCTCGCCATTTTCTTATGGGCCTTTTCTAATTTGCTTCTTATTGATATTTATTTCAAGATTGTGTTAGCCCTTGTCGCTAGCTTTCCAACAAACTTGGTTTCATCGAATTCGGAGTCCGTTTGCAAAAGTTGTGGCAGTTTTGGTGATCTGAAAAGGCTGCAGCGGTACTACCGCGAATTGGAGCGCATGTAATTTTTTACTACCGCTCCAGAGCAGTACTACCGTGGCTCCTACAGCGGTAGTACCGCCCCGGACCAAAAAACTCATCCCAAGTCCCGCGGTGGTAGGCCCGGATGTAATTTTTTAGTACCGCTTGATGGCTTCTCGCCCCTCGTTGGTTACCCCAAGTGGAAGGTTTGAGATGCAGTGTAGCGGAAGTTTTCCCTTGGTAAAGATACCAAGGATCGATTTCCCCTGAGACTCCAAGGTTCAACAAGAAGGTGTCAACTGCTAACGGCGCCAGATACTTAGCAATCAACTTGGACCTGCACACAGATACAAATAACTTTGCTCCCAACGAGTACAGAGAGGTTGTCAATCCCTCCGGCCTTGTCGTTTACAAAGGATCAAACGCAAGAGATAATAGTGATAGGTATTGCTGCAACTAGTAAGTAAAAGCGGAAAGTAAATAACGGATGTGATCAGTGATGGTAATATGGACCGGGGTCCCATGATGTTCACTAGTGATGTCTCTCTCCCAAAAGACGATAAAACAGCTATGTCAGGTAAACGAATTACAGCTGGGCAATTGACATAATTATGTGCGCAAACCAATGCTAACTATGTTGCAAGAAAGGTAGAGGTTCAAAGCATGGGCGGTACGCCAAGGCAAGTAGACCGAAATCCATATGCATCTACTACTAATCATCCACCTTGAGATATCTATCCAGAACATCTCGCTGGTATTAAGTTGCGAGTCCCACCCATAGTGTAAACTCAAAGCAACAGACAACTGCATTAAAAGAACTTTGCGTAAAGTAAACAATCCTTGTACCCGCGAGTACAAGCACCGTTGTTTTCCCCCTTGTGGCAACAGCACATCCCCTAGACTCATGTTTCTGTCACTCAAGCTAGTCATCGAGGGGCATGAACCCACAATCAAGCATAACGTTCCCTCTTGGAGTCACTACCTACTACTTGGCCAAAGCAATAAATAGCAACGGAGAACAGGCAAGAATTACTTAAGAACATAAATATAAAAGAGGTAAATCAAATAAATTACTCAAACACAATCTGAACATAATCTCACAATCCATCGGATCCCAGCAAACTCAACATAGCAACATCATAAGGATTACATATGTGCCTCGATCATGTAGGGCAGCTCACGAGGTCTAATTAGTGAAGCACAAGAAGGGGAGGAGAACATCACATAGCTACTGGTCATGGACCCATGGTCCAAGGGAGACTACTCACAACTCATCCGGGAGGCGTCCATGGTGGTGGAGAGGCTCCCGGTGGTGATCCTCCCCTCCGGCAGGGTGCCGGGAAGAGTTCTCCTGGTGCTCCCGATCATGGAAGCACGGCGGCGGTGGAACAGAGATGAGATCGCGAAAAAGGGTTCCGTCCTCGAGGGTTTCGGGACGCGTGTTAAATATATGCCAAAGGGGGGCATCAATGGAGGCCTGGGGGGCCCAGGCGCCCCCCGGCGCGGCCAGGAGGGGGGCCGCGCCACCAGGCCGCCTGGAGCCCTGGTGGCCCCCCTCCGGCCCTACTTCGGCCGTGTGGAAGTTTCTGGAACGCTGATTTTTTATATAATTTTTCCGGGATTTTTCTGGCAGTTTACGTGACGGGAAAACCTGAAATACAAAAACAGCAGAAAACAGAAACTGGCACTGGGGTGCACTGAGTTAATAGGTTAGTCCAAATATGATCAAAAGTGTATGGAAGTGTATAAATATCACAGCAATATCACCCAAAAGAGGCATGGAGCAAGCAGAAATTATAGATACGTTTTGGACGTATCAACATCCCCAAGCTTAATTCCTGCTCGTCCTCGAGTAGGTAAATGATAACAAGAATAATTTCTGTGGTGATATGCTATTAACCATATAAGGACTTTTCATAGTCATATGACAAAAGCTTGCTGAGACAATGAATCTGTAGTAATTAAGTTGCCTCATGAGAGAATCAGAAAGAACTGAAAGTTTTACAATATGATACTGAAACATCAAATAGATTTGTAATGAGCATGGTGTGCAAATATGATAATGTGGTATCTCGCTTGCCCCCTTTAGTGAAGCAAAACATAAATGCAGGGGCACCTCCAAGGTTTAAGTGATGACTAGATACAATGATTTCAGAATAAACGATATCACAATCATGCAAAAGACAATGCTACTTTGGGACAATGCACATTACACTCAGAATGACAATCATGCTCTCAGTAGTTGGTGCTTTAAAGAAGGTGGAGACTCTCGAACCGTGGCTTTTGTTGGCAAAGTTGAAAACCCGTGGTCGGAAACAAAGACAAAACATGTACCAGAGCTCTTGGTTTTAAAAACAGAGGTAATAATTATTTTTTTGGATATGCATGTTTCGTCAACGAATGCTAGCAGACAACTCAATCACTTCTTGAGATGGACAAGTTTCGAGGAACGGCTCCCGAATGAGGACGATCACATCCTCTTAATCTTCTTTGTTTATCACTGCCAAAGTTTTCTGATTTATCATGAACAAAGCGTGAAGGAGGGTTTGTTTGTTATATTAATTTTGAGCCGGGCGCACTCTTTGCCAGTTCCTTCTCATATTATGGGTTTGCACATTAGACATGCAATCCCGGGGTGAAGCTTGTCCAACTTAAAAAGATCATGAATTAACTACTACTTCCTCATGAACTAAAACAGAGGCACAAAAGAGAAATGCTTTTTTGAATAATTTCGAGATGGTACATGAAAGACTTCGTTAGGAATGGCAGGTAAATACCATGTATAGGAAGGTATGGTGGACTCATATGGCATAACTGGTTTAAAAGAATTTGGATGCACAAGCAGTCAGTCCGCTTAGTACAGTTGGAGGTTAGCAAAAGACTGGGAGAGACCAACTAAAAGAGCAATGACGGTCATAATCATGCAGAGCGACAAAGCAACATTGAATCAGTCATGGAAGTTATATCGCTACTCAGAAATAAAAGATCATCAAGGCTTGACAGACTTTCTTTACAGTCTTAAATATGCGTGAGCATACGCCAAGTCAATCAAAATAAATTCTTGAAGGAAGATATCACTAAACCATACCACATCATAGGCAAACAAATCATGTTGGTACTCCAATAACACATTGGGAATCCCCCAGCTATTTGAGACTAACCATAAGAAAACATGAACTACTAAGCACCATTATGCACGTAGCATTTTTATCATAGACATATCGACCAATGCAACAGAAGCCAACTCTCTTAACAAGATAAGCATGATAAATAAAGAGAGTTCCAACGACCAACTAAACAAAAGCTCTTTAAAAAGATAAGCATGAAAACTAAGAGCTGAACATGATAGTAGCTATTGAAATACCAAGAACATACACACCAAAGATAAACATGAAAATTCTATGTTGTGTTCTAGGTTGAAGTGGAGCGTGTTTCTCTCCCACACAAAGAAAGCTGAGTTCCGACTCGTTATGAAAAGCTAAAGAAAACTAAAAAGGAAACTAAAAGCAAGACGCTCCAAGCATAGCACATAACACATGAAGTGATAAAAATATAGTGGAACGAAAGACGAACTGATAATGTTGATGGAGAAGGGGATGCACGGGGGCATCCCCAAGCTTAGACGCTTGAGTCTTCCTGAATATTTCTTGGGGGTGCATGGGGGCATCCCCAAGCTTGAGCGTTTGACACTCCTGAATCTTTTTATCATCTTCCCTCGCACACTTGAAAACTCCCTTCATACATAACTCATCATAATCTGATTAGCGAGGTTAGTACCCATAATAAAATAATTGTTCCTTGCTGGAAATAAGGATATTCTTTAAGGTCTACTGTTTCTCAAGATTGCCAAAAGGTTTTTGCAAAGGAAAAGCAAGTTCAAGGTTTGCAAAATGAAGGGAAGGCAAAACAGGACAGAATCTGCGAAAAACAGACCAGCAGGTAGTAAATGATTTTTTCGGGGCACTTCTGCAACTCAAATCAAAAAACTCAGAACAGACGCCCGAAAGACAATTGTATAGAGCACGCTGCCGTAAAAATTCAGACCAAAAAGATGATCTGGTGATTTTATACGAATTTTTCTATCCAAGGACAGAATCTGTTTCCTGGACAGCACGTCACAACTTTTGAACTTTCTTGCAATCAGAGGCTAAACTTGGCACAAAGCTGAAAAGAAAAGATACAATGATGTTGTTACAGTAGTAACAAACATCAAGATAACTAAAAACTGAAAGAACAAACTGAAAGCAAAGATAACAAGGGTTGTCTCCCTAGAGCTCTTTCTTTATAGCCATAAAGATAGGCTTAAGACTTTAATGATGCTCTCGTAGGAATAAGAGTTGAAGAACAAAAGAGAGCATCAAGAAGCAAATACCAAACACATTTAAGCCTAACATGCTTCCTATGCATAGGAATATTGCAATAGAATAATTCATTGAAGCACAAAGCAATAAGCATAGGAAGACAAAACAAGTGCAGCTTCAAAACCTTCAACATAAAGAGAGGGACTTTGATATTATTGAAATATCTATAAGAATATGTTCCCTTCTCATAATAATTTTCAGTGGGATCATGGATGAACTCAACAATATAACTATCACATAAGGCATTATTTCCATGATCCAAAAGCATAAAAGTGTCATTACTCTTCATATAAGCAAAATCTTTCTTATTAGGAATAGTGAGAGTAAGACTATCATAACCATCATGGTAATCATTGTATTTAGGAGGCATATCATAATCATAATAAATTTTATCCTCAATAGTAGGTGGACTGAAAACATCATATTCATCATTGTAATCATCATATATAAGAAGCAAAGTATCATCAAAGTAAATTTTCTCTTCAAAAGTTGGGGGACTAAAAATATCATGTTCATCAAACGTGTCATCCCCAAGCTTAGAGCTTCCCATGTCATTAGCAATACTGATATTCAAAGAAAGCATACTAATAACATCACCACCATCATGATTGTTATGCAAATAATAAAGTTCCATAGGTTTTTTAATTTTCTCTTCAAACACATCATGTCCCAAAGCAAGGTAGAGCTTATAAAGCTCTCTCATATTTTTGTTGTTTTCCATTAAGCAAAACTAGTGAAAAGACATAAAGAAAACTGAAAGGTAAACTAACAAGACTAAAAAGCAAAGATAAAAGATAGCGTGCAACTCCCCTATCTTGAAGAGTGGAGTCCCCGGCAACGGCGCTAGAAAACTTCGCTTGATGGCTTCTCGCCCCTCGTTGGTTACCCCAAGTGGAAGGTTTGAGATGCAGTGTAGCGAAAGTTTTCCCTTGGCAAAGATACCAAGGATCGATTTCCCCTGAGACTCCAAGGTTCAACAAGAAGGTGTCAACTGCTAACGGCGCCATATACTTAGCAATCAACTTGGACCTGCACACAGATACAAATAACTTTGCTCCCAACGAGTACAGAGAGGTTGTCAATCCCTCCGGCCTTGTCGTTTACAAAGGATCAAACACAAGAGATAATAGTGATAGGTATTGCTGCAACTAGTAAGTAAAAGCGGAAAGTAAATAGCGGATGTGATCAGTGATGGTAATATGGACCGGGGTCCCATGATGTTCACTAGTGATGTCTCTCTCCCAAAAGACGATAAAACAGCTATGTGAGGTAAACGAATTACAGCTGGGCCATTGACAGAATTATGTGCGCAAACCAATGCTAACTATATTGCAGGAAAGGTAGAGGTTCAAAGCATGGGCGGTACGCCAAGGCAAGTAGACCGAAATCCATCTGCATCTACTACTAATCATCCACCTTGAGATATCTATCCAGAACATCTCGCTGGTATTAAGTTGCGAGTCCCACCCATAGTGTAAACTCAAAGCAACAGACAACAGCATTAAAAGAACTTTGCGTAAAGTAAACAATCCTTGTACCCGCGAGTACAAGCACCGTTGTTTTCCCCCTTGTGGCAACAGCACATCCCCTAGACTCATGTTTCTGTCACTCAAGCTAGTCATCGAGGGGCATGAACCCACAATCAAGCATAACGTTCCCTCTTGGAGTCACTACCTACTACTTGGCCAAAGCAATAAATAGCAACGGAGAACATGCAAGAGTTACTTAAGAACATAAATATAAAAGAGGTAAATCAAATATATTACTCAAACACAATCTGAACATAATCTCACAATCCATCGGATCCCAGCAAACTCAACATAGCAACAACATAAGGATTACATATGTGCATCGATCATGTAGGGCAGCTCACGAGGTCTAATTAGTGAAGCACAAGAAGGGGAGGAGAACATCACATAGCTACTGGTCATGGACCCATGGTCCAAGGGAGACTACTCACAACTCATCCGGGAGGCGTCCATGGTGGTGGAGAGGCTCCCGGTGGTGATCCTCCCCTCCGGCAGGGTGCCGGGAAGAGTTCTCCTGGTGCTCCCGATCTTGGAAGCGCGGCGGCGGCGGAACAGAGATGAGATCGCGAAAAAGGGTTCCGTCCTCGAGGGTTTCGGGACGCGTGTTAAATATATGCGAAAGGGGGGCATCAGCGGAGGCCTGGGGGGCCCAGGCGCCCCCCCCGGCGCGGCCAGGAGGGGGGCCGCGCCACCAGGGCGCCTGGAGCCCTGGTGGCCCCCCTCCGGCCCTACTTCGGCCGTGTGGAAGCTTCCGGAACGCTGATTTTTTATATAATTTTTCCGGGATCTTTCTGGCAGTTTACGTGACGGGAAAATCTGAAATACAAAAACAGCAGAAAACAGAAACTGGCACTGGGGTGCACTGAGTTAATAGGTTAGTCCAAATATGATCAAAATTGTATGGAAGTGTATAAATATCATAGCAATATCACCCAAAAGAGGCATGGAGCAAGCAGAAATTATAGATACGTTTTGGACGTATCACCGCTCGCAAGCAGTAGTACCGCTACCCTTAGCAGTAGTACCGCTACCCCTAGCGGTAGTACCGTGAGGTCAAGCGGTACTACCGCTCCGACGGTTCTTCTGGCCTTTTTGCCTCCTCGCTGTTGTTTTTCAAAGGGGTGCTACCGCCCTAGAGGTAGTACCGCTCTGTGCGGGCTGTGAGCATAACGGTTGGATTTTCCCCCACCTATAAAAGGGGGTGTTCTTCCCCAATGAACCTTATCTCTTGAGCTCGTGTTCTTCCCCTATTGTTGACCTTCTTCGAGCTTGCTATCTCTCAATCCCTCCATGGATTCTTGCTAGTTTTGTGGGGAAAAGAGAGAGGA
This sequence comes from Secale cereale, assembly GCA_902687465.1. NCBI lineage: Eukaryota > Viridiplantae > Streptophyta > Magnoliopsida > Poales > Poaceae > Secale > Secale cereale. The sequence continues at coordinate 729,356,905 of LR738713.1, forward strand.
GATCTAGATCCACATTTCCACCAATCACTTTCTCCTCTTTGTGAGGGGAACCCTTTGGATCTAGTTCTTGGAGTTCTTCGTGTTGTCTTCTCCGTTCTTCCTCGCATTTCCCTCCCTAGCATTAGTTGCTTTGGTAGGATTTGGGAGAGAAGGACTTGGGCACTCCGTGTGCCCTTGCCATTGCATTTGGTGCATCGGTTTGAGTTCTCCATGGTGATACGTGGAAGTGAAGTTTGAGAAGCTTATTACTCTTGGGTGTTTGGGCACCCTAGAGCTTGTTCCTCTTGGGTGCCTTGGCGCCCTAGACGGTTGGTATTGTTCGGAGCTCAATCATTGTGGTGTAAAGCTCCGGGCAAGCGTCGGGGTCTCCAATTAGGTTGTGGAGATTGCCCCGAGCAATTTGACGGGTACCGGTGACCGCCCCCAAAGGTTGCCAAAGTGTACGGGTTTGGTGACCGCCCCCAAGGGTTGACATTTGTACGGGTTCGGTGACCGCCCTCAAGGGTCCCTTAGTGGAATCACGACATCTTGCATTGTGCGAGGGTGTGAGGAGATTACGGTGGCCCTAGTGGCTTCTTGGGGAGCATTGTGCCTCCACACCGCTCCAAACGGAGATTAGCATCCGCAAGGGTGTGAACTTCGGGATACATCATCGTCTCCGCGTGCCTCGGTTATCTCTTACCCGAGCCCTTTACTTATGCACTATACTTTGTGATAGATATATTGTTTCTTGTCATATATCTTGCTATCACCTAGTTGTTTATCTTGCTTAGCATAAGTTGTTGGTGCACATAGGTGAGCCTAGTTGTTGTAGGTTTTGTGCTTGACAAATTAACCGCTAGGTTTATTCCGCATTTGTTCAAGCCTAAACCGTAATTATTTCAAAGCGCCTATTCACCCCCCCTCCAGGCGACATCCACGGTCTTTCAATTGGTATCAGAGCCTCGTCTCTCTTTATAGGGCTTAACCGCCTAGAGAGTAAGGATGTCGACTAGGGGTTTAGGATTCTCTGACACTCTTACTTTTGACGGCACAAATTTTGATGTTTGGGTAATTCGCATGCTTAATCTCTTTAGGGTCATGGACCCAAATTTAGAGCGAATTGTAGATATGGGTTTTTCTCCTCCCAAGGATCCCCAAAGATTATCTTTAGAGGATGAGAAAAACTCTTATCTCAATGATCAAGCTTCTAATGTGCTTTTCGATGCTTTGAGCAATGTAGTTATATTTCAACTCATGTCGTTCCGGGATGCTCATGAGTTGTGGACAAAGCTTCAAGATAAATATGGTGTGTCCAAGAATTGTGGGGATGATTGTTCTCCCTCCACCTCCGACCGTGTTGCTTTCTCAACTTCTTCTACTTCACCTACATGTGGATTGCCACAAGGTAATGATATGTTGAGTAGTGGTGTTCATTGCAATGATGATAGTGGGATTGTTGTTGATGATGCTTCATCACATTCTTATTGCAATGCTTCATCTTTGGACTTTAGCACTTTGAGCACTCCAAATGTTTCACATGCTTGTGTTGATAGTCCTTGCATATCATGTAGAAATTGCTTGACTAAATCTCATGATGATATGCTTGCTATGTCTCGTTGCCATGAAAAAAATGCATATATTTCCTCGAATTGTTGTGCTAACAATGTAGAGGAAATGCAACGCCCCATGGAAAAAGATGTGGCCTTGAATGGTGCTTCGAGGGATCCAACATCATCATCTATTGTATATTGTCTTATGGCTAAGGCTTCAAAGGTATCTCCCACTTTGAATCCCAATATATCTTGTGATGCTAGTGATGATCACAAGAATGATGATGATGTTGATTGTGATGAAGAGAATGATGATACGTCCAAAACGTATCTATAATTTCTGCTTGCTCCATGCCTCTTTTGGGTGATATTGCTATGATATTTATACACTTCCATACACTTTTGATCATATTTGGACTAACCTATTAACTCAGTGCACCCGAGTGCCAGTTTCTGTTTTCTGCTGTTTTTGTATTTCAGGTTTTCCCGTCACAAAAACTGCCAGAAAAATCCCAGAAAAATTATATAAAAAATCAGCGTTCCAGAAGCTTCCCGGCAGCCAAAGTACAGCCGGAGGGGGGCCACCACGGCTCCAGGCGCCCTGGTGGCGTGGCCCCCCTCCTGGCCGCGCCGGGGGGCGCCTGGGCCCCCCAGGCCTCCGCTGATGCCCCCCTTTGGCATATATTTATATCGTATCCCGAAACCCTCGAGACGGGAACCCTTTTTCGAGATCTCATCTCTGTTCCGCCGCCGCCGCGCTTCCAAGATCGGGAGCACCAGGAGAACTCTTCCCGGCACCCTGCCGGAGGGGAGGATCACCACCGGGAGCCTCTCCACCACCATGGACGCCTCCCGGATGAGTTGTGAGTAGTCTCCCTTGGACCATGGGCCCATGACCAGTAGCTATGTGATGTTCTCCTCCCGTTCTTGTGCTTCACTAATTAGTCCTCGTGAGCTGCCCTACATGATCGAGGCACATATGTAATCCTTATGCTGTTGCTATGTTGAGTTTGCTGGGATCCGATGGATTGTGAGATTATGTTCAGATTGTGTTTGAGTAATATATTTGATCTACCTCTTTTATATTTATGTTCGTAAGTAATTCTTGCATGTTCTCCGTTGTTATTTATTGCTTTGGCCAAGTAGTAGGTAGTGACTCCAAGAGGGAACGCTATGCTTGATTGTGGGTTCATGCCCCTCGATGACTAGCTTGAGTGACAGAAACATGAGTCTAGGGGATGTGCTGTTGCCACAAGGGGGAAAACAACGGTGCTTGTGCCCGCGGGTGCAAGGATTGTTTACTTTACGCAAAGTTCTTTTAATGCAGTTGTCTGTTGCTTTGAGTTTACACTATGGGTGGGACTTGCAACTTAATACCAGCGAGATGTTCTGGATAGATATCTCAAGGTGGATGATTAGTAGTAGATGCAGATGGATTTCGATCTACTTGCCTTGGCGTACCGCCCATGCTTTGAACCTCTACCTTTCTTGCAACATAGTTAGCATTGGTTTGCGCACATAATTCTGTCAATTGCCCAACTGTAATTCGTTTACCTCACATAGTTGTTTTATCGTCTTTTGGGAGAGAGACATCACTAGTGAACATCATGGGACCCCGGTCCATATTACCATCATTGATCACATCCGCTATTTACTTTACGCTTTTACTTACTATTGCAGCAATACCTATCACTATTATCACTTGCGTTTGATCCTTTGTAAACGACAAGGCCGGAGGGATTGACAACCTCTCTGTACTCGTTGGGAGCAAAGTTATTTGTATCTGTGTGCAGGTCCACGTTGATTGCTAATATCTGGCGCCGTTAGCAGTTGACACCTTCTTGTTGAAACTGGGAGTCTCAGGGAAATCGATCCTTGGTATCTTTGCCAAGGGAAAACTTCCGCTACACTGCATCTGAAACCTTCCACTTGGGGTAACCAATGAGGGGCGAGAAGCCATCAAGCAAAGTCTTCTGGCGCCGTTGCCGGGGACTTCACTCTTCAAGATAGGGGAGTTGCACGCTATCTTTTACCTTTGCTTTTAGTCTTGTTAGTTTACCTTTCAGTTTTTGCTTTAGTGTCTTCTATCAAAAATTACAAAAAAAAATTTTATTTGCTTTTCTGCTAGTAGTCCTTTCTGTTTAGTCAAGCATGTTAGGATTTGGTGCTTTGAGGGAATCTGAAGTCCTAGATTTCCATCAAAAGGATGGAGAAAATATGAAGAAGGCATGGGACAGAATTTCTGATGCACATAGGAGAATTATGCCTTGGATACCTATAAAAATTGTGCTTAGAAATTTTTACCATGGTCTTTTTAAATGGTGTAAACACTCTCTTGATATTATAGCTGAGGGAGATTTCCTAGAGTGTGATGAAGCTAGAGCTCTTAAAATTATACATGGTCTATCTAGTTACTTTGTTTATGATCATAACTTTGATACTGTCATAGATAGACTTGCTACTATTGAGAAAAGAATGGATGCTCTAGACTAGATGAAGGTAGAGAAACCCAAACCCAATAAGAAAGACATTTTGGAAATAGACAATGATTGGGAGCCTTTTGTTAGGATTAGCATCTCTAATCAAGACTTCCTTGCTTATTGTGATATTGGATCTATGGTTTCTACTATGCCAAAAATTGTTCATGATTCTTTAAAAATTATCATGGATAGATTACCATCTTATCATGAACACACTAATGGAGATATTTCTGAAATACAAGGAAGAATAAAAGACGTGCCAGTTAAATTCCTTAAAGGGATTACAATGGTTGATTTCTTCATCATGGAGCCAAACCAAGGAAATATAGTGCTTGGAAGGGACTTCCTCCGAGCAGTTAAAGGCTTCATCGATATAGGTAAGGGACAAATCCATTTGCGCGGAAAGGCAAAAGGTGTGTACCCCTTTCCTAGAAGGAACAAGAATGAACTTGTTGAGGAACCATTTGAAGCAATTTATAACTCCGATTATTATGATGGTTATTGATTCCTCTTTGCATTATGCCTAGCTTAAAGGCATAAAAGAAAGCGCTTTTGGGAGGCAGCCCACATGAATAAAATTTTATTTTTCTTTTGTTGTGTCTTGATGTTTTTACTACAGTAGCATCATCATTGTATCTTTGATTTTCAACTTTGTGCCAAGTATAGCCTCTGATTGCAAGAAAGTTCAAAAGTTGTGACGTGCTGTCCAGGAAACAGATTTTGTCCTTGGATAGAAAAATTTGTATAAAATCACCAGATCATCTTTTTGGTCTGAATTTTTTCGGCAGCGTTCTCTATACAATTGTCTTTCGTGCGTATGTTTTGAGTTTTTTGATTAGAGTTGCAGAAGTGCCCCGAAAAAATCATTTACTACCTGCTGTTTTGTTTTTCACAGATTCTGTCCTGTTTTGCCTTTCCTTCATTTTGCAAACCTAGAGCTTGTTTTTTCTTTGGCAAAACCTTTTGGCAATCTTGAGAAACAGTAGACCTTCAAGAATATCCTTATTTCCAGCAAGGAACAATTATTTTATTATGGGTACTAACCTCGCTAATCAGATTATGATGAGTTATGTATGAAGGGAGTTTTCAAGTGTGCGATGGAAGATGATAAAAAGATTCAGGAGTGTCAAACGCTCAAGCTTGGGGATGCCCCCATGCACCCCCAAGAAATATTCAAGGAGACTCAAGCGTCTAAGATTGGGGATGCCCCCGTGCATCCCCTTCTCCATCAACATTATCAGTTCGTCTTTCGTTCCACTATATTTTTATCACTTCATGTGTTATGTGCTATGCTTGGAGCGTCTTGCTTTTTAGTTTCCTTTTTAGTTTTCTTTAGCTTTTCATAACGAGTCGGAACTCAGATTTCTTTGTGTGGGAGAGAAACACGCTCCACTTCTACCTAGAACATAACATAGAATTTTCATGTCTATCTTTGCTGTGTGTGTTCTTTGTCTTTCAATAGCTACTATCATGTTCAACTCTTAGTATTCATGCTTATCTTTTTAAAGAGCTTTTGTTTAGTTGGTTGCTTGAACTCTCTTTATTTATCATGATTATCTTATTAAGAGAGTTTGCTTCTGTTGCATGGTTGATATGTCTATGATAAAAATGCTACGTGCATAATGGCGCTTAGTAGTTCATGTTTTCTTATGGTTAGTCTCAAATAGCTGGGGGGTTCCCAATGTGTTATTGGAGTACCAACATGATTTGTTTGCCTATGATGTGGTATGGTTTAGTAATATCTTCCTTCAAGAATTTATTTTGATTGACTTGGCGTATGCTCACGCATATTTAAGACTGTAAAGAAAGTCTGTCAAGCCTTGATGATCTTTTGTTTCTGAGTAGCGATATAACTTCCATGCCCGATTCAATGTTGCTTTGTCGCTCTGCATGATTATGACCGTCATTGCTCTCTTAGTTGGTCGCTCCCAGTCTTTTGCTAACCTCCACCTGTACTAAGCGGACTAACTGCTTGTGCATCCAAATTCCTTTAAACCAGTTATGCCATATGAGTCCATCATACCTTCCTACATGGTATTTACCTGCCATTCCTAACGGAGACTTGCATGTACCATCTCGAAATTATTCAAAAAGAAAAAATGCATTCCTATTTTGTGCCTCTGTTTTAAGTCCATGAGGAAGTAGTAGTTAATTCATGATCTTTTTAAGTTGGACAAGCTTCACCCCGGGATTGCATGTCTAATGTGCAAACCCATAATACGAGAAGGAACTGGCATTGAGTGCGCCCGGCTCAAAATTAATATAACAAACAAACCCTCCTTCACGCTTTGTTCATGAGAAATCAGAAAACTTTGGCAGTGATAAACAAAGGAGATTAAGAGGATGTGATCGTCCTCATTCGGGAGCCGTTCCTCGAAACTTGTCCATCTCAAGAAGTAATTGAGTTGTCTGCTAGCATTCGTTGACGGAACATGCATAATCAAAAAAATAATTATTACCTCTGTTTTTAAAACCAAGAGCTCTGGTACATGCTTTGTCTTTGTTTCCGACTACGGGCTTTCAACCTTGCCAACAAAAGCCACGGTTCGAGAGTCTCCACCTTCTATTAAAGCACCAACTACTGAGAGCATGATTGTCATTCTGAGTGTAATGTGCATTGTCCCAAAGTAGCATTGTCTTTTGCATGATTGTGATATCGTTTATTTTGAAATCATTGTATCTAGTCATCACTTAAACCTTGGAGGTGCCCCTGCATTTATGTTTTGCTTCACTAAAGGGGGCAAGCGAGATATCACTTTATCATATTTGCACACCATGCTCATTACAAATCTATTTGATGTTTCAGTATCATATTATAAAACTTTCAGTTCTTTGTGATTTTCTCATGAGGCAACTTAATTACTACAGATTCATTGTCTCAGTAAGCTTTTGTCATATGACTATGAAAAAGTCCTATATGGTTAATAGCATGTCACCACAGAAATTATTCTTGTTATCATTTACCTACTCGAGGACGAGCAGGAATTAAGCTTGGGGATGTTGATAAGTCCAAAACATATCTATAATTTCTGCTTGCTCCATGCCTCTTTTGGGTGATATTGCTATGATATTTATACACTTCGATACACTTTTGATCATATTTGGACCAACCTATTAACTCAGTGCACCCCAGTGCCAGTTTCCGTCTTCTGCTGTTTTTGTATTTCAGGTTTTCCCGTCACGAAAACTGCCAGAAAAATCCCGGAAAAATTATATAAAAAATCAGCGTTCCAGAAGCTTCTCGGCAGCCAAAGTACAGCCGGAGGGGGGCCACCAGGGCTCCAGGCACCCTGGTGGCGCGACCCCCCTCCTGGCCGCGCCGGGGGGCGCCTGGGCCCCCCAGGCTTTCGCTGATGCCCCCCTTTGGCATATATTTATATCGTGTCCCGAAACCCTCGAGACGGGAACCCTTTTTCGCGATCTCATCTCTGTTCCGCCGCCGCCGCGCTTCCAAGATCGGGAGCACCAGGAGAAATCTTCCCGGCAGCCTGCCGGAGGGGAGGATCACCACCGGGAGCCTCTCCACCACCATGGACGCCTCCCGGATGAGTTGTGAGTAGTCTCCCTTGGACCATGGGTCCATGACCAGTAGCTATGTGATGTTCTCCTCCCGTTCTTGTGCTTCACTAATTAGTCCTCGTGAGCTGCCCTACATGATCGAGGCACATATGTAATCCTTATGCTGTTGCTATCTTGAGTTTGCTGGGATCCGATGGATTGTGAGATTATGTTCAGATTGTGTTTGAGTATAATATTTGATCTACCTCTTTTATATTTATGTTTGTAAGTAATTCTTGCATGTTCTCCATTGTTATTTATTGCTTTGGCCAAGTAGTAGGTAGTGACTCCAAGAGGGAACGTTATGCTTGATTGTGGGTTCATGCCCCTCGATGACTAGCTTGAGTGACAGAAACATGAGTCTAGGGGATGTGCTGTTGCCACAAGGGAGAAAACAACGGTGCTTCTGCCCGCGGGTGCAAGGATTGTTTACTTTACGCAAAGTTCTTTTAATGCAGTTGTCTGTTGCTTTGAGTTTACACTATGGGTGGGACTCGCAACTTAATACCAGCGAGATGTTCTGGATAGATATCTCAAGGTGGATGATTAGTAGTAGATGCAGATGGATTTCGGTCTACTTGCCTTGGCGTACCGCCCATGCTTTGAACCTCTACCTTTCTTGCAACATAGTTAGCATTGGTTTGCGCACATAATTCTGTCAATTGCCCAGCTGTAATTCGTTTACCTCACATAGCTGTTTTATCGTCTTTTGGGAGGGAGACATCACTAGTGAACATCATGGGACCCCGATCCATATTACCATCATTGATCACATCCGCTATTTACTTTACGCTTTTACTTACTATTGCAGCAATACCTATCACTATTATCACTTGCGTTTGATCCTTTGTAAACGACAAGACCGGAGGGATTGACAACCTCTCTGTACTCGTTGGGAGCAAAGTTATTTGTATCTGTGTGCAGGTCCACGTTGATTGCTAATATCTGGCGCCGTTAGCAGTTGACACCTTCTTGTTGAAACTAGGAGTCTCAAGGAAATCGATCCTTGGTATCTTTGCCAAGGGAAAACTTCTGCTACACTGCATCTCAAACCTTCCACTTGGGGTAAGCAATGAGGGGCGAGAAGCCATCAAATGATAATGTTGCCTCCTTAAATTTAAGGGGGAAATGATTTTTAAAGCTCTTCTTAAGAATAAATTAGCTCGTTCCAACTTTATGGAAATCATGTCTATTGCCATTGAGGGCAAGAAATATATTGATGAGTTGGAATCTCGTCTTGAGGAGTATGAGGTCACCATTGAGAAAATGGAAGGTCACGAGCGTGATTACGCTAATGAGATCGCAGACCTCTCTCAAGCTCTTGAACTTGAACAAACCACCAAGGAATCTCTTGAGGATACTTTTGCTCTAGAATTGTCTAGAGTGAGGGAATCTCGTGATAGAGCTCTTGAGGTGGCTAATGATTTTGAAACTAAAAATGAGAAGCTTGAAGTTGCGCATGCTAAACTCCTTGAGGACTTTGGGCACCTCGAAAATGGCTCAAGGGTCATTAAGAGTGAGCTTATCAAACTCACTGAGTCTTATGCTCAACTTAAAGCTTCATATTCTAAAGAGCTTGCCAAGTTACCTTCTCCTCTTGCTATTATTGATGATGCTTGTGCTACTAACTCTATTTCTAGCGAAGCATCCATTTTGAAGGAGAATGTTGAGCTAAGGGCTCAACTTGAGTTGCTATCTAGCAATTATGGAAAATTGGAAGAAAGTCATGTAAAGCTCACAAGCTCTCATGATGATCTTCTAGTATCCCATAATGTGCTAAAGATAGCTCATGAGGCTATGATTATCAAGGTAACATCTAGTGAGTCTCATGTGGTCGCTAGCACTACTTCTAGTCAAAACGCTATATTGCCATGTGCTAGTCCTCGTAATTCATCTATGCATAACATTGGTACATCTTGTGATGAATTGCTTTCCTTGCCTTGTTGCTCTAACAATGAAGCCTATACTTCCTCTAGTTCTTGTGTTGATACTAACCATGTAGAGGAAATCAAAGAGCTCAAGGCCCAAGTCTCTTCCTTGAAGAAAGACTTGGAAAAGTGTCATGAAGGGAAGTCCACACTCAACAATATCTTGAGTGTGCAAAAATCCCCCAATGACAAAGGTGGACTTGGATTCATCTCCAACAATAAGAAGTCCAAAATTCATAAGAAGAAGAAGGGCCAAGAACAAGTCAAGAATTTGGCCAAGATTATTTGCTTCAAGTGCAAAATTGAAGGGCACCATGTTAGATCTTGCCCGTTGAAGAAGAAGACCATTAGTGACAAGCAACACGGGAAGAGGCCACAAGTTCAATCCCATGCTCAACCGCAAGTTGGAGAAAGGCCGCTTCCCAAGAAGACTCATGGTAATTCTTCTCATTTTAAGGAATCAAATGAGAAGAAAGTGAAGAGTAGATGTTGCTACTTATGCCGTGAGAAGGGTCACCTTGCTTCTTCATGCACTAGTGGTAACTTATCCAACCCAATTATTATTGATGATGTCTATTATCTTGGGGAGGATAAGGTTGGCAATGTGTTTGCCAAGTTTCTTGGGACTCAAAGTGGTGTCAAGAAAAGAACCATTTGGGTAGCCAAGCCTATTGTGACTAACCTCTTAGGACCCAACTTGGTTGGGGACCAACTAGCTCAAACTTGATCAATAGGTGTTTTGGAGTGCATTGGAGACTTGGCTACATTATGAAGAATTAAGGGGTCTTCATCATTCATACTGTCTCAAGCCAAGTCATTCGGATTATCAAGTTTCTATCTTATATCCAATGTTCCTCCTTGCGGTAACTCGTGCTTAAATTGTTTACATTGAAAGTTACTTGCCCCTTTGCATGTTTTGGTTTTGTTCCTTGCATGTGTTTGTATATGTTGTGCATCCAATTTGTGTATCTTGAGAAATCAAGTATGTGTATATTGGTTTGCACATCATGTATGTGTGTGTCGTGCATTGAGCCTTTGTGCTTCTTGCTTTTATCTTAGTTGGCTCTTGTGAGAGATTAATGGAACATCCCATTTTGGGGGAGTGATGTGCCTTGTGCACCTCACAATCCTATAAATGTGTGTGCATGAGGAATACCATCTAGTATTGATATTACAAGATTATCTAGTCTCTATGTGGTATGTCTTCTCATGAGAAAGTCAAATTCTAAATGTTCCATTAATTATCTCTTATTGGTTCTCTTTTGCATCTTGGTAAGTTTTTCATTGGTATCACATTATGGGGGAGTAATATTCTATGTGCATATTACAAGCCTAGAAAATGTGTAAATTTGAGATATTGTCACCTAGAGTTGATAGTATAAATTATGTTGTTCCTAGGTGGCATGTTAGCTCTACAAGTTGCATTTTGCTTGTGTTGTGTGAAGATGATGTTGGATATCATTGCTATCTATCACCGGGAATTATTTCCAAATACCTCTTGTCTTTGACAATTGGTAATCATTTATGTGGTGGAAATTATTGATCATCTTTACATTGTCTTTTGGTTTTATTTGTCTTAACTCTTGCCAAGCTTGTGTCAACTCCCATTTCCTTCCATGCCACTTGTGGATCTCGTGTTTTATTGTTTTTGTTGAGTGTTTTCTAGATATATTGAAAGTGGTGATCCCACCTTGTGCATTTTGTACTCGAATGCAAATTCTCTTTAAATGCATAATTCGTGGGGGAGCTATCCTATTTTCGATAGAACACTCATCTTGTGATCCATATCAAGTGTGTGTTGATGGAAGGCAAGCCGTTTCTTTTTGGTACTTTGTGCCATCATGAAACTTTGTAGATGGGTTGGTTTGTTTGGAAGCATCCTCTCTTTTGGGAGTCCGATATCTTTCCCTTTGCGTGTATCAATGGATATCTCATTCCTTGAGTATCTTCTTAATAGATATCTTCCAAGTGATGATTTCTCCATCTGGTATCCTATTTTCACTTGGTATTTCTTTTTCATTTCGTTTCGTTTCTTGAAAGTCTTGAGCATGCATATTTACTACATGTATTTTCTTTGGCATGCTTTCTTTCTTTAACCCAATATATAGGGGAAACTCCACCTAGTCTCAATTTGGATGAGATGTGCATGAAATTCATTTTCATATATAAATGCACATGTGTTTGTGGAGTTTGTCCTATGTATTGGTCTTTCTAACTCTTTGGTCCCAATGAGTTTGGGTACCATCTTGTTTGTGTGGTTGTTCTAGGAACAATTGGAGATGCATTGGATGCTCGGCTCATTCAAAAGGAAGGTGGTGTCATCATGTGCTTATTGGAGTCAAGCTAGGATGATCAATGAACTACTATCTACCTTCAATTGGTATCTACTACATCCTTCCAAGGGTATCTCGGTAACAAGTATCACCATCTACTTCATGCACACATTTCTGGCACCAACCTTGTGTAGGTTGTATCATGGCATGTTAGTCATTCCTTCTTATGATACTTGTTTCCTTTCTCAAAGCATCCCAACAATGATCTCTTGCTGCTAGTTGTGATGTCTTTGATGCTCGTGTGGTTGGAACTCATTTATACTCCCTCCGTCTCAAAATAAGTGTCTTGAGCTTAGTACAAATTTGTACTAAAGCTAGTACAAAGTTGAGACACTTATTTTGGGACGGAGGGAGTATAAAATAAGAATATATCTAGCCATGTGCTATGCCTTCAAGCAAATATCTTATTGGTATATTTATGACTTCCTTGGGGATATCTTATTCATTCCTTTTTGCAACAATGTCGTGTGTACATCCTTCTTTGTGGATTGATATCATCATGATCTTCATCTACCTAGCATCCTATACACTTGAGAAAAGTTGCATATCTATTTGATATCCCCTTCTTTCACGTCCACCTTTCATTCTTGTTTTATTTCTTTGGTGGCTCCGTGAAGGTGTGTGTCTCGAGTGCGGATCTTATATCGTTGCATCTTGATGCACTTTTTTGTGGTGAAGATCATTTTTTCTCTTGCTTGTCTTGACGAGGCTTTTGCCATTTCTATTGGTATCCCTCCTCATGACAAAGCTATCCTTTTTATATCTTCACCACAGGTTGTCACAAGCATAGGTTATTTATATGATTAGTAGTGAGCTTGTGAACCCATTTGCTGTTGTGTGTGGGAATGATAGGCCTTGCACCATGTATCTCATTCATTCAAGAGTATATTGATGCTTAATATTCATCCATACATTAATCTTCTCAAGTGCTTTGCCATGACTCACACACATCATTTTGGTTGAGCCTACTCTTAAGTTGACTCTTTTATATATTGCTCAACCAGTTGTTTGTTGCAAGTGCTAGGCTTTGTTTCCTTCATGCTCACTTGCACTTGGTGTGAGTGCTAATTGATCTTGGGGGAGTGATGATCCTATTTTGTGCACTTGGTATCCTAATGAAATATTCTAAGGAGTGCATAAATTATGGGGAGCTTCACTAGTGTCTTTAGAACACTCCGTTGCTATGTCGTAAGGTTCTATTGATCTTGGGGGAGCGATGATCCTATTTTGTGCTCGTTGTATCCAAATACAAAACTAAATTGTGCACAAATCATGGGGAGCTTCTCTAGTTTCTCTAGAACACTCCTTTGCTCTTATCATAATATCTTTCATTCATTTGGCATGTAGGATCATTGGTCTAGTTGGGTCAATTGGTATCTTTTGATAGCTTGATTCAATTGGTATACTTTGATTGCTTGATTGCGTGTTTTTCTCCCTTTCTTATGCCTTTGTGGAATATCATTCTTTTGCAATCTTTGGGCCTCAATATATTTTGTCTTCCTCCAAGTATTTAAAGTTGGATATATGTATTGCATTCCACTCTCTATTTTGAGGAATACGCAATTTATGGAGGAACACAATTTATATTGGCCTTCTAAGCTATTCGCCCATTTTGGCAATCAATGCCAATGGGGGAGAAGTTTCAGATAGTTTAGTTTTGTGAGGAAGTTTAGAGAGTTGTCTCTTCTCTCTTCTTGCTTTGGTTTTTTACCTAAGCTTTTGCATCTCATGCGCATACATTATTGTTGTATGGTATGGTGATGCATAATTCCTTATATAAACTCTCTTGAAAGTGATTGTCATCAATTACCAAAATGGGAGAGATTGAAAGAACATGCGGTGCCCCCATGTTTGGTTTTGGTAATTGATGACAATCTCTATGGACTAATGGTTGCCTTGAGTTATATTTGAAGGGTTTGTCCATAGACTTTCTTGGAGTTCATTTGTTTGTTTCAAGGAGAGTTTGTGATGACCAAGGTGCTATTAAGGAATTATCCAAAGATTGGTCTTGTGGGTGTTGAGCTTATTGCAAGCATGTCTTGAAGAAGAAGAGTTTGTGAGCATTCATGTTTACCTTCAAGACATCATCCAAATGAAGAGAGTTGGAAAGATTCAAGGTTGATCAAAACTAAGTCAAAGAATGAATCAAGTTGATCAACACACAAAGTGTAGAAGATGTACCAAGAGGGATCAAGCAATCCCATGGTATGGTAAGCATTGTCAATCACGCTTTGTGTACTAACCCATGTTCTTCGTGAGAGTTCTTTGTGGGGTTAGGTTGCGGTGTGCAAGTTCAAGTGGAGCATCACGAAGAGATCAAGTGCTTGAAGCTTACCGTCCATTGTGGTGACAATGGACTTGTGAAGATATGCCGAAGAGTGGCTCACCCATAGTGGAGTATGGGGGAGCAATCTACTAGTCTTCACCGAGACAACGCAATCAAGAAAGGTGGTCCAACTTGAGGAAGTCAAGATCGTCTACATCTAGCTGAAGTGGACTTTGTGCAAAGCAAAGGTTTGCCCTTTATAGGTTTTCTATTTTACCGGTCTCGTGGTGGTAGTTGGGAGACCGGGTTATAGGATCATTTGCCGTACTATCAAGGGGGGCTCTCAAGTTGGTAGCTTGACCGTATCGTTAGTAGAGAGCTCAAACCATTGCATCCTTGCATCATGTTTCTTCGTTCTTGTTTGGTTCTCTTTGTGAGTCTTAGAGCTTATGGTCATCTTGATGACAAGCTTGAGTTCATTGAAAACGGAGTTCACATGCGTCTTCTATGATGTTTTTGGTGTTGGAGGTTTTACCGGTCTTATCCGAGGAAGGGTTCTCGCCATTTTCTTATGGGCCTTTTCTAATTTGCTTCTTATTGATATTTCTTTCAAGATTGTGTTATCCCTTGTCGCTAGCTTTCGAACAAACTTGGTTTCATCGAATTCGGAGTCCGTTTGCAAAAGTTGTGGCAGTTTTGGTGATTTGAAAAGGCTGCAGCGGTACTACCGCGAATTGGAGCGGATGTAATTTTTTACTACCGCTCCAGAGCAGTACTACCGTGGCTCCTATAGCGGTAGTACCGCCCCGGACCAAAAAACTCGTCCCAAGTCCCGCGGTGGTAGGCCCGGATGTAATTTTTTAGTACCGCTCGCAAGCAGTAGTACCGCTACCCTTAGCAGTAGTACCGCTACCCCTAGCGGTAGTACCGTGAGTTCAAGCGGTACTACCGCTCCGACGGTTCTTCTGGCCTTTTTGCCTCCTCGCTGTTGTTTTTCAAAGGGGTACTACCGCCCTAGCGGTAGTACCGCTCTGTGCGGGTTGTGAGCATAACGGTTGGATTTTTTCCCACCTATAAAAGGGGGTCTTCTTCCCTAATGAACCTTATCTCTTGAGCTCGTGTTCTTCCCCCATTTTTGACCTTCTTCGAGCTTGCTATCTCTCAATCCCTCCATGGATTCTTGCTAGTTTTTGGGGGAAAAGAGAGAGGAGATATAGATCCACATTTCCACCAATCACTTTCTCCTCTTTGTGAGGGGAACCCTTTAGATCTAGTTCTTGGAGTTCTTCGTGTTCTCTTCTCCATTCTTCCTCTCATTTCCCTCCCTAGCATTAGTTGATTTGGTGGGATTTGGGAGAGAAGGACTTGGGCACTCCGTGTGACCTTGCCATTGCATTTGGTGCATCGGTTTGAGTTCTCCACGGTGATACGTGGAAGTGAAGTTTGAGAAGCTTATTACTCTTGGGTGTTTGGGCACCCTAGAGCTTGTTCCTCTTGGGTGCCTTGGCGCCCTAGACGGTTGGTGTTGTTCGGAGCTCAATCATTGTGGTGTAAAGCTCCGGGCAAGCGTTAGGGTCTCCAATTAGGTTGTGGAGATTTCCCCGAGCAATTTGACGGGTACCGGTGACCGCCCCCATAGGTTGCCATAGTGTACGGGTTCGGTGACCGCCCCCAAGGGTTGACATTTGTACGGGTTCGGTGACCGCCCTCAAGGGTCCCTTAGTGGAATCACGGCATCTTGCATTGTGCGAGGGCGTGAGGAGATTACGGTGGCCCTAGTGGCCTCTTGGGGAGCATTGTGCCTCCACACCGCTCCAAACGGAGATTAGCATCCGCAAGGGTTTGAACTTCGGGATACATCGTCGTCTCCGCGTGCCTCGGTTATCTCTTACCCGAGCCCTTTACTTATGCACTATACTTTGTGATAGATATATTGTTTCTTGTCATATATCTTGCTATCTCCTAGTTGTTTATCTTGCTTAGCATAAGTTGTTGGTGCACATAGGTGAGCCTAGTTGTTGTAGGTTTTGTGCTTGACAAATTAACCGCTAGGTTTATTCCGCATTTGTTCAAGCCTAAACCGTAATTATTTTAAAGCGCCTATTCACCCCCCTCTAGGCGACATCCACGGTCTTTCAGTATGGCTACCCAAGAAATTCCCTCCGGTAATCGTATCAATAATATATCTATTCCAAGGAGTGATGCCTACATAAAAATTGCGAAGGAGAACTGAAGTAGATTGCTTCCTAGAGGATCTATTATGAGCATTGCAAATCCTATACCAAGCATCTTTTAGATTTTCTCCCTCCCTTTGTTTAAAATTAAGAACTTCATTATCGGGAGTACTAACAATGATAGAAGGGCTGGCCATGATGGCAAAGGAAACGATCTAACACACGGACACACACGAGGCAAACGAACGGAAAAAGGGCGAATAAAACGACAAAGGTGAAGTGGGGGAGAGGAAAACGAGAGGCAAATGGCAAATAATGTAATGCGAGGGATAAGAGTTTGTGATGGGTACTTGGTATGTCTTGACTTGAGGGTAGATCTCCGTGGCAACGGCGCCAGAAATCCCTCTTGAGCATGCGTTGGTTTTCCCTTGAAGGGGAAAGGGTGATGCAGCAAAGTAGCGTAAGTATTTCCCTCAGTTTTTGAGAACCAGGGTATCAATCTAGTAGGAGACTACACGCAAATCCCAAGTACCTGCACAAACAATTAAGAACCTTGCAACCAACGTGATAAATGGGTTGTCAATCCCTTCACGGCCACTTTCAAAAGTGAGATCTGATAGAGATAATAAGATAAATATTTTTGGTATTTTTGTTGTATAGATTGAAAAGTAAAGATTGCAAAATAAACTACGATAAAAATAGCTAGTTGACGAGAGATTAATATGATGGAAAATTGACACGGGACCATGGGTTTCACTAGTGGTTCTGATACGTCTCCAACGTATCTATAATTTTTGATTGTTCCATGATATTATTTATGATGTTTTGGATGTTTAATGGGATTTGTTATAAACTTTTATATTATTTTTGGGACTAACCTATTAACCCAAAGGCCCAATCCAGATTGCTGTTTTTTGCCTATTCCAGGGTTTTACAGAAAAGGAATATCAAACGGAGTCCAAACGGAATGAAACCTTCGGGAGATATATTTTTGGAACGATATCTTAGCGGGAGACTTGAGAACCACGGAATAGGGCACACGTGGCGTCCACGAGGGTGGGGGGCGCCCTCCCTACAGGGCGCGCCCCCCTGCCTCGTGGGCCCCACGTTTGGCCCCCGGTGCCCTCCTTCTTCCTATATATATCCATGTACCCCGAAACCATCAGCAACAGAGAGAAAACCCTAATTCCACCGCCGCAACCTTCTGTTCCTGTGAGATCCCATCTTGGGGCCTGTTCCGGAGCTCCGTCGGAGGGGGGGGGGATCTCCCATGGAGTGCTTCTACATCAACATCATCGCCTCACCATGAGTTGTGAGTAGTTTACCACAGACCTTCGGGTCCATAGTTAGTACCTAGATGGCTTCTTCTCTCTCTTTGGATCTCAATACCAAGTTCTCCTCGGTCGTCGAGGAGATCTATTCGATGTAATCTCTTTTTTGCGGTGTGTTTGTCGAGATCCGATGAATTGTGAGTTTCTGATCAAGATTATCTATGAGAAATATTTGGTTCTTTTCTGAATTCTTTTATGTGTGATTATAATATCCTTTCAAGTCTCTTCGAATTATCGGTTTGGTTTGGCCTAGTAGATCTATAGTTCTTGCAATGGGAGAAGTGCTTGGCTTTGGGTTCAATCTTGTGGTGTCCTTTCCTAATGACAGTAGGGGCAGCAAGGCACGTATTGTATTGTGGCCATCGAGGATAAAAAGATGGGGTTTATATCATATTGCTTGAGTTTATCCCTCTAAATCATGTCATCTTGCTTAAGGCGTTACTCTGTTCTTATGAACTTAATACTCTAGATGCATGATGGATAGCGGTCGATGTATGGAGTAATAGTAGTAGATGCAAAATCATTTCGGTCTACTTGTCACAAACGTGATGCCTATATGTAATGATCATGCCTAGATATTCTCATAATTATTCGCTTTTCTATCAATTGCTCGACAGTAATTCGTTCACCCACCGTAGAATTCTTCTATCATGAGAGAAACCACTAGAGAAACCTATGGCCCCCGGGTCTATTCTCAACATATCAATCTACAATCTACTTTACTTTTCCGTTTTTACTTCCTATTCTTATATCAAAAAATACCGAAAATATAAAACTATCATATCTATCAGATCGCACGTAAAGGGATTGACAACCCCTTATCGTGTTGGCTGCGAAGTTCTTATTTGTTTGTGCAGGTGCGAGGGACTCGCACGTGCTCTCCTATTGGATTGATACATTCGTTCTAAAAAACTGAGGGAAATACTTATGCTACCGTGCTGCATCACCCTTTCCTCTTCGAGGGAATACAACACAAGCTCGAGAAGTAGCAGCTTCTCTCAAGATAGCATATTTTACGGTGGGTGAACAAATTACAGTCGAGCAATTGACAGAAAAGCGCATAGTTATGAGAATATATAGGCATGATCATGTATATAGGCATCACGTCCGTGACAAGTAGACCGAAACGATTCTGCATCTACTACTATTACTCCACACATCGACCGCTATCCAGCATGCATCTAGAGTATTAAGTTCGTAAGAACAGAGTAATGCATTAAGCAAGATGACATGATGTAGAGGGATAAACTCATGCAATATGATATAAACCCCATCTTTTTATCCTCGATGTCAACAATACAATATGTGCCTTGCTGCCCCTGCTGTCACTGGGAAAGGACACCGCAAGATTGAACCCAAAGCTAAGCACTTCTCCCATTGCAAGAAAGATCAATCTAGTAGGCCAAACCAAACTGATAATTCGAAGAGTCTTGCAAAGATATTAAATCTTGCATATAAGAATTCAGAGAAGAATCAAATATTGTTCATAGATAATCTTCATCATAAACCCACAATTCATCGGATCTCGACAAACACACCGCAAAGAGTATTACATAGAATAGATCTCCAAGAAGATCGAGGATAACTTTGTATTGAGATCCAAAGAGAGAGAAGAAGCCATCTAGCTAATAACTATGGACCCGAAGGTCTGTGGTAAACTATTCACACATCATCAGAGAGGCTATGGTGTTGATGTAGAAGCCCTCCATGATCGATTCCCCCTCCGACGGAGCGCCGGAAAAGGCCCCAAGATGGGATCTCACGGGGACAGAAGGTTGTGGCGGTAGAAATAGGGTTTCGTGGTGCTCCCGGATGTTTTCAGGGTATATGAGTATATATAGGAGGAAGAAGTATGTCGGTGGAGCTACGAGGGGCCCACGAGGGTGGGGGCGCGCCCTCCTACCTCGTGGCCACCTCGTGGCTTCCCAGACTTGTACTCCAAGTCTCCTGGATTGCGTTTGTTCCAAAAATGATCATTGCGAAGGTTTCATTCCATTTGGACTCCGTTTGATATTCCTTTTCTGCGAAACACTGAAATAGGCAAAAAAACAGCAATTCGCACTGGGCCTTTGGTTAGTAGGTTAGTCCCAAAAACAATATAAAAGTGCATATTAAAGCCCATTAAACATCCAAAATAGATAATATAATAGCATGGAACAATCAAAAATTATAGATACGTTGGAGACGCATCAAGCACCACAGTGGAATTGCTGCAATGGAAGGCAGAGAATGGTGTATCTGACAAGGGATTTGGAAAGTTGCTGGTAATGTTAAAGAAGATGCTTCCAAAGGACAACGAATTGCACGAGAGTACGTATGAAGCAAAGAAGGTTGTCTACTCTCTAGGGTTAGAGGTGCAGAAGATACATGCATGCCCTAATGACTGCATCCTCTACCGCGGTGAGTACGAGGATTTGAACGCGTGCCCGGTATGCGGTGCATTCCGCTATAAGATCAGCCGCGATGACCCTGGTGATGTCGAGGGCGAGCGCCCCAGGAAGAAGATTCCTGCCAAGGTGATGTGCTATGCTCCTATAATACCATGGTTGAAACGTTTGTTCCAAAACAAAGAGCATGCCAAGGCGATGCGATGGCACAGAGAAGACCGTAAGAAAGACGGAAAGTTGAGAGTACCCGCTAACGGGTCGCGGTGTATAAAAACCGAGAGAAAGTACTGGGTGGACTTTGTAGGTGACACAAGGAACGTGTGGTTTGGTCTAAGCACAGATGGCATTAATCATTTTGGGGAGCAGAGCAGCAACCATAGCACCTGGCCTGTGTCTCTATGTATGTATAACCATCCTCCTTGGTTGTGCATGAAGCGGAAGTTCATTATGATGCCAGTGCTCATCCAAGGCCCTAAGAAACCTGGCAACGACATTGATGTGTACCTAAGGCTATTAGTTGAAGAACTCTTACAACTGTGAAATGGAAAAGGTGTATGTGCGTGGGATGAGCACAAACAGGAAGAATTTGACCTCCATGCGTTGTTGTTCGTGACCATCAATGATTGGCCTACTCTCAGTAACCTTTCAGGACAGACAAACAAGGGATACCGTGCATGCACGCACTGTTTGGATGATACCGACAATATATACTTGGATAATTGTAGTAAGAATGTGTACCTGGGACATCGTTGATTTCTTCCTAGCAGGCATCCCGTAAGAAAGAAAGGCAAGTATTTCAAAGGTGAGGCTAATCACCGGACAAAGCCTCGCCACTGTACTGGTGATGATGTACATGATATGGTCAACAATTTGAAGGTAGTCTTTGGAAAGGGTCCTGGCGGACAATCTATTCCGAATGACGCTGACGGACGCGCACCCATGTGGAAGAAGAAATCTATATTTTGGGACCTGCCCTATTGGAAAGACCTAGAAGTCCGCTTTGCAATCGACGTGATGCACGTGACGAAGAATCTTTGCGTGACCCTACTTAGCTTCTTGGGCGTGTATGGGAATACAAAAGATACACCGGAGGCATGGGAGGACCAGCAACGTATGCACAGAAAAGACGACATACATCAGGTTCAAGCCAACTACCCTCTTACCAAAGAAGAGAAGGAAATATTCTTTGAATTCCTGCTCATTATGAAGGTACCGTATGGCTTCTCGTCGAATATAAAGGGAATACTAAATATGGCAGAGAAAAAGTTCGAGAACCTAAAGTCTCATGAATGCCACGTGATTATGACGCAACTGCTTTCGGTTGCATTGAGGGGGCTTCTACCGGAAAACGTTCGATTAGCCATTGTGAAGCTATGTGCATTCCTCAATGCAATCTCTCAGAAGGTAATCAATCCAGAAATCATACCAAGGTTAGAGAATGATTTTGTGCAATTTCTTGTTAGTTTCGAGTTGGTGTTTCCTGTTGGGGAACGTAGTATTTTAAAATTTTCCTACGATCACGCAAGATCTATCTACCAGATGCATAGCAACGAGAGGGAAGAGTGTGTCTACGTACCCTCGTAGACCGGAAGCGGAAGCGTCAAGTGACGCAGTTGATGTAGTCGAACTTCTTCGCGATCCAACCGATCAAGCACCGAACGTACGGCAGCTCCGCGTTCAGCACACGTTCAGCTTGATGACGTCCCACAAGCTCTTGATCCAGTTGAGCTTCACGGGAGAGTTTCGTCAGCACGATGGCGTGGTGACGGATATGATGTATCTACTGGCGCAGGGCTTCTCCTAAGCACTGCGACGGTATGACCGAGGTGTGTTTCTGTGGAGGGGGGCACCGCACACGGCTAGAACAATTCAACTTGTGTGTCTCTGGGTGCCCCCTGCCCCCGTATATAAAGGAGCAAGGGGGAGGCCGGCCGGCCCTCCTATGGTGCGGCTAGGGCTGCAATCCTACTAGGAATAGGATTGCAATCCTATTCCTAGTAGGAACCTACCAAAGAAGGAAAAGGGGGAAAGGAAAGAGAGGGAGAGGGAGAGGGAAAGAGGGGCCGCGCCCCCTTCCCCTAGTCCTATTCGGACTCCTCCTAAGGAGGGGGCGCGCCACCTCCTGGCTGCTGCCCTCTCTCTCCCCTATGGCCCACTAGGGCCCACCAATCCCCCGGGGGTTTTCGGTAACCCCTCCGGCACTCCGGTAAATTCCGAAACTTTCCAGAACACTTCCGATGTCCGAATATAGTCGTCCAATATATCAATCTTTATGTCTCGGACATTCCGAGACTCCTCGTCATGTACGCGATCTCATCCGGGACTCCGAACTACCTTCGATACATCAAAACTCATAAACTCATAATACCGATCGTCATCAAACGTTAAGCGTGCGAACCCTACGAGTTCGAGAACTATGTAGACATGACCAAGACTCATCTCCGGTCAATAACCAATAGCGGAACCTGGATGCTCATATTGTCTCCTACATATTCTACGAAGATCTTTATCGGTCAAACCGCATAACAACATACGTTATTCCTTTTGTCATCGGTATGTTACTTTCCCGAGATTCGATCGTCGGTATCTCTATACCTAGTTCAATCTCGTTACCGGCAAGTCTCTTTACTCGTTCCGTAATACATCATCTCGTGACTAACTCATTAGTCATTTGCTTGCAAGGCTTATTATGATGTGCATTACCGAGAGGGTCCAGAGATACCTCTCCGACACTCGGAGTGACAAATCCTAGTCTTGATCTATGCCAACACCACGAATACTTTCGGAGACACCTGTAGAGCATCTTTATGATCACCCAGTTACGTTGTGACGTTTGATAGCACACAAGGTGTTCCTACGGTATTCGGGAGTTGCATAATCTCATAGTCATAGGAACATGTATAAGTCATGGAGAAATCAATAGCAGTAAAACTAAACGATCATAGTGCTATGCTAACGGATGGGTCTAGTCCATCACATCATTCTCCTAATGATGTGATCCCGTTGATCAAATGACAACTCATGTCTATGGCTAGGAAACATAGCCATCTTTGATCAATGAGCTAGTCTAGTAGAGGCATACTAGGGACATACTATTTTGTCTATGTATTCACACATGTCTCAAGTTTCCGGTTAATACAATTCTAGCATGAATAAAAGACATTTATCATGATATAAGGAAATACAAAATAACATCTTTATTATTGCCTTTAGGTCATATTTCCTTCAGTCTCCCACTTGAACTAGAGTCAATAATCTAGATTACAAAGTGATGACCCTCACACCCATGGAGTCCTGGTGCTGATCATGTTTTGCCCGTGGAAGAGGCTTAGTCAACGGGTCTGCAACATTCAGATCCGTATGTATCTTGCAAATCTCTATGTCTCCCTCCTTGACTAGATCGCGGATGGAATTGAAGCGTCTTTTGATGTGCTTTGTTCTCTTGTGAAACCTGGATTCCTTCGCCAAGGCTATTGCTCCAGTGTTGTCACAAAAGATTTTCATTGGACCCGATGCACTAGGTATTACACCTAGATCGGATATGAACTCCTTCATCCAGACTCCTTCATTTGCTGCTTCCGAAGCAGCTATCTATTCTGCTTCACACGTAGATCCCGCCACGACGCTCTGCTTGGAACTGCACCAACTGACAGCTCCACCATTCAATAACAATACATATCCGGTTTGTGACTTAGAGTCATCCGGATCAGTGTCAAAGCTAGAATCGACGTAACCGTTTACGACGAGTTCTTTGTCACCTCCATATACGAGAAACATATCCTTTGTCCTTTTCAGGTACTTCAGGATGTTCTTGACCGCTGTCCAGTGATCCACTCCTGGATTACTTTGGTACCTTCCTGCTAGACTTATAGCAAGGCACACATCAGGTCTGGTACACAGCATTGCATACATGATAGATCCTATGGCTGAGGCATAGGGAATGACTTTCATTTTCTCTCTATCTTCTGCAGTGGTCGCGCATTGAGTCTTACTCAACTTCATACCTTGTAATACAGGCAAGAACCCTTTCTTTGACTGATCCATTTTGAACTTCTTCAAAATCTTATCAAGGTATGTGTTTTGTGAAAGTCCAATTAAGCGTCTTGATCTATCTCTATAGATCTTGATGCCTAATATATAAGCAGCTTCACCGAGGTCTTTCATTGAAAAACTCTTATTCAAGTATCCTTTTATGCTATCCAGAAATTCTATATCATTTCCAATTAATAATATGTCATCCACATATAATTTTAGAAATGCAACAGAGCTCCCACTCACTTTCTTGTAAATACAGGCTTCTCCAAAAGTCTGTATAAAACCATATGCTTTGATCACCTCATCAAAGCGTATATTCCAACTCCGAGATGCTTGCACCAGTCCATAGATGGATCGCTGGAGCTTGCATACTTTGTTAGCACCTTTTGGATCGACAAAACCTTCTGGTTGCATCATATACAACTCTTTTTCGAGATATCCATTCAGGAATGCAGTTTTGACATCCATTTGCCAGATTTCATAATCATAAAATGCGGCAATTGCTAACATGATTCGGACAGACTTAAGCATCGCTACAGGTGAGAAAGTCTCATCGTAGTCAACTCCTTGAACTTGTCGAAACCCTTTCGCAACAAGTCGAGCTTTGTAAACAGTAACATTACCGTCTGCGTCGGTCTTCCTCTTGAAGATCCATTTATTTTCGATGGCCTGCCAATCATCGGGCAAGTCAACCAAAGTCCACACTTTGTTCTCATACATGGATCCCATCTCAAATTTCATGGCCTCAAGCCATTTTGCGGAATCTGGGCTCATCATCGCTTCCTCATAGTTCGTAGGTTCATCATGGTCTACTAACATGACTTCCAGAACTGGGTTGCCGTACCACTCTGGTGCAGAACGTACTCTGGTTGATCTACGACGTTCAGCAGAAACTTGATCCGAAGTTTCATGATCATCATCATTAACTTCCTCACTAATTGGTGTAGGAATCACTGGAACAATTTTCTGTGATGTACTACTTTCCAATTCGGGAGAAGGTACAATTACCTCATCAAGTTCTACTTTCCTCCCACTCACTTCTTTTGAGAGAAACTCCTTCTCTAGAAAGGATCCATTCTTAGCAACAAATATCTTGCCTTCGGATCTGTGATAGAAGGTGTACCCAACAGTCTCTTTTGGGTATCCTATGAAGACACATTTCTCCGACTTGGGTTCGAGCTTATCAGGTTGAAGCTTTTTCACATAAGCATCGCAGCCCCAAACTTTAAGAAACAACAACTTTGGTTTCTTGCCAAACCATAGTTCATAAGGTGTCGTATCAACGGATTTAGATGGTGCCCTATTTAACGTGAATGCAGCTGTCTCTAAAGCATAACCCCAAAACGATAGTGGTAAATCGGTAAGAGACATCGTAGATCGCACCATATCCAATAAAGTATGGTTACGACGTTCGGACACACCATTACGCTGTGGTGTTCCGGGTGGCGTGAGTTGTGAAACTATTCCACATTGTTTCAAATGAAGACCAAACTCGTAACTCAAATATTCTCCTCCACGATCAGATCGTAGAAACTTTATTTTCTTGTTACGATGATTCTCTACTTCACTCTGAAATTCTTTGAACTTTTCAAATGTTTCAGACTTGTGCTTCATTAAGTAGATATACCCATATCTGTTCAAATCATTAGTGAAGGTCAGAAAATAACGATACCCGCCGCGAGCTTCAACACTCATTGGCCCACATACATCAGTATGTATGATTTCCAACAAATCTGTTGCTCGCTCCATAGTTCTGGAGAACGGAGTTTCAGTCATCTTGCCCATGATGCATGGTTCGCAAGCACCAAGTGATTCATAATCAAGTGATTCCAAAAGTCCATCACTATGGAGTTTCTTCATGCGCTTTACACCAATATGACCTAAACTTCAGTGCCACAAATAAGTTGAACTATCATTATTAACCTTGCATCTTTTGGTTTCAATATTATGAATATGTGTATCACCACAATCGAGATCCAATAAGAATAGACCACTCTTCAAGGGTGCATGACCATAAAAGATATTATTCATAAAAATAGAACAACCATTATTCTCTGATTTGAATGAATAACCGTCTCGCAACAAACAAGATCCAGATATAATGTTCATGCTCAACGCTGGCACCAAATAACAATTATTTAGGTATAAAACTAATCCTGAAGGTAGATGTAGAGGTAGCGTGCCGACGGCGATCACATCGACTTTGGAACCATTTCCCACGCGCATCTGATACGTCCCAAACGTATCTATAATTTCTGCTTGCTCCATTCATGTTTTGGGTGATATTGCTATGCTTTTGATACACTTTCATACACTTTTGATCATATTTGGACTAACCTATTAACTCAGTGCACCCCAGTGCCAGTTTCTGTTTTCTGCTGTTTTTGTATTTCAGGTTTTCCCATTACTTAAATTGCCAGAAAAATTCCGGGAAAAATATATAAAAAATCAGCGCTCCAGAAGTTTCCATGTGCCAGAAGTGGGGCCAGAGGGGGGCCAGAGGGGCCCCAGGCGCCCTGATGGCGCGACCCCACCCCTGGCCGCGCCGGGGGGCCGCCTAGGGGGCTCCCACCTCCTCTGGTGCCCTACTTGGCCTCCTATTTATTCTCCCGTCGCGGAAACCCTGATTCCAGAACCCTTTTCTCCAGAAGCAATTCCGATCTCCGCCGCCATCGCCACCAAGTTTCGGGGGACCAGAATTCCTGTGCCGGGACGGGGAAGTGCCCCCGGATTCATCTCCATCGACGTTGCTTCCTCTCTCCATGATGCGGGAGTAGTTCCTCCTCGGGGTTGAGGTTTCTACCAGTAGCTATGTGGTCAATTCTCTCTCCCATGATATGATCTTCGTTGTGATCATAGTCTATGTTAATCTAGGGTGATCCCATGATATTTCCCCTTCCTCTATGTATTGGATTGATGTACTCACTTGTCTTTATCTAGTATAATCCCCGAGACCAAGGTGACAGCGGTCTATTGGACATGGATTAGAAGAATATTTTCATGAGTGATTTCCTCTTTTTTGTGTTGATTGAAGATTGAGAGTTTCTTGGTGCTTGTCTTTGACTATCCTTGAGATATGTTGTGGTGATTGTGGTACTCTCTTTGGATGGCCGCGGTGACATTGGGAAATCCATAGATAGAGAACTACGAACTTTGAGGTGTGCTTTTGTAGCCCTAAATAATACTCGTCCTCTCTTTACCACAAAGGAATGACCTCCGAGTGCGTCTCCATTGCATGTTTTATGGGAAATATCATGTGATTAGACTATGTTAATGTTGTTGGGAGTTGCCACTAGTGAAAGTATGAAGCCTAGGCCTTGTTTCCACCATTGCAATACCATTTGTGCTCACGTTTACCACTTGTTTGCTTGCTGCACTTTTTATTACAGATTTATATTACTTTGCTTTGTCACTCCTATCATCCATCTTTTACCATCTCTTCGCCGAACTAGTGCACCTATACAACTCCTAGTTGTATTAGGTGTGTTGGGGACACAAGAGACTTCTTGTATCTTAGTTGCAGGGTTGCTTGAGAGAGACCATCTTCAACCTCTACTTCCCTGAGTTTGATAAACCTTAGGTCATCCACTTGAGGGAAATTGCTACTGTCCTACAAACCTCTGCGCTTGGAGGCCCAACATAGTCTACAAGAATAGAAGCGTGTGTAGACATCAAGCTATTTCTGGCGCCGTTGCCGGGGAAGTAAGTGTTTGAAGGTATATCTTTAGATCTTGCAATTAAATCTTTTCGTTTCTTGTTTTTTAGTTTCACTAGTTATGTTTATGGAAAACCGCACTCTTAGTTCGCAGCTTGGGGAAGGCCGCTTTACCACACCCGTGGTAGAGAAGTCTCCTCCACCTACTGAATGTATTCCGTTCCAAATACCACTTGGGATAATTGAAATAATTAGGAATGATTGTTATGATGGGACAGTCAATCCTAGTATTCATTTGTTGAAACTTACAGAACTTTGTGAGTTGTTTAAGATTTCAGGTTTGACAAGAGATGGAGTCATGAGGAAATTATTTGCCTTGTCACTGAAAGGAAAAGCATTGGAATGGTATAGGCTACTAGATGACTCTCACCTGCTGGATTGGGAAGAGATCCAGTCTCTCTTTTACTCCAAGTTTTATCCTCTTCATGAAGTCCATGAGAATAGGAATTATGTTTATAATTTCTATCCTCATGACGGAGAGAGCATAGCTCAAGCTTGGGGGAGACTGAAAACGTTAATGCTAAAATGTCCTAACCATGGGCTCCCCAAAGATATGATTATTACTAATTTCTATGCGAGGCTCTCTCGACAGGATAAAGATTTGCTCGATGCTTCCTCTATGGGTTCTTTCACAAACGAAGAGATTGATGCTAAATGGGAACTCCTTGAAAGAATTCAACGCAACACTGAAGATTGGGAGACCGACAAAGGTAAAGAGTCAGGTATAATTTATGAGTATGATTGCATTAAGTCCTTTGTTGAAACTACAACTTTTAATAAGTTTAGCGCTAAGTTTGGGATTGATTCTCAACTCCTTGTTGATTTCCTCAAATCTTTTGCTTCACATCTTAATATGCCTAAGGAGGATTGGATCAAGCATCATGAACCTTTTAAAGAGATTTGCAAAGAAAATGAAATTGTTCATGATGATTGCAACATGCATGATCCAATTCCTAAAAATGAAGTTTTATATAAGCATGTTAATTTTTGTGGAGTGGATAGACCTTGTGAAAGGCCTATGATTGAAGAAGAGAAGTATTGTAAGCAACATAAGCATGAAAGAACAATCACTTGGGTCAAAGATTTAAATGAAATTGCTAGAGAATTGTGTGACCTTTATCCTTTTACTTGTGAATTTTGCTGTATAGAGGGTCACTTTAATTTTCAATGCATGCACTTTCAAAACATAACTGTTAACTAGTTGTGTGATAACATGATCACCCCTGATCTTTATGATGAGCTTATGTTATTTTTGATGCGTGAAGAGTTATCAGAAAAGACATCTTGGCTAGATGTTAATGCCATAGGAATAAAAAAACACTTTGCAAAATTGCCATCTCTATTGTGTTGTTAATTGCCATAAAAATGATTACATAAGTAAGATTAGAAAGGAGGGAACTTTACCAAAGTATAAAAATGTCTCTTATATTTCTGCTAATAAAAAGGAGAGTTTCTCCCAAGTTTCCCCTATTGTTTCTAATGATAAACCAGGATATGTGGAGAAGCTTCATCTCCAACCACTCCCTCCTAAGGTGAAGAAGAAGAAAAAGAAGAGGAGGAGGAAGAGGAGCAAGAAGGAAGAAGAATGGGTATCAACCTGGCCTGAGCATATTCCTCCCATCAACTTTTATCCTAACGGTTGTAAGTTTAAAGAAGAAGGTGAAGTTTATTGCCTTAATTATCATCTTGATGATACGTTCGTAGGTACTATTGAAGATGATTTTGATTATGATATGCATGTAACTTATTGTGATCGGGAAAATGATGATAATGCTACTTATGATCTTGAAAATCTTTTTGGTACCAACTCTGAAAGTGATGATATGGAAAGCTCTAAGCTTGGGGATGATAGGATTGCAAATCCTTTACCCACTAGTGATGTGATAATTGATAATTCTTTTGCAAGTAAGAATAAAGACAACATGTTTACAAATATAGTTGCTAGCAATGATAATGCTCTTCTCTACTATGATGATGTTATAACTCCAATCTATAGTGATTATAAAGGTACCTATGACATAAGGAGAAATTATCCTTATGAAACTTGTCATAATCATGGAGGGAATTACTCCCTTGTTGAACACCATCTTCCTAATACACAATTAATCTATAGTGTTCAAGTTGTTTATAATAGTCCTACTCCCACTATTACCAATGAGAAAGATTATGCTTATGTGGAGAGTAAGAGTACATTTTTGCATGTGGATCATGGTAACAATGCTTTATGTGATGCTTATATTATTGAGTTTATTCGTGATCCCACTGAAAATTATTATGAGAAGGGAACATATGCTTATAGATATTTCAATAATATCAAGTTCCCTCTCTTTATGTTGAAGGTTTTGAAGCTGCACTTGTTTTGTCTTCCTATGCTTATTGCTTTGTGCTTCAATGAATTATTCTATTGCAATATTCCTATGCATAGGAAGCATGTTAGGCTTAAATGTGTTTGGTATTTGCTTCTTGATGCTCTCTTTTGTTCTTCAACTCTTATTCCTACGAGAGCATCATTAAAGTCTTAAGCCTATCTTTATGGCTATAAAGAAAGAGCTCTAGGGAGACAACCCTTGTTATCTTTGCTTTCAGTTTGTTCTTTCAGTTTTTAGTGGTCTTGATGTTTGTTACTACTGTAGCAACATCATTGTATCTTTATTTTTCAGCTTTGTGCCAATTTTAGCCTCTGATTGCAAGAAAGTTCAAAAGTTGTGACATGCTGTCCAAAAAACAGATTCTGTCCTTGGAAAGAAAAATTCGAATAAAATCACCAGATCATCTTTTTGATCTGAATTTTTTTGACAGCATGCTCTATACAATTGGCTTTCGAGCGTCCGTTCTGAGTTTTTTGATTTGAGTTGCAGAAGTACCCCAAAAAAATTATTTACTGCCTGCTGGTCTGTTTTTCACAGATTCTGCCCTGTTTTGCCTTTTCTTCGTTTTGCAGACCTTAAGCTTGCTTTTTCTTTACAAAAACTTTTTGGCGATCTTGAGAAACAGTAGACCTTCAAGAATATCTTTGTTTCCAGTAGAGAAAAATTATTTTATTGTGGGTACTAACCTCTCTAATCAGATTATGATGAGTTATGTATGAAGGGAGTTTTCAAGTGTGCGAGGGAAGATGATAAAAGAAGATTCAGGAGTGTCAAACGCTCAAGCTTGGGGATGCCCCCATGCACCCCCAAGAAATATCCAAGGAGACTCAAGCATCTAAGCTTGGGGATGCCTTCGTGCATCCCCTTCTCCATCAACAATTATCAGTTCGTCCTTCGTTCCACTATATTTATCACTTCATGCGTTATGTGCTATGCTTGGAGCGTCTTGCTCTTTTCTTTTTAGTTTATTTAGTTTTACTTGCTGTTCTTAACAAGTTGGATCCTAGCCTTCATTGTTTGGGAGAGAAACACGCTCCACTCCACTGTAGAACACAACATAGGCTTGCATGCGTATCTTCTTGTATGTGTTCTTTATCTTTTCATAGCTGCTGTCATGCTTAGCTCTTAGTTTTCATGCTTATCTTTTTAAGAGCTTTTGTTTAGGTTGTTGCTTCTGGAACTCTCTTGAGTTATCATGCTTATCTTGTTAAGACAGTTGGCTTCTATGGCACTGGTTGATATGTCTATGATAAAAATGCTATGTGCATAATGATGCTTAGTAGTTCATGTTTTCTTATGGTTAGTCTCAAATAGCTGGGGGTTCTTAATGCGTTATTGAAGTACCAGCATGATTTGTTTGCCTATGATGTGGTATGGTTTAGTGATATCTTCCTCCAAGAATTTATTTTGATTGACTTGGCATATGCTCACGCATATTTAAGACTGTAAAGAAAGTCTATCAAGCCTTGATGATCTTTAATTTCTGAGTAGTGATATAACTTCCATGCCCGATTCAATGTTGCTTTGTCGCTCTGCATGATTATGGCCGTCATTGCTCTCTTAGTTGGTCGCTCCCAGTCTTTTGCTAGCCTCCACCTGTACTAAGCGGTCTGACTGCTTGTGCATCCAAAATCCTTGAAACCAGTTATGCCATATGAGTCCACCATACCTTCCTATATATGGTATTTACTTGCCATTCCTAACGAAGACTTTCTTGTACCATCTCAAAATTATTCAAAAACATTTCTCTTTTGTGCCTCTGTTTTAGCTCATGAGGAAGTAGTAGGTAATTCATGATCTTCTTATGATTGGACAAATTTTACCCCGGGATTGCATGTCTAATCTACAAACCCCTAATACGAGGAGGGACTGGCATGAGTGCGCCCAGCTCACAAAAGATAATAGCAACAAACAAACCCTCCTTCACACTTTGTTCATTAGAAATCAGGAAACTCTGGCAGTGATAAACAAAGGAGATTAAGGGGATGTGATCGTCCCCGCGTGGGAGCCATTCCTCGAAACTTGTCCAGCATAAGAAGTAATTGGGTTATCTACTAGCATTCGTTGACGAATTATGCACCTCCCAAAAGCTTTTTATCTTTGTTTTTAAAACCACGAGCTCTGGTACTTGTTTAGTCTTTGCTTCCAGCCACGGGTTTTCAACCTTGCCATCAAAATCCACGGTTCGAGAGTCTCCACCTTCTTTCTTCAAAGCACCAACTATTGAGAGCATGATTGTCATTCTGAGTGTAATGTGCATTGTCCCAAAGTACCATTGTTTTCTGCATGATTGTGATATCGCTTATTCTGAAATCATTGTATCTAGTCGTCACTTAAACTTCGGAGGTGCTCCTGCATTTATGTTTTGCTTCACTAAAGGGGGCAAGCGAGGTATCACTTTGTCATGTTTGCACACCATGCTCACTACAAATCTATTGGGTGTTTCAGTATCATATTGTAAACTTTCAGTTATTTGTGATATTCTCATGAGGTAACTTAATTACTAAAGATTCATTATCTCAATAAGCATTTGTCATGTGATTGTGAAAGACTCTTTGGTAGCATGTCAAAACAGAAATTGTGCTTGTTATCATTTACCTACTCGAGGACGAGCAGGAATTAAGCTTGGGGATGTTGATACGTCCCAAACGTATCTATAATTTCTGCTTGCTCCATGCATGTTTTGGGTGATATTGCTATGTTTTTGATACACTTTCATACACTTTTGATCATATTTGGACTAACCTATTAACTCAGTGCACCCCAGTGCCAGTTTCTGTTTTCTGCTGTTTTTGTATTTCAGGTTTTCCCATTACTTAAATTGCCAGAAAAATTCCGGGAAAAATATATAAAAAATCAGCGCTCCAGAAGCTTCCATGTGCCAGAAGTGGGGCCAGAGGGGGGCCAGAGGGGCCCTAGCCGCCCTGATGGCGCGGCCCCACCCCTGGCCGCGCCGGGGGGCCGCCTGGGGGGCTCCCACCTCCTCTGGTGCCCTACTTGGCCTCCTATTTATTCTCCCGTCACGGAAACCCTGATTCCAGAACCCTTTTCTCCAGAAGCAATTCCGATCTCCGACGCCATCGCCACCAAGTTTCGGGGGACCAGAATTCCTGTGCTGGCACCTTGCCGGGACGGGGAAGTGCCCCTGGATTCATCTCCATCGACGTTGCTTCCTCTCTCCATGATGCGGGAGTAGTTCCTCCTCGGGGCTGAGGTTTCTACCAGTAGCTATGTGGTCAATTCTCTCTCCCATGATATGATCTTCGTTGTGATCATAGGCTATGTTAATATAGGGTGATCCCATGATATTTCCCCTTCCTCTTTGTATTGGATTGATGTACTCACTTGTATTTATCTAGTATAATCCCCGAGACCAAGGTGACAGCGGTCTATTGGACATGGATTAGAAGAATATTTTCATGAGTGATTTCCTCTTTTGTGTGTTGATTGAAGATTGAGAGTTTCTTGGTGCTTGTCTTTGACTATCCTTGAGATATGTTGTGGTGATTGTGGTACTCTCTTTGGATGGTCGCGGTGACATTGGGAAATCCATAGAGAGAGAACTACGAACTTTGAGGTGTGCTTTTGTAGCCCTACATAATTCTCGTCCTCTCTTGACCACAAAGGAATGACCTCCGAGTGCGTCTCCATTGCATGTTTTATGGGAAATATCATGTGATTAGACTATGTTAATGTTGTTGGGAGTTGCCACTAGTGAAAGTATGAAGCCTAGGCCTTGTTTCCACCATTGCAATACCATTTGTGCTCACGTTTACCACTTGTTTGCTTGCTGTACTTTTTATTACAGATTTATATTACTTTGCTTTGTCACTCCTATCATCCATATTTTACCATCTCTTCGCCGAACTAGTGCACCTATACAACTCCTAGTTGTATTAGGTGTGTTGGGGACACAAGAGACTTCTTGTATCTTAGTTGCAGGGTTGCTTGAGAGAGACCATCTTCAACCTCTACTTCCTTGAGTTCGATAAACCTTAGGTCATCCACTTGAGGGAAATTGCTACTGTCCTACAAACCTCTGCGCTTGGAGGCCCAACATAGTCTACAAGAATAGAAGCGTGTGTAGACATCAGCATCGTCACCTCGTCCTTAGACAATCTTCGTTTAATCCGTAGTCCCTGTTTCGAGTTACAAATATTAGCAACCGAACCGGTATCAAATACCCAGGTACTACTACGAGCATTAGTAAGGTACACATCAATAACATCTATATCACATATACCTTTGTTCACCTTGCCATCCTTCTTATCCGCCAAATACTTGGGGCAGTTCCGCTTCCAGTGTCCAGTCCCCTTGCAGTAGAAGCACTCAGTTTCAGGCTTGGCTCCAGACTTGGGTTTCTTCGTGGGAGTAGCAACTGTCTTGCTATTCTTCTTGAAGTTCCCCTTCTTTCCCTTGCCCTTTTTTTTGAAACTAGTGGTCTTGTTAACCATCGACACTTGATGCTCCTTTTCGATTACTACCTCCGCAGCCTTGAGCATAGCGAAGAGCTCGGGAATTGTCTTTTGCATCCCTTGCATATTATAGTTCATCACGAAGCCTTTATAGCTTGGTGGCAGTGATTGAAGAACTCTATCAATAACACTATCTTCATCAAATTTGCAACCAAGTTGAGTCATATGATTGTAGTACCCAGACATTCTGAGCAAGTGTTCACTGATAGAACTGTTCTCCTCCATCTTGCAGCTGTAGAACTTATTGGAAATCTCATATTCCTCAATCCGGGCATTTGCTTGAAATATTAACTTCAACTCCTGGAACATCTCATTGTTGGGGAACGTAGTATTTTAAAATTTTCCTAAGATCACGCAAGATCTATCTACCAGATGCATAGCAACGAGAGGGAAGAGTGTGTCTACGTACCCTCGTAGACCGGAAGCGGAAGCGTCAAGTGACGCAGTTGATGTAGTCGAACTTCTTCGCGATCCAACCGATCAAGCACCGAACGTACGGCACCTCCGCGTTCAGCACACATTCAGCTTGATGACGTCCCACGAGCTCTTGATCCAGTTGAGCTTCACAGGAGAGTTTCGTCAGCATGACGGCGTGGTGACGGATATGATGTATTTACCGGCGCAGGGCTTCGCCTAAGCACTGCAACGGTATGACCGAGGTGTGTTTCTGTGGAGGGGGGCACCGCACACGGCTGGAACAATTCAACTTGTGTGTCTTTGGGTGCCCCCCTGCCCCCGTATATAAAGGAGCAAGAGGGGAGGGCCGGCCGGCCTCCTATGGTGTGGCTAGGGCAATCCTACTAGGAATAGGATTGCAATCCTATTCCTAGTAGGAGTCCACCAAGAAGGAAGAGAGGGAAAGGAAAAGAGGGAGAGGTGGCGCCCCCCAATCC
The DNA here is from genome assembly GCA_902687465.1 of Secale cereale. NCBI lineage: Eukaryota > Viridiplantae > Streptophyta > Magnoliopsida > Poales > Poaceae > Secale > Secale cereale. Next base: position 729,392,381 of record LR738713.1, read on the forward strand.
TAGTCCAACTAGGATCCCTAGGTGGGGCGCCGGCCAGCCTCTATGGTCTGCCTCTCTCCTTTCCTCAAGGCCCACTATGGACCATCCCCCTTCGTAGGGGGTTCCGGTAACCCCCTCCGGCAATCCAGTTAAATCCGAAACTTTTCCGGAACACTTCCGGTGTCCGAATATAGTCGTCCAATATATCAATCTTTATGTCTCGGACATTCCGAGACTCCTCGTCATGTCCGTGATCTCATCCGGGACTCCGAACTACCTTCGGTACATCAAAACTCATAAACTCATAATACCGATCGTCATCAAACGTTAAGCGTGCGGACCCTACGGGTTTGAGAACTATGTAGACATGACCGAGACTCATCTCCGGTCAATAACCAATAGCGGAACCTGGATGTTCATATTGGCTCCTACATATTCTACGAAGATCTTTTATCGGTCAAAACCGCATAACAACATACGTTGTTCCTTTTGTCATCGGTATGTTACTTGCCCGAGATTCGATCGTCGGTATCTCCATACCTAGTTCAATCTCGTTACCGGCAAGTCTCTTTACTCGTTCCGTAACACATCATCTCGTGACTAACTCATTAGTCTTTTGCTTGCAAGGCTTATTGTGATGTGTGTTACCGAGAGGGCCCAGAGATACCTCTCCGACACTTGGAGTGACAAATTCTAATCTTGATCTATGCCAACACCACGAATACTTTCGGAGACACCTGTAGAGCATCTTTATGATCACCCAGTTACGTTGTGACGTTTGATAGCACACAAGGTGTTCCTACGGTATTCGGGAGTTGCATAATCTCATAGTCATAGGAACATCTATAAGTCATGAAGAAAGCAATAGCAGTAAAACTAATCGATCATAGTGTTATGCTAACGGATGGGTCTAGTCCATCACATCATTCTCCTAATGATGTGATCCCGTTGATCAAATGACAACTCATGTCTATGGCTAGGAAACATAACCATCTTTGATCAATGAGCTAGTCTAGTAGAGGCATACTAGGGACACTCTGTTTTGTCTATGTATTCACACATGTACTAAGTTTCCGGTTAATACAATTCTAGCATGAATAAAAGACATTTATCATGATATAAGGAAATATAAATAACAACTTTATTATTGCCTCTAGGGCATATTTCCTTCAGTCTCCCACTTGCACTAGAGTCAATAATCTAGCTCACATCGCCGTGTGATTTAATACCGATAGTTCACATCGTTATGTGAATAACACCCACAGTTCACATCACCATGTGACCAACACCCAAAGGGTTTACTAGAGTCAATAATCTAGTTCACATCGCTATGTGATTAATACCCAAGAGTAATAAGGTGTGATCATGTTTTGCTTGTGAGAGAAGTTTAGTCAACGGGTCTGTCACATTTAGATCCGTATGTATTTCGCAAATTTCTATGTCTACAATGCTCTGCATGGAGCTACTCTAGCTAATTGCTCCCACTTTCAATACGCATCCAGATTGATACTTAGAGTCATCTGGCTTTAGTGTCAAAGCTTGCATCGGCGTAACCCTTTACGACGAACTCTTTATCACCTCCATAATCAAGAAATATTTCCTTAGTCATCCAATTACTAAGGATAATTTTGACCGCTGTACAGTGATCTACTCCTGGATCACTATTGTACCTCCCTGTCAAACTCATGGCAAGGTACACAACGTGTTTTGTACACATCATGGCATACTTTATAGAACCTATGGCTGAGGCATAGGGAATGACTTTCATTCTCTCTATATTTTTCTGCCGTGGTCTGGCTTTTGAGTCTTACTCAACTTCACACCTTACAAGTCAGGCAAGAACTCCTTCTTTGACTGATCCATTTTGAACTACTTCAAAATCTTATCAAGGTATGTACTCATCGAAAGTCTTATCAAGCGTCTTGATCTATCTCAATAGATCTTGATGCCCAATATGTAAGCAGCTTCACCAAGGTCTTTCTTTGAAAAACTCCTTTCAAATACTCCTTTATGCTTTCCAGAAAATTCTACATCATTTCAGATCGACAATATGTCATTCACATATACTTATCAGAAAGGTTGTAGTGCTCCCACCCACTTCTTGTAAATACAGGCTTCACCGCAAGTCTGTATAAATCTATATGCTTTGCTCAACTTATCAAAGCATATATTCCAACTCCGAGATGCTTGCACCAGTCCATAGATGGATCGCTGGAGCTTGCACATTTTGTTAGCACCTTTAGGATTGACATAACCTTCTGGTTGCATCATATACAAGTCTTCTTTAATAAATCCATTAAAGAATGCAGTTTTGTTATCCATTTGCCAGATTTCATAAAATGCGGCAATTACTAACATGATTCGGACAGACTTAAGCATCGCTACGGGTGAGAAAGTCTCATCGTAGTCAACTCCTTGAACTTGTCGAAAACCTTTCACAACAAGTCGAGCTTTTGTAAACAGTAACATTACCGTCAGCGTCAGACTTCCTCTTGAAGATCCATTTATTTTCGATGGCTTGCCGATCATCGGGCAAGTCAACCAAAGTCCACACTTTGTTCTCATACATGGATCCCATCTCAGATTTCATGGCCTCAAGCCATTTTGCGGAATCTGGGCTCATCATCGCTTCCTCATGTTTGTAGGTTCATCATGGTCTAGTAACATGACTTACAGAACTGGGTTGCCGTACCACTCTGGTGCGGAACGTACTCTGGTTGATCTACGACGTTCAGCAGAAACTTGATCTGAAGTTTCATGATCATCATCATTAGCTTCCTCACTAATTGGTGTAGGAATCACTGGAACAATTTTCTGTGATGTACTACTTTCCAATTCAGGAGAAGGTACAATTACCTCATCAAGTTCTACTTTCCTCCCACTCACTTCTTTCGAGAGAAACTCCTTCTCTAGAAAGGATCCACTCTTAGCAACAAAGACCTTGCCTTCGGATCTGTGATAGAAGGTGTACCCAACAGTTTCTTTTGGGTATCCTATGAAGATTTACTTATCCGATTTGGGTTCGAGCTTATCATGTTGAAACTTTTTCACATAAGCATCGCAGTCCCAAACTTAAAGAAATGACAGCTTAGGTTTCTCGTCAAACCACAGTTCATACGGTGTCATCTCCACGGATTTAGATGGTGCCCTATTTAACGTGAATGTAGCTGTCTCTAATGCATAACCCCAAAAGCGATAGTGGTAGATCGGTAAGAGACATCATAGATCGCACCATATCCAATAAAGTACGGTTACGACGTTCGGACACACCATTACGCTGTGGTGTTCTGGGTGGCGTGAGTTGTGAAACTATTCCACATTGTTTCAAATGAAGACCAAACTCGTAACTCAAATATTCTCCTCCACGATCAGATCGTAGAAACTTTATTTTCTTGTTACGATGATTATCTACTTCACTCTGAAATTCTTTGAACTTTTCAAATGTTTCAGACTTGTTCTTCATTAAGTATATATACCCATATCTGCTTAAATCATCAGTGAAGGTCAGAAAATAACGATACCCGCCGCGAGCTTCAACACTCATTGGCCCACATACATCTGTATGTATGATCTCCAACAAATCTGTTGCTCGCTCTATTGCTCCGGAGAACGGAGTTTTAGTCATCTTGCCCATGAGGCATGGTTCGCAAGCACCAAGTGATTCATAATCAAGTGATTCCAAAAGTCCATCACTATGGAGTTTCTTCATGCGCTTTACACCATTATGACCTGAACGGTAGTGCCACAAATAAGTTGCACTATCATTATTAACCTTGTATCTTTTGGCTTCAATATTATGAATATGTGTATCACCACGATCGAGATCCAACAAACTATTTTCATTGGGTGTATGACCATCGAAGGTTTTATTCATGTAAACAGAACAACAATTATTCTATGACTTTAAATGAATAACCGTATTGCAACAAATATGATCAAATCATATTCATGCTCAACGCAAATGCCAAATAACATTTATTTAGGTTTTACACTAATCCCGAAAGTATAGGGAGTGTGCGATGATGATCATATCAATCTTGGAACTACTTCCAATACACATCGTCACTTTTAACTAGTTTCTGTTCATTATGCAACTCCCATTTCGAGTTACTACTCTTTAGCAACTGAACCAGTATCAAATATCGAGGGGTTGCTATGAACACTAGTAAAATACACATTAATAATCTGTATATCAAATATACCTTTGTTCACTTTGCCATCCTTCTTATCCACCAATTAGCTAGGGTAGTTCCAATTCCAGTGACCTTTTCCTTTGCAGTAGAAGCACTTAGTTTCAGGCTTGAGTTTAGCTTTGGGTTTCTTCATGGGAGTGACAACTTGCTTGTCATTCTTCTTGAAGTTCCCCTTCTATCCCTTTGCCCTTTACTTGAAACAAGTGGTCTTGTTAACCATCAACACTTGATGCTCTTTCTTGATTTCTACCTTCGCCGATTTCAGCATCGCGAAGAGCTTGGGAATTACTTTCGTCATCCCTTGCATATTATAGTTCATCACGAAGTTCTACTAACTTGGTGATAGTGACTAGAGAACTTTGTCAATTACTATCTTATCTGGAAGATTAACTCCCACTTGATTCAAGCAATTGTACTACCCAGACAATCTGAGCACATGCTCACTGGTTGAGCTATTCTCCTCCATCTTGTAGGCAAAGTACTGTCAGAGGTCTTATACCTCTCGACACGGGCATGAGTATGAAATACTAATTTCAACTCTTGGAACATCTCATATGCTCCGTGGCGTTTCAAAACGTTTTGAAGTCCCGGTTATAAGCCGTAAAGCATGGTGCACTAAACTATCAAGTAGTCATCATATCGAGCTTTTGTCAAAACGTTCATAACGTCTACATCTGCTCCTGCAATAGGTCTGTCACCTAGCGCTGCATCAAGGACATAATTCTTCTGTGCAGCAATGAGGATAATCCTCAGATGACGGAACAATTCCGCATCATTGCTACTAACATCTTTCAACTTGGTTTTCTCTAGGAACATATGAAAAATAAACGGGGAGCAACATCGCGAGCTATTGATCTACAACATAGATATGCTAATACTACCAGGACTAAGTTCATGATAAATTAAAGTTCAATTAATCATATTACTTAAGAACTCCCACTTAGATAGACATCCCTCCGGTCATCTAAATGATCACGTGATCCAAATCAACTAAACCATGTCCGATCATCACGTGAGATGGAGTAGTTTCAATGGTGAACATCTTATGTTGATCATATCTACTATATGATTCACGCTCGATCTTTCGGTCTCCAGTGTTCCGAGGCCATATCTGCATATGCTAGGCTCGTCAAGTTTAACCCGAGTATTCTGCGTGTGCAAAACTGGCTTACACCCGTTGTATTTGAACGTAGAGCTTATCACACCCGATCATCACGTGGTGTCTCGGCACGACGAACTTTCGCAACGGTGCATACTCAGGGAGAACACTTATACCTTGAAATTTAGTAAGGGACCATCTTATAATGCTACCGTCGTTCTAAGCAAAATAAGAAGCATAATAAGATAAACATCACATGCAATCAAAATATGTGACATGATATGGCCATCATCATCTTGTGCTTTTGATCTCCATCTCCAAAGCACCGTCATGATCACCTTCGTCACCGGCGCGACACCTTGATCTCCATCGCAGCATCGTTGTCGTCTCGCCAACTATTGCTTCTACGACTATCGCTACCGCTTAGTGATAAAGTAAAGCAATTACATGGCGATTGCATTTCATACAATAAAGCGACAACCATATGGCTCCTGCCAGTTGTCGATAACATTACAAAACATGATCATCTCATACAAAACCGTATAACTCATCATGTCTTGACCATATCACATCACAACATGCCCTGCAAAACAAGTTAGACGTCCTCTACTTTGTTGTTGCAAGTTTTACGTGGCTGCTACGGGCTTAGCAAGAACCGTTCTTACCTACGCATACAAAACCACAACGATGTTTCATCAAGTATGTGTTGTTTTAACCTTCACAAGGACCGCGCGTAGCCACACTTGTTTCAGCTAAAGTGAGAGAGACAGACACCCGCCAGTCAACTTTAAGCAACGAGTGCTCCTAACGGTGAAACCAGTCTCGCTTAAGCGTACACGTAATGTCGGTCCGGGCCGCTTCATCTCACAATACCGCCGAAGCAAAATATGACATGCTGGTAAGCAGTATGACTAGTATCGCCCACAACTCATTGTGTTCTACTCGTGCATATCATCTACGCATAGACCTGGCTCTGATACCACTGTTGGGGAACGTAGTATTTTAAAATTTTCCTACGATCACGCAAGATCTATCTACCAGATGCATAGCAACGAGAGGGAAGAGTGTGTCTACGTACCCTCGTAGACCGGAAGCGGAAGCGTCAAGTGACGCGGTTGATGTAGTCGAACTTCTTCGCGATCCAACCGATCAAGCACCGAACGTACGGCACCTCCGCGTTCAGCACACGTTCAGCTTGATGACGTCCTACGAGCTCTTGATCCAGTTGAGCTTCACGGGAGAGTTTCGTCAGCACGACGGCGTGGTGACGGATATGATGTATTTACCGGCGCAGGGCTTCGCCTAAGCACTGCAACGGTATGACCGAGGTGTGTTTCTGTGGAGGGGGGCATCGCACACGGCTGGAACAATTCAACTTGTGTGTCTTTGGGTGCCCCCCTGCCCCCGTATATAAAGGAGCAAGAGGGGAGGGCCGGCCGGCCTCCTATGGTGCGGCTAGGGCCATCCTACTAGGAATATGATTGCAATCCTATTCCTAGTAGGAGTCCACCAAGAAGGAAGAGAGGGAAAGGAAAAGAGGGAGAGGTGGCGCCCCCCAATCCTAGTCCAAATAGGATCCCTTGGTGGGGCACCGGCCAGCCTCTATGGGCTGCCTTTCTCCTTTCCTCAAGGCCCACTATGGACCATCCCCCTTCGTAGGGGGTTCCGGTAACCCCCTCCGGCAATCCAGTTAAATCCGAAACTTTTTTGGAACACTTCCGGTGTCCGAATATAGTCGTCCAATATATCAATCTTTATGTCTCAGACATTCTGAGACTCCTCGTCATGTCCGTGATCTCATCCGGGACTCCGAACTACCTTCGGTACATCAAAACTCATAAACTCATAATACCGATCGTCATCAAACGTTAAGCGTGCGGACCCTACGGGTTCGAGAACTATTTAGACATGACCGAGACTCATCTCCGGTCAATAACCAATAGCGGAACCTGGATGTTCATATTGGCTCCTACATATTCTACGAAGATCTTTTATCGGTCAAAACCGCATAACAACATACGTTGTTCCTTTTGTCATCGGTATGTTACTTGCCCGAGATTCGATCGTCGGTATCTCCATACCTAGTTCAATCTCGTTACCGGCAAGTCTCTTTACTCGTTCCGTAACACATCATTTCGTGACTAACTCATTAGTCTTTTGCTTGCAAGGCTTATTGTGATGTGTGTTACCGAGAGGGCCCAGAGATACCTCTCCGACACTCGGAGTGACAAATTCTAATCTTGATCTATGCCAACACCACGAATACTTTCGGAGACACCTGTAGAGCATCTTTATGATCACCCAGTTACGTTGTGGCGTTTGATAGCACACAAGGTGTTCCTACGGTATTCGGGAGTTGCATAATCTCATAGTCATAGGAACATGTATAAGTCATGAAGAAAGCAATAGCAGTAAAACTAAACGATCCTAGTGCTATGCTAACGGATGGGTCTAGTCCATCACATCATTCTCCTAATGATGTGATCCCGTTGATCAAATGACAACTCATGTCTATGGCTAGGAAACATAACCATCTTTGATCAATGAGCTAGTCTAGTAGAGGCATACTAGGGACACTCTGTTTTGTCTATGTATTCACACATGTACTAAGTTTCCGGTTAATACAATTCTAGCATGAATAAAAGACATTTATCATGATATAAGGAAATATAAATAACAACTTTATTATTGCCTCTAGGGCATATTTCCTTCACTCATATGGTCCATGACGTTTAAAACGGCGTTGAAGTCCCGGTTCTAAACCGTAAAGCATGGCACACTGAACTATCGTGTAGTCATCAGACGCGACTGCCAGACGTTCAAAGCGTCTACATTAGCGGGAGGGGGCTTGTCACCTAGCGGTGCTTCAAGGACATAATTCTTCTGTGCAGCAATGAGGATAATCCTCAAGTTACGGACCCAGTCCGTGTAATTGCTACCATCATCTTTCAACTTAGCTTTCTCTAGGAATGCATTAAAATTCAAAGGAACGGTAGCACGGGCCATTGATCTACAACAACATAGATATGCAAAAACTATCAGGACTAAGTTCATGATAAATTAAAGTTCAATTTAATCATATTAATTAAAGAACTCCCACTTAGATAGACATCCCTCCGGTCATCTAAATGATCACATGATCCAAATCAACTAAGCCATGTCCGATCATCACGTGAGATGGAGTAGTTTCAATGGTGAACATCTTATGTTGATCATATCTACTATATGATTCACGCTCGACCTTTCGGTCTCCAGTGTTCCGAGGCCATATCTGCATATGCTAGGCTCGTCAAGTTTAACCCGAGTATTCTGCATGTGCAAAACTGGCTTACACCCGTTGTATTTGAACGTAGAGCTTATCACACCCGATCATCACGTGGTGTCTCGGCACGACGAACTTTTGCAACGGTGCATACTCAGGGAGAACACTTATACCTTGAAATTTAGTAAGGGATCATCTTATAATGCTACCGTCGTTCTAAGCAAAATAAGAAGCATAATAAGATAAACATCATATGCAATCAAAATATGTGACATGATATGGCCATCATCATCTTGTGCTTTTGATCTCCATATCCAAAGCAACGTCATGATGACCTTCGTCATCGGCGCGACACCTTGATCTCCATCGTAGTATCGTTGTCGTTTCGCCAACTATTGCTTCTACGACTATCGCTACCGCTTAGTGATAAAGTAAAGCAATTACATGGAGATTGCATTTCATACAATTAAGCGACAACCATATGGCTCCTGCCAGTTGCCGATAACATTACAAAACATGATCATCTCATACAAAACTGTATAACTCATCATGTCATGACCATATCACATCACAACATTCCATGCAAAAACAAGTTAGACGTCCTCTACTTTGTTGTTGCAAGTTTTACGTGGCTGCTACGGGCTTAGCAAGAACCGTTCTTACCTACGCATACAATATGTGCTGTTTTAACCTTCACAAGGACCGGGCGTAGCCACACTTGATTCAGCTAAAGTGAGAGAGACAGATACCCGCCAGTCACCTTTAAGCAACGAGTGCTCATAACGGTGAAACCAGTCTCGCGTAAGTGTACGCGTAATGTCGGTCCGGGCCGCTTCATCTCACAATACCACCGAAGCAAAGTATGACATGCTGGTAAGCAGTATGACTAGTATCGCCCACAACTCATTATGTTCTACTCGTGCATATCATCTACGCATAGACCTGGCTCATGATGCCACTGTTGGGACACGTAGTATTTTAAAATTTTCCTACGATCACGCAAGATCTATCTACCAGATGCATAGCAACGAGAGGGAAGAGTGTCTACGTACCCTCGTAGACCGGAAGCGGAAGCGTCAAGTGACGCCGTTGATGTAGTCGAACTTCTTCGCGATCCAACCGATCAAGCACCGAACGTACGGCACCTCCGCGTTCAGCACACGTTCAGCTCGATGACGTCCCACGAGCTCTTGATCCAGTTGAGCTTCACGGGAGAGTTTCGTCAGCACGACGGCGTGGTGAGGTGATGTATCTACTGGCGCAGGGCTTCTCCTAAGCATTGCGACGGTATGACCGAGGTGTGTTTCTGTGGAGGGGGGGCACCGCACAAGGCTAGAACAATTCAACTTGTGTGTCTTTGGGTGCCCCCTACCCCCGTATATAAAGGAGCAAGGGGGAGGCCGGCCGGCCCTCCTATGGTGCGGCTAGGGCTGCAATCCTACTACGAATAGGATTGCAATCCTATTCCTAGTAGGAACCTACCAAAGAAGGAAAAGGGGGAAAGGAAAGAGAGGGAGAGGGAGAGGGAAAGAGGGGTCGCGCCCCCTTCCCCTAGTCCTATTCGGACTCCTCCTAGGGAGGGGGCGCACCACCTCCTGGCTGCTGCCCTCTCTCTCCCCTATGGCCCACTAGGGCCCACCAATCCCCCGGGGGTTTCGGTAACCCCTCCGGCACTCCGGTAAATTCTGAAACTTTCCAGAACACTTCCGGTGTCCGAATATAGTCGTCCAATATATCAATCTTTATGTCTCGGACATTCCGAGACTCCTCGTCATGTCCGTGATCTCATCCGGGACTCCGAACTACCTTCGGTACATCAAAACTCATAAACTCATAATACCGATCATCATCAAACGTTAAGCGTGCGGACCCTACGGGTTCGAGAACTATGTAGACATGACCGAGACTCATCTCCGGTCAATAACCAATAGCGGAACTTGGATGCTCATATTGGCTCCTACATATTCTACGAAGATCTTTATCGGTGAAACCGCATAACAACATACGTTGTTCCTTTTGTCATCGGTATGTTACTTTCCCGAGATTCGATCGTCGGTATCTCTATACCTAGTTCAATCTCGTTACCGGCAAGTCTCTTTACTCGTTCCGTAATTCATCATCTCGTGACTAACTCATTAGTCATTTGCTTGCAAGGCTTATTATGATGTGCATTACCGAGAGGGCCCAGAGATACCTCTCCCACACTCGGAGTGACAAATCCTAGTCTTGATCTATGCCAACACCACGAATACTTTCGGAGACACCTGTAGAGCATCTTTATGATCACCCAGTTACGTTGTGATGTTTGATAGCACACAAGGTGTTCCTACGGTATTCGGGAGTTGCATAATCTCATAGTCATAGGAACATATTGAAAAAACTGTACGTTTTGTTTTTTCGGTACCTTTTTTGTTCTAGTTTTTTAACCGTTTGTCGGAACAATGCATGTAATATATCGTTGAAAAGGTATGTATTATGCGCTACTTCGCCATGTGGACACTTTTCGAGATACCGCACTGTTTAAGAGCAGTTTTGAAAACGGTGCGATCGACGAATAATGGCAGCGAGCGTTTTTCCGCGATTTTTTCCTAACCGCTCGTCAGAACGAAGCAAGTGATACATCGTTGGAAAGGTATCGTCGATGCGCTTCTTTTACATATCTATTATTTTCTCTAATTCATTACGGTTTAAAAGAAGTTTCAAATTTACTAAATCGCGGAATTCTGTTTTTTGAATTTTTTCAAAATTTCTATACTGTTTTCACTCCAGTTTTCTAACCGTTTGTCGAAACAAGGGGTGTAATATACCATTGGAAAGCTATGGACGAGGCGCAACTTTCATATGTTGAAATGATTTTGAGATTCCTTACGGTTTTAGTTAATTTTGAAAATCGTGCGGCTGACTATGAGGGGCAGCAGCAGTTTTTGGCAAAAAAAATTACAAACCGCTAGTTGAAATGATTCAATATATACGCCGTTGGAAAGATATCGACTAGGCGCAACTTTTTCATGTAGAACACTCTCTCTAATTCTTTACGGTTTAAGAGGAATTTCGAATTTACCGAAATGCGGACACTCTGTTTTACGCGACACCCAAATCGACGTGGGTACTTCATCTGACTACAAACAGCATTGCATCGGACGAAAAACCGCATTGCATCGGACGGGTAAGAGAACTGCATGGTTTCTTTTATTTAAACGTAATTTTTTCAAGGACAAGAAAGTAGAGTGCACTTCACATCGGGTGTAAATGAACCACAACACTATCAAGAAGTGACCCGCATTACTTTTTTTCGCTTCGGTAACAATTTTTTTGCACTTACGGGATGAACAACATCATACGGCCGCCCGCACTGCTTCAGAATGAAAACCACACTGCATCGAACGGGCAAGCGGGCTGCATAATTTCTTTTGTCGGACGTTATTTTTCTCATACGAGTTTTTGTTGTCTTTTTATTTTAATTTTTTTATGAACGAGAGTGGACCGCAGAGACTAGGGCAGGTAAACCACATCATATATCGAAGTGGACCGCATTACCACTATCGGCGGCATAAACAAACTTCACTTCATACGGAGGAATAATGAGTTGCTACACAAATTAGAGGAACTACTTGTTTGTCTTCTCCCATGCGGCATTCTACACTAAAACACAGGGCGGCCATGCGCCGCCGAACCGCATCGTGCGCCCAGGTGCACTTCAAATATGCGGACGCCCGGACTGCAAGGGGAGGAGGGACAACACGCCCCTGGCAATCTGGAGCTTGATTTGTGAATCAGAGGCTGGTCATTATTGTGACCAAAGCTGCATCAGAACTAATCTGCTAGAAACTCCACTTCAATGAACTGTAGATAAAACACAAGGCCAAACATGAATTTTTTTTTCAAAAAAACTGCTATGGACTGTGTCGAGAGGACTCTGCACTGCGTCAACAACACCCGAACCTGCACCAAAAACACTCCACACTGCAATAGTGCGTTAGCCGCACTGCACCTATCCACTATCCAGAGCTGCAGTGGTGGATGATGGCTTCTCGCCCCTCGTTGGTTACCCCAAGTGGAAGGTTTGAGATGCAGTGTAGCGGAAGTTTTCCCTTGGCAAAGATACCAAGGATCGATTTCCCTGAGACTCCCAGTTTCAACAAGAAGGTGTCAACTGCTAACGGCACCATATATTAGCAATCAACATGGACCTGCACACAAATACAAATAACTTTGCTCCCAACGAGTACAGAGAGGTTGTCAATCCCTCCGACCTTGTCGTTTACAAAGGATCAAACGCAAGTGATAATAGTGATAGGTATTGCTGCAATAGTAAGTAAAAAGCGGAAAGTAAATAGCGGATGTGATCAATGATGGTAATATGGACCGGGGTCCCATGATGTTCACTAGTGATGTCTCTCTCCCAAAATACGATAAAACAGCTATGTGAGGTGAACGAATTACAGCTGGGCAATTGACAGAATTATGTGCGCAAACTAATGCTAACTATGTTACAAGAAAGGTAGAGGTTCAAAGCATGGGCGATACGCCAAGGCAAGTAGACCGAAATCCATCTGCATCTACTACTAATCATCCACCTTGAGATATCTATCCAGAACATATCGCTGGTATTAAGTTGCGAGTCCCACCCATAGTGTAAACTCAAAGCAACAGACAACTGCATTAAAAGAACTTTGCGTAAAGTAAACAATCCTTGCACCCGCGGGCACAAGCACCGTTGTTTCCCCCCTTGTGGCAACAACACATCCCCTAGACTCATGTTTCTGTCACTCAAGCTAGTCATCGAGGGGCATGAACCCACAATCAAGCATAACATTCCCTCTTGGAGTCACTACCTACTACTTGGCCAAAGCAGTAAATAACAACGGAGAACATGCAAGAATTACTTACGAACATAAATATAAAAGAGGTGTATCAAATATATTACTCAAACACAATCTGAACATAATCTCACAATCCATCGGATCCCAGCAAACTCATCATAGCAACAGCATAAGGATTACATATGTGCCTCGATCATGTAGGGCAGCTCACGAGGACTAATTAGTGAAGCACAAGAACGGGAGGAGAACATCACATAGCTACTGGTCATGGACCCATGGTCCAAGGGAGACTACTCACAACTCATCCGGGAGGCGTCCATGGTGGTGAAGAAGCTCCCACTGGTGATCCTCCCCTCCGGCAGGGTGCCGGGAAGAGTTCTCCTGGCGCACCCGATCTTGGAAGCGCGGCGGCGGCGGAACAGAGATGAGATCGCGAAAAAGGGTTTCCGTCTCGAGGGTTTCGGGACACGATATAAATATATGCCAAAGGGGGGCATCAGCGGAGGCCTGGGGGGCCCAGGCGCCCCCCGGCGCGGCCAGGAGGGGGGGCGCGCCACCAGGGCGCCTGGAGCCCTGGTGGCCCCCCTCCGGTTGTACTTTGGCTGCTAGGAAGCTTCTGGAACGCTGGTTTTTTATATAATTTTTCCGGGATTTTTCTGGCAGTTTACGTGACGGGAAAACCTGAAATACAAAAACAGCTGAAAACAGAAACTGGCACTGGGGTGCACTGAGTTAATAGGTTAGTCCAAATATGATCAAAAGTGTATGGAAGTGCATAAATATCATAGCAATATCACCCAAAAGAGGCATGGAGCAAGCAGAAATTATAGATACGTTTTGGACGTATCAACATCCCCAAGCTTAATTCCTGCTCGTCCTCGAGTAGGTAAATGATAACAAGAATAATTTCTGTGGTGACATGCTATTATCCATATAGGACTTTTTCATAGTCATATGACAAAAGCTTACTGAGACAATGAATATGTAGTAATTAAGTTGCCTCATGAGAAAATCACAAAGAACTGAAAGTTTTACAACATGGTACCGAAACATCAAATAGATTTGTAATGAGCATGGTGTGCAAATATGATAAAGTGATATCTCGCTTGCCCCCTTTAGTGAAGCAAAACATAAATGCAGGGGCACCTCCAAGGTTTAAGTGATGACTAGATACAATGATTTCAAAATAAACGATATCACAATCATGCAAAAGACAATGCTACTTTGGGACAATGCACATTACACTCAGAATGACAATCATGCTCTCAGTAGTTGGTGCTTTAAAAGAAGGTGGAGACTCTCGAACCGTGGCTTTTGTTGGCAAGGTTGAAAACTCGTAGTCGGAACAAAGACAAAGCATGTACCAGAGCTCTTGGTTTTAAAAACAGAGGTAATAATAATTTTTTTCTTTAGATCATGCATGTTTCGTCAATGAATGCTAGCAGACAACTCAATCACTTCTCGAGATGGACAAGTTTCGAGGAACGGCTCCCGAACAAGGACGATCACATCCTCTTAATCTCCTTTGTTTATCACTGCCAAAGTTTTCTGATTTCTCATGAACAAAGCGTGAAGGAGGGTTTGTTTGTTATATTAATTTTGAGCCGGGCGCACTCAATGCCAGTTCCTTCTCGTGTTATGGGTTTGCACATTAGACATGCAATCCCGGGGTGAAGCTTGTCCAACTTAAAAAGATCATGAATTAACTACTACTTCCTCATGAACTTAAAACAGAGGCACAAAATAGGAATGCATTTTTTTCTTTTTGAATAATTTCGAGATGGTACATGAAAGTCTCCGTTAAGAATGGCAGGTAAATACCATGTAGGAAGGTATGGTGGACTCATATGGCATAACTGGTTTAAAAGAATTTGGATGCACAAGCAGTCAGTCCGCTTAGTACAGGTGGAGGTTAGCAAAAGACTGGGAGCGACCAACTAAAAGAGCAATGACGGTCATAATCATGCAGAGCGACAAAGCAACATTGAATCAGGCATGGAAGTTATATCGCTACTCAGAAACAAAAGATCATCAAGGCTTGACAGACTTTCTTTACAGTCTTAAATATGCGTGAGCATACGCCAAGTCAATCAAAATAAATTCTTGAAGGAAGATATTACTGAACCATACCACATCATAGGCAAACAGATCATGTTGGTACTCCAATAACACATTGGGAACCCCCCAGCTATTTGAGACTAACCATAAGAAAACATGAACTACTAAGCGTCATTATGCACGTAGCATCTTTATCATAGACATATCAACGAATGCAACGGAAGCAAACTCTCTTAATAAGATAATCATGATAAATAAAGAGAGTTCAAGCAACCAACTAAACAAAAGCTCTTTAAAAAGATAAGCATGAAAACTAAAAGCTAAGCATGATAGTAGCTATTGAAAGACAAAGAACACACACAGCAAAGATAGACATGAAAATTCTATGTTATGTTCTAGGTAGAAGTGGAGCGTGTTTCTCTCCCACATAAAGAAAGCTGAGTTCCGACTCGTTATGAAAAGCTAAAGAAAACTAAAAAGGAAACTAAAAGCAAGACGCTCCAAGCATAGCACATAACACATGAAGTGATAAAAATATAGTGGAATGAAAGACGAACTGATAATGTTGATGGAGAAGGGGATGCACGGGGGCATCCCCAAGCTTAGACGCTTGAGTCTCCTTGAATATTTCTTGGGGGTGCATGGGGGAATCCCCAAGCATGAGCACTTGACACTCCTGAATCTTTTTATCATCTTCCCTCGCACACTTGAAAACTCCCTTCATACATAACTCATCATAATCTGATTAGCGAGGTTAGTACCCTTAATAAAATAATTGTTCCTTGCTGGAAATAAAGATATTCTTGAAGGTCTACTGTTTCTCAAGATTGCCAAAAGGTTTTTGCAAAGAAAAAGCAAGCTCTAGGTTTGCAATATGAGGAAAGGCAAAACAGGACAGAATCTGTGAAAAACAGAACAACAGGCAGTAAATGATTTTTTCGGGGCACTTCTGCAACTCTAATCAAAAAACTCAAAACAGATGCACGAAAGAAAATTGTATAGAGCACGCTGTCGAACAAATTCAGACCAAAAAGATGATCTGGTGATTTTATACGAATTTTTCTATCCAAGGACAGAATCTGTTTCCTGGACAGCACGTCACAAGTTTTGAACTTTCTTGCAATCAGAGGCTACACTTGGCACAAAAGTTGAAAAGCAAAGATACAATGATGATGCTACTGTAGTAACAACATCAAGACACAACAAAAGCAAAATAAAATTTTTATTCATGTGGGCTGCCTCCCAAAAGCGCTTTCTTTTATGCCTTTAAGCTAGGCATAATGCATAGAGATCAAGTTTTATCAAGAGTAAAAGAATAGCTAGCCCGTATAACGGACTCAAAAGGAAACTTAATCTTCTTTCGAGGGAAGTGTTCCATCCCTTTATTGAGAGGAAATTGGAATTTTATATTCCCCTCTTTCATGTCAATGATAGCACCAACGGTGCGTAGAAAAGGACGTCCCAAAATAATTGGACAAGAAGGTTCACATTCAATATCCATAATAGTAAAATCAACGGGAACGTAATTGTCATTGACAATGATAAGAACATCGTCGATCCTCCCCAAAGGTTTCTTTATGGAAGAATCAACGAGACGAACACCAAAAGAACAAGAATCAAAAGGTTTCAATTTAAGCATATCATATATTCTTTTGGGCATAACGGAGGTACTAGCTCCAACATCACATAAAGCATAGCAAGAGAAGTTATTCAACTTAATTTTAATCATAGGATCCCAACCATCTTCTAGCTTTCTAGGTATGGAGGCTTCCACTCTAAGTTTCTCCTCCCCAGCTTTGATAAGAGCATTAGTGATATGCTCTGTGAAGGCAAGATTAAGCGTGCTAGTGCGGGGATCTCTAGACATCTTGTGAAGGAAATCAATAACTTCGGTAAGAGTGCAATTATCAAAATCAAGGTCACTACTATCAAGTAAAGTGGTAGTGGTGTCCTTTAGGTTCACTTGTTTGGTAGTTTCTATAGTCATAGCATCACCATTAATAGGTCCAATGGGACCAGGAGTGCATTGGGTGCTAAGAGTTTGGATATCCTCAACAACTTGGATAGTAGCAACAGTGTGGTGGGTAGGAAGGTTCTTAATTCTATTTTCTTCCTCCCTTTCTCTAGCCCATCTCTCTTTAAGTTTAGCCAACATCCTAATGTTTTCATTAATTTGCACTTGAATAGCATTCATAGGAGTGACCTTCCTCTCCTCAAGAGGAGAAGTTCTAATTTTAAGCAATTCTACCTCATTGGCTAAATTGTCTACCTTCGAAGAGAGATCATCTAGTTTGTTTAGTTTTTCTCCTACACTCTTATTAAAGGCTTTTTGGGTAGTGATGAAATCTTTAAGCATAATCTCTAGTTCAGTAGTGGAGTTCTTGGTGCTAGGATAAGCATTGTTGTTCCCATAAGAATTAGAGGGGAACGGTCTAGGATTGCTACCAAAATTACTCCTATAAGCATTATTGTTAAAATTGTTTCTAGAGATAAATTTCACATCTACTTGTTCTTGAGCAATCAAAGAATTTAAAGGAACATCACGAGGATCAACAGAAGATTGCTTCGAAAGTAGAGACATGATCAAGTCAACTTTTTAATTTAGGGAGGAAATCTCCTCGACAGAGTTTACCTTCCTACCTGTTGGAGCGCGTTCGGTGTGCCATTGGGAATAGTTGGTCATCATCTCATCGAGAAGCTTCGTGGCAGCACCAAGTGTAGTTGACATAAAGGTTCCTCCCGCGGCCGAATCTAACAAGTTCCGCGAGGTAAAGTTCAAGCCTGCATAAAAAGTTTGGATAACCATCCAAGTAGTCAAACCATGAGTAGGGCAGTTCTTAATAAGAGATTTCATACGTTCCCAAGCTTGGGAAACGTGTTCATGATCCAATTGTTTAAAATTCATTATGTTACTTCTTAGTTGGATAATTTTAGCAGGTGGATAGTACTTTCCAATAAAAGCATCTTTGCACTTGTCCCAAGAATCTATGCTATTTCTAGACAAAGACTGAAACCAAATTTTAGCTCCTCCTCTCAAGGAGAAAGGAAAAAACTTAAGCTTAACAATATCACCATCTATTTCTTGGTACTTTTTCATATCACAAAGTTCAACAAAATTGTTCAAGTGTAAAGCAGCATCATCTCCAGCACCGGAGAATTGATCTTTCATAACTAGATTCAGTAAAGCAGGTTTAATTTCATAAGAAGGTGCTGAAGTGGCAGGTGTAGTGATAGGTGTACAGATAAAGTCATTGTTGTTGTGACTAGTGAAGTCACACAACTTGGTGTTCTCGGTGGAACCCATAGTAGCAAGCAAGAAAGATAACTATTTTTCTGATTTTCGATAAAAGATACTAAAGCAAAACTGAAAGGTAAACTAACAAGACTAAAAAGCAAAGGTAAAAGATAGCGTGCAACTCCCCTATCCTGAAGAGTGGAGTCCCCGGCAACGGCGCTAGAAAACTTTGCTTGATGGCTTCTCGCCCCTCGTTGGTTACCCCAAGTGGAAGGTTTGAGATGTAGTGTAGCGGAAGTTTTCCCTTGGCAAAGATACCAAGGATCGATTTCCCTGAGACTCCCAGTTTCAACAAGAAGGTGTCAACTGCTAACGGCGCCAGATATTAGCAATCAACGTGGACCTGCACACAGATACAAATAACTTTGCTCCCAACGAGTACAGATAGGTTGTCAATCCCTCCGACCTTGTCGTTTACAAAGGATCAAACGCAAGTGATAATAGTGATAGGTATTGCTGCAATAGTAAGTAAAAAGCGGAAATTAAATAGCGGATGTGATCAATGATGGTAATATGGACCGGGGTCCCATGATGTTCACTAGTGATGTCTCTCTCCCAAAAGACGATAAAACAACTATGTGAGGTGAACGAATTACAGCTGGGCAATTGACAGAATTATGTGCGCAAACCAATGCTAACTATGTTACAAGAAAGGTAGAGGTTCAAAGCATGGGCGGTACGCCAAGGCAAGTAGACCGAAATCCATCTGCATCTACTACTAATCATCCACCTTGAGATATCTATCCAGAACATATCGCTGGTATTAAGTTGGGAGTCCCTCCCATAGTGTAAACTCAAAGCAACAGACAACTGCATTAAAAGAACTTTGCGTAAAGTAAACAATCATTGCACCCGCGGGCACAAGCACCGTTGTTTTCCCCCTTGAGGCAACAGCACATCCCCTAGACTCATGTTTCTGTCACTCAAGCTAGTCATCGAGGTGCATGAACCCACAATCAAGCATAACGTTCCCTCTTGGAGTCACTACCTACTACTTGGCCAAAGCAATAAATAACAACGGAGAACATGCAAGAATTACTTATGGACATAAATATAAAAGAGGTGAATCAAATATATTACTCAAACACAATCTGAACATAATCTCACAATCCATCGGATCCCAGCAAACTCATCATAGCAACAGCATAAGGATTACATATGTGCCTCGATCATGTAGGGCAGCTCACGAGGACTAATTAGTGAAGCACAAGAACGGGAGGAGAACATCACATAGCTACTGGTCATGGACCCATGGTCCAAGGGAGACTACTCACAACTCATCAGGGATGCGTCCATGGTGGTGGAGAAGCTCCCGGTGGTGATCCTCCCCTCCGGCAGGGTGCCGGGAAGAGTTCTCCTGGCGCTCCCAATCTTGGAAGCGCGGCGGCGGCGGAACAGAGATGAGATCGCGAAAAAGGGTTTCCGTCTCGAGGGTTTCGGGACGCGATATAAATATATGCCAAAGGGGGGCATCAGCGGAGGCCTGGGGGCCCAGGCGCCCCCCGGCGCGCCCAGGAGGGGGGCCGCGCCACCAGGGTGCCTGGAGCCCTGGTGGCCCCCCTCCGGCTGTACTTTGGCTGCTGGGAAGCTTCTGGAACGCTGATTTTTTATATAATTTTCCAGGATTTTTCTGGCAGTTTTCGTGACGGGAAAACCTGAAATACAAAAACAGCAGAAAACAGAAACTGGCACTGGGGTGCACTGAGTTAATAGGTTAGTCCAAATATGATCAAAAGTGTATGGAAGTGCATAAATATCATAGCAATATCACCCAAAAGAGGCATGGAGCAAGCAGAAATTATAGATACGTTTTGGACGTATCAGTGGACCGCTGGGGTCGTCGGCGACGAGCCATGAGCACTACGCAGCAGCTCTTCTCTGGTAACAGTGGCGAGAGAAAAAGCGGTGAGCGCGCTTCGGTGTGGTCGTAGTCACCCGAGTCCCCGCCCCAGAGCTTTCCGTGGATGCTCGAGGAAGCCGGATCTGGATGCGATGCAGCGTCATTGGGGCTGGAGTAGCCCGGCTGTGGCTCGGCAGACCCGATGCGCGCGCGGGCACGTGAGCGAAGGGAAGGTCGGCGATGGTGAGGTGTGCCATCGAGGCGGGGCTGCATGACCGGATGGGAGAAAGGTAGCAGGGGGTGGCCGTGGAGGCATGGATCCAACCACGCGCCCATCCTCGCGAGCATGGAGCGCCGTGCAGGGCTGCCCCCAGGTGATGTCCTCCCATGCCGGTGCGGTGCGTGGTGGAGGTGCATCCGGTGGGGAGCAGGTGGGGCGGCGGGAGACAGGTGCGGCCTGTCTCCGATAGCAGGGCGTCG
>LR738713.1:729413549-729473591 GCA_902687465.1 Secale cereale
CGGGGCCGGAGGTGGTGCGACGGTAGGGGTGGGGAGGAGGCGCGGCTGCGCACGTCTAGTCCGGCAGCGGCAATGAAGGTAGTTGGATATGGTAGGTGCCGCGGGGGCGATAGGTTGCAGGGGCTGCGGGGGAGGTCGAGGTCGGGGGTGGAGTGGGAGGAACATGGGCAAAGACGTGAGGGTTGACCTGGGAAGGTGGGTTAAGTGGGGGAGGTTGCGAGAGGAGTTCGGTCTGTGGATTTTTGAAGTGTGAAACTGTTAGCAGAATAAGCGTTAGGTGTTATATATATATATCATTCTCAATATACCTCATATATGCATTAATTATACCTCTTTATCGTTTCTCAATATACTTCATTAAATATTCTAAGATACCCCAATATGAGTTTTTGTTGAAAAAATATCATCTGCGACGTATTTTTTGTAATATACTTTTTTTACGTACAAACACATCAGTATATACGTAAAAATTTAAAAATATGTAGACTCGCATGAATTATTCATAAAACTCATTTTGGGGTATCTAATAATTAGTAATGAAGTATATTAAAAATAATAAAGAGTTATAAAAGATTCATCTATATGGTATATGAGGAGCGGGAGTACGTACTCCCAGGAGTACACAACCATTTTCCTATATAGGACTTTATATATATATGTCAGATGAATTAGATATATAGATGTTATATTTTTAGTTTTTTATACGTGAACGATGCTGATACGTCTCCAACATATCTATAATTTATGAAGTATTCATGCTATTATATTATCCATCTTAGATGTTTTATATACTTTTATATGCTATTTTATATGATTTTTGGGACTAACCTATTAACCTAGAGCCCAGTGTCAGTTTCTGTTTTTTTCCTCGTTTTTGAGTTTTACAGAAAAGGAATACCAAACGGAGTCCAATTGAAGTGCCAATTTTTGATGATTTTTTTATGGACCAAAAGAAGCCCCTGGAGTAAAAGAGTTCCGCTAGAAGAGTCCCGGGCTGTTCACGAGGATAGGGGGCGCGCCCACCCCCGGGCATGGACCCATGTCTCGTTGATGACTCGGAGACTCTCTGGACGTGAGACCGACGCCAAAAATTCCTATAAATACAGAAACCTCCAGAAAATAACCTAGATCGGAAGTTCCGCCGCTGCAAGCCTCTGTAACCACGAGAAATCAATCTAGGCCCTCTCTGACACCGTGCCGGAGGGGGCCATCATCACCGGAGGCCATGGAGGAGGATCCCAGAGGCCATCATCGCCACGAAGGCCAAGGACTAGAGGGAGAACCTCTCCCCATCTAGGGGGGAGGCCATGGAGGAGGAAGCACAAGGGGGAGAACTTCTCCTCCTCTCTCTCGGTGGCGCCGGAGTGCCATCGGGAGGGGAATCATCGCCGCGGTGATCGTCTTCATCAACATCACCATCATCATCACCATCCTCATCTCTTTTACGCGCCCCCGCTGTAATCTCTACTTGAACATGGTGCTTTATGCCACATATTATGATCCAATGATGTGTAGCTATCCTATGATGTTTTGAGTAGATATCCTTTGTCTTTGGGTTGATCGATGATCTAGACTGGTACGAGTTGTATGTTTTATTTTGGTGCTGTCCTATGGTGCCCTCCGTGTTGCGCAAGCATGAGGCATTCCTGCTGTAGGGTATTGCAATACGTTCATGATTCTCTTATAGTGGGTTGCTTGAGTGACCGAAGCATAAATTCGAGTAAGGGGATTGTTGCGTATGGGATAAAGGGGACTTGATGCTTTAATGCTATGGTTGGGTTTTACCTTAATGATCTTTAGTAGTTGCGGATGCTTGCTAGAGTTCCAATCATAAGTGCATATGATCCAAGAAGAGAAAGTATGTTAGCTTATGCCTCTCCCTCATATGAAATTACAATGACGACTACCGGTCTTGTTAACAATTGCCTAGGACAATTCCGCACACCGATCCACCATTATTCCACACTCGCTATTTATAATATTTAGTAATATATTCTAAATTTATGATAACAGCACCTACTTTTATATTTTAGCTCTCCGATATCATGCAAAGTTATCCTCTTCATACCCACAACGTAGTTTTATTTCTCGTTTCTAGTTGGAAGCAAACGTTCGGTGTACGTAGAGTCGTATCAGTGGCATATAGGACTTGAGAGAATATTGATCTTACCTTTAGCTCCTTGTGGGTTCGACACTCCATACTTATCACTTCCACCATTGGGAATTGCTATGATTATTCCCTGCACTTGGGGACCATCAAGCTCTTTTCTGGCGCCGTTGCCGGGAGCAATAGCGTTGGGTTGATATTCTCGTGTGTGCTTGTTTGCTTTCTTCACTAAGTAGATTTTGTTTTTGTTTAGTTGTGGGTGAAACATACATTTTTTTAAAAGAATGAAACTACAAAAAAAAATTACTTGCCTCTTATGCCTAGAAAGTTTTTCAAAAAGAGAAGTGATTGGAAAGTTATGCATCCGCGCAGCGCCCTGAGCGAGACAACCGCGGCTACGGCCGTGGAGGAGGCCGAGGTGGAGGATGTTGGGACAGCATGAACTCACGCGAAGGGTGGCGCGAACAGCCTCGTGAAGACCACTGGCAGGAGCAGCCTCGTGACGCCCCTGGCGCGACCAGCCTCGCGAGGGTCGCCCTCAAGGCAATGGAGGCCTGCCTCCGCTGCCGCCACCACCAAGAAGGAATGACGACGACCGCCTGGGAGACGGAACTGGAGGCTTCCAGGAGGCGCGTGCAGTTGCATGCATCTTGGGAGGAGCCCATGCTCCGGCTTCCCACCGCATCTTCAAGCAGTTCGCTCGTGAGGTGAACGCGGCGCTTCCCAGGCCTAACGCCGCGCGCAACCTCAGGTGGACCAAGCAAGTCATCGCCTTTGACCCCAAGGACCAGCTCAAGTGCACCGCGGCCCCAGGCGCTCTCCCGATGCTCTGCACCCCGACCATCAGCAACGTCCTCGTGACCAAGACCCTCATCGATGGCGGAGCAGGACTCAACGTCCTCTCCGTCCCGACCTTCGAGACGCTCCAGGTCCCCTACGACCAGCTCCACCCGACCAAGCCATTCAACGAAGTCACGGATGGCTCCACGCTCCCGATGGGGCAGGTCCGCCTTCCCGTCACATTTGGTGACCGCAACAATTACCACACCGAGCTCATCGACTTCGATGTCGCCAACATCCACCTCCCGTACAACGCCATCCTTGGGTATCCTGCCCTCGCCAAGTTCATGGCGGCGACCCATCACGGCTACAACGTCCTCAAGATGCCTGGGAGCAGCGGAGTCATCACGATGGCCTCCGACGAGAAGGAAGCGGTGCGTTCCGTGGAGCGCGCCTACCAGACTGCGGCGGTCGAATGCTCCGATGAGGATGGAGCCGTCCTCGCCCTGCAGACCGCACCCAAAAAGAAGAAGAACCTGCTCGTCAACGGACCTTAGGACGCAAGGGCTCCTGACGGTCCGGCCTTAGGACTCGCGCATGCTGACGAGGCGCCCTCCACCCTCGCATAGGGAGGCGCGCCCGACGCCCCTCTCGTGACGGGCTCGGGGGCTCTCCTCTGGAGTGTCTCCGGACTCACCAGCGTCTCGAGGGAGGTGTTCGGGCACCACCTGCAAGCGTGTCTTGACGCACGTTTTTGTGAGCCCAGCGTGAACCGCTCAGCGCTGGGGGCTCACGACTTCATCAACCAAGTTACCGAGGAACTTCAGTACGCAAGACTCATCCGCGGCGGGCGTAACTGCACAACCCCAAGCTCACCTGCTCGCAGCCCGAGTGTCCGTTTCCGCGTCTGCATTGACATCGCAGGTCTCAACCGAGCCGCCTCTCGGGAGCCCTTCTGGCCAACGGCGGTCGGCCGGAGGAGGGCCCTCCCCTTCAACTACGTCTGCACACTCTTTGGCTTCCGCAACGCAGCTGCCACGTTCCAGCGTCTCACGCAGCAGGCCTTGGGGGCTCGGGAGGCTCAGTGGCAGGCGGTCCGGACGGAGCAAGAACCGGACCCGCGCGACCACTGAGAGCCTTCAGAGCCCCTGGGCCTCAGGAGCCCGACGATCATCAGGAGCAACCCGCATGGCTCGCGTCTTCAGCTACCCCAACTCTTCTTCGACAAGTATCAGGTGACGATTCGGGTATCCGATCGAGGGCGCCCCCCGGGCTGCATCATCCTCAGACTGCTGGGGCTGTTCCCCCGCAGTTGTCTCCCCTTTTTTGCATGGTCAAGGCTAGTTGTTCCTTTTCATTCGCATTATCTGCATGCTTGGCGTTCTCACCGCCACTAAGGTCATGAGCCCTTGTGAGCCCACTCGCGACCGCCCCATGATTAAGGACTGGCACGGCGTCTGTGCTCGGGTCCGTCCCTGCAGCGTCGCTAAACCCAAGGGCCGAGCTCTGTCTCGCGAGCCATTCCCGTGACGTCACCTCCCATGGTCCTTGGTGCCTTGTTCTCGCATGGGCTAATCGTGGATGGGTAAGTAGGGGCCCGTGGCAGGGTCTCGCTCACGCGGGAACCGCTCGCCGGCTGTTTTTCTTTTGGATCGTTGATGTTTTTTTTTTTGTTCTTCTATCTTCCTTTTGCCATCTTGTTGATCGCCTTCCTTCAGTGTCAACAGAACATCACGCTCGTTGTCATCCGAGCATAGTCACCAGATAAAAACTTATCATCCTCAGAAACTTTGTAGTTCAATTACATCACTAGCAATCACACAAGTCAAGTCCCATGTGCCAAGATGCAGCAGCAGACAACAACTCCAACACCAGTGGCTAGTGACGCAACGAGCAGAGTTGCGCCTTCATGGGCGAGCCACCGGGGCGCCGAGAAGTGTGGTCGTGGATGGCGGGGGATAGCAGCGGGGATGGAACTCCGGTTCTTCCGTGTCAGAGCGAGCAGAAGAGTTGTAGCGGTGGCGACGACGATGAGCGAGCGTTGGCGGCGACGACGACGAGCGGCGGCCACGTTGACGAGAGCGGTAGCGGCGGCGAAGAAAAGGGGATTAGGTAAACGGGATACCTAACTAACTATCTTGCTTGCTTTGAGATTCGTTTCTGCAGATGTCACGCGATGGAGAGGGTCTCAGGATCGGCAGCGTACGACCCGGGTCGCATAAGATATTTTTTCGAGAAGGGGCGTGCGGGACTGCGGGTGCGTGCGTTTTTTTTTTTTTTGAGAGATAGCAAGGGGAATTTCGTTAACGATGGTTTACGTTAACAATGATTTTAGGCCTTCATATCGTATATTCGACGGCTAATATATTGAGTTGGATCTGTCCTCTCTTTTTTTTATATAGGGGTAGTAGATGAATGGACTAAGAGAAATTCAGAATTTTAGTTGGGCTTTAGGCCAAAGGCTTACTCACAAATTCCAACAAATAAGCATGCAAGAACTCTTAAAACGTCACGACATCTTTGCGGTGGAAACATCGCAACAACAACTTGCATGCACTCTGTACACCGTCCCGCAACACGGTTAATTCGTCGCAAGCAATGCGGCAGTTTGGATGCTTGTTCATGTGTCCAGCTTATCCTTGACATGACGTTACCTATATATGTTGCCTACGCCCACTTAGCCAACCAAATGCACTCGATCATGCGCGACGCATGCGAAGCTGGGGCGAGCGAGCGAGCGCATTAAGCATGAGGGAGTACGTAGTTGCGGGACGTGTGCTGCATGTTCAGGCCGCGCGCCAACCGATTCAGTTCGCACTGTGCCGTGCACTCGATCTGCATGCATGCATGCAAGACGATGGCGCGACCGGCGAAGAACCAACCAACCCTATTTATACCACCTTTCTTCTGCAAAGCCAGCCACATCCCATCGACCTCCATCTCCACGCACCTCACTCACTAGGGAAGCATGGTCTCCATGGCGGCGGCGGCCAAGATCGCCGTCCTCCTGGCCGCGACGGCGCTCTTCGCCGCAGCAGGGGCGGCGGACCCCCAACCTCCCCCACCCGGAAAGGAAACCCAGTGCTGGCAGTGCTACTCCTCCTGCATTCACAAGTGCGACAACAGCAGCAGCGGCGACGTCTACAAGTACTTCCAGTGCAAGAAGTCGTGCATCCTGGACTGCTACAAGGAACTGCCGCCGGTGTGCTTCAAGATGTGCATCTCCGAGACATGCCTCACCCTGCCACCAGGTGCGTATGCCACCGTCCAAAGAAGCAACATGCGTTTTACTTGCTCGTATATGACCAGCACGACTCTCCCTTGATTACAGATAAACAGGTGGATTGCTACAAAGCATGTGGGACCAAATGCTTCCACAAGCAGCCGTACCCCGGGCCAAACCCGGGTCCAAAGCCGATGCCACCGCCGCCCGGACCTCCGAAGCCGATGCCACCGCCCGGACCTCCGAAGCCCATGCCACCGCCGCCGAAGCCAACCCCGCCGAAAGCCACCTAATAGGCCCAAGACAGCCGATGCCGCCGTGCCCACCACTAGCTGTATCCGCGTCGAGCAACACCAGCAACAACTCTTGGGTGTACGCGACGACGTCTATGCACACATACTTTCAAGTACAACTCGCGATATATACAGCACAACAGTAAACTGGGTATAAACAGAGCCCTCGACAAAAAACAGTATATGTAGAGGGGTTATGATGCTAATATCGATATAGGTTATTCTATAAGATTACTCTATCAAGAAGTAATCCATCAGCTCTAAGTAAACTGGGTACAAATCATGCATGTATAAGGTATAAGTTGATTCCTTGAGTGAGGGTGTGGATGTAACATAACGTGGAATTCTTAATATCCACATGCCTCATCAAAATAATGTCCGGCTAACCCGCCACAATTATGACATTATCACAATTTCGTATAAATAGGCATGTAATAAGCATCGCCTTGCTTACACTGCAAAGCTTGATAAGGGCTTTCCAGTGATCTATAGATTAAGCATAATTTTGTCAAGTATCCCGATCAAAAATGATAGGGCACGTTCATACTTAATATGTAAGGTGCTTCTAACAGCCGGAGCATAAGGAACTGACATTATCTAATCTACTTAAAATTGGTTCCTTGCATAATTAAGTGTCCAACTTTGGCGCCTTGACTTTAGAAGTAGGTGAGGCAAAGGACTGGCGCATAACACATTTCTTTCATACTCTCTGTCCACATATGTCATCATATTAGGACTTCTACTCCTTTTGGACCTATGTCTCGATGAATCTCCATACAATTAATGCACAAGAGAACACCAATATCGTCATTAGTGGAAGATAGAAAACTCCCGGTTAAGCCAGTGAGCTTGTCATCTACATGAGTAGTGAACTTACTCCCACCGACTTAATGTAGCATTGTCTCAATGCTTGTCTTAAATCATAAAATAGATTCTTGAGACAACATGCTTTATGTTATTTTTTCTTTCATGACAAAATGTTCTGGTTGAGCAACGTAAACATACTTACTTCAATTCAATGTAAAAGCATGTCATCTTGATAACACAAACATCTTGACAATTCCTTAGTCCCGACAAGAGGAAAGATGGCATACGCCAAATCTCTTCTCTCTTTATTATAACTTATAAGCCTTTTGGTTACAAGCCTTTTAACATTTCATGATTTCCATGAGAGCCACGTTTGGATTTATAAAGCCATTTATAGCCTACAATATTTAATTCATTTGTAAAATTGTAAGAGCTCGTAGCCTTCATCCTACATGGCTACAAACCACTAAGATGAACGTTCACATGCATTATTTAACACGGAGAAATTATGAGGGTCAACACTAGGTGCAAGGTTTTAAATAGCGGATAGCGGGGTGATAGCGGATTGAGGTCGGCATAGCGAAATGCGGATAGCGGGCAATATTGCGGACACTATGTCCAAATAGCAGATTTGTAAAAGCACTTGCAAATTTGAGATTATTTTTCATATTTCTAAGCCGTTGACAGCAATATGACACTCGAATTGAACAATTAGCATTTGTATAAGCATATAGAATGTAACTAGTACATCTGGACAATATTCAGCCATGTAACCATGCGAAGAAAAAATATCAGTATGACTAGGACACAACACAGGACACATATAGGCTACAACTGGTCCATTTGGACATTTTCTTGTTTTTCCCCTTGCAGCTGCGGAGGAAGCCCTTGATCCTTCTAAAGACATTATGTTAGTAGCCTACGACTGCAGAAAAAAACCATAATTTATTTGACTGTATTACAAGTGTAAATAGTTGATTTGATCAATTTAGAAATTACAGTAAACTGAATTTGTTAATACAGTACAATTTTTTTTGCAAGCAACCTGAATTTATCACTGCGAGTAGCCTGGTACAAGAGAATTTGCAACTAACCTGAATTATAAAGACAATACTGTGGAACTTTCATGCTCCCTCCATTCTAAATAAGTGTCTCAACTTTAGCATAAGTTTATACTAAAATTAGTAGAAAATTGTGATACTTATTTGGGACGGAGGTAGTACTAACAACGTATTATTCTATGACTTTTAGCTGAACTACCGAATGCAGACATGAATGTAAGAGCATCTCCAGCCGCGCCCCCAAGACGCCCCCCAGACCGTTTTTTTAGCGCCGGCGTCGAAAAAACGGCCCAATCACGTCCCCAAGATGTTGAAATCCGCCGGCTCGGCCCGTTTTCTGACCCGGCGCGCCCAGGCCGGACCCGGCGCACTGGGGGGGGGGGGCGCTCGGGGGCACTGGTGGAAGGGAAAATCGTCCGGGTCCCCACTGTCAAGCGAAAAGTCGCACTGATTCGCCCCCGTTTTCCCCTCTCCTTCCCCGACACCTTGCCGATCCCGGTGTCGCCAGCCACCTCTCCGCCGCCGCCGCCGCTATCTCGCCATTCCTCGCCGGGAAACAAAGAAAGATCCTCACAACACCACTTTCCCCGAGTTTCCCTCGCCGCTCTGGCACCCGTGCCGGCGACTCTACGCCCACCACGCCCGCTAGGTGTTCGGCGCTTTGCCTGCCCCGGCCGCGATGGACTCCGACGACTAGGAGGCGCTCGCGGCGTTGCTCGAGGAGGAAGCCGACGCCGCCGCCCAGGACGAAGAGCACCTCATGGTCCTCGCCGCCCTGGCCGGCTCGCTTGCCGGCGATTCAAAGCCGAGGCGAGGGGACTCGGCGCCGGGGCGACGGAAAGCAAAGAACCGGCATCGGCTCAAAGGCTATTGCATGCTCTACTCCGACTACTTCGCCGACGCTCCCCTGCACGGCGACAAAGTTTTCCGGCGCCATTATCGGATGGGCCGAAAGCTGTTCCTCGGGATTGTCAATGAACTCAGAGAGTACGACAACTACTTCAGGTGCAAGAAGGATTGCACCGGCACACTTGGATTCACCTCAATCCAGAAGTGCACGACAGCTATGAGAATGCTTGCATACGGGGCTCCAGTTGATTCACTCGACGACTATGGGCGCATGGCCGAGTCCACGATCATTGAGTGCACCTACAAGTTCTGCAGGGCTGTGGTGGCAGTGTTTGGACCGAGGTACTTGCGATCACACAATGCTGAAGACACTGCTCGGATCCTGGCACAGAATGAAGCAAGAGGATTTCCTGGTATGCTTGGAAGCATCGATTGCATGCATTGGGCATGGAAGAACTGCTCGTTTGCTTGACAGGGGATGTACAAAGGTGCCAAAGGAGCTTGCAGTGTGATACTTGAGGCAGTGGCCACACAGGACCTCTGGATTTGGCACGCTTTCTTTGGTATGCCAGGAACTCACAATGACATCAACGTGCTGCAGTGCTCTTCTGTTTTTGCCAAGCTCGTTGAGGGCCATTCTCCTCCGATGAACTTCGAGATCAATGGGCATCAATCCAACAAGGGGTACTACCTAGCAGATGGCATCTATCCGAGATGGTCAACATTTGTGAAGACCATCTCAAGCCCTGTGCCAGGAGGCAAGAACTCCCACTTTTCGAAGGTTCGGGAGGCTTGCAGGAAGGATGTCGAGCGAGCATTTGGCGTGCTCCAATCTCGATTTGCTGTTGTCCGGTACCCCGCTAAGACTTGGTCGAAAGATCAAATGTGCGATATCATGACTTGTTGTGTCATTTTGCACAACATGATCATTGAGAGCGAGTAGGAAGAGCCAGTGTTTGACACTGAACCATATTACAGGCAGGGTCCTCTAGCCGAAGTGTATCACCAGCTCCTTGCAACATGGACGGCCTTCCTCAACATGTGTCAGGAGATCCGAGACCCCAGGTGCATCATCAGCTGCAGCAGGATCTAGTGGAGCACATATGGAGGCTCAAGGGCAACGCCTAGCTCGACGTGCAATGAAATTTGAGTGTTTTCATTATTTGTTTGAACTATAAATTTGTAGAACTATGTGGTGAACTATTTGATTTTCTGTGATGATTTTATTTGCGCCTAGATTCTTCCTTCCATGATTTTATTTCAAGAGGCGCCGAAACACGTCGAGAGATGGGCCGTTTTGCGTCGGAAATTGGGCCAATTCAGCGTCGAAAATGGGCTGAAAGCGCCGAAAATGGGTCGATATCGGCGGCTGGGGGCGACCTGGGGGCGGCGGCTGGGGGCGCACTGGCACCCAAGCCGAAATTAGCGCCGACTCGCCCCCAAGCGGCGATTTTCGACGTGTTTGGGGGCACAACGACTGGAGATGCTCTAACTACGTAAGATTCGTCTTGTGCTTGCTCCACCAACCATTTGAAGCTCCGCCAACCATAAAATAAACGTACATATTTTCTACTGGTTGTATTCGCTACAGCCCAAAATATTTATACTCCAATATGTATACACTAGTTGACGGGTTGATGCATCGAAGAGACTAACTGTAACTCTGCAAGTTCTAGTGCTAAGGAAGATATACTATGCATCGATCAGTAATTCAATATACACAAAGAGCAGAGAAATTACTATAACTTGAGCTGCAAGAGTGAATAGGTTGTCGAGCTGAGGAGCAGAGCGACTGGATTGGGACGTCGCCACTAGTGGATCTGGGCGTTGAGCGGCGACCAGAGAGGGGACGAGGGCGTTGAGCTTGAGCACCGCCGTCCTAGTGAGGTACTGCCCGCTGACTCATCGTGTCGGTCCACACCGGGCCGACGTCGACAAGGAAGAGCATCGAGCAGGAGCCAGAGGCCGCTGTCGTGCCGGTTGCTTCCTCAACGACCTGCAGGGGAAGGGGAGCTAGGGCAGTTGTGCCATCTGGTGATGGTGAGCCTGGCCTTGCCTCTTCTTCCGGCCTCCGACGTTAGCCGCGCCGCCACTCGGGAAGTGCCAGCAGCCAGCCACCCCACCAACGGCCCGCCGCCCGCAGCCAGGAGAAGGGGATAGGATAAGGCCAGAGGATTAGCAACTCCAATGAGGCGACCCAAACGGACGGCGCATTTGTCCGTTTTTTGTCCGTTTGAGTCGACCGTCCGCCCAGTTTTGCATTTGGGTCGACAATGCGTCCAACGCGTCGACCCATTTCATGTCCGCATTGAACTTTCAAATAAAAAAGGCCCGCGGCCGATATGCCAGCGGCCATGACTCTTGCCGGCACCATGCCAGCGCCGGCATACAATGCCGGCTTCAGAAAATACCACAGTTCATGCTGGCGCACTCACCAGCCGGCCGGCACACATGCCAGCACACAAAAAATAGTGGGACTTGAGTTCGACCACGCCATCGCGGCTCCCGTGATCATGCCGGCATACAAAAAAGTTGGCCCTCGACGCCATAGATCACTAGTCGTCCAACTTGAGCATGTCGCTCTGCATCTTCTCGAACCACGGCATCTTCCTTGGCGACAAGGCGTTGAGATCGACCTTCATGATCTCCACCCCGGTCATCATGCTTGCAAGAGCCACTTCTTTCGCCTTTGTCTTGGCGTTGGCGGCCTCGATCTCTAGCATCTTGGCTTGCTTCTCCGCCTCGAACTCGAACATCTTGGCTTGTTTCTCGGCGTCAAGATCAAGCCTCCTCCTTTCGATCTCCATGAAAGCATCCATTTGCTCCGCCTTGAAACGCCAGCGCTCCTCCTCCCTTGAGTCCTTCTTATTCATCATGCCGTCCACGCTTGCGATCAAGGCGTTGGTGGCCGCATCTCGCTTGTCCTCCTTTTTGGAGTTGGTCTTTCCCCGCGGCCGTGCCGGGTCGCCCTCCCCAA
Source organism: Secale cereale (assembly GCA_902687465.1). Taxonomy (NCBI): domain Eukaryota; kingdom Viridiplantae; phylum Streptophyta; class Magnoliopsida; order Poales; family Poaceae; genus Secale; species Secale cereale. Next base: position 729,425,647 of record LR738713.1, read on the forward strand.
CATCCTCCACGGCGCCCTTCCCCCCACGTGCCTTGAGTGTGGCATATTGTGCCTTGAACTTCTCTTCGTCCTTGATGACCCGATAGCAATGGAAGAGGTTGAAGCACTTGCCATTGTGTTGAACCTTGAATGCCTCCAAAGCTTGAAATGCCTACAAAATGTTTCCATGCAAGCATATGAAGACATAAAAGGATGATCTTGATGGCACAAAAGTGGGCGGCTTGCTTGCTATCATACCATGTCTTGCATGTCGATGCCGCTCACGGGGCGGGCCTTGACGCTCTCAAGGGTGGCGCAAAACTTGTTGCACTCTTATTGGATCACCCTCCACCGCTTGGAAATGGAGACCCACCCGCGCGTGCTCACAAATTGGTAAGGAGGAAACTTCTTGGCTCATGAAACTCGCGGTGCACACGAGTCCAAAAGGTGGAATGCTTTTGCTCGGCGCCCGTCGTTGGGTCTTGTCCAATGTCTCGCCAACACTCGCAATGAAGCTTGTCCTCGGCAGCTGTGTACGTGATACGTCTCCAACGTATCTATAATTTTTTATTGTTCCATGCTATTATTTATGAAGTCTTTGATGTTTAATGGGCTTTATCATTCACTTTTATATCATTTTGTGGACTAACCTACTAACCCAAAGGCCCAGTCCAGATTGTTGTTTTTTCCCTATTTCAGGGTTTTGCAGAAAAAGAATATCAAACGGAGTCCAAACGAAATGAAACCTTCGCGAGAGATATTTTTGGAGAAAATCACGCCAGAGGAACTTCAGAACCACGTCAGGGGAGCCTCGAGTGGCCCTCGAGGGTGGCGGCGCGCCCCCCCTTCCCAGGGTGTGCCCCCCTGCCTCGAGGCCCACTCGAGCGTCCCCCGGTGCCCTTCTTCTTCCTATATAAGTCCACGTACCCCAGAAACTCCAGATATAGAGAGAAAACCCTAATTCCACCGCCGTAGCTTTTCTTCCCATGGAGATCCCTTCTTGGAGCCTGTTCCGGAGCTCCACCGAAGGGGAATCCATCACGGAGGCCTTCATCATCATCATCATCGCCCTCACCATGAGTTGTGAGTAGTTTACCACAGACCTTCGGGTCTATAGCTAGTATCTAGATGGCTTCTTCTCTCTCTCCGGATCTCAATACAAAGTTCTCCTCGGTCTTCGAGGAGATCTATTCGATGTAATCTCTTTTTGCGGTGTGTTTGTCGAGATCCGATGAATTGTGAGTTTATGATCAAGGTTATCTATGAAAGATATTTGGTTCTTCTCTGAACTTTTTATGTGTGCTCATAATATCCTTGCAAGTCTCTTCGAATTATTGGTTTGGTTTGGCCTACTAGATCTATAGTTCTTTCAATGGGAGAAGTGCTTGGCTTTGGGTTCAATCTTGCGGTGTCCTTTCCCAGTGACAGTAGGGGCAGCAAGGCACGTATTGTATTGTTGCCATCGAGGATAAAAAGATGGGTTTTATATCATATTGCTTGAGTTTATCCCTCTACATCATGTCATCTTGCTTAAGGCGTTACTCTGTTCGTATGAACTCAATACACTAGATGCATGCTGGATAGCGGTCGATGTGTGGAGTAATAGTAGTAGATGCAGGCAGGAGTCGGTCTACTTGTCTCGGATGTGATGCCTATATGCAATGATCATGCCTAGATAGTCTCATAATTATTCGCTTTTCTATCAATTACTCGACAGTAATTTGTTTACCCGCCGTAGAATATCGCTATCATGAGAGAAGCAACTAGAGAAAACTATGGCCCCCGGGTCTATTCTCAACATATCAATCTACATCTACTTTACTTCTTCTACTTTTATTTGCTGTTTTATTACACTAAAAATACCAAAAATATAAACTATCATCTCTATCAGATCTCACTTTCGTAAGTGACCGTAAAGGGATTGACAACCCCTTATCGCGTTGGCTGCGAAGTTCTTATTTGTTTGTGCAGGTGTGAGGGACTCGTGCGTGGGCTCCTACTGGATTGATACCTTGGTTCTCAAAAATTGAGGGAAATACTTACGCTACTGTGCTGCATCTCCCTTTCCTCTTCGAGGGAATACAACGCAAGATCAAGAGGTAGCAAGAAGAATTTCTGGCACCGTTGCCGGGGAGGCCTACGCAAAAGTCATATACCAAGTACCTATCACAAACCCATATCCTTCGCATTACATTTTTGCCTCTCGTTTTCCTCTCCCCCACTTCACCCTTGCCGTTTTATTTGCCCTTCTTCCGCCGTGTGTTTATCGTTCACTTGCCTCTTGTTTGCTTGTGTGTTGCTTGCTTGCTTGTCATCATGTCTAGCACACCTATCATTATCACCACTTCCGAGAGTGAGGTCCTCAACTTTACACAAAGGGAGGAAGAAAACTTAAAAGATGCCTGGTATAGAATTTGCAATGCTCAAAATAGATCTAATGGGAAGCTTTCCACTTCCGTGCTTCTTCGCAATTTTTATGTTGGCATAACCCCGTGGAATAGATTTATCTTAGATACCATTACCGGAGGGAATTTCTTGGGTAGCCACACCGTTGATTCTTATAAAGCTATGACTGAATTATTTGGCTCACCACCTCTTATGGTTAATGGAACCGTTTTAACTTTGGAGCATGTTATTGAAAGGTTAGAAATCATTGAAAACAAAGTTGCTACGGTAGAACTGGTAGAGAACTTGGATAGAAAAAATCATAATGAAATCACCCAATATGGATCCCAGGTAGGAGTTGTTCTGAAAAATCTTAAGGAAAAAGAGCCCATAGTTAAAGAAAAGTTAGATCATGACTCTACTAGAATCAATAAGCTTGAGGATGTTATCACTAATGTGGGTTCTGCTCTTTCTGCTATAAAAACTACTCCAAACACCTCCACCAAATTATCTAAGTTCATATATGTCCCTAAAGACAAGGGTGAAACATCTAGACTTGCGGATCTCAAATCCATAAGTGTTCACCCTAATTTTCTTACTTTTGCAAGAGACCCTTTTGACACTTTAGAATTTCTTGATTTCTTGCCCAAGAGTTTGATTATTCCTAGGGACAAATAATTTCCCAAGAATCATAAGTGCTTAATCAAAGAACTGCCTTCCAAGGATGGCAATACCTAGATCTATCTTGTATCGTGCCTAGCTAGGGGCGTAAAACGATAGCGCTTGTTGGGAGGCAACCCAATTTTATGTTTTTTGTTTTTGTTGATGTTAGGGAATAAATATTGCATGTATCCTCTGATTAGATGTGGTTTCATGTTTTGTTTAGTGTTTGTGCCAAGTAGAACCTTTGGGAAGACTTGTGTGAAGTTTATATGATCTTGTAGTGAAAAACAGAATCGTTAGCGCTCGCTAAAGTAGTCGTGGGATTTTACTGGAGCGTGCTTTTTATTAGATTATTTTTGCAGATGATTGGTTGACAAATTCCGCAACTTAACAATTTAGTTTTAATTTTTTGGAGTTCCATAAGTAGGCGAACCCTGCAGATTACTACAGACTGTTCTGTCTTTGACAGATTCTTTTTTTCGTGTGTTGTTTGCTTATTCCAATGCATCTATGAGTAGTATTGGAGGATATAAACCATAGAGAAGTTGGAGTACAGTAGGTTTAACACCAATATAAACAAAGAATGAATTCATTGCTGTACCGTTGAGTAGTGGTTTGCTTTCTTATACTAACGGAGCTCACGAGAATTTTTGTCTAAGTTTTGTGTTGTGAAGTTTTCAAGTTTTGAGTATTGCTTTGATGGACTATGGAACAAGGAGTAGCAAAGGCCTAAGCTTGGGGATGCCCATGGCACCCCAAGTAAATTCAAGATAATCAAAAGCCTAAGCTTGAGGATGCCCCGGGAAGGCATCCCCTCTTTCGTCTTCATCCATCGGTAACTATACTTGGAGCTATATTTTTATTCGCAACATGATATGTGTTTTGCTTGGAGCGTCTTGTATAATTTGAGTCTTTGCTTGTTAGTTTGCCACAATCATCCTTGCTGGACACACCTATTTGAGAGAGCTAAATATGGCCTAGAAATTGTTAGAACACTATATGTGCTTCACTTATATCTTTTGAGTTGAATAGTTTTTGCTCTAGTGCTTCACTTATATCTTTTAGAGCACGGTGGTAGTAATATTTTGTAGAAATTATTGAACTCTCATGCTTCACTTAAATCTATTGGGAGTCTATTAAAACAGCATGGTAATGTGTTTAGGCTATAGAAACTAGCCTTCACATGATAGACATCAAATGTCAATGTAGTAAAAAAATCACACTAAGTGCATTGAATAGAATGAGATGTTGGATGCTTGATAATTGTTTTGAGATATGAGGATAGTGATATTAGAGTCATGCTAGTGGAGTTATTATGAAATTGAGAAATACTTGTGTTAAGGTTAGTGATTCACGTATCATGCACGTATGGTGAACCGCTATGTGACGAAGTTAGAGCATGAGGTATTTGTAGAGTGCCAACCTTTGTGTGGAGGTCGAGGGCGCGCGTGATCTCCTACTGGATTGATACCTTGGTTCTCAAAAACTGAGGGAAATATTTATGCTACTGTGCTGCATCTCCCTTTCCTCTTCGAGGGAGTACAACGCAAGCTCAAGAGGTAGCAGTACGCCATCGTGCGCTTGCTCTTGCGCTTCGGCTTAGGACCGGCGGCTTGGTTGGCGAGCGCGTCCTCGAACAAAGGCTCTAATTCGATGTCGCACTCGTCCTCTTCCTCTAGCCCACAGTCCCCCGGGAACTCGTGGTCGAGGGGGAAGCCGTCCAGGTCGGCCACGCATGAAGGCCGCCTGATCGGGATCATAGCCAGCAGCGGTCGGTGTGAACGCCCCATGGCCGTCCTGGCTTTGTGTCTCGTAAGGATCGTAGCCAGCGCCCGCCGCACCACCCTTGAAGATGAGGTTTTGCATGTAGTCCTCATCGATGGCCGTCGGCATTTCCTCGAACAGGTTACAGGCGTCCGGGAGGCCGCCGGCCGGCATCTCACGCGCGCGTTTCCTCGTGCCGCCGGACGACGAGCCACCGACCACCGGGGGGCGTTGAGGTCGATGGACACGGGCGCGGGCGTGGAAGGCGCGACCACACTCACGTCGGGTGAGCACTCCCCAGAGAGGCGGGAGTCCTGCGGGTAGACGTGGAAGCCGGGGACTGGGTTGCAAGTCGACGCGCGGGGTGAGTCGGGCAGCACCATCTGAGGAAACGCTGACGAGCCAGTGCTGGCCGCGGCGACGACGGCTTGGCGGACGCTGTGATGGCTAGGGTTTACCCCTAGCATGTAGAGCGCCTCCCTCGTTGCCGCGGCGATGCGGGCGGTGGTGAACTCCTGCTGCGCGGTGGCGATGGCGGCGGCCTGCTTGCCGGCCTCATCCCTCGCGTCCGCGGCGTGCCTCCGGCCCTTCCTCTTGGCGGACTCCCTTGCCCGCTGTTCGGGCGTCTGCGCCTTCTTCGGCTTGGTCGCTGTCGTGGAATTAACACGGCAGATGTCCGGTTTAGCGGACTTGATGATGGAACCATCGCACGGGTTAGCTTGAAAGGATTCATGGCACACAAAGGACACAAAGGATTTTATACTAGTTCGGCCCCTTTGAGAAGGTAAAAGCCTACGTCTAGTTGGTTTGGTATTGCTTGGGCATCGGTTTACAGGGAGCGGAATCGCTTGCCTGCGTCTCGACGTATCGATTGTTGCTTGTCCCTGAACCGGTGCCGGGTCGTCCCTTTATATAGAGGTGACGCCTGGTCCGGTTTACAGAGTCCCGAGGCCGGCTCATAATTGTGTCCGCCTCGGTCTCTGCTCTTCCTTTCTTATCTCTCAAGTTACACCTCCTTGATGGATTACAAACCGTACTGCTATACATGGGCCTTGGAATCTTACGGACCGTAATCTCTACTGAAATAATAAACCCAGTACGATATAGCCAAGCCGGTTTACAATATCCGGTTTATACCTATTAACCGTATCCCTGACATTAGGCCCCAGAATGATTTGAACTTGTTCATATCAGTCTTCATTGTCTTCCGCGACTTTTCTTCTGTCTTCATTTTTTCCTGTAAACCGGCTCTGACGTCATCTTCCGAAATCATTAAAGTCTGACAATGACATCAGTTCCGCATTTATCGCCGCGAGCTGTACTGTAGCTTATTTTTAATGGTTATCCCGAGAATCGAGGCGTTCAACGGATCTTTATCCGATTTTCTTCCTTGATTACCGCACCTGTCGTTTCACATCCGCCTCTTCGTCTATAAATACCGCTCTGCTCCATTCATTATCCCCTCTCGCGTCGTCTTCCTCCTTTCTCCTCCTGATCCTCTAGAACTCCATTGCTGCCTGAGCACGAGAACACCGCCGACGACCACCGGATCTTCCGTCTTCGACCGGCCGCTGCATCAACCTGAACCTTGACCAGATTTTCTGCGCCGCCGATTCTCACCGCCCCTGGTATGTTCTTCCTCCTCACTGTAGATCTTATCATATTCGCCATTGCTTCGCCCGTGTTCTTCCGCCATTAAAACTCCCGATGAAGCTCCGTTCTTTTGTAGATACTTATATCATAGTAATCTCGTAACCCCTTAAGCCTTAGTCTGTAGATCTCACTTAACACCAGATTGGATCTTGCTGTAATGACTCTGCTGCCTTTATCCGTTCCGCCATTAGGGTTCTTCATAAGCTTTATGCTGTTCATTCTCTGAGACCTGCAACTTCGTAATATTTTTACCTTCCTGATCTTGCCGTAAATGCGTCTGGTATTTTAGATCTTGCTGCTTGTATTTCTGTTGCTACCTGCTTTAAGTCTCTTTTTTATGCACATCCTGTAACCTCATCTGCTCTGAATTGGTCCTCTGTAGATTTTCCGTGTAATTTTTGTTTCTTTATCTCATTATGCTCAGATCTATTCTTCCTTAGCAACACATTGAAAACTTGTTTTTCCCTTCAATAAATCTGCTAAGTATGCTCCGGTTTAAATCACCATATCATAAACCGGAAATGATGTAGACTGATGCAATGACGTAGTTATTCCTCTTCAACTGCCATTTTTAAACCGGAAATGATACATCTTGTATTTATGATTGCCGGTTTAACCTTGCTAGATAGTTCTTACCTCCCTTGCGCAATACACATATATAGGTCCCAGATCTTTTGTATGTTCATAATTTGTTCTGTACCTTCTTTTCTTCAGCACTTTGTTCAAATGGCTGCCAAGCAATACGTTTCATGCGACTGGGTTCGTTCAGTTGTGACTGAAGAAGACTTAGTCAAGCTGTCGAGTATTGGTACGTTAGGTCCTCGGGCCGAGTTGAAATGGCGCGCTCCGGGTAATGAATGCCCTCCTGCTCCCAGGTCCGGAGAGGTCATAGTATTTATGGATCATATCTCCAGGGGTTTCTCTCCCCCCGGTTCAAAGTTTTTCCGGGACGTCCTTGCCACCTTCCAACTGCATCCACAAGACATCGGACCAAATTCCGTTTCCAATATTTGTGACTTTCAAGTTTTCTCCGAAGTGTATCTGCAAGAAGAACCTTCAGTTGATCTATTCCGGGATTTCTTCCATGCGAACCGGCGCACTGAATTCACTAGCGGGCCTCACCAAGAACTTGGTGGTATCAGTATTCAGAAAAGGAGGGATGCAGTTTTCCCGCACGCCTCTTTACACACTCACCCCAAGGACTGGAACAAGTCTTGGTTTTATTGCATAGACACATCTCCTGAAGGTGAAAATCCGTTGCCGGGTTATCGTGAGACTCGCATCCCGGCGAATCATCCTCTGCCGCAACGGTTAAGTGCTACCGAACGGATCCAATTTTCACCTCAACTTTCCAAGCTGAGAGCTTTCATGGCTAATGGATTGCTTGGAACCGATTTCCTTCGCTGCTGGTTATCGTGGAGCATTCTCCCTTTAAGCCGGCGCTCTGATTTGATGTGCAATTATTCCGGTAAACCGGAAGATCCTCTGAGGTTTACTAAAGAGGAACTTTCTGAATCGGAGGTGATAGAGTCGGCCAAAAAGATCGTCAACCCCGCCTTAACAGACTGCTCCAAGGTTGGCTTGGCCCCATACTTTAAGAGGAACACACAGCCTGATGTAAGTTTTCCTTAACCCGTATTTTATAAACCACCCTTCTTTGAACCGTCCTTCACTTGCTTTTATTTTTCATTCAGGCTGACAACCCTTTCTGGAGAAGGAAACTTCAGGACAAACCTGTAAAACAGACTCGCCGGAAAACTCCTGCAAATAAGAAAAGGAAGGCAGTCGTTGACACCGGTTCTCCTTCTGAAGATGATGATCCGGACTCCGAGGTATGCTTTACTCCGGTTTACATTTGTCTTTATATACTTGTCCATATCTCTAATGATGCCTTTTTCACAGGATCCACTCGAAGGCGATAACCCGGTGGAGATTGAGGTAACCCTTATTTCTTCCGATTCAGAACCCCCTCCTCAAAAGATCCGTCGGACTGTTAGAAAGTATCAATTTTCTCATCCTTATGCTAAGTTGGATCCCAATTTTGATTTGAAGAAACAACAGCATGAAGCCTTGCGCCGGACCACTCGCCATTCCGGTTTAGCAGTTGAATCCTCTGGAATCTCCTTAACCCCGGCTCGGAAACGCCGTGCTGAGGTGATACTTTCTCCAACACTTCTTCATCCCAAGGCCGGTCTTATTAGAAAACCACTTAAACCGACTGATCCTGATTATCAGAAAACTCCACTATCTTCATCTGGCGAATCAACTGCGACACAGCTTCCACCCTTGAAGACAGCCCCAGGGTGATTCTCTTCACCTTTCCCGGTTTATAACCTTCCTTTTTCTTTATAATACTAACTTATCTTTGTTCATTTCTCCAGTAAACCGAAACCCAGCAAAAGGGCTAAGGGTAAGAAACCTGCTGTTGATCCTTCTGCCGCCCAGCAATCGAACCGTCGATAGCTATCCCTCCGGAAGGTACCCCTGCTACTCCGGTTCAAGAACCTGTTCTTGACACTCCTGCCACCGACGCTGCTCAAGATCCACCGAGTCCAGCCCGGGTTAGCTCTCCTCAAGTTAACCCGGGCTCTCCTGATCCGGCTCAAGATGAAATTATTCCTCCCAACGCACCTTCTTCCCCTGACGTTGTGGTTACTGGCGCTGCTTATGTTGCGCCAGCCGAACCCACCGTTTTAGCAAAACACACTGCTAAAGCGGAGAAGGTAACTCAGGAAAAAGGGAATTTAAACGCGGATATCTCCAGCCTTTCAAGCCTGAGTCCCCAGGATATTTATTCCGGATATCTGAACCGGCTCCACAGCAGCCGTGACTATGAAGCCAGCCTGGTGAACCTCATGAGAGAGAAATACGAGGTAAATTTTCCTGTTCTGATTTTGCTTTTTCAACGCATCTCTTACCTTATAACAGCCCCCAAGTTCCGGTTTATCTGCTTTATGGTAGGTGATCCGGAACTTTTGTAGGTTTGAACTGCTGCCCAATACATTAGCCCCCAAGTATCAAGTAGATAACTTGATTATGTAGTTGATACTTGTAAAAAATCTTGCCTCTGACACATTGCTTCAACTGCCATTAGCCCCCAAGTGTCAAGTAGACAACTTAGTTGTGTGCTTGAGACTTGCATTTCATCTTTGTCGGATTACTTCAACTGCCATTAGCCCCCAAGTGTCAAGTAGACAACTTGATTGTGTGCTTGAGACTTGCATTTTCTAACTTTGTTTTTGAACTTGTCTGCAGGCTGAGTTAAACCGGAACGCTGTAGAAAATAGCGAACTTCGAACCCGGCTTATAGAGACCGAGGCAGCTGCTTCAAAGGCGAAAAAAGAACTTAAAGTAAGTTTGAAAACTGCTGAAGACTTGAAGAAATTCTTTGATGAGGAACGGACTGCTTTTGAAGTTCAGAAGAAGGATCTTGAAAAGCGTGTTCAAGATGCCGAAGGAGCTCTTAACCCGGTTACTGAAGAATTGGCCGGGTTAAAGCACCAAATTAATTTGATGATTTCTGCTATCTTCGGTAATCATAACTGTAACTTTTGTCTGTTATCTTTGTAACCTATACCCTGCACTGGTTTAACTTTTCTTGTTGTATGTAGGACGCCGCGTCTCCCATCTTGGGGATGACGTACGGAAGAAACTGAAGGCTTGTTATACTTTGGTGGAGCAATTATATTCTGGGGCGCAAAGGATCATCAGTGCTACCTCTTTTGGTAAACCGGCTCCTTCAACCATCAAGGCAACTTTGAACAGTTTGTCGATTCTGCCAACTCGTCTTGAAGAGGTGAAGAAATCAGCTGCTCGAGGAGGTGCTCTTCTGGCCTTGACAAGAGCTAAGGCTTGGGTTCCAGACATTGATCCGGCCGAAGTGCTAACCGGGTTTCCAGACACAAAGGAAGACGGTTCAGCCTTTGGTGAGAAGGATCTGTATGTTCTGACGAAGGAAATGCGTCCACTCTCGAGCAAGATAGCAGTGGAAGCTGACTTATCCCGGTACCACCCTGCGTACAACCTTCAAAACGAGCGTGTGGAACGTCCGGTCTATGATGTTGCAAACTTAACTCCGCCGGTTCGTCCTCACACTTATGCTCCTGATATTGAACCTACCGAGTTGATCAACGATGAAGTGTATTTCCGTGCTTTGGCCAAGATTGACTGGCGTGCACCAGATTTCCCGCCGCTTCATGAGGAAGAAGATGTTCCGGAACCAGATGGTGGCCAGTCATCCCGGCAAGGAGGAACGGAATCTTGAACACTTATTGCTGTAATCGCACTTGTTATTCCATGAACAATGCTTTCGGCTATTTGGCTTTCGTGCCTTGTAATAGGCTTAAACTGAAATTGCAATGTACTGTGATCCGGCTTTTGGCCGTTTTATAAATGTTCTTTTACTGACTTGTTAATTAATGCGGATCTCTTGCCCTGTTCACAAAAAAGATGAAAAAATATGCCCTGGTGGTATGACCACCGGACGGATTAACTTGCTCTTTTGGTATGATAAACAAGCATATCTTTGATAAATAACTTAGATACCTTAATTGCATGCAGCCAAAACACCTTAAACCGGCAAGATGTTTAAAATTACCTTAATAAGTATTTGGAACTCTTCAGCCCTAACTTGTCCATGAATTTTCCTTTTCTTTGTCCAGCAACTCGTAACTTGTATCTGACCCCGTGCTGCCAATTGTCAGCTCATAATGGTACCAGGCCGGCTTAATAAACACTGGTCATTATACCTGATCATATACTGCTAATTTGTTAGCTCGTCAGGAAGTTCGATCCGGGTTATGATGCACACCGGCTTAACTCTCGCTGGTGTTCATGACCCAGACTTATGATGTTATAAATAGGTGGTCAACTTCTGGAGCTGTTCCACTCGGTTTAAAAGGTTATAGAACACAAAAAACACCAAAAAACACACAATTTTTGTAAATCAAACTATGTGATCGAGGCTTTTTCAAAGAGCTGCCAGGCTCAAAAAACTGTCAAAAGAACCAAGCCATCATTTTAACGCGTGTTAATACCGACTGCGGATTGATACCGACTGCGGATTGATACCGACTCCGGATTGATACCGACTGCGGATTTGATACCGACTCCGGATTAATACCGACTGCGGATTTGATACCGACTCCGGATTGATACCGACTGCGGATTTGATACCGACTCCGGATTGATACCGACTGCGGATTTGATACTCACTTGTTTGGGGAACCCAAAATTTCATAATATAGCCATTCAAGAGGTGTGTGGGCGATACCACTATCCTCAGGGGTCTTTGACATTCCTCCTAACCCGGCCGGGGTTTTTTCCTTTCCTATGAAGTTTTCCTTTCCTTGAACCGGATAGGAGCTCATATTCCGATGAATTCTACCGCTCCTTCATACGCCCTGCAAAGGTTAATTTCTAAAAACCAGCCAACATTGAAATACGATTCTTTGATAACAAACTGATATGGACATTTGCCGCAAATTCGATGTATGTGGAAAAAAGGGCTGAGCCCCCGGTTTACCGAGGGTGCCGGTTTATTCATTATTTCATAATATATACATAGGATACATGGGAGCCTATGGCTCAAGTGTAATATGGCCGTAGATGAGCAATGTTCCATGGCCTTTTCGTCTCCTCTTCTGATGTCCGTGAATCTTTGTGCTCTCGAATGTCCACCAAATAGTATGACCCGTTGCGTAAATTTTTGCTGATGACAAAGGGCCCTTCCCACGGCGGGGATAGCTTGTGCATGTTCGTTTGATCTTGGATAAGCCGGAGCACCAAGTCACCCTCCTGGAATGTCCTGGTTCTGATCCGGCGGCTGTGATATCTGCGTAGGTCTTGCTGATAAATCGCCGACCGTGCTGCAGCCATGTCACGCTCTTCATCCAACCGATCCAAACTATCCTGTCTTGACTCTTCGTTGATGGCTTCTACATAGGCCGCCACCCTTGGGGAATCATGGCGTATATCGCTTGGAAGAACTGCTTCTGCACCGTAAACCAAAAAGGTGTATAACCTGTAGACCGGTTTGGCGTAGTGTTAATACTCCAAAGGACAGATGGTAATTCTTCAACCCAACATCCTGGGGTTCTCTGCAAAGGTGTCATAAGCCGAGGTTTGATTCCTCGCAAAATCTCCTGATTCGCCCTTTCTGCCTGTCCGTTGGACTGGGGGTGAGCCACAGAAGATACGTCCAAACGGATATGCTCTCGTTGACAGAACTCTTCCATCTCACCCTGAGATAAATTGGTGCCATTATCTGTGATGATACTGTGTGGAAAACCAAACCGGAATATTACTTTTTTGATGAACTTAACCGCTGTGGCCGCATCACACTTGCTTATAGGCTCCGCTTCAACCCACTTCGTAAACTTGTCCACTGCCACTAGTAGATGAGTTTTCTGATCTTGGGATCTCTTGAAAGGACCAACCATATCAAGCCCCCAAGTTGCAAAAGGCCAAGTTATTGGTATCATCCGGAGTTCTTGTGCTGGAACAAGGGCACGTCGTGAGAACTTCTGACAAGCATCACACTTACGGACCAAGTCTGCCGCATCTGCATGTGCCGTTAACCAATAGAAGCCATGCCGGAAAGCTTTAGCCACCAACGATTTTGACCCGGCATGATGACCACAATCCCCTTCATGAATCTCCCTTAAAATCTCACAACCTTCCTCAGCTGAAACACACCGTTGAAATACTCCAGAGGTGCTACGGTGATGCAGCTCCCCGTTGGCAATTGTCATAGACTTGGAACGCCGGATTATCTGCCGTGCCTCATCTTCGTCCTCTGGCAATTCTCCCCGGCTTAGATATACCAAATAAGGTAACGTCCAATCCGGAATAACATGGGTTGCTGCAACCAACTGTGCCTCTGGGTCTGGAATAGCTAGATCGTCCTCTGAAGGTACTTGAACCGAGGGATTGTGCAACTCATCCAAAAAGGTGTTTGGTGGTACCGGTTTACGTTGCGAGGCTAGCCGGCTTAAAGTGTCAGCTGCCTCGTTCTTCCGCCGGTCTATATGCTCCACCTGATATCCTTTAAAATATCCTGCGACCGCTTCAACCTCTCGTCGATAAGCCGCCATGAGGGGATCCCTTGAATCCCACTTGCCCGAAACCTGCTGTGCCACTAGGTCTGAATCACCCAGGCACTTAACCCGGCTCAGATTCATCTCTTTTGCCAATCTCAAACCGTGAAGCAGTGCCTCATATTCCGCTGCATTGTTAGTACAAGGAAATAACAACCGGAGTACATAACAAAATTTATCACCTCTGGGGGAAGTTAAGACAACTCCGGCCCCTGATCCCTCCAACTGTTTTGAACCGTCAAAGTGGATCGTCCAATAAGTAAGATCCGGTTTCTCCTCAGGAGTTTGCAATTCCGTCCAGTCGTTGATGAAGTCGACCAGTGCCTGAGATTTTATAGCAGTTCGTGGTACATACTTCAACTCATGTGGACTGAGCTCAATGGCCCATTTAGCTATCCTGCCTGTTGCTTCTCTATTCTGGATTATATCTCCCAATGGAGCTGAACTAACCACAGTTATTGGATGCCCTTGGAAATAATGCTTCAATTTCCGGTTTGCCATAAACACCCCATACACCAATTTCTGCCAATGAGGGTATCTTTGCTTGGACTCGATGAGTACTTCACTCACATAGTAAACCGGACGCTGAACCGGATGTTCTTTCCCTGCTTCCTTGCGCTCAACCACAATTGCAACGCTGACTGCCCGTGTGTTTGCAGCAACATATAATAGCAAAGGCTCCTTGTCTATAGGGGCAGCTAAAACCGGCGGCTTCGCTAGTTGCTGTTTCAGTTTCTCAAACGCTGTATTCGCTTCATCGCTCCAAATAAACCGGTCCGTTTTCTTCAACATTTGATAAAGCGGGATCGCCTTTTCTCCTAAGCGACTGATAAACCGGCTTAACGCCGTGATCCGGCCGGCTATGCGCTGAACATCATTAATGCAAGCTGGTTTTGATAAAGATGTGATGGCCTTGATCTTCTCCGGGCTGGCTTCTATTCCTCTGTTCGAGACCAGGAACCCCAAAAGCTTACCGGCCGGGACACCAAAAGCACATTTCTCCGGGTTAAGCATCATCCTGTAAGCCCGAAGATTATCAAAGGTTTCCCTGAGGTCCTCTATCATTGTTCTTTCCTCTTTTGACTTGACCACAATGTCATCCACATACGCATGTACGTTCCTTCCTATCTGCCCTTTCAAACAATTCTGAACACAGCGCTGATAGGTTGCTTGCGCACACTTGAGCCCAAAAGGCATAGACACATAGCAAAAAGCACCAAAAGGGGTTATGAATGCTGTCTTCTCCTGGTCTTCAACTGCCATTTTGATCTGGTGATAACCTGAGTACGCATCCAGAAAACTCAGCCGCTCACACCCTGCTGTAGCATCGATAATCTGATCAATGCGAGGTATAGCAAAAGGATCAGTTGGGCAAGCCTTATTGAGGTCTGTGTAGTCCACACACATCCTCCACTTCCCATTCTTCTTTAGAACAAGCACCGGATTGGCCAACCATTCCGGATGAAAAACTTCCACTATGAACCCTGCTGCCAAAAGCCTGGCCACTTCTTCTCCTATAGCCTTTCGCCTCTCTTCGTTAAAGCGGCGCAGATATTGTTTTACCGGTTTAAACTTCGGATCGATATTCAACTTGTGCTCAGCGAGTTCCCTCGGTATACCTGGCATGTCAGAAGGTTTCCATGCAAAGATATCCCGGTTCTCACGGATGAACTCGATGAGCGCGCTTTCCTATTTGGGGTCAAGGTTAGCGCTGATAGTGAACTGCTTGGACGAACCCCCTGGCACAAAATCAATTTGCTTGGTCTCCTCTGCCGATTTAAATTTCAAAGCCGGGTCATGCTCGGTGGTGGGCTTCTTCAGCGGAGTCATATCCGCCGGATCAACATTATCTTTATAGAACTTTAACTCTTCCGTGGCACATACCGCTTCTGCATAGGCTGCATCACCCTCTTCACACTCCACTGCTATCTTACGACTGCCATGCACTGTAATTGTGCCTTTATGACCCGGCATCTTGAGCTGCAGATAAACATAACATGGCCTAGCCATAAACTTAGCATAAACCGTCCTCCCAAACAAAGCATGATACGGGCTTCTGATTTTAACAACTTCGAAAGTGATCATCTCTGACCTGGAATCATGCTCATCCCCAAAGGTAACCTCTAAGTCAATCTTACCAACTGGATAGGCTGACTTACCTGGGACCACCCCGTGAAACACTGTGTTTGATGTCCTCAGTTGTTTATCTGTCAGACCCATACGGCGAAAGGTCTCGTAATATAATATATTGATACTGCTACCTCCATCCATGAGTACTTTAGTAAACCGGTATCCTCCCACCTGAGGTGCCACCACCAAGGCTAAATGTCCCGGATTATCTACCCGTAATGGGTGGTCTTCTCTGCTCCAAACAATGGGCTGCTCCGACCATCGTAGAAACTGTGGCGTCGCCGGTTCTACCGCATTGACGGCCCGCTTCAAAACCTTCTGGTCTCTCTTGCATAAACTCGTGGTGAAGACATGATACTGACCGCTGCTTAACTCCTTCGGATTACTCTGGTATCCGGATTGCTGTTGCGGACGCTGCTGCTGCTGATTTCCTTGGTTACTATGACCCCCCTGGCCCTGCTGCTGATTATTCTGATTGTTGTAACCACCTTGATGATACGATTGATTCCCCTGACTATGATAACCACCTTGATACTGATTTCCTTGACCATTGTAGTTTCCTTGAGTACTCTGGCCACCCGGCCGGGGTTGATAACCACCGCTGTTCCCTTGATAACCGCTGTTGCCCCTATATCCTGAACCGGAGCTGTTCCCTTGGTAACCCGGACCATAAAACCCGGGCCCCGAACCGCCACTTGGGGGCCGGCTAAAGGGATTAAAACGGCTGTTCCCTGGGCCCATGCACTCTCTTCCAGTGTGTTTTGCAGGCCCCCTTGCTCCGCTATGCCTTAGACAGGGCTGATCCGGATCCTGCTCCCAACCCGGGTTTCCTCCCCCGATTTGGCGAGTGGGACCTTGCTGGTTGACCCGGAAACCACCTTGAACCTGTGTATTAGCCACAAAATCGGAGCTATTCTCTGCCTTTCGTTTGCCCAAAAAGCTTGAAGTAACCGGATTAACGGGCGCCGGTTTTCCAGATTTGCTGGCCTTCCCTGTTTTATCTCCTTCTGACTCTGGATATTTAGTATTATCTGAGTCCCCGTACTTCACCAGGGCGCTCATCAAAGTCCCCATGTCATTGCACTCCCGTTTGAGCCGTCCGAGTTTTAATTTCAAGGATTCAAACCGGCAATTGTTCTCCAATGTTACAATCGCTGTGCTCGCGTTAATGCCGTTTGAGGAGTGCAAGATCTCTGCCACTCTGCGTACCCACGCTGCTGTAGACTCCTGTTCTCCTTGCACACATGCTGCTAAATCTATTATCGACATAGGTTGCTTGCACGTATCTTTGAAATTTTTGATGAACTGGCTGCGCAGCTCTCCCCATGATCCGATGGAATTCGGTGGTAACGCCTTTAGCCAAGTCCGGGCCGTGCCCTCCAGCATCATAGTGAAATATTTGGCACAAGCCGACTCATCCACATCCAGCATCTCCATGGCCATCTCGTAACTCTCCACCCAAGCTTCGGGTGGTAAATCGGCTGTGTAATTAGGCACCTTGCGAGGTCCTTTGAAATCCTTGGGCAGCTTGACGCTCCGCAGGGCAGGGACAAGACATTGTATCCCAAAACTGCTCGCTGTAGCTCCTGCCCCCGTAGCGCCGGCGTAAACCGGCGTCGACTGGCGGATCTCCTCCCGGGCCTCCGATCTAGGCCGGTTTTGATCTGGGGCCGGTATCTCTGGCCCTGCCGGATTATTCTGCCTACGCTGATGCCTCCTCCGTTCACTGCTAGATACTTCAGGCTCCTCCCAATGTCTAGAGTAACTTCGATTGGGACGCGGTGTTGAATGCAACCTCTCCCTGCTGTGAGAATACGCTTGATGCTGTATTAATGCCGTATTAAGCAGCTTCTGGGCCCTGCGCGCTTCTATCGCCACCGGAGATGTTCCTTCCGCAGGTAAAGCGGCCAACCGTGCGGCCGCAGCAGCAATATTATCCACAGGGTTTGAGTAATGTCCCGGAGGGACGGGTACATAAGGCACCGACGTAACCCGTCGCTCCCGTTCGGCGGTGGGCTGCAGAACCGGCTCCTCCTGAACCGGCGGGCTCCTCCGGTTTAAGGCCGGATTGTTGCTGGCCCCCGTTCCCGGGGTTCTAAACAAATTCGCAGATTCGTAACCCGGCGGTAGGCGGGATCGATATTTTCTCCCCCTGACTGCCTCCACTGAAGCTTGCTCCATCCTCAAGTGAAAAGCTTGATCATCCAACTCTGCCTGTCTGATAGCTAACATCTCTCCTTCTGCCTTTAAATCCTCCTTCAATTGATTGATCCGGGCTGTTAACTGAAGAAGCACCGCATCATGCTGAACCTTGTCTGCTGGAGCCACGACCTCTACTGCTTTAGCTGCGAGCTCCTCGATCAAGGTGGATAGAACTTCCGTGAGGGGGGGATCTGAACCGCTTCCCCCTGCGCCGGCTTCCGCTGTTGTTCCGTTCACTGGGGGTTGTGAACCGGCCATGAAGACCGCCACCCGGTTTGGCGGGTCAAAGGGGTCCGGAATACTGTTTCCATCGGACTCGCCCTCAGACCGGCCGTCCCGCAACTGATACAGAGATTCAGTTTCCCCGGATGAAGACTCATCATCTGAGTAGACGACTGTTGCCCCATCAGATTCCGAACCATCCTCGGTTCGACCTCCGTGAATTGCTCCAACAAACACATGCCTCATGGCAGGCTGGATCCGGGGCGATCTCGCCCGCTGAGCCGGCTCGACGATGCTGGGGAGGGTGTCCGGCTCAGGCCCTGGTTCGCCAATTTTGCCGATGAAGACCTGGATGCTGCCGAAGGGGACCCGGTACCCGTATTCGATTGAATCGGCCTCCGGTCCCCAACCCGCGTCGTCGATGTAGATCCGGCCGCGACGACTCTTGGTCATCCGGCCGACCGCGTAACCCTTTAACCCTTCGAAGCCGCCTTTCAAGAACTCGAAACCATCGTGCGCGGGCCCCAAGGTGGGCGCCAACTGTCGTGGAATTAACACGGCAGATGTCCGGTTTAGCGGACTTGATGATGGAACCATCGCACGGGTTAGCTTGAAAGGATTCATGGCACACAAAGGACACAAAGGATTTTATACTAGTTCGGCCCCTTTGAGAAGGTAAAAGCCTACGTCTAGTTGGTTTGGTATTGCTTGGGCGTCGGTTTACAGGGAGCGGAATCGCTTGCCTGCGTCTCGACGTATCGATTGTTGCTTGTCCCTGAACCGGTGCCGGGTCGTCCCTTTATATAGAGGTGACGCCTGGTCCGGTTTACAGAGTCCCGAGGCCGGCTCATAATTGTGTCCGCCTCGGTCTCTGCTCTTCCTTTCTTATCTCTCAAGTTACACCTCCTTGATGGATTACAAACCGTACTGCTATACATGGGCCTTGGAATCTTACGGACCGTAATCTCTACTGAAATAATAAACCCAGTACGATATAGCCAAGTCGGTTTACAATATCCGGTTTATACCTATTAACCGTATCCCTGACAGTCGCGGCGGTGGTCTTGCGCGTGACACGAGGCTTGCCTTTCCCGGAGGGGCCGACGGCGGCGGACGAGCCGAGGGAGGGGAGGCCAGCAGCGGCGTCTGCTACTTCTCGAGCTTGCGTTGTATTCCCTCGAAGAGGAAAGGGAGATGCAGCACAGTAGCATAAGTATTTCCCTCAGTTTTTGAGAACCAAGGTATCAATCCAGTAGGAGACCACGCGCGAGTCCCTCGCACCTGCACAAACAAATAAGAACTTCGCAGCCAACGCGATAAGGGGTTGTCAATCCCTTTACGGTCACTTATGAAAGTGAGATCTGATAGAGATGATAGTTTATATTTTTGGTATTTTTGGTTTATAAGGACAGAAAGTAAAAGCGGAAAAAGTAAAGTAGATGTAGATTGATATGTTGAGAATAGACCCGGGGGCCATTGAAGGAAATATGCCCTAGAGGCAATAATAAAGTTGTTATTTATATTTCCTTATATCATGATAAATGTTTATTATTCATGCTAGAATTGTATTAACCGGAAACTTAGTACATGTGTGAATACATAGACAAAACAGAGTGTCCCTAGTATGCCTCTACTAGACTAGCTCATTGATCAAAGATGGTTATGTTTCCTAACCATAGACATGAGTTGTCATTTGATCAATGGGATCACATCATTAGGAGAATGATGTGATGGACAAGACCCATCCGTTAGCATAGCACCATGATCGTTTAGTTTTACTGCTATTGCTTTCTTCATGACTTATACATGTTCCTATGACTATGAGATTATGCAACTCCCGAATACCGTAGGAACACCTTGTGTGCTATCAAACATCACAACGTAACTGGGTGATCATAAAGGTGCTCTACAGGTGTCTCCGAAAGTATTCTGGTGTTGGCATAGATCAAGATTAGGATTTGTCACTCCGAGTGTCGGAGAGGTATCTCTGGGCCCTCTCGGTAACACACATCACAATAAGCCTTGCAAGCAAAAGACTAATGAGTTAGTCACGAGATGATGTGTTACGGAACGAGTAAAGAGACTTGCCGGTAACGAGATTGAACTAGGTATAGAGATACCGGCGATCGAATCTCGGACAAGTAACATACCGATGACAAAAGGAACAACGTATGTTGTTATGCGGTTCTGACCGATAAAAGATCTTCGTAGAATATGTAGGAGCCAATATGAACATCCAGGTTCCGCTATTGGTTATTGACCGGAGATGAGTCTCGGTCATGTCTACATAGTTCTCGAACCCGTAGGGTCCGCACGCTTAACGTTTGATGACGATCGGTATTATGAGTTTATGAGTTTTGATGTACCGAAGGTAGTTCGGAGTCCCGGATGAGATCACGGACATGACGAGGAGTCTCGGAATGTCCGACACATAAAGATTGATATATTGGACGACTATATTCGGACACCGGAAGTGTTCCGGAAAAGTTTCGGATTTAACGGGATTACCGGAGGGGGTTACCGGAACCCCCTACGAAGGGGGATGGTCCATAGTGGGCCTTAAGGGAAAGAGAGAGGCAGCCCATAGGGCTGGCCGGTGCCCCACCTAGGGTTCCTAGTTGGACTAGGATTGGGGGGGGCGCCACCTCTCCCTCTTTTCCTTTCCCTCTCTTCCTTCTTTGGTGATTCCTACTAGGAATAGGATTGCAATCCTATTCCTAGTAGGATTGCACCCCTAGCCGCACCAAACAAGGGCCGGCCGGCCTCCCCCCTTGCTCCTTTATATACGGGGGCAGGGGGGCACCCAAAGACACACAAGTTGAATTGTTCCAGCCGTGTGCGGTGCCCCCCTCCACAGAAACACACCTCGGTCATACCGTCGCGGTGCTTAGGCGAAGCCCTGCGCCGGTGAATACATCATATCCGTCACCACGCCGTCGTGCTGACGAAACTCTCCCGTGAATCTCAACTGGATCAAGAGCTCGTGGGACGTCATCAAGCTGAACGTGTGCTGAACGCAGAGGTGACGTACGTTCGGTGCTTGATCGGTTGAATCGCGAAGAAGTTCGACTACATCAACCGTGTCACTTGACGCTTCCGCTTCCAGTCTACGAGGGTACGTAGACACACTCTTCCGCCTCGTTGCTATGCATCTGGTAGATAGATCTTGCGTGATCGTAGGAAAATTTTAAAATACTACGTTCCCCAACAGTGGCATCAGAGCCAGGTCTATGCGTAGATGATATGCACGAGTAGAACACAATGAGTTGTGGGCGATACTAGTCATACTGCTTACCAGCATGTCATACTTTGCTTCGGCGGTATTGTGAGATGAAGCGGCCCGGACCGACATTACGCGTACGCTTACGCGAGACTGGTTTCACCGTTACGAGCACTCGTTGCTTAAAGGTGACTGGCGGGTGTCTGTCTCTCTCACTTTAGCTGAATCAAGTGTGGCTACGCCCGGTCCATGTGAAGGTTAAAACAGCACATACTTGACGAAACATCGTTGTGGTTTTGTATGCGTAGGTAAGAACGGTTCTTGCTAAGCCCGTAGCAGCCACGTAAAACTTGCAACAACAAAGTAGAGGACGTCTAACTTGTTTTTGCAGGGCATGTTGTGATGTGATATGGTTAAGACATGATGAGTTATACCGTTTTTGTATGATATGATCATGTTTTGTAAAGTTATCGGCAACTGGCAGGAGCCATATGGTTGTCGCTTTATTGTATGAAATGCAATCGCCATGTAATTGCTTTACTTTATCACTAAGCGGTAGCGATAGTCGTAGAAGCAATAGTTGGCGAGACGACAACGATACTACGATGGAGATCAAGGTGTCACGCCGGTGACGAAGGTAATCATGAAGGTGCTTTGGAGATGGAGATCAAAAGCACAAGATGATGATGGCCATATCATGTCACATATTTTGATTGCATGTGATGTTTATCTTATTATGCTTCTTATTTTGCTTAGTTCGACGGTAGCATTATAAGATGATCCCTTACTAAATTTCAAGGTATAAGTGTTCTCTCTGAGTATGCACCGTTGCGAAAGTTCGTCGTGCCGAGACACCACGTGATGATCGGGTGTGATAAGCTCTACGTTCAAATACAACAGGTGTAAGCCAGTTTTGCACACGCAGAATACTCGGGTTAAACTTGACGAGCCTAGCATATGCAGATATGGCCTCGGAACACTGGAGACCGAAAGGTCGAGCGTGAATCATATAGTAGATATGATCAACATAAGATGTTCACCATTGAAACTACTCCATCTCACGTGATGGTCGGACATGGTTTAGTTGATTTGGATCACGTGATCATTTAGATGACCGGAGGGATGTCTATCTAAGTGGGAGTTCTTAAGTAATATGATTAATTGAACTTTAATTTATCATGAACTTAGTCCTGATAGTATTAGCATATCTATGTTGTAGATCAATAGCTCGCGATGTTGCTCCACGTTTATTTTTCATATGTTCCTAGAGAAAACCAAGTTGAAAGATGTTAGTAGCAATGATGCGGAATTGTTCCGTGATCTGAGGATTATCCTCATTGCTGCACAGAAGAATTTTGTCCTTGATGCACCGCTAGGTAACAGACCTATTGCAGGAGCAGATGTAGACGTTATGAATGTTTTGACAAAAGCTCGATATGATGACTACTTGATAGTTTGGTGCACCATGCTTTACGGCTTATAACCGGGACTTCAAAAACGTTTTGAAACGCCACGGAGCATATGAGATGTTCCAAGAGTTGAAATTAGTATTTCATACTCATGCCCGTGTCGAGAGGTATAAGACCTCTGACAGTACTTTGCCTACAAGATGGAGGAGAATAGCTCAACCAGTGAGCATGTGCTCAGATTGTCTGGGCAGTACAATTGCTTGAATCAAGTGGGAGTTAATCTTCCAGATAAGATAGTAATTAACAAAGTTCTCTAGACACTATCACCAAGTTAGTAGAACTTCGTGATGAACTATAATATGCAAGGGATGACGAAAGTAATTCCCGAGCTCTTCACGATGCTGAAATCGGCGAAGGTAGAAATCAAGAAAGAGCATCAAGTGTTGATGGTTAACCAAACCACTTGTTTCAAGTAAAGGGCAAAGGGATAGAAGGGGAACTTCAAGAAGAATGACAAGCAAGTTGTCACTCCCGTGAAGAAACCCAAAGCTAAACTCAAGCCTGAAACAAGTGCTTCTACTGCAAAGGAAATGGTCACTAGAAGTGGAACTGCCCTAGATATTTGGCGGATAAGAAGGATAGCAAAGTGAACAAAGGTATATTTGATATACAGATTATTGATGTGTATTTTACTAGTGTTCATAGCAGCCCCTCGGTATTTGATATTGGTTCAGTTGCTAAAGAGTAGTAACTCGAAATGGGAGTTGCATAATGAATAGAAACTAGTTAAAGGATGAAGTGACGATGAGTATTGGAAGTAGTTCCAAGATTGATATGATCATCATCGCACACTCCCTATACTTTCGAGATTAGTGTTGAACCTAAATAAGTGTTATTTGGTGTTGAGCATGAATATGATTTGATCATGTTTATTGCAATATGGTTATTCATGTAAGTTAGAGAATAATTGTTGTTTTGTTTACATGAATAAAACCTTCTATGGTCATACACCCAATGAAAATGGTTTGTTGGATCTCGATCGTGGTGATACACATATTCATAATATTGAAGCCAAAAGATGCAAGGTTAATAATGATAGTGCAACTTATTTGTGGCACTGCCGTTTAGGTCATATTGGTGTAAAGCGCATGAAGAAACTCCATAGTGATGGACTTTTGGAATCACTTGATTATGAATCACTTGGTTCTTGCGAACCATGCCTCATGGGCAAGATGACTAAAACTCCATTCTCCGGAACTGTGGAGCGAGCAACAGATTTGTTGGAGATCATACATACAGATGTATGTGGACCAATGAGTGTTGAAGCTCGCGGCGGGTATCGTTATTTTCTGACCTTCACTGATGATTTGAGCATATATGGGTATATCTACTTAATGAAGCACAAGTCTGAAACATTTGAAAAGTTCAAAGAATTTCATAGTGAAGTGGAGAATCATCGTAACAAGAAAATAAGAGTTTCTACGATATGATCGTAGAGGTAAAATATTTGAGTTAGCGAGTTTGGCCTTCAGTAAAAACAATGTGAAATAGTTTCACTACTCACGCCATCTGGAACACCATAGTGTAATGGTGTGTCCGAACATCATAACCGTACTTTATTAGATATGGTGCGATCGATGATGTCTCTTACCGATCTACTACTATCGCTTTTGGGGTTATGCATTAGAGACAGCTACATTCACGTTAAATAGGGCACCATCTAAATCCGTGGAGATGACACCGTATGAACTGTGGTTTGACGAGAAACCTGAGCTGTCATTTCTTTAAGTTTGGCACTGCGATGCTTATGTGAAAAAGTTTCAACATGATAAGCTCGAAACCAAATCGGAGAAGTAAATCTTCATAGGATACCCAAAAAGAAACTGTTGGGTACACCTTCTATCACAAATCCTAAGGCAAGGTCTTTGTTGCTAAGAGTTGATCCTTTCTAGAGAAGGAGTTTCTCTCGAAAGAAGTGAGTGGGAGGAAAGTAGAACTTGATGAGGTAATTGTACCTTCTCCCGGATTGGAAAGTAGTACATCACAGAAAATTGTTCCAGTGATTCCTACACCAATCAGTGAGGAAGTTAATGATGATGATCATGAAACTTCGGATCAAGTTTCTGCTGAACGTCGTAGATCAACCAGAGTACGTTCCGCACCAGAGTGGTACGGCAACCCAGTTCTGGAAATCATGTTACTAGACCATGATGAACCTATGAACTATGAGGAAGCGATGATGAGCCCAGATTCCGCAAAATGGCTTGAGGCCATGAAATCTGAGATGGGATCCATGTATTAGAACAAAGTATGGACTTTGGTTGACTTGCCCGATGATCGGCAAGCCATCGAAAATAAATGGATCTTCAAGAGGAAGACCGACGCAAACGGTAATGTTACTGTTTACAAAGCTCGACTTGTTGCGAAAGGGTTTCGACAAGTTCAAGGAGTTGACTACGATGAGACTTTCTCACCCGTAGCGATGCTTAAGTCTGTCCGAATCATGTTAGTAATTGCCGCATTTTATGAAATCTGGCAAATGGATAACAAAACTGCATTCTTTAATGGATTTATTAAAGAAGACTTGTATATGATGCAACCAGAAGGTTTTGTCAATCCTAAAGGTGCTAACAAAATGTGCAAGCTCCAGCGATCCATCTATGGACTGGTGCAAGCATCTCGGAGTTGGAATATACGCTTTGATAAGTTGATCAAAGCATATAGATTTATACAGACTTGCGGTGAAGCCTGTATTTACAAGAAGTGAGTGGGAGCACTACAACCTTTCTGATAAGTATATGTCAATGACATATTGTCGATCGGAAATGATGTAGAATTTTCTGGAAAGCATAAAGGAGTGTTTGAAAGGAGTTTTTCAAAGAAAGACCTTGGTGAAGCTGCTTACATATTGGGCATCAAGATCTATAGAGATAGATCAAGACGCTTGATAAGACTTTCGATGAGTACATACCTTGATAAGATTTTGAAGTAGTTCAAAATGGATCAGTCAAAGAAGGAGTTCTTGCCTGACTTGTAAGGTGTGAAGTTGAGTAAGACTCAAAGCCAGACCACGGCAGAAAAATATAGAGAGAATGAAAGTCATTCCCTATGCCTCAGCCATAGGTTCTATAAAGTATGCCATGCTGTGTACAAAACACGTTGTGTACCTTGCCATGAGTTTGACAGGGAGGTACAATAGTGATCCAGGAGTAGATCACTGTACATCGGTCAAAATTATCCTTAGTAATTGGATGACTAAGGAAATGTTTCTCGATTATGGAGGTGATAAAGAGTTCGTCGTAAAGGGTTACGCCGATGCAAGCTTTGACACTAAATCCAGATGACTCTAAGTATCAATCTGGATGCGTATTGAAAGTGGGAACAATTAGCTAGAGTAGCTCCATGCAGAGCATTGTAGACATAGAAATTTGCAAAATACATACGGATCTGAATATGACAGACCCGTTGACTAAACTTCTCTCACAAGCAAAACATGATCACACCTTATTACTCTTGGGTATTAATCACATAGCGATGTGAACTAGATTATTGACTCTAGTAAACCCTTTGGGTGTTGGTCACATGGTGATGTGAACTATGGGTGTTATTCACATAACGATGTGAACTATCGGTATTAAATCACATGGCGATGTGAGCTAGATTATTGACTCTAGTGCAAGTGGGAGACTAAAGGAAATATGCCCTAGAGGCAATAATAAAGTTGTTATTTATATTTCCTTATATCATGATAAATGTTTATTATTCATGCTAGAATTGTATTAACCGGAAACTTAGTACATGTGTGAATACATAGACAAAACAGAGTGTCCCTAGTATGCCTCTACTAGACTAGCTCATTGATCAAAGATGGTTATGTTTCCTAACCATAGACATGAGTTGTCATTTGATCAACGGGATCACATCATTAGGAGAATGATGTGATGGACAAGACCCATCCGTTAGCATAGCACCATGATCGTTTAGTTTTACTGCTATTGCTTTCTTCATGACTTATACATGTTCCTATGACTATGAGATTATGCAACTCCCGAATACCGTAGGAACACCTTGTGTGCTATCAAACGTCACAACGTAACTGGGTGATCATAAAGATGCTCTATAGGTGTCTCCGAAAGTATTCGTGGTGTTGGCATAGATCAAGATTAGGATTTGTCACTCCGAGTGTCGGAGAGGTATCTCTGGGCCCTCTCGGTAACACACATCACAATAAGCCTTGCAAGCAAAAGACTAATGAGTTAGTCACGAGATGATGTGTTACGGAACGAGTAAAGAGACTTGCCGGTAACGAGATTGAACTAGGTATAGAGATACCGACTATCGAATCTCGGACAAGTAACATACCGATGACAAAAGGAACAACGTATGTTGTTATGCGGTTCTGAACGATAAAAGATCTTTGTAGAATATGTAGGAGCCAATATGAACATCCAGGTTCCGCTATTGGTTATTGACCGGAGATGAGTCTCGGTCATGTCTACATAGTTCTCGAACCCGTAGGGTCCGCACGCTTAACGTTTGATGACGATCGGTATAATGAGTTTATGAGTTTTGATGTACCGAAGGTAGTTCGGAGTCCCGGATGAGATCACGGACATGACGAGGAGTCTCGGAATGTCCGAGACATAAAGATTGATATATTGGACGACTATATTCGGACACCGGAAGTGTTCCGGAAAAGTTTCGGATTTAACGGGATTACCGGAGGGGGTTACCGGAACCCCCTACGAAGGGGGATGGTCCATAGTGGGCCTTAAGGGAAAGAGAGAGGCAGCCCATAGGGCTGGCCGGCGCCCCACCTAGGGTTCCTAGTTGGACTAGGATTGGGGGGCGCCACCTCTCCCTCTTTTCCTTTCCCTCTCTTCCTTCTTTGGTGATTCCTACTAGGAATAGGATTGCAATCCTATTCCTAGTAGGATTGCACCCCTAGCCGCACCAAACAAGGGCCGGCCGGCCTCCCCCCTTGCTCCTTTATATACGGGGGCAGGGGGGCACCCAAAGACACACAAGTTGAATTGTTCCAGCCGTGTGCGGTGCCCCCCTCCACAGAAACACACCTCGGTCATACCGTCGCGGTGCTTAGGCGAAGCCCTGCGCCGGTGAATACATCATATCCGTCACCACGCCGTCGTGCTGACGAAACTCTCCCGTGAAGCTCAACTGGATCAAGAGCTCATGGGACGTCATCAAGCTGAACGTGTGCTGAACGCGGAGGTGTCGTACGTTCGGTGCTTGATCGGTTGAATCGCGAAGAAGTTCGACTACATCAACCGCGTCACTTGACGCTTCCGCTTCCGGTCTACGAGGGTACGTAGACACACTCTTCCCTCTCGTTGCTATGCATCTGGTAGATAGATCTTGCGTGATCGTAGGAAAATTTTAAAATACTACGTTCCCCAACAGCCATAGTGTTCTCTAATGGCTTCTCTCATGATAGCAATATTCTACGGCAGGTAAACAAATTACTGTCGAGCAATTGATAGAAAATCGAATAATTATGAGACTATCTAGGCATGATCATTGTATATAGGAATCATGTCCGAGACAAGTAGACCGAAACGATTCTGCATCTACTACTATTACTCCACACATCGACCGCTATCCAGCAAGCATCTAGTGTATTGAGTTCATAAGAACAGAGTAACGCCTTAAGCAAGATGACATCATGTAGAGGGATAAACTCAAGCAATATGATATAAACCCCATCTTTTTATCCTCGATGGCAACAATACAATACGTGCCTTGCTGCCCCTACTGTCACTTGGAAAGGACACCGCAAGATTGAACCCAAAGCCAAGCACTTCTCCCATTGCAAGGATATTATGAGCACACATAAAAAGTTCAGAGAAGAACCAAATATTTCTCATAGATAATCTTGATCATAAACTCACAATTCATCGGATCTCGACAAACACACCGCAAAAAGAGATTACATCGAATAGATCTCCTCGAAGACCGAGGAGAACTTTGTATTGAGATCCAGAAAGAGAGAAGAAGCCATCTAGATACTAGCTATGGACCCGAAGGTCTGTGGTAAACTACTCACAACTCATGGTGAGGGCGATGATGATGATGTAGAAGCACTCCGTGATGGATCCCCCTCCGGCGGAGCTCCGAAACAGGCTCCAAGATGGGATCTCACGGGAACAGAAGGTTACGGCGGTGAAATTAGGGTTTTCTCTCTGTTGTCGATGGTTTCGGGGTACGTAGACATATATAAGAGGAAGGAGGACACCGAGGGGTGCTCGAGGGGCCCACGAGGCAGGGGGCGCGCCCTGGGAAGGGGGGCCCCCCACCCTCGTGGACACCCCGAGGCTCCCCTGACGTGGTTCTCAAGTCCCCTGCGCGTGATTTTCTCCAAAAATATCTCTCACAAAGGTTTCATTCCGTTTGGACTCTGTTTGATATTCCTTTTCTGCAAAACCCTGAAACAGGCAAAAAACAGCAATCTGGATTGGGCCTTTGGGTTAGTAGGTTAGTCCCAAAAATGATATAAAAGTGTATGATAAAGCCCATTAAACATCCAAGACTTCATAAATAATAGCATGGAACAATCAAAAATTATAGATACGTTGGAGACGTATCAGCGTCGAGGTCGAGGTCGAGGTCGATGGCATCCTCCATGGCTGGTTGGGGGGCGGGGGCGCGCGCGGGCGGGGGCCTTTTTGGGGAAAATGGGGGGAAATGTTGGTGGCTGCCACCGACCGGCGGGCCCGGGGAGAGGAAAAGGAGCGCGCGCGCGTCCGTCTTGTGTCCGCGCCGACACAAAGCTGGCGCAAAATTGGGCTTGGAATGGGTCGCCCACGGACGAAAAACGAACGCGTTGAAGGAAATATGCCCTAGAGGCAATAATAAAGATGTTATTTGTATTTCCTTATATCATGATAAATGTCTTTTATTCATGCTAGAATTGTATTAACCGGAAACTTAGTACATGTGTGAATACATAGACAAAACAGTATGTCCCTTGTATGCCTCTACTAGACTAGCTCATTGATCAAAGATGGCTATGTTTCCTAGCCATAGACATGAGTTGTCATTTGATCAACGGGATCACATCATTAGGAGAATGATGTGATGGACTTGAACCATCCATTAGCTTAGCACTATGATCGTTTAGTTTTACTACTATTGCTTTCTTCATGACTTATACATGTTCCTATGACTATGAGATTATGCAACTCCCGAATACCGTAGGAACACCTTGTGTGCTATCAAACGTCACAACGTAACTGGGTGATCATAAAGATGCTCTACAGGTGTCTCCGAAAGTGTTCGTGGTGTTGGCATAGATCAAGACTAGGATTTGTCACTCTGAGTGTCGGAGATGTATCTCTGGGCCCTCTCGGTAATGCACATCATAATAAGCCTTGCAAGCAAATGACTAATGAGTTAGTCACGAGATGATGTATTACGGAACGAGTAAAGAGACTTGCCGGTAACGAGATTGAACTAGGTATAGAGATACCGACGATCGAATCTCGGGCAAGTAACATACCGATGACAAAGGGAACAACTTATGTTGTTATGCGGTTTGACCGACAAAGATCTTCGTAGAATATGTAGGAACCAATATGAGCATCCAGGTTCCACTATTGGTTATTGACCGGAGATGAGTCTCGGTCATGTCTACATAGTTCTCGAACCCGTAGGGTCCGCACGCTTAACGTTTGATGACGATCGGTATTATGAGTTTATGAGTTTTGATGTACCGAAGGTAGTTCGGAGTACCGGATGAGATCACGAACATGACAAGGAGTCTCGGAATGTCCGAGACGTAAAGGTTGATATATTGGACGACTATGTTCGGACACCGGAAGTGTTCCGTAAAGTTTCGGAATTAACCGGAGTACCCGGGGGGTTACCGGAACCCCCTGGGGAAGCTATGGGCCTTTATGGGCCATAGGAGAAAGAGAGAAGGAGGGCCAGGGCTGGGCCGCGCGCCCCCCCACCCCTTGGTCCGAATTGGACAAGGAAGGATGTAAGCTAATTTTGCACACGCAGAATACTCGGGTTAAACTTGACGAGCCTAGCATATGCAGATATGGCCTCGGAACACTGGAGACCGAAAGGTCGAGCATGAATCATATAGTAGATATGATCAACATAAGATGTTCACCATTGAAACTACTCCATCTCACGTGATGATCGGACATGGTTTAGTTGATTTGGATCACATGGTTTAATTGAACTTTAATTTATCATGAACTTAGTCCTGATAGTTTTTCCATATCTATGTTGTTGTAGATCAATGGCCCGTGCTACTGTTCCTTTGAATTTTAATGCATTCCTAGAGAAAGCTAAGTTGAAAGATGATGGTAGCAATTACACGGACTGGGTACGTAACTTGAGGATTATCCTCATTGCTGCACAGAAGAATTATGTCCTTGAAGCACCGCTAGGTGACAAGGCCCCTCCCGCTAATGTAGACGCTTTGAACGTCTAGCAGACGTGGTCTGATGACTACACGATAGTTCAATGTGCCATGCTTTACGGCCTAGAACCGGGACTTCAACGACGTTTTGAACGTCATGGACCATATGAGATGTTCCAGGAGTTGAAGTTAATATTTCAAGCAAATGCCCGGATTGAGAAATATTAGATTTCCAATAAGTTCTAGAGCTACATGATGGAGGAGAATAGTCCTATCGGTGAACACTTGCTCAGAATGTCTGGGTAGTACAATCATATGACTCAACTTGGTTGCAAAGTTGACGAGGATAGTGTTATTGATAGAGTTCTTCAATCACTGCCACAAAGCTATAAAGGCTTTGTGATGAACTATAATATGCAAGGAATGCAGAAGACAATTCCTGAGCTCTTCGCTATGCTCAAAGCTGCGGAGGTAGAAATCAAAAAGGAGCATCAAGTGTTGATGGTTAACAAGACCACTAGTTTCAAGAAAAAGGGCAAGGGAAAGAAGGGGAACTTCAAGAAGAATAGCAAGACAGTTGCTACTCCCACGAAGAAACCCAAGTCTGGAGCCAAGCCTGAAACTGAGTGCTTCTACTGCAAGGGGACTGGACACTGGAAGCGGAACTGCCCCAAGTATTTGGCGGATAAGAAGGATGGCAAGGTGAACAAAGGTATATGTGATATACATGTTGTTGGGGAACGTAGCAGAATTCAAAAAAATTCTACGCTTTCACCAAGATCCAACTAAGGAGACATCTAGCAACGATCAAATAAGAGTGCATCTACATACCGTTATGGAGATTGCGAGCGGAAGCTTTCGAAGAAGCGTGGATGAAGTAGTCGTACTCTTCGCGTTCTTCGTCACCGATGATCTAGCGCCGAACGGACGGCACCTCCGCGTTCAACACACGTCCGGTATAGCAACGTCACCTCCTTATTGATCCATCAAGGGGGGAGGAGAGGTCGTCGGAGATCCAGCAGCACAACGGCGTGGTGGTGGATGCAGTGGAGAATCCTGCAGGGCTTCGCCGGTGCCCTGCGTTAAGGAGACGGAGGTGTGACGGGAGGGGGAGAGGTGCCAGGGGCAAGGGTGCGGCTTCCCTCTCCCTCCCCACATATATAGGGGGGCAGGGGGGTGCGCCGGCCCTGCAGATGGGATCTGCAGGGTGGGGCGGCGGCCAAGGGGGGATCCTTGCCCCCCAAGGCAAGGTGGCGCCCCCTCCCCCTAGGGTTTCAACCCTAGGCGCATGGGGAGGAGGGCCCATGTGGTGCGCCAGCCCACTAGGGCTGGCCACTTCCCCTTTGCGGCCTAGGGGCCCCACCGGGATGGGTGGCCCCACCCGGGGGACCCCTGGGACCCCTTCGGTGGTCCCGGGACACTCCCGGTGACACCCGGAGATCACCCGATGGCCGAAACTGGACTTCCTATATATCATTCTTTACCTCCGGACCATTCCGGAACTCCTCATGATGTCCGGGATCTCATCCGGGACTCCGAACAACTTTCGGGTTTCCACGTGCATGTATCTCTACGACCCTAGCGTTACCGAACCTTAAGTGTGTAGACCCTACGGGTTCGGGAGACACGTAGATATGACCGAGACCACTCTCCGGTCAATAACCAGCAGCGGGATCTGGATACCCATGTTGGTTCCCACGTGTTCCTCGATGATCTTCATCGGATGAACCACCGTGTCAGGGATTCACTCAATCCCGTATGTTATTCCCTTTGTCCATCGGTACGGTACTTGCCCGAGATTCGATCGTCGGTATTCCCGATACCTTGTTCAATCTCGTCATGGCAAGTCTCTTTACTCGATCCATAATCCATCATCACGTGACTAACTCCTTAGTTACCTTGAGCTCATTATGATGATGTCTTACCGAGTGGGCCCAGAGGTACCTCTCCGTCATACGGAGTGACAACATCCCAGTCTCGGTTCGTACCAACTCAACAGACACTTTCGGAGATACCCGATGTGTACCTTTATAGCCCGTAACACTTTGATCACATCATTAAAGCGAATATTCCAACTCCGAGATGCTTGCACCAGCCCGTAAATCGAGCGCTGGAGCTTGCATACCTTGTTAGCGTTCTCTGGATCGACAAAACCTTCCGGTTGCATCATATACAACTCTTCCTTGAGGAAGCCGTTAAGGAATGATGTTTTGACGTCCATTTGCCATATCTCATAATCATAGAATGCGGCAATAGCTAACATGATTCTGACTGACTTCAGCATCGCTACGGGAGAGAAAGTCTCGTCGTAGTCAATCCCTTGAACTTGTCGATAACCCTTAGCGACAAGTCGAGCCTTATAGATGGTCACATTACCATCCGCGTCTGTCTTCTTCTTAAATATCCATTTGTTTTCTATGGCGTGCCTATCATCAGGCAAGTCCACCAAAGTCCATACTTTGTTTTCATACATGGATTCTATCTCGGATTTCATGGCTCCAAGCCATTTATTGGAATCCGGGCCCGCCATCGCTTCTTCATAGTTCGAAGGTTCACCGTTGTCCAACAACATAATTTCCAGGACAGGGTTGCCGTACCACTGTGGTGCGAAACGTGCCCTTGTGGACCTTCGAAGTTCAGTAGTTACTTCATCTGTTTCTTCATGATCATCATCATTAACTCCCTCCCTTGTCGGTGCAGGCACCTCAGGAACAATTTCCTGCGCTGCGCTACTTTCCGGTCCAGGAGGGGTGACTGTCACCTCATCAAGTTCTACTTTCCTCCCACTCACCTCTTTCGAGAGAAACTCTTTCTCCAGAAAGCATCCATTCTTGGCAACAAAGACTTTGCCTTCGGATCTGTGATAGAAGGTGTACCCAATCGTTTCCTTTGGGTATCCTATGAAGACGCGTTTTTCCGATTTGGGTTCGAGCTTTTCAGGTTGAAGTTTCTTGACATAAGCATCGCAACCCCAAACTTTTAGAAACGACAGCTTCGGTTTCTTGCCAAACCAAAGTTCATACGGAGTCGTCTCAACGGATTTCGACGGAGCCCTATTTAAAGTGAATGCGGCAGTCTCTAAAGCATAACCCCAAAAAGATAGCGGTAAATCGGTGAGGGACATCATAGATCGCACCATGTCCAACAGAGTACGATTTCGACGTTCAGACACACCGTTACGTTGAGGTGTTCCGGGCGGTGTCAACTGTGAAACAAT
Organism: Secale cereale; assembly: GCA_902687465.1. Lineage (NCBI taxonomy): Eukaryota > Viridiplantae > Streptophyta > Magnoliopsida > Poales > Poaceae > Secale > Secale cereale. The sequence continues at coordinate 729,459,980 of LR738713.1, forward strand.
TCCACATTTCCTAAGGTGTGTGCCAAACTCATGACTTAAATATTCACCCCCATGATCTGAACGTAAGAACTTTATTTTTCTGTCACGTTGATTCTCAACCTCATTCTGAAATTCCTTGAACTTTTCAAAGGTCTCAGACTTGTGTTTCATCAAATAGATATACCCGTATCTACTCAAGTCATCTGTGAGGGTGAGAACATAACGATAGCCTCCGCGAGCCTCAACACTCATTGGACCGCACACATCGATATGTATGATTTCCAATAAGTTGGTTGCTCGCTCCATTGTTCCGGAGAACAGAGTCTTGGTCATCTTGCCCAATAGGCATGGTTCGCACGTGTCAAATGATTCATAATCAAGAGACTCTAGAAGTCCATCTGAATGGATCTTCTTCATATGTTTGACACCAATATGACCAAGGCGGCAATGCCACAAGTATGTGGGACTATCATTATCAACTTTACATCTTTTGGCATCTATACTATGAATATGTGTATCATCACGTTCGAGATTCATCAAAAATAAACCATTGACCAGCGGGGCAGGACCATAAAACATATCTCTCAAATAAATAGAACAACCATTATTCTCCGATTTGAAAGAGTAGCCATCTCGCATAAGACGAGATCCAGATACAATGTTCATGCTCAAAGCTGGTACTAAATAACAATTATTAAGGTTTAAAACTAATCCCGAGGGTAGATGTAGAGGTAGCGTGCCGACGGCGATCACATCGACCTTGGAACCATTCCCGACGTGCATCGTCACCTCGTCCTTCGCCAGTCTCCGCTTATTCCGCAGCTCCTGTTTTGAGTTACAAATGTGAGCAACTGCACCGGTATCGAATACCCAGGAGCTACTACGAGTGCTGGTAAGGTACACATCAATAACATGTATATCACATGTACCTTTGACGTTGCCGGCCTTCTTGTCTGCTAAGTATTTGGGGCAGTTCCGCTTCCAGTGACCCGTTCCCTTGCAATAAAAGCACTCTGTCTCAGGCTTGGGTCCATGCTTTGGCTTCTTCCCGGTAACAGGCTTACCGGGCGCGGCAACTCCCTTGCCGTCCTTCTTGAAGTTCTTCTTACCCTTGCCTTTCTTGAACTTAGTGGTTTTATTGACCATCAACACTTGATGTTCTTTCTTGATGTCCACCTCCGCTGATTTCAGCATCGAATACACCTCGGGAATGGACTTCTCCATCCCTTGCATATTGAAGTTCAACACGAAGCTCTTGAAGCTTGGTGGGAGCGACTGGAGGATTCTGTCAACGACCGCTTCATCTGGGAGATTCATTCCCAGCTAAGACAAGCGGTTGTGCAATCCAGAAATCTTGAGGATGTGCTCACTGACAGAACTGTTTTCCTCCATCTTACAGCTGCAGAATGCGTCGGAGACATCATATCTCTCGACTCGGGCATGAGCTTGGAAAACCATTTTCAGCTCTTCGAACATCTCATATGCTCCGTGGTGCTCAAAACGTTTTTGGAGCCCCGACTCTAAGCTGTAAAGCATGCCGCACTGAACGAGGGAGTAATCATCACTACGCGACTGCCAGACGTTCAAAACGTCTTGGGCCGCATCGGGAGCAGGTGCATCACCTAGCGGTGCTTCAAGGACATATGATCTCTTGGCAGCTATGAGGATAATCCTCAGGTTACGGACCCAATCCGTATAGTTGCTACCATCGTCTTTCAGCTTGGTTTTCTCTAGGAACGCGTTGAAGTTGAGGGAAACTGGAGCGTGGGCCATTTGATCTACAAGAGATATTGTAAAGAATTTAGACTAAGTTCATCATAATTAAGTTCATTTAATCAAATTTTAATGAACTCCCACTCAGAATGACATCTCTCTAGTCATCTAAGTGATACACGATCCGAATCGACTAACCCGTGTCCGATCATCACGTGAGACGGACTAGTCATCAACGGTGAACATCTTCATGTTGATCGTATCTTCTATACGACTCGTGTTCGACCTTTCGGTCTTCCGTGTTCCGAGGCCATGTCTGTACATGCTAGGCTCCGTCAAGTGAACCCTAAGTGTATTGCGTGTGTAAATCTGGCTTACACCCGTTGTATGCGAACGTTAGAACCTATCACACCCGATCATCACGTGGTGCTTCGGAGCAACGAACTTTAGCAACGGTGCACAGTTAGGGGAAACACAATTCTTGAAATTTTTAGTGAGAGATCATCTTATTTACTATCGTCGTTCTAAGTAAACAAGATGCATAAACATGATAAACATCACATGCAATCAATTAAAGTGACATGATATGGCCAATATCATCTTGCTCCTTGGATCTCCATCTTCGGGGCACCATGATCATCTTGTCACCGGCTCGACACCATGATCTTCATCATCATGATCTTAATCATCGTGTCTTGAAGAAGTCGTCACGCCAACTATTACTTCTACTACTATAGCTAACGTTTAGCAATGAAGTAAAGTAATTACATGGCATTATTCAGTGACACGCGGGTCATACAATAATTAAGACAACTCCTATGGCTCCTGCCGGTTTTCAAGTTCATCGACATGCAAGTCGTGATTCCCTATTACAAGAACATGATCAATCTCATACATCACATATATCATTCATCACATCTTCGTTTGGGCCATACCACGTCACATAGCACATGCTGCAAAAACAAGTTAGACGTCCTCTAATTGTTGTTGCAAGTTTTTTACGTGCCTTCTATAGGTTTTCTAGCAAGAACGTTTCTTACCTACGCCAAATCCACAACGTGATTTGTCAATTTCTATTTACCCTTCATAAGGACCCTTTTTATCGAATCCGATCCGACTAAAGTAGGAGAGACAGACACCCGCCAGCCACCTTATGCATCTAGTGCATGTCTGTCGGTGGAACCAGTCTCACGTAAGCGTACGTGTAAAGTCGGTCCGGGCCGCTTCATCCTACAATACCGCCGAATCAAGATTGACTAGTAAGGGCAAGAAAGTTGAACAAACTCAAACGCCCACAACTGCTTTGTGTTCTACTCGTGCAAGATGCTATGCATAAAACCTAGCTCAGATGCCACTGTTGGGGAACGTAGCAGAATTCAAAAAAATTCTATGCTTTCACCAAGATCCAACTAAGGAGACATCTAGCAACGAGAAAATAAGAGTGCATCTACATACCGTTATGGAGATTGCGAGCGGAAGCTTTCGAAGAAGCGTGGATGAAGTAGTCGTACTCTTCGCGTTCTTCGTCACCGATGATCTAGCGCCGAATGGACGGCACCTCCGCGTTCAACACACGTCCGGTACAGCAACGTCACCTCCTTCTTGATCCAGCAAGGGGGGAGGAGAGGTCGTCAGAGATCCAGCAGCACAACGGCGTGGTGGTGGATGAAGTGGAGAATCCTGCAGGGCTTCGCCGGTGCCTTGCGTTAAGGAGATGGAGGTGTGACGGGAGGGGGAGAGGCGCCAGGGGCAAGGGTGCGGCTGGCCTCTCCCCCCCCCCACATATATATAGGGGGCCAGGGGGTGCGCCGGCCCTGCAGATGGGATCTGCAGGGTGGGGCGGCGGCCAAGGGGGGATCCTTGCCCCCCAAGGCAAGGTGGCGTCCCCTCGCCCCTAGGGTTTCAACCCTAGGCACATGGGGAGGAGGGCCCATGTGGTGCGCCAGCCCACTAGGGCTGGCCACTTCCCCTTTGCAGCCTAGGGGCCCCACCGGGATGGGTGGCCCCACCCGGTGGACCCCCGGGACCCCTCCGGTGGTCCCGGGACACTCCTGGTGACCCCCGGAGATCACCCGATGGCCAAAACTGGACTTCCTATATATCATTCTTTACCTCCGGACCATTCCGGAACTCCTCGTGACGTCCGGGATCTCATCCGGGACTCCGAACAACTTTCGGGTTTCCACGTGCATGTATCTCTATGACCCTAGCGTTACCGAACCTTAAGTGTGTAGACCCTACGGGTTCGGGAGACACGTAGACATGACCGAGACCACTCTCCGGTCAATAACCAGCAGCGGGATCTGGATACCCATGTTGGTTCCCACGTGTTCCTCGATGATCTTCATCGGATGAACCACCGTGTCAGGGATTCACTCAATCCCGTATGTTATTCCCTTTGTCCATCGGTACGGTACTTGCCCGAGATTCGATCGTCGGTATTCCCGATACCTTGTTCAATCTCGTCATGGCAAGTCTCTTTACTCGATCCATAATCCATCATCACGTGACTAACTCCTTAGTTACCTTGAGCTCATTATGATGATGTCTTACCGAGTGGGCCCAGAGGTACCTCTCCGTCATACGGAGTGACAACATCCCAGTCTCGGTTCGTACCAACTCAACAGACACTTTCGGAGATACCCGATGTGTACCTTTATAGCCACCCAGTTACGTTGTGACGTTTGGCACACCCAAAGTATTCCTACGGTATCCGGGAGTTGTACAACCTCATGGTCTAAGGAATAAATACTTGACACCGAAAAGCTTATGCATTACGAACTAAACGATCTCGTGCTATGCTCAGGATTGGGTCTTGTCCATCACATCATTCTCCTAATGATGTGATCCCGTTATCACTGACATCACATGTCCATGATCAGGAAACCGTGATCATCTGTTGATCAACGAGCTGTTAACTAGAGGCTTACCAGGGACTCATTGTGGTCTATATATTCACACATGTATCATTGTTTCCGTACAATACAATTCAAGCATGAACAACAGACGATTATCATGAACAAGGAAATATAATAATAATACTTTTATTATTGCCTCTAGGGCATATTTCCAACACATGTTATTGATGTGTACCTTACTAATGCTCGTAGTAGTACCTGGGTATTTGATACCGGTTCGGTTGCTAATATTTGTAACTCGAAACAGGGACTACGGATTAAACGAAGATTGGCTAAGGACGAGGTGACGATGCGCGTGGGAAATGGTTCCAAAGTCGATGTGATCGTCGTCGACACGCTACCTCTACATCTACCTTCGGGATTAGTTTTAGACCTGAATAATTGTTATTTGGTGCCAGCGTTGAGCATGAACATTATATCTGGATCTTGTTTGTTGTGATACGGTTATTTATTTAAATCAGAGAATAATGGTTGTTCTATTTTTATGAATAATATCTTTTATGGTCATGCACCCCTGAAGAGTGGTCTATTCTTGTTGGATCTCGATTGTAGTGATACACATATTCATAATATTGAAGCCAAAAGATGCAAGGTTAATAATGACAGTGCAACTTATTTGTGGCACTGCCGTTTAGGTCATATTGGTGTAAAGCGCATGAAGAAACTCCATAGTGATGGACTTTTGGAATCACTTGATTATGAATCACTTGGTGCTTGCGAACCATGCCTCATGGGCAAGATGACTAAAACACCGTTCTCCGAAACTGTGGAGCGAGCAACAGATTTGTTGGAAATCATACATACTGATGTATGCAGACCAATGAGTGTTGAAGCTCGCGGCGGGTATCGTTATTTTTTGACCTTCACTGATGATTGGAGCAAATATGGGTATATCTACTTAATGAAGCACAAGTCTGAAGCATTTGAAAAGTTCAAAGAATTTCAAAGTTAAATAGAGAATCATCGTAGTAAGAAAATAAAGTTTCTGCGATCTGATCGTGGAGGTGAATATTTGAGTTACAAGTTTGGTCTTCATTTGAAACAATGTGGAATAGTTTCACAACTCACGCCACCCGGAACACCACAGCGTAATGGTGTGTCCGAACGTAGTAACCATACTTTATTGGATATGGTGCGATCTATGTTGTCTCTTACCGATTTACCACTATCGTTTTGGGTTTATGCTTTAGAGACAGCTGCATTCACGTTAAATATGGCACCATCTAAATCCGTTGAGACGACGCCTTATGAACTATGATTTGGCAAGAAACCAAAGTTGTTGTTTCTTAAAGTTTGGGGCTGCGATGCTTATGTGAAAAAGCTTTAACCTGATAAGCTCGAACCCAAGTCGGAGAAATGTGTCTTCATAGGATACCCAAAAGAGACTGTTGGGTACACCTTCTATCACGGATCCGAAGGCAAGATATTCGTTGCTAAGAATGGATCCTTTCTAGAGAAGGAGTTTCTCTCGAAAGAAGTGAGTGGGAGGAAAGTAGAACTTGATGAGGTAATTGTACCTTCTCCCGAATTGGAAAGTGGAACATCACAGAAACTAGTTCCAGTGATTCCTACACCAATTAGTGAGGAAGCTAATGATGATGATCATGAAACTTCAGATCAAGTTTCTGCTGAATGTCGTAGATCAACCAGAGTACGTTCCGCACCAGAGTGGTACGGCAACCCAGTTCTAGAAGTCATGTTACTAGACCATGATGAACCTACGAACTATGAGGAAGCGATGATGAGCCCAGATTCCGCAAAATGGCTTGAGGCCATGAAATCTGAGATGGGATCCATGTATGAGAACAAAGTGTGGACTTTGGTTGACTTGCCCGATGATCGACAAGCCATCGAAAATAAATGGATCTTCAAGAGGAAGACCGATGCACACGGTAATGTTAGTGTTTACAAAGCTCGACTTGTTGCGAAAGGGTTTCGACAAGTTCAAGGAGTTGACCACGATGAGACATTCTCACCTGTAGCGATGCTTAAGTCTGTCCGAATCATGTTAGCAATTGCCGCATTTTATGATTATGAAATCTGGCAAATGGATGTAAAAACTGCATTCCTAAATGGATATCTCAAAGAAGAGTTGTATATGATGCAACCAGAAGGTTTTGTCGATCCAAAAGGAGCTAACAAAGTATGCAAGCTCCAGCGATCCATCTATGGACTGGTGCAAGCATCTCGGAGTTGGAATATATGCTTTGATGAGGTGATCAAAGCATATGGTTTTATACAGACTTTTGGAGAAGCCTGTATTTACAAGAAAGTGAATGGGAGCTCTGTAGCATTTCTGATATTATATGTGGATGACATATTGTTGATTGGAAATGATATAGAATTTCTGGATAGCTTAAAAGGATACTTGAATAAGAGTTTTTCAATGAAATACCTCGGAGAAGCTGCTTACATATTAGGCATCAATATCTATAGAGATAGATCAAGACACTTAATTGGACTTTCACAAAGCACATACCTTGATAAAGTTTTGAAGAAGTTCAAAATGGATCAGTCGAAGAAAGGGTTCTTGCATGTGTTACAAGGTATGAAGTTGAGTAAGACTCAATGCCCGACCACTGCAGAAGACAGAGAGAAAATGAAAGTCATTCCCTATGCCTCAGCCATAGGATCTATCATGTATGCAATGCTATGTACCAGACCTGATGTGTGCCTTGCTATAAGTCTAGCAAGAAGGTACCAAAGTAATCCAGGAGTGGATCACTGGACAGCGGTCAAGAACATCCTGAAATACCTGAAAAGGACAAAGGGTATGTTTCTCGTGTATGGAGGTGACAAAGAGCTCGTCGTAAACGGTTACGTCGATTCTAGCTTTGACACTAATCCGGGTGACTCTAAGTCACAAACCGGATATGTATTTTTATTAAACGGTGGAGCTGTCAGTTGGTGCAGTTCCAAGCAAAGCGTCGTGGCGGGATCTACGTGTGAAGCGGAATACATAGCTGCTTCGGAAGCAGCAAAGGAAGGAGTCTGGATGAAGAAGTTCATATTCGATCTAGGTGTAATACCTAGTGCATCGGGTCCAATGAAAATCTTTTGTGACAACACTGGAGCAATAGCCTTGGCGAAGGAATCCAGGTTTCACAAGAGAACAAAGCACATCAAAAGACGCTTCAATTCCATCCGCGATCTAGTCAAGGAAGGAGACATAGAGATTTGCAAGATACATACGGATTTGAATGTTGTAGACCCGTTAACTAAGCTTCTTTCGAGGGCAAAACATGATCAGCACCAGGACTGCATGGGTGTGAGGATCATTACTTTGTAATCTAGATTATTGACTCTAGTTCAAGTGGGAGACTGAAGTAAATATGCCCTAGAGGCAATAATAAAGATGTTATTTGTATTTCCTTATATCATGATAAATATCTTTTATTCATGCTAGAATTGTATTAACCGGAAACTTAGTACATGTGTGAATACATAGACAAAACAGTATGTCCCTAGTATGCCTCTACTAGACTAGCTCATTGATCAAAGATGGCTATGTTTCCTAGCCATAGACATGAGTTGTCATTTGATCAACGGGATCACATCACTAGGCGAATGATGTGATGGACTTGACCCATCCGTTAGCTTAGCACTATGATCGTTTAGTTTTACTGATATTGCTTTCTTCATGACTTATACATGTTCCTACGACTATGAGATTATGCAACTCCCGAATACCGTAGGAACACTTTGTGTTCTATCAAACATCACAACGTAACTGGGTGATCATAAAGATGCTCTACAGGTGTCTCCGAAAGTGTTCGTGGTGTTGGCATAGATCAAGACTAGGATTTGTCACTCCGAGTGTCAGAGAGATATCTCTGGGCCCTCTCTGTAATGCACATCATAATAAGCCTTGCAAGCAAATGACTAATGAGTTAGTCATGAGATGATGTATTACAGAACGAGTAAAGAGACTTGCCGGTAACGAGATTGAACTAGGTATAGAGATACCGACGATCGTATCTCGGGCAAGTAACATACCGATGACAAAGGGAACAACGTATGTTGTTATGCGGTTTGACCGATAAAGATCTTCGTAGAATATGTAGGAACCAATATGAGCATCCAGGTTCCGCTATTGGTTATTGACCGGAGATGAGTCTTGGTCATGTCTACATAGTTCTCGAACCCGTAGGGTCCGCATGCTTAACGTTTGATGACGATCGGTATTATGAGTTTATGAGTTTTGATGTACCGAAGGTAGTTCGGAGTCCCGGATGAGATCACGGACATGACAAGGAGTCTCGGAATGTCCGAGACGTAAAGATTGATATATTGGACGACTGTGTTCGGACACCGGAAGTGTTCCGTAAAGTTTCGGAATTAACCGGAGTACCCGGGGGGTTACCGGAACCCCCTGGGGAAGCTATGGGCCTTTATGGGCCATAGGAGAAATAGAGAAGGAGGGCCAGGCCTGGGCCGCGCGCCCCCCACCCCTTGGTCCGAATTGTACAAGGAAGGAGGGGGTGCGGCGCCCCTTTCCTTCTCCTTCTCCCTCTCCTTCCTTCCCCCCTTCTCCTTCTTGGTGGACTCCTACTAGGAATAGGATTGCAATCCTATTCCTAGTAGGATTGCCTCTCCTGGCGCGCCATAGAGGGCCGCCCGGCCTCCCCCCTTGCTCCTTTATATACGGGGGCAGGGGGCACGCAAAGACACACAAGTTGAATTGTTTTAGCCGTGTGCGGTGCCCCCCTCCACAGAAACACATATCGGTCATATTGTCGCATTGCTTAGGCGAAGCCCTGCGACGGTAACTTCATCATATCCGTCACCACGCCGTCGTGCTGAAGAAACTCTCCCGTGAATCTCAACTGGATCAAGAGCTCGTGGGACGTCATCAAGCTGAACGTGTGCTGAACGCGGAGGTGCCGTACGTTCGGTACTTGATCGGTTGGATCGCGAAGAAGTTCGACTACATCAACCGCGTCACTTGACGCTTCCGCTCCCGGTCTACGAGGGTACGTAGACACACTCTCCCCTCTCGTTGCTATGCATCTGGTAGATAGATCTTGCGTGATCGTAGGAAAATGTTAAAATACTACGTTCCCCAACACGCGTGTCCGTTTGGGTCGGCGCGTTGGGCCGCCACTTTTGTCTGTGCCGACCCAAACGGACACGGGCGGACTAAATGGGTCGCCCCATTGGAGTTGCTCTTAGAGTTGGCCGGTTGGGTGTGTGTGCGTCTCAAATTTATACGCGGCCTAGTTTTAGTTGTCCGCTATTAACGCAACAGACGCAATACAAAGGTCCGCTGTTGTGCTCTGACAACCACGCTAAAATATGGGCGCTGCTACGCGTCGGCCGGCGGATCTTTTAAAAAGATCTGCCGCCTCACGAGCTATCCAATTCTATGGATCAAGTTGTCCTCTTGTCTAATTCCTGCAACAATACTCTTATTGCGGAATCTTCTCTTCTTTAATTCCTGCAACAAGACTTGTGTTGTGAAAACTTTCTCTTCTCTAATTTTCTACAACAAGTCCCATGTTGCAAACCTCTTCTTTTATTTTTTGCAACAAGACCCTTGTTGCAAAAATAGCGAACACAGCGGGATAAAAATTGCAAACACAGCTCTCGCTGCATCTTATTTTCTATAACCCGATGTTGCAAAAATTGCAACAACATCTCCGCCCGCATCTCCAGATGTTCTAAAACGGAGGAGGTGGATGTGCACACAAACGTGCTCCAGTTGAGCGATAGTGTTTTCCTTAGAAAAATTGCAGATTCTTTTTTCCAACAAAGGTCTTGTTGCAGAATTATTCTGCAACAGAGGTCTTGTTGCAGAAATTTATAGTCTTTTCGCAACCTATGTTCATGGGTGAGACAAGAGCTATAAAATCATGATGTTTCTGGGATGAAAAGGTGGAAAGTGGGTGGGGCTACATGTACACGTGGTAGACGATGGAGATGGTTGACGTTTGGGAGAAATCCGCCGGTGGATGCTAATCATTTCCCCTAAAATATCGACCGCGTCGTGCCAATCACGCTATAATCAATCGCATCGATCCACTTGTAGCGGCTGGGCAGCGCTACCGCAATAGCGGTCATAGCGGCCGCTATTTAAAAGCTTGCTAGGTGTTGCACTAGTGATTTCATAATCCTAAATCCACCTAATGCATGGATAGTAAGTTTCTCCTCAAGATTGGTTTCCTAGGCTCCAAGTTCTGAATGGTCACTTTATTCTCATAGAAAATATATCATGCTCGAGAGTCTAATGTCTTAACAAACATACATTTTCTAAATCAACATTACTGTGGGGCAGATGACTGAAAATAACTTAATGAAGTGTGGCATATAATTATAAAAATATAGGAAGACCTTACATGAGGAAAGGATCTTTACTCTCCACATGGGAAAGCTATATACATAAGGTATATTAGGTCCGTCTATACCAAAACAGAAGTTTGGCATCATTATTAATGTTCATTGCTGGAAAAGAGGAGGGAACTTTATGAATATCATAATGATAAAACTAAGCACAAATTAATCATATTGTAACACTCCCATGTCATCAAATTTAACTAAGCTAAATTGCTACTTGATAAAAATCAAAGCAAAATTCAAATTTAAAATATAAAGGCCAGAAATTTATTTTACCAAACACTTGGACAAAAATGTTCATGATATTGCAAATAATCACCATGTGATTGTCATGATGAAACCAACCTCATTTGGATTCCCCAAAGTGCCCCTAGATTTTAAAACAGTGGTCCAATAACACTTTTTCAGCCCTTTTAAATGCCAGCCTAATTTAAATGGGTTCCATCTGGCCTCAAATTTTTGTCTTAGCTCAAATTTTTTTGTGGTAATTGCGTGACAAATTCCATGTGCAACAAAAATGGTTTGAAAGCGTATTTAAATGCAAAACAAAAGTTAATGTAATAAGCAGTAAAAAAAGAAGAGAAAAGGGGAACCGGACACTGTTCACTTCAGCCCATCGGCGCTACACGGTGGCATGGCCCATTTGCGCTGGCCTTTCCCCTAACCCCGCCATGGATGCCTGATTCCCTCTCGCCACTACAGCCGTGGGAACAGGTAAGAGAGCCCCCTGGCCTCTATGGTTCATCCGGATCCTCTCCCCCTCGCAGCTCTCCCCTCTCTCCCCCGGTCCGCAGTTGCGCGCAACCACCCCGCCATGGTTACGTTGTGTCGCCGTTGCCTTCTCGCTGCCGTGGCGACCGGCAACCGCTCTCCGTTCCAAGGTGTCCGGCAAGACCGTCGGGCTCGTCTTCATCGACTACCTCCATGGATGGACGTCGAGGGCCCCCAGCGCCACCGCCCATGCCAGACCCCCTTCGCCAGTCGCCGCCACTGACGCCGCTCGATCAGCTCGCCTCCGACCATCCCACGCCTCCCCGAGCTTCTCCTCGACCCTGCAGTGAGCTCCTGGTCCTCCGTGACCTCTCCCCTCTCTCCTCCGTGTCCTGTAGCCGCCTTGACGATGAAGTCATGCCTCGGCAGCTGCTCAATGCCGTCGTTGCGGCTGACTCTGATCCTGTTCGCATGAACCGCACGCACCACTAAAAGAATCAAGAAGAGGGGTCTAGAGGGGATGATTAGACCTTTAATAAGCAAAGTTGATAGATCTTAATTTCTACACGTTAAAGTTGAGTTTACCACATTGTTAACGCATGCACAATACCTTTCAAGCATGCATGGTACAAGTATAGGCAGCGGGAAGGGTAAAGCATGCAATTTGTGAGAAAGTAAATGGAGGGGATTGGAGTCTGCAAACACGATGGAGACGCGGAGTTTTTGGCATGGTTCCGATAGGTGAAGCTATCGTACATCCACGTTGATGGAGACTTCAACCCACGAAGGGTAACGGCTGCGCGAGTCCACGAAGGGCTCCACCCACGGAGGCTCCACGAAGAAGCAACCTTGTCTATCCCACCATGGCCATCGTCCACAAAGGACATGCCTCACTTGGGTAGATCTTCACGAAGTAGGCGATCTCCTTGCTCTTACAAACATCTTGGTTCAACTCCACAATGTGTCGGAGGCTCCCAAGCGACACCTAACCAATCTAGGAGACACCACTCTCCAAAAGGTAATGGACAGTGTGTTGATGATGAACTCCTTGATGTTGTGCTTCAAATGATAGTCTCCCCAACACTCAACTCTTTCTCACAGATTTGGAGATGGTGGAAGAAGTAGAGTGGAAAGCAACTTGGGGAAGGCTAGAAATCAAGATTCTTGTGATAGGATTGGAACGTATTGATCTCAACACATGAGTAGGTGGTTCTCTCTCAGAAAATGAATGGTGGAAGTGTAGGCACGTTCTGATGGCTCTCTCTCTCTGAAGGAGAGGGGGTGGAGGGGTATATATAGCCTCCACATAAAATCCAACTGTTACACACATTTGACCAACCTCGGTGGGACCAAATAATGCAACTCGGTGAGACCGATGTTAGACTTAATCTTGATTCATGTATGTGCATAGTTTGTTTTCCGTTATGCATGTAGCTTAGTTTGTCTAGGGAGTAGTTGTCCGACGAAGCTTCAGCAGAGGCGTGCGAGAAGGTGAGATGCCAAGGCGTCGTGTGATACGACGATGATGGCGAGATGCCGATGGCGGTGTGAGGCTGCAGTGCAGCGTGGCCGTGTGATGCGACAAGTGCGACGAAGGCTGGAGTGTGGGGCTCTACGAGCATGTTTGGTCGGCTGGGTTGATTCGGCTATGAGCTCATGCAAGTCCTACTCTTGGGACGTTGGAGTGAATCAAGGAAACAAACTGGCTGCATGCAAGTAGTTGGTGAGCTAGCTTTGTGCGTGTGCATGGGTTAGTGGGTTTAGTGGCCCGAGTGGAGGCTGGGTTAGGCGTGTGTGAGCCAGCCCGATGTATATATATGTGTGTTGATCAGATGAATGAAAAAGAGGTTGTGAGGGCCGAAGGAAAAAACATGTAGCACATGTGTTCTCACCAGGAGAAGAAGCATAGCCGCTCCTCTCCTCGGTGATGTGTGTGTGTTTGTGTGTGTGTGTGTGTG